>CM065728.1:14997598-15190098 GCA_033310375.1 Conus canariensis | reverse complement strand
ATAATTCTATATTCTTACAAGCGTATGTTCTCAATATAGAGCTCTACATTCTCACACACCTTCATGTTTCTTTAGCTGTATGTTATTTTATGTTCCTTTAGCTCTGTAACCTTACGTATATTTGTCTCAAGTGTCTGTGTTTACACATGTTTGTTCGTTTTTCTTTCTTTCTTTCTTTTTTAGCTCTGTCCCAAAGCTTCTACATGATTCTCTATACTTACTGACCTCTATTGTTCTTGTATATCTCTGGTCCCAATATCATTGCATGTCACTATGTTCTCACACACCTACATTGTTCTCTAGCTTTATGTTCTCGCAGACCTGCATAGTTCTATATCTCTAATTTATTACTGACCTACTTTGTTCTGTGCTCTCGCAGACCACCATTGTTCCATTAGCTCTATGTTCTCGCAGACCACCATTGTTCTTATAGCTCTATGTTCTCACAGAACTATATTGTTCTATATCTCTGTGTCCTCACAGACCTACATTGTTCTTATGGCTCTATGTTCTCACAGAACTATATTGTTCTGTATCTCTGTGTCCTCACAGACCACCATTGTTCTTATAGCACTATGTTCTCACAGAACTATATTGTTCTATATCTCTGTGTCCTCACAGACCTACATTGTTCTTATGGCTCGGTGTTCTCATAGTCATAAATTGCTCTTGTAGCTCTGTGTCCTCACAGACCTACATTGTTCTCATGGCTTTATGTCCTCACAGACCTACATTGTTCTTATTGCTCTGTGTCCTCACAGACCTACATTGTTCTTATTGCTCTGTGTTCTCACAGACCTACATTGTTCTGATTGCTCTGTGTCCTCACAGACCTACATTGTTCTTATTGCTCTATGTTCTCACTGACCTACATTGTTCTCATGGCTTTGTGTCCTCACAGACCTACATTGTTCTCATGGCTTTGTGTCCTCACAGACCTACATTGTTCTGATGGCTTTGTGTCCTCACAGACCTACATTGTTCTTATGGCTTTGTGTCCTCACAGACCTACATTGTTCTCATGGCTTTATGTCCTCACAGACCTACATTGTTCTCATGGCTTTATGTCCTCACAAACCTACATTGTTCTTATTGCTCTGTGTCCTCACAGACCTACATTGTTCTTATGGCTTTATGTCCTCACAGACCTACGTTCTTATTGCTTTATGTCCTCACAGACCTACATTGTTCTTACTGCTTTATGTCCTCACAGACCTACATTGTTCTTATTGCTCTGTGTCCTCACAGACCTACATTGTTCTTATTGCTCTATGTCCTCACAGACCTACCTTCTTCTTATGGCTCTGTGTCCTCACCGACCTACCTTGTTCTTATGGCTCTATGTCCTCACAGACCTACATTGTTCTTACTGCTTTATGTCCTCACAGACCTACATTGTTCTTATGGCTTTGTGTTCTCACAGACCTACATTGTTCTTATTGCTTTGTGTCCTCACAGACCTACATTGTTGTTATTGCTGTATGTCCTCACAGACCTGTATTGTTCTTATTGCTCTGTGTCTTCACCGACCTACATTGTTCTTATTGCTCTATGTCCTCACAGATCTACATTGTTCTTATTGCTCTGTGTCCTCACAGACCTACATTGTTCTCATGGCTTTATGTCCTCACAGACCTACATTGTTCTCATTGCTCTGTGTCCTCACAGACCTACATTGCTCTTATTGCTCTGTGTCCTCACAGACCTACATTGTTCTCATTGCTCTGTGTCCTCACAGACCTACATTGTTCCTATTGCTCTGTGTCCTCACAGACCTACATTGTTCTTATTGCTCTGTATCCTTACAGACCTACATTGTTCTTATTGCTCTATGTCCTCACAGACCTACCTTGTTCTTATGGCTCTGTGTCCTCACCGACCTACCTTGTTCTTATGGCTCTATGTCCTCACAGATCTACATTGCTCTTATTGCTCTGTGTCCTCACAGAACAACATTGTTCTTATTGCTTTGTGTCCTCACAGATATACATTGTTCTTATTGCTCTATGTCCTCACAGACTTCCATTGTTTCTTATTGCTCTATGTCTCACAGACCTATATTGTTCTTATAGCTCTGTGTCCTCACAGACCTACATTGTTTTTGAAGCTTTCTGTTCTCACAGACCTACATTGTTCTTATTGCTCTGTGTCCTCACAGACCTACATTGTTCTTATTGCTGTATGTCCTCACAGACTACATTGTTCTTATGACTCTATATCCTCAAAGACCTACATTGTTCTTATTGCTCTATGTTCTCACAGACCTACATTGTTCTTATTTCTCTATGTCGTCACAGACTACATTGTTCTTGAAGATTTGTGTTCTCACAGACCTACCTTGTTCTTATTGCTCTGTGTCCTCACAGACCTACATTGTTCTTATTGCTCTGTGTCCTCACAGACCTACATTGTTCTCATGGCTTTATGTCCTCACAGACCTACATTGTTCTTATGGCTCTGTGTCCTCACAGACCTACATTGTTCTTATGGCTCTGTGTCCTCACAGACCTACATTGTTCTTATTGCTCTGTGTCCTCACAGACCTACATTGTTCTTATGGCTTTGTGTCCTCACAGATCTACATTGTTCTTATTGCTCTGTGTTCTCACAGACCTATATTGTTCTTATGGCTTTGTGTCCTCACAGACCTACATTGCTCTTATTGCTCTGTGTCTCACATACACCTACATTGTTCTTATTGCTCTATGTCCTCACAGACCTAAATTGTTCTTATTGCTCTATGTCTTCAAAGCCCTACATTGTTCTTATTGCTCTATGCTCTCACTGACCTACATTGTTCTTATTGCTCTATGTTCTCACTGACCTACATTCTTCTTATTGCTCTATGTTCTCACTGACCTACATTGTTCTTTTTGCTCTATGTTCTCATAGACCTAAATTGTTCTTATTGCTCTGTGTCCTCATAGACCTACATTGTTCTTATTGCTCTATGTCCTCACAGACCTGCATTGTTCTTGAAACTTTGTATTCTCCCAGATTTCCATTGTTCTCATTGCTCTGTGTCCTCACAGACCTACATTGTTCTTATTACTCTGTGTCCTCACAGACATAAATTGTTCTTATTGCTCTATGTTCTCACAGACCTACATTGTTCTTATTGCTCTGTGTTCTCACAGCCCTACATTGTTCTTATTGCTCTATGTCCTCACAGATCTACATTGCTCTTATTGCTCTATGTCCTCACAGAACTACATTGTTCTTATTGCTTTGTGTCCTCACAGATATACATTGTTCTTATTGCTCTATGTCCTCACAGACTTCCATTGTCCTTATTGCTCTATATCCTCACAGACCTATATTGTTCTTATAGCTCTGTGTCCTCACAGACCTACATTGTTTTTGAAGCTTTCTGTTCTCACAGACCTACATTGTTCTTATTGCTCTGTGTCCTCACAGACCTACATTCTTCTTATTACTGTATGTCCTCACAGACTACATTGTTCTTATGACTCTATATCCTCAAAGACCTACATTGTTCTTATTGCTCTATGTTCTCACAGACCTACATTGTTCTTATTGCTCTATGTCGTCACAGACTACATTGTTCTTGAAGATTTGTGTTTTCACAGACCTACATTGTTCTTATTGCTCTATGTTCTCTCAGACCTACCTTGTTTTTATTGCTGTATGTCCTCACAGACTTGCATTGTTCTTGAAGCTTTATGTCCTCCCAGACCTACATTGTTCTTATCGCGCTATGACCTCACAGACCGACATTGTTCTTATTGCTCTATGTTCTCACATACCTACATTGTTCTTATTGCTCTGTATCCTCACCGACCTAAATTGTTCTTATGGCTTTGTGTCCTCACAGACCTACATTGTTCTTATCGCGCTATGACCTCACACACCTACATTGTTCTTATGGCTCTGTGTTCTCAAAGACCTACATTGTTCTTATGGCTCTGTGTCCTCACAGACCTACATTGTTCTTATTGCTCTGTGTCCTCATAGACCTACCTTGTTCTTATTGCTCTATGTTCTCACAGACCTACATTGTTCTTATTGCTCTATGTCCTTACAGACCTACATTGTTCTTATTGCTCTATGTCCTTACAGACCTACATTGTTCTTATTGCTCTATGTCCTCACAGACCTACATTGTTCTTATTGCTCTGTGTCCTCACAGACCTACATTGTCCTTATTGCTCTATGTCCTCACAGACATACATCGTTTCTTATTGCTTTGTATCCTCACAGATCTACATTGTACTTATTGCTCTGTGTCATCACAGATTTACATTGTTCTTATGGCTCTGTGTCCTGACAGTCCTACATTGTTCTTATTGTTCTATGTCCTCACAGACCGAAATTGTTCTTATTGCTTTGTGTCCTCACAGACCTACATTGTTCTTATTGCTCTATGTTCTCACAGACTTACATTGTTCTTATTGCTTTGTATCCTCACAGATCTACATTGTTCTTATTGCTCTGTGTCATCACAGATCTACATTGTTCTTATGGCTCTGTGTCCTCACAGACCTACATTGTTTCTTATTGTTCTATATCCTCACAGACCTAAATTGTTCTTATTGCTTTGTGTCCTCACAGACCTTCATTGTTCTTATTGCTCTATGTACTCACAGACCTACCTTGTTCTTATTGCTTTGTGTCCTCACACACCTACATTGTTCTCATGGCTTTATGTCCTCACAGACCTACATTGTTCTTATTGCTCTGTGTCCTCGCAGACCTACATTGTTCTTATGGCTTTGTCTCCTCACAGATCTACATTGTTATTACTGCTCTGTGTTCTCACAGACCTACATTGTTCTTATGGCTTTGTGTCCTTACAGACCTACATTGTTCTTATTGCTCTGTGCTCTCTCAGACCTACATTGTTCTTATTGCTCTATGTCCTCACAGACCTACGTTGTTCTTATTGCTCTATGTTCTCACAGACCTACATTGTTCTTATTGCTCTATGTCCTCACAGACCTACATTGTTCTTATTCCTCCATGTCCTCATAGACCTACATTGTTCTTATTGCTCTATGTCCTCAAGGACCTACATTCTTCTTATTGCTCTATGTTCTCACTGACCTACATTGTTCTTATTGCTCTATGTTCTCACTGACCTACATTCTTCTTATTGCTCTATGTTCTCACTGACCTATATTGTTGTTATTGTTCTATGTTCCCACAGACCTACATTGTTCTTATTGCTCTGTGTCCTCACAGACCTACATTGTTCTTATTGCTCTATGTTTTCACAGACCTGCATTGTTCTTGAAACTTTGTATTCTCCCAGGTTTCCATTGTTCTCATTGCTCTGTGTCCTCAAAGACCTACATTGTTCTTATTACTCTGTGTCCTCACAGACATACATTGTTCTTATTGTTCTATGTTCTCACAGACCTACATTGTTCTTATTGCTCTGTGTTCTCACAGCCCTACATTGTTCTTATTGCTCTATGTCCTCACAGATCTACATTGCTCTTATTGCTCTATGTCCTCACAGAACTACATTGTTTTTATTGCTTTGTGTCCTCACAGATATACATTGTTCTTATTGCTCTATGTCCTCACAGACTTCCATTGTTCTTATTGCTCTATGTCCTCACAGACCTATATTGTTCTTATTGCTCTGTGTCCTCACAGACCTACATTGTTTTTGAAGCTTTCTGTTCTCACAGACCTACATTGTTCTTATTGCTCTGTGTCCTCACAGACCTACATTGTTCTTATTGCTGTATGTCCTCACAGACTACATTGTTCTTATGACTCTATATCCTCAAAGACCTACATTGTTCTTATTGCTCTATGTTCTCACAGACCTACACTGTTCTTATTGCTCTATGTCGTCACAGACTACATTGTTCTTGAAGATTTGTGTTCTCACAGACCTACATTGTTCTTATTGCTCTATGTTCTCTCAGACCTACTTTGTTTTTATTGCTGTATGTCCTCAGAGACTTGCATTGTTCTTGAAGCTTTATGTCCTCCCAGACCTACATTGTTCTTATCGCGCTATGACCTCACAGACCTACATTGTTCTTATTGCTCTATGTTCTCACATACCTACATTGTTCTTATTGCTCTGTGTCCTCATAGTCCTAAATTGTTCTTATGGTTTTGTGTCCTCACAGACCTACATTGTTCTTATCGCGCTATGACCTCACAGGACCTACATTGTTCTTATGGCTCTGTGTCCTCACAGACCTACCTTGTTCTTATGGCTCTGTGTCCTCACAGACCTACATTGTTCTTATTCCTCTGTGTCCTCATAGACCTACCTTGTTCTTATTGCTCTATGTTCTCACAGACCTGCATTGTTCTTATTGCTCTATGTCCTCACAGACCTACATTGTTCTTATTGCTCTATGTCCTCACAGACCTACATTGTTCTTATTGCTCTATGTCCTCACAGACCTACATTGTTCTTATTGCTCTGTGTCCTCACAGACCTACCTTGTTCTTATTGCTCTATGTCCTCACAGACCTACCTTGTTCTTATTGCTCTATGTCCTCACACACCTACTTTGTTCTTATTGATCTGTGTCCTCACAGACCTACATTGTTCCTATTGCTCTCTGTCCTCACAGACCTACATTGTTCTTATTGCTCTGTGTCCTCACAGACCTACATTGTTCTTATTGCTCTATGTCCTCACAGACCTACCTTGTTCTTATGGCTTTGTGTCCTCACAGACCTACCTTGTTCTTATGGCACTGTGTCCTCACAGACCTACATTGTTCTTATTGCTCTATGTTCTCATAGACCTAAATTGTTCTTATTGCTTTGTGTCCTCACACATCTACATTGTTCTTATTGCTCTGTGTCCTCACAGACCTACATTGTCCTTATTGCTCTATGTTCTCACAGACCTACATCGTTCTTATTGCTTTGTATCCTCACAGATCTACATTGTTCTTATTGCTCTGTGTCATCACAGATCTACATTGTTCTTATGGCTCTGTGTCCTCACAGACCTAAATTGTTCTTATTGCTTTGTATCCTCACAGACCTACATTGTCCTTATTGCTCTATGTTCTCACAGACTTACATTGTTCTTATTGCTTGGTATCCTCACAAGATCTACATAGTTCTTATTGCTCTGTGTCATCACAGATCTACATTGTTCTTATGGCTCTGTGTCCTCACAGACCTACATTGTTCTTATTGTTCTATGTCCTCACAGACCTAAATTGTTCTTATTGCTTTGTGTCCTCACAGACCTTCATTGTTCTTATTGCACTATGTTCTCACAGACCTACCTTGTTCTTATTGCTTTGTGTCCTCACAGACCTACATTGTTCTCATGGCTTTATGTCCTCACAGACCTACCTTGTTCTTATTGCTCTGTGTCCTCGCAGACCTACATTGTTCTTATTGCTCTGTGTCCTCACAGACCTACATTGTTCTCATGGCTTTATGTCCTCACAGACCTACATTGTTCTTATTGCTTTGTGTTCTCACAGACCTACATTGTTCTTATTGCTCTGTGTCCTCACAGACCTACATTGTTCTTATTGCTCTGTGTCCTCGCAGACGTACATTGTTCCTGTGGCTTTGTGTCCTCACAGATCTACATTGTTCTTACTGCTCTGTGTTCTCACAGACCTACATTGTTCTTATGGCTTTGTGTCCTCACAGACCTACATTGTTCTTATTGCTCTGTGCTCTCTCAGACCTACATTGTTCTTATTGCTCTATGTCCTCACAGACCTACGTTGTTCTTATTGCTCTATGTTCTCACAGACCTACATTGTTCTTATTGCTCTATGTCCTCACAGACCTACATTGTTCTTATTCCTCCATGTCCTCATAGACCTACATTGTTCTTATTGCTCTATGTCCTCAAGGACCTACATTCTTCTTATTGCTCTATGTTCTCACTGACCTACATTGTTCTTATTGCTCTATGTTCTCACTGACCTACATTCTTCTTATTGCTCTATGTTCTCACTGACCTACATTGTTGTTATTGTTCTATGTTCCCACAGACCTACATTGTTCTTATTGCTCTGTGTCCTCACAGACCTACATTGTTCTTATTGCTCTATGTTTTTCACAGACCTGCATTGTTCTTGAAACTTTGTATTCTCCCAGGTTTCCATTGTTCTCATTGCTCTGTGTCCTCAAAGACCTACATTGTTCTTATTACTCTGTGTCCTCACAGACATACATTGTTCTTATTGCTCTATGTTCTCACAGACCTACATTGTTTTTATTGCTCTGTGTTCTCACAGCCCTACATTGTTCTTATTGCTCTATGTCCTCACAGATCTACATTGCTCTAATTGCTCTATGTACTCACAGACTTACATTGTTCTTATTGCTTTGTGTCCTCACAGATATACATTGTTCTTATTGCTCTATGTCCTCACAGACTTACATTGTTCTTATTGCTCTATGTCCTCACAGACCTACATTGTTCTTATTGCTCTGTGTCCTCACAGACCTACATTGTTTTTGAAGCTTTCTGTTCTCACAGACCTACATTGTTCTTATGGCTCTGTGTTCTCACAGACCTACATTGTTCTTATTGCTCTATGTCCTCTCAGACTACATTGTTCTTATGACTCTATATCCTCAAAGACCTACATTGTTCTTATTGCTCTATATTCTCACAGACCTACATTGTTCTTATTGCTCTATGTTCTCTCAGACCTACCTTGTTTTTATTGCTGTATGTCCTCACAGACTTCCATTGTTCTTGACGCTTTGTGTCCTCCCAGAGCTACATTGTTCTTATCGCGCTATGACCTCACAGACCAGATTGTTCTTATTGTTCTATGTTCTCATATACCTACATTGTTCTCATGGCTCTGTGTCCTCACAGACATACATTGTTCTTATGGCTTTGTGTCCTCACAGACCTACATTGTTCTTATGGCTCTGTGTTCTCACAGACCTACATTGTTCTTATGGCTCTGTGTCCTCATAGACCTACATTGTTCTTATTGCTCTATGTTCTCACAGACCCACCTTGTTCTTATTGCTCTATGCCCTCACAAACCTACATTGTTCTTATTGCTCTATGTCCTCACAGACCTATATTGTTCTTATTGCTCTATGTCCTCACAGACCTACATTGTTCTTACTGCTTTGTGTCCTCACAGACCTACATTGTTCTTATTGCTCTATGTCCTCACAGACCTACATTGTTCTTATTGCTCTATGTCCTCACAGACCTACATTGTTCTTATTGCTCTGTGTCCTCACAGACCTACCTTGTTGTTATTGCTCTATGTCCTCATAGACCTACATTGTTCTTATTGCTCTGTGTCCTCACAGATCTACATTGTTCTTTAAACTTTGTATTCTCACAGACCTACATTGTTCTTGAAGTTTTGTGTTCTCACAGACCTACATTGTTCTCATGGCTTTGTGCCCTTACAAACCTACGTTGCTGTTATTGCTCTATGTCCGATCAGACCTACATTGGTCTTGTTACTCTGTGCCCTCAAAGACCTACATTGTTCTTATGGTTCTGTGTCCTCACAGACCTACTTTGTTCTTATTGTTCTATGTTCTCCCAGACCTACATTGTTCTTATTGCTCTGTGTCCTCACAGACCTACATTGTTCTTATTGCTCTGTGTTCTCACAGACCTACATTGTTCTTATTGCTCTGTGTCCTCATAGACCTACACTGTTCTTATTGCTCTGTGTTCTCACAGACCTACATTGTTCTTATTGCTCTGTGTCCTCACAGACCTACATTGTTCTTATTGCTTTATGTCCTCACAGACCTACATTGTTCTTATTGCTCTATGTCCTCACAGACCTACATTGTTCTTATTGCTTTGTGTCCTCACAGACCTACATTGTTCTTATTACTCTGTGTCCTCACAGACCTACATTGTTCTTATTGCTCTATGTCCTTACAGACCTACATTGTTCTTATGGCTCTGTGTCCTCACAGACCTACATTGTTCTTATTGCTCTATGTCCTCACCGACCTACATTGTTCTTATTGCTTTGTGTCCTCACAGACCTACATTGTTATTATTACTCTAAGTTATCACGGACCTACCTTGATCTTATGGCTCTGTGTCCTCACAGACCTACATTTTTCTTATTGCTCTCTGTCCTCACCGACCTACATTGTTCTTATTGCTCTGTGTCCTCACAGACCTACTTTGGTCTTATGGCTCTGTGTCCTCACAGACCTACATTGTTCTTATTGCTCTGTGTCCTCACAGACCTACATTGTTCTTATTGCTTTATGTTCCCACAGACCTACATTGTTCTTATTGCTCTATGTTCCCACAGACCTACATTGTTCTTATTGCTCTATGTCCTCACAGACCTGCATTGTTCTTATTGCTCTGTGTCCTCGCAGACCTACATTGTTCTTATTGCTCTATGTCCTCACAGACCAACCTTGTTCTTATTGCTCTATGTCCTCACAGACCTATGTTGTTCTTAGTGCTCTATGTCCTCACCGACCTGCATTGTTCTTGTAGCTTTGTGTTCTCACAGACCTACATTGGTCTTGAAGCTTTGTGTGCGCACAGGCCTACATTGTTCTTATGGCTATGTGTTCTTACAGACCTACATTGTTCTTGTAGCTTTGTGTTCACACAGATCTACACTGTTTTATACTCTATGTTCTTACAGACCGACATTGTTCCATAGATCTATGTTATCACAGGCCGACGTTGTTCTATAGCTCTATATTGTTACAGACATGCGTCGTCCTGTAGCCCTATGTTCTCGTAGACTTACACAGTTCTATAGCTTTACCTTATAAGATAACTACTTTGTTCTATAACTCTATATTCTCACAGACCTACATTGTTCTACAGCTCTATGTTTCACCTACAATGTTCCTATAACTCTGTATACTCACAGACCTGTCCGTGTTCTATGGCTCAATGTTCTCACAGAACTACATTGTTCTAAAACATCGTTCTATAAGTTCATCGCAGACGTACAATGTTCTATAACTATATGTAAAACACACCTGATGTTTTCTATAGCTCTATGATTGTAGATATCCACATACCTTATTTTAGAGCTCTACAACCACACATGGCATCTTATTCCCACACCTCTATAATTATACGTAAATGTACGTTTCGATAGATAAGTACATGTTCTGGTTGCTCTAGGATCATTCAGACCTACTTGTCATCGTTTTCTGTTCCTTGAACTCTATGTTTAAATAGAGCAGCACGATCTCTATAGTTCTATACACACACCAAACAACATCGTTTCTATCGATCTGCGCTCCATGGGAGAGTGCGGTGGGGGGGGGGGGGAGGGAGCACAGAAATCCAGAGAGAGAGAGAGAGAGAGAGAGAGAGAGAGAGAGAGAGAGAGAGAAAAGCAAAACACCAACACCGAACGATAGAGATCATGGGGGTGGGGAAGGGGAGAGCACAAAAACAAGAGAGAGAGAGAGAGAGAGAGAGAGAGAGAGAGAGAGAGAGAGAGAGAGAGAGCTCTAAAGCCAAAGCTCCTCATTGCATGATCGGTGTGAGGCCAACGTCCCTATGTCCAATGTTTCAGCCAACAACTGTTCCAAAGGGCACCTTGACCAGTAGCCTCCCCCCCCCCCCCCCCTCTCTCGCTCTCTCTCTCTCTCTCCCGCTTTTCCTTACTCCACTCCCCTTCCGAACTGAAGAGATGACGTGTATGTGGTCCCATTCCGCCCCCACCCCCACCCCACACCCTCCTCTCTCAGGCAGATGGTGCCAATGGTCACAGCCGAATGTTAATCACCTTACCTCCCACGGTCCGCCAATCTGCTTTCTATCCGGCTCTATTCGTCGTTAAAAAGGCTTGAGCCTGTATGGGCTTTCATCAATGGTGGGCGCCAACGAAGCGAGGCGGGTGGGAAAGAGTAGGGAATGCTTTAACTAAAAGGTGTCAGGATTTTTCTAGTTTGTTGTGATAAAAAGACACTCTGAGCAGACGACATTTACATAATTTATGTCAGTCATTTTGTGTGTCAGCAGACAATGGTTAGTGTGCAGCTTTGGTCCTTGATTGCGTACAATCACTTTCCGTTGACTTTTTTTTTTTAATTATTATTATATTCTTTTTGTGTTGGCATACCCCACAACTCTCCCTCTCTCCCGATGTACTCTGTGTGTGTGTGTGTGTGTTGTGTGTTGTGTGTGTGTGTGTGTGTGTGTGTGTGTGTGTGTGTGTGCGTGCGCGTGCGTGCGTGCGTGCGTGCGTGTGGTGTGTGTGTGTGTGTGTGTTCCCCGTGAACATAGTTTTTGGTTTCCCGTGCATTTTGACATTTATTCATTTTAGGAAATCCTTTGAAATACCGGAGATCTTCTGTATACTGAATTCATGGAGTAAACAGCAATCTTAAGTATTTGCATTTAAAAAAACAAACAAACGACAACAAAAAAAAAAAAAAACAGAAAAAGAGAAAGACAAAGACAAAGACAAAGAAAGGAGAAAAAGGAAAAGAAACATTTTGATTGTCGAAAAAAAATGGTTCGTATGATTGTTTTTCGAAGTCGTCTTAGAACATTATAATTTTTTGCTTAAACAAAGGGCTTTTCCTACAACATGGTGTACATACTCATGCACTCTGTTTTCCTCCTGACAACTTTCTTGCATTGAAAATTCCATCAACTCAGTTCGTTTTGTTGAAACATGCAGTAAATTCTAAAGATAAAGAAGTTCTAAATCGAATGAAAAAAAAAGAAAAGAAAAAAAGAAAAGGAACAAAAAGAAACAAATCGACGTCAATACATCTCGCAGTGAAGGTATTGCATAACTGATTCAGTAAGCTCAGTTATACGCATGACTGTCGTTTGTTTTTTGTTTGTTTGTGTGTTTGTTTGTGTGTGTGGGGTTTTTTTTTTTTTTGTTTTGTTTTTGTCTTTCCTTCTTTCTTTCCGGCTTTCTTCATTTTTTCACCCAAAAGAACATTTCTTTTGTGTTTTTTTCCCAACAGAAGAACCGCGACGGAAAGAATGACAATTTGTTAGTGGAAATCAAGTTGGCATGACCAAGCAACCTTCTTCCTAGGGGCAAAGTCCGGTCTACCCAGTCAGCGGTAATTAAGCGGAGGTGGTAAACGCCCCTCCTCCCTGTTGCTTGTTTGTGTCTGGCTCGTGTAACCTTGTTAACTTCGGTAGACTCCCCTCATTCCCCCCTTCTCCACCCTCCCCCGCTAACCCCCCGAGCCCCTCACCCTACCAGAACAAATCACCACTTACAAGGCGGAGAGGGCGGGGGCCCCATTGTTGGCCTCATCCCCGTCTCCCTTTGTCAATTAGTGGCACTCCCTGGACCAAGAACTTTGAACGGCTACAGCAGCGAGCTTTGTTCAAGGAGCTGTAGTAGGGGAGAAAGCCCTTAACCTCTATTCAGAGCCGAGCGACAAGAGCCTTCACGGGCTGTTAACAGGAGGAAGGGAAGGAGCCAGTGGCCCAGAGTGCAGTGGTGGCCTGCGCTGTGGAGGACCCGTCCGCCTCCTTCTGGAAGGTTCTCAATCGTCTGTTTCCTCTGCCTCCTTAGGACCCTGCTAACATCCTGGTACAGCAAGTGTCCCACCTGGTTATGCTTCACAGCGGGGGATGTCCATCCCTTGTCTGTTCCACCAGCTCCATGTGGCGCAGTGTCTAGCTTCCACCAGGTCTATGTTCCCCTATGTTTGTGTTCTACTTTGTCCATTGCTCCTCTAGATGTTTTGTTCAGTCTATGTTCCACTATGTCTGTGTTCACTATGTCTATGCTCTATTATGTTTGTGTTCCCCTATGTTCATGTTCCTCCAGGGGTTTTGTTAAGTCTATTTTCTACTATGTCAATGTTCCACTATGTCTATGTTCCAATTGTGTTTGTGTTCCACTATGTTCATGTTCCTCCAGGTGTTTTGTTCAGTCTATTTTCTACTATGTCAATGTTCCACTTTGTCTATGTTCCATTATGTTTGTGTTCCACTGGGTTTTTGGGTCTATCTATGTTCCACTACGTCTATGCTCCATTAAGTTTGTGCTCCATTATGTTTATGTTTCACTGGGTCTCTGGTTCTATCTACGTTCCACTATGTTTATGCTCCATTATGTTTGTGTTCCACTATGTCCATGTTGCTCCATGTGTTTTGTTCAGTCTATGCTCCACTATGTCTGTGTTCCATTATGTTTGTGTTCCACTATGTCTATGTTCCATTATGTCAATGTTCCACTGCGTCTTTGGTTTTGTGTATGTTCCACTATGTCTATGTTCCATTATATTTGTGTTCCATTATGTCAATGTTCTATTGCGTCTTTGGTTTTGTGTATGTTCCACTATGCCTGTGTTCCATTATATTTGTGTTCCATTATGTCAATGTTCCATTGTGTCTTTGGTTCTGTGTATGTTCCACTATGTCTGTGTTCCATTACGTTTGTGTTCCACTATGTCAATGTTCCATTGCACCTTTGGTTCTGTGTATGTTCCACTATGTCTATGTTCCATTATGTCAATGTTCCATTGCGTCTTTGGTTCTGTGTATGTTCCACTATGTCTGTGTTTTATTATGTTTGTGTTCCACTATATCAATGTTCCATTGCATCTTTGGTTCTGTGTATGTTCCACTATGTCTGTGTTCCATCATGTTTGTGTTCCATTATGTCAATGTTCCACTGCACCTTTGGTTCTGCGTATGTTCCACTATGTCTGTGTTCCATTATGTTTGTGTTCCATTATGTCAATGTTCCATTGCGCCTTTGGTTCTGTGTATGTTCCACTATGTTTGTGCTCCATTATGTCTGATTCCACTATGTCATTGTTCAACCAGGTCTTTGGTTCTGTGTATGTTCCGCTATGTCTGTGTTCCATTGTGTTTGTGTTCCACTATGTCAATGTTCCATTGCATCTTTGGTTCTGTGTATGTTCCACTATGTCTGTGTTCCATCATGTTTGTGTTCCATTATGTCAATGTTCCATTGCACCTTTGGTTCTGTGCATGTTCCACTATGTTTGTGTTCCATTATGTCTGTTTCCACTATGTCATTTTTCAACCAGGTCTTTGGTTCTGTGTATGTTCCACTATGTTTGTGTTCCATTATGTCTGTTTCCACTATGTCAATGTTCCACCAGGTCTTTGGTTCGATCTATGTTTCATTCTGTCTACGCTCCATTATGTTTGTGTTCCACTATGTTCATGTTCCACTGGGTCTTTGGTTCTGCCTATGTTCCACTATGACTGTGATCCATTGTTTGTGTTCCACTATGTCCATGTTCCACTGGGTCTTTGGTTCTGTCTATCTTCTACTATGTCAGTGATATATTGTGTTGTGTTCTACTATGTTCATGTTCCACTGGGTCTTTGGTTCTGTGTACGTTCCACTATGTGTATGCTCCATTATGCTGTATTCCACTTTGTTCACGTTCCACTAGGCGTTTTGTTCAGTGTATTGTCCACTATGTCTAGCTGCATTATGTTTGTGTCCAGATTCCATTTTGTTTGTGTTCCACTACGTCTGTTCTCCATTATGTTTGTGTTCCACTATGTCCATGTTCTACTGGGTATTTGGTTCTGTCTTTGTTCCACTGTGTCTAGCTGCATCATGTTTGTGTCCAGATTCCATTTTGTTTGTGTTCCACTATGTCTATTCTCCATTATGTTTGTGTTCCACTGTGTCCATGTTCCACCGGGTCTTTGTTTCAGCGTGTCCAAGTTCAATTATGTCCAAATTCCACTAATCACGTCTATGTTTCAGCATGCCTATGTTCCACCATATCCCTGCTTCACTATGTCGTGTTCCACAATGTCTCTGATCCACAATGTCTATGTTCCACTAAGCCTCTGTTCCACTAGGGTCTTGTTTTACTTTGTCTATGTTCTAGTATAGTCATGTTTCATCATGTTCGTTCATGTGACTGAGTTCCACTATATCTACGTTTTTCCTCGTCCATATTCGTTCACTATGCCTATTTTCTAGTACGTCCATGTTCCACTATGTCTATGTTCAATTATGCTCGTGGTCCTCTGTGTCCATGTTCGATTATGTTTATGTTCCACTATGTCTACATTCTACTTCATTCATATTCGTCCATTATGCCTTTTTTTTTTGGTATGTCCATGTTCCACTATGTTCATATTCCATTATGCTTGTCTTCCTCTATGTCCATATTCCATTATGTCTGTGTTCCTCTATGTCCATGTTCTATCATGTACATGTTCCACTATGTCAACGTTCTACTTCATCCATATTCGTTCGCTATGCCAATTTTCCAGTATGTTCACGTTCCAATTTGTCCATGTTCCATTACATTTGTATTCCACTATGTCCATGTTACACTATGTCCATGTTTCACGATGTTATGTTTACTATGTCCATGTTCACTATATCCATGTTCCATTATGTCTGTGTTCACTATGTTCATATTCCATTATGTCCACGTTCCATAATGTTCCTGTTCCATTATGTCCATGTTCCATTATGTCTATTTTCCACTATGTCCATGCTCACTATGTCCTTCTTCCATCATGTCTATGTTGCATTATGTCCATATTCTATTATGCTCCTGTTCCATTATGTCCATGTTCCATTATGTTCATGTTCCTTTAAGTCCATATTCTTTAAAGTCCATGTTCCATCATGTCCATGTTCCTTTAAGTCCATGTTCCTTTAAGTCCATATTCCTTAAAGTCCATGTTCCATTATGTCCATGTTCCATTATGTCCATGTTCCTTTAAGTCCATGTTCCATTATGTCTATATTCAATTATGTCCATGTTCCATTATGTCTATGTTCCCCTATATTCATGTTCCATTATGTCCATGTTCCATTATGTCTATATTCAATTATGTCCATGTTCCATTATGTCCATGTTCCTTTAAGTCCATGTTCCTTTAAGTCCATGTTCCATTATGACCATGTTCCATTATGTCCATGTTCCACTATGTCCATGTTCCACTCTGTCTATGTTCTACCAAGTCTATATTCAATTATGTCCATGTTCCATTATGTCTATGTTCCGCTATGTCCATGTTCCATTATGCCTATGATTGACTATGACAATTCTGTTTCTCTCCTAAAGCGCGGCAACCAACCGAGCGACAGTTGTTATGATATCCACGTTATATTATTATTACAATATTGTTATGCAGTAGGAGTGGCGCAGTAGGCCACCGCGCAGCAGAGCGGAGATCTGGTCCATCGTGTTCACCAGGCTATATATTCCATCATGTTCACCAGGTTATACGCTCCATCGTGTTCACCAGGCTATATGTTCCATCGTGTTCACCAGGCTATATGTTCCATTGTGTTCACCAGACTATAATGTTCCATCGTGTTCACCAGGCTATATGTTCCATCGTGTTCACCAGGCTATATGGTCCATGGCGTTCACCAGACTATACATTTCATCGTGTTCACCAGGCTATACGCTCCATCGTGTTCTCCAGGCTATATGTTCCATCGTGTTCCCCAGGCTATATGGCTCATCGTGTTCACCAGGTTATATGTTCCATCGTGTTCACCAGGCTATATGGCTCATCGTATTCACCAGGCTATATGTTCCATCGTGTTCACCAGGCTACATGTTCCATCGTGTTCACCACGCTATATGTTCCATCGTGTTCACCAGGCTATATGTTCCATAGTGTTTACCATGCTATATGTTCCATCGTGTTCACCAGGCTACATGTTCCATCGTGTTCACCAGGCTATATGTTCCATCGTGTTCACCAGGCTATATGTTCCATCGTGCTCAGCAGGAACTCAGTCAGTGTCAATGTTTTCTATTCTAGAAAGCTCAGGGGTAATCAGATCTCTAGCAAGGATTTTCCGAGACATGGATTATAACGGAAATGAGTTTGGCTTGCTTTGCCATCACATATAATTTGAATTCAAAACAGATACGACATTACAAAAAGTTGAAAACTTTCAGGATAAGCACTGGACACAGATTATAAGAGCAGAGGTCAAACTGTTTCGATTGAGCAAGTGTCTGTGTTTGTTGTTGACTCACTGGCTGAAGATTTGCGAGTATCAGTGGATGACATTTTGGTCAAACCGAACACTACCATAGCCATTTGTACATACATTGTGAGACCTCTGAGAAAATAATAAGCTTAAGTATTCGTACCGCTGTGCTGAAAATCTCTCAACTCAGCGATTCTTACTCTTTTCATGATTTTTTCTACGTGATTTGTACTCTCTCCCTATTTCCACAACAGACACAGGGACACTTTTAGGTTGCGACGACAGCTTGAGCTACGAACGGACGATGGCTGAGACAGGTAACATCTCCATACGCATCAACCTGGTTATTATCTTCCAGGCGAGAACAGGTGTAAGCAAACCCTCTCCTCACCACATGCGTTAGTCTTGGGGAAAGATAACATGAACTTTCCACAAGTTTCCGCTCCAGAAGGTGCTAACACTCCCAAAGCTCTCAGTTGTCAGTCTGATTGCGTCAGCCTTATTAATCCCGCCATTCAGGGTGTGGGGTGGGATTTGAACCCAAACCAAGAGGCAAACAGATCTCCGTGTTGTCAGTCCCAGTTCTCTTCAGCCTGGTGGAGAGGGGGGGGGGGAGGGGGGTTTACAATAGTGACTGATGGACGGACGGGGGGGGGGGGGGGGGGACTTGTATCAACAGATCGAACACTGGGGGCTCACTGGGGTCTGTCTTTGTCAGTACACGTCTTCACTGGACTGCTCCACACAGAGTGATGGGCAGAGAAAGGGAAAGCGACAGGAAGGAAAGGGGGGTGGGGGGTGTTGGGGAGAGAGAGGAAATGATTGGGAGGAAAGAGAAACTGGGTAAGAGAGAAAGTGGAGTGGGTTAGAGAAAAACAGTGCGTGGGGTAGGAAGGGGATGGAAGTTGGAGAGAAAGTGAAGGGGGGGTTGGAGTTACGGGAGGAGAGAAGTGGAGAGAAAGGAGAGAAAATTCGAGAGGAGAATAGGGAGAAAGCAATGGAACGAAAGCCGGGGGTCGAAACACAACTGTAAGAAACCTGTGGTCGGGACGGGGCAATGAGGGCTGGAGAGAAAGGGGGGCGAGTGTGTGTGTGTGTGTGTGTGTGTGTGTGTGTGTGTGTGTGTGTGTGTGTGTGTGTGTGTGTGGTGTGTGCGTGTGTATGTGTCTGTGTGTGTGTGTGTGCGTGTGTGTGCGTTTTGTGTGTGTGTGTGTGTGTGCGCGCGTGTGTGTGCGTTTGTGTGTGTGTGTGTGCGTTTGTGTGTGTGTGTGCGTGTGCGTGCGTATGTGTGCGTGCGTGTGTGTATGTGTGCGTGCGTGTGTGTGCGCGCGTGTGAGTATGTGTGTGTGTGTGTGTGTGTGTGTGTGTGTGTGTGTGTGTGTGTGTGTGTAAAAGGGGGGAGAGGGGGGGGGGCGAGACTGAAAGGAAAGAAGGGGGACCGGTAGAGAAAAGGTTCAGGGACTGGAATGGGGGGACTGGAGTAAAAGGAAATGGGCGAAGTGGGCGAGGAGAGAGTGAAAATAGATCGTGGGACTGGATGGGGTGGTAGTGCTGGTGGTGGTGGGATCCAAAACGTGTGTAACCCCATCAGTTCGCGCCCTTCCTTATCGATGTTGCTAACAAAAATAAGTTGTTAATACACACGTGTAAAGCCGAAGGGAGAAACCTGGGTCGTCTGTCAGACGTGACGATGGACAATGAAAATCCAGCCAGCACCATTCATTTAGTTAGCACACGGGGACAACCTTCTGCAGCCAACAGTGCTGACCCTACAGAATCAAAAATAAGAAATCCACTTTACATAGATACAACAACGTGAGTCTTAACAATCACAGTTCTCCTCCTCCCCAATGCTCTCTTGACCGTGATTGCATAATCGTGTTTAAAAGGAAAATAATGATAAATCCGCCAGACAAAGGGGACAACCAAATTACAAGTCAAAACGCGACGCGTTTCGACCTTTTATGTCTCCTTCAGGCAAGAGAAACGACATTCAGACAATGAAAACGAACGAGCAATCACTTTCTTCTTGAATTCGGCGAAAGATGGGCGTTGAATATGATCGTATAATTTCTCCTTCAAGTTCACAAACACACACACACACACACACACACACACACACACACACACACACACACACACACAAAGAGAGAGAGGGTGGGGGAAGGGGGGGGGGAGGTCGGACTGATTCACATCTCACCGCACCAATTCCCTGTGGTCTGAAACAGAAGACAAAAAACGTTCAGGTCTGTCGATCCAAACATGGTTATGCTAATAGATGCTATATTTTAGTCAAAAAAGGGGATGAAAACGTTCCACTAAGTGCCCTTTAACACTACAAAGGACACTCCCCCCCCACCCCCCCCCCTCCTTTCCTTCCCCCGAGGGTAGAGTGGTTTTAACAGAAATGAGGACAACGGTCAGATAACCGACCTTTTTCCCCCAAGAGGGTGTGATAACAGGGATGGAGGGGAACGATACTGCCAGTGTCTCGGTCCCTGAAGCTTTAAAGCAGAGATCTTGAACTTTGGTTATTTAACTGGTTACATTCAGCTGACAACTGTCTGATATACGAATTCTAACACAGTCTGAGAGAGAGAGAGAGAGGAGAGAGAGAGAGAGAGAGAGAGAGAGAGAGAGAGAGAGAGAGAGACAGACAGACAGACAGACAGACAGACAGACAGACAGAGTGGCAAACTGGTTTTTGTTCGGTATGAGCCATGGCTCCTTCTGAGTGGGATACAACATCATATAACAAATGAGCCATGTGTGTGAAAAAAGTATAAAACCCAAACACATACAATTATGTCCACATATGTTCGTGGTGAGCTAATAACATCAACATAATTGTCCTTTTTCGTATTTGTTCTCTCTCTTTCTCTGTTTTTGATTTTCTAGACACAGATCAAAAACACGTCACGTAGAATGATGTTTTGCACAGAAGCCAGGATTTCTCACCTTTGTGTTATTTTGACTTGCACTTAAAAATAAACATGATTTTTCACAGAATTTTGGTGGTGTCTGTCGATTTTCGTGTGGATCTGTTCTAATTATTTGACGGCAAAAGAATGGCAAGAAAGTAGACTATGCTGTTTATCTTCTGATGCGTGCTCATAGAATTGACATAGCATTTTCAGGTTGACTTATGAAACACACACACACACACACACACACGCACACACGCGCGCGCGAAGAGAGAGAGAGAGAGAGAGAGAGAGAGAGAGAGAGAGACAGACAGACAGACAGACAGACAGACAGACAGACAGACAGACAGACAGAGGGAAAGGGGGATGTCATCAATTTGCTCCGGACAAAGTATATCCCCCGGGGCAGTATCAGATCAGCTGAAGTGACTAGGTCTCTAACCATCCGTAGATAAAAGCTCTACGCTGTTGCCACCCATACGCTGCTATCTGTACACACTCGACTCCCGTAACACAGTGAAACGCTCTCTCTCTCTCTCTCCCTCTCTCTCTCTCTCTCTCTCTCTCCACATTCCAGCCCAGCGACCCCGCTGCTGTGGACTGGACAGGCGACCCAGTGGTGGCTGGGTCATAGCTGAGAACAGTGTGGCATGCTGACTGCTTCCCCTCTTCTTCCTCATTCCGCCCAGTTTTGATCCAGTTCAGCCAGCACCTGTTCCGACTGTGTTCACTCACTGCCTCTGCCCCTTGTGGACGACTGGGTGACATATGTCTTCCCATGATTCCCCTGTCCAAGACCACTCTTCAGCGTGCAGTGAAAGGTGGATTTGTATAAGGTCATTCTCCAGGATACAGTAGGGGGGTGGACATTTATCTCGCCGTGACTCCTTGCCCGACACCAATCTACAGGGTACAGTGGAGGTGCGACATGTATCAGACCTTTCTACAGGGTACAGTGAAGGGTGGACATGTATAAGGTCATTCTCCAGGGCACAGTAGGGGGTGGACATTTATCTTGCCATGACTACTTGTCCTAGACCAATCTACAGGGTACAGTGGAGGTGCGTGTATCAGACCTTTCTACAGGGTGCAGTGAAGGGTGGACATGTATCAGACCTTTCTACAGGGTACAGTGAAGGGTGGACATGTATCAGACCTTTCTGCAGGGTACAGTGAAGGGTGGACATGTATCAGACCTTTCAACAGGGTACAGTGAAGGGTGGACATGTATCAGACCTTTCTACAGGGTACAGTACAGGTGCGACATTTATCAGACCTTTCTACAGGGTACAGTGAAGGGTGGACATGTATCAGACCTTTCTACAGGGTACAGTGAAGGGTGGACATATATCAGACCTTTCTACAGGGTATAGTGGCGGTGCGTGTATCAGACCTTTCTACAGGGTACAGTGAAGGCTCGACATGTATCAGACCTTTCTACAGGGTACAGTGGAGGTGCGTGTATCAGACCTTTCTACCGGGTACAGTGAAGGGTCGACATGTATCAGACCTTTCTACAGGGTACAGTGGAGGTGCGACATGTATCAGACCTTTCTATAGGGTACAGTGAATGGTCGACATGTATCAGACCTTTCTATAGGGTACAGTGAAGGTGGACATGTATCAGACCTTTCTACAGGGTACAGTGGAGGTGTGTGAATCAGACCTTTCTACAGGGTACAGTGAAGGTGGACATGTATCAGACCTTTCTACAGGGTACAGTGAAGGTGGACATGTATCAGACCTTTCTACAGGGTACAGTGGAAGTGTGACATGTATCAGACCTTTCTACAGGGTACAGTGGAATTCGACATGTATCAGACCTTTCTACAGGGTACAGTGAAGGTGGATATGTATCAGACCTTTCTACAGGGTGGACATGTATCAGACCTTTCTATGGGGTACAGTGAAGGGTGGACATGTATCAGACCTTTCTACAGGGTACAGTGGAAGTGCGACATGTATCAGACCTTTCTACAACGTACAGTGGAAGTGCGACATGTATCAGACCTTTCTACAGGGTACAGTGAAGGGTCGACATGTGTCAGACCTTTCTACCGGGTACAGTGAAGGGTGGACATGTATCAGACCTTTCTACAGGGTGCAATAAAGGGTGGACATGTATCAGACCTTTATACCGGGTACAGTGAAGGGTGGACATGTATAAGGTTATTCTACGGGGTACAGTAGTGGGCGGACATGTATCTTCCATGACTCCCTGTCCAAGACCATTCTACAGAGTGCAGTGGAGGGTGGACATGTATTTCAACATGACTCTTTGTCCAAGACCATGGTCCTACATAGTACAGTGGAGGGTGGATATGTATCTCACCACGACTACCTGTCCAAGACCATTCTAAAGGGCACAGCAGAATGTGGATATAATTCACTATGACTCTATGTCCAAGCCTATTCTACAGAATGCATTTGAGGGTAGACATTACCTCCTCATGGCTGACTGTCCAAGACCATTCTACCGGGTACAGCGGAGGTCGGATATGTATTTCTCCGTGACTTCCTATCCAGGACCATTCTACAGGGTACAGTGGAAGGTGGACATGTATCACATCACAACTCCCTGTCCAAGATCTCTCTACAGAGTACAGTCGAGGATAGATATGTATCTCATCGTGACACCAAGCCCATGTCTGAGACCATCTTACAGGACACAGTGGAGGATGGACGTTTATCTCTCCTTGGCTCCCTGTCCAAGACCGTTTCTATACATTAAGTGAAGGGTGGACCAGTATCTCATCATGACTCCCTGTCCAAGGCCGTTTCTATACGTTAAAGTGGGGGTGGACATGTATCTCATCCTGACTCCCTGTCCAAGACCGTTCTGCAGGGTACAGTGGAGGACAAAAGTCCCAGAAACAAACTGCAGAAGTCCTTGACGGCCAGTGTGAAAGACTGACCTGGTTAACTCTCACCTTGTTGCACAGGATGGAAGACAGGAGACTGCGGACATCTCTAGCTGAATGTGTCATGGTAAACATCTTTTCCAATGAACTCTACTTTGATGCCTTCCAAATGTTCAGACTGTGGAAAGGCGAGGGGGGGGGGGGGGGGGGGTTTGAAGAAAGCTGGCTTGTCCTTTTCGTCCGACTTCTGTTAGGAGGTTAGTAACAGAGGAGTGGCCATGACTGTCACAACAAAACTATAGCTTGGGTTCCATTCCCGCCTTAGATAGTTTCTATGATTACAGAGAGGGCAACGGGCAGCTTTTGTCCAGTCAACAAAGGGCAATGTTTATTAGAATCTTTCATTTTTTCCCAAGTCAGTGAGCTATATTCAAAGGTTTTGTCAAACCAAGAAAGGGCAATCAATACTAGTCATAAAAAAGCAATATTCATTGTAAACTTTTGTCCAGTCAAAAGGTAATGTTTAGTGTCAGCTTTTCGTCCAGGCAAATGGCAATATTGTGTCAACTTTTGTCCAGGCAAATGGCAATGTATATTGTTAGCTTTTAGTCCAGGCAAATGGCAATGTTTATTGTCATATTTTGTCCAGGGAAATGGCAGTGATTATTGTCAGATCTTGTCCAGGCAAATTGCAATGTTTACTGTCAGCTTTTGTCCAGTCAAAGGGCAATGTTTGGTGTCAGCTTTTGTCCAGGCAAATGGCAATATTTATTGTTAGCTTTTGTCAGGTCAAAGGGCAATGTTTAGTGTCATCTTTTGTCCTTTCAAAGGGCAATGTTTATTGTCAGCTTTTGTCCAGGCCAATATGAATGTTTTTTGTCAGCTTTTGTCTAGGCAAATGACAATGTTTGCTTTCAGCTTTTGTCCAGGCAAAAGAGCAATGTTCATTGTCAGTTTTTGTCCTGTCAAAGGACAGCCCTGACGTGGCCCTTTGCGGTCGGCTGGGCTATAAGCAACATACCTTACCTTACCTTAGCTTTGACCAGGCAAAAGACAATGTGCAAGGTTTATTGTCCAGTCAAAGTGCAAGGTTTATTGTAAGATTTTATCCAGTCAAAAGAAAGTGTTCATCGAGAGCTTTGTCTGGTCCATGGGCAATGTCTCTTGCCGGGTTTTGTTTTCAATCAAAGGGCAATGTTTATTGTCAGCTTTTGTCCAGTGAAAGGGCAATGTTTATTGTCATCTGTGTTCAAAGGACAGTGTTTAGAGTCAGCTTTTGTCCTGTCAAAGGGAACTGTGTATTGTCATCTTTTGCCCAGTAAACGGGTATTTGGCTTTTGTCATCTTTTGTCCAGCCAAAGGAAATTGTCTTTTGTCATCTTATGTCCCGTCAAATGAAATTGTCTATTGCCATCTTTTGTCCAGTCAAAGGGCAATGTTCAGTGTCATCTTTTGTCTAATCAAGGGGCAATGTTTAGTGTCATCTTTTGTCTAATCAAAGGGCAATGTTCAGTGTCATTTTTTGTCAAATCAAAGGGCAATGTTTAGTGTCATCTTTTGTATAATCAAAGGGCAATGTTTAGTGTCATCTTTTGTTCAATCAAAGGGCAATGTTTCTTGTCATCTTTCGTCCAGTCAAAGAACATTGTTTAGTGTCATCTTTTGTCCAATCAAAAGGCAATGTTTAGTGTCATCTTTTGTCTAATCAAAGGGCAATGCTCAGTGTCATCTTTGTTCAGTCATAGGGCAATGTTTAGTGTCATCTTTTGTTCAGTCAAAGAACATTGCTTAGTGTCATCTTTTGTCCAATCAAAAGGCAATGTTTAGTGTCATCTTTTGTCCAATCAAAAGGCAATGTTTAGTGTCATCTTTTGTCTAATCAAAGGGCAATGCTCAGTGTCATCTTTGTTCAGTCATAGGGCAATGTTTAGTGTCATCTTTTGTCCCATCAAAGGGCAATATTTAGTGTCATCTTTTGTCCAGTCAAAGGGCAATGTTCAGTGTCATCTTTGTTCAAGGGGCAATGTTTAGTGTTATCTTTTGTCTAATCAAAGGGCTCAGTGTTATCTTTGTTCAGTCAAAGGGCAATGTTTAGTGTCATCTTTTGTTCAAAGGGCAATGTTTCTTGTCATCTTTCGTCCAGTCAAAGAACTTTCTTTAGTGTCATCTTTTGTCCAATCAAAGGGCAATATTTAGTGTCATCTTTTGTCCAGTCAAAGGGCAATGTTTAGTGTCATCTTTTGTCCGTCCAATCAAAGGGCAATGTTTAGCATCATCCTTCGTCCAGTCAAAGGGCAATGTATATTGTCACCTTTTGTCCAATCAAAGGACAATTTTTGCTTTAATTTTTGTCAGTGAAAGGGCAATTGTTATTGTTCAGTTGAAAAAGAGCAATGCTCATCAAATGTGCTTGTCCTGTCAAGAGACTTCGTCGAGTGTTGAAGGGCAACATTCACCAAGACTTTTGTCGAGGAATTTCCCTTCATATCCTACCCCACATACGCTAATATTAAATGCATAATATTTGGAAATCTGCAAACTCATGTTACTGACCTAAGTTTGGGAACAAGGTGACTGCAAAGCAGGGTGTGTGTGGGTGGGTGCTCAGCAACTGGATGAGTGTTGTCCCAAAAGTATTTATGCTACATCACTGTCACACTATGGTGCACTTTCGTGCCGCTCGTGTACTTTTGGAAGATGTGTAACAGTTACAACTTATATAATACTGTATTACATATTTTTCACAAGTTTAAATGGTGTTTGGGGTGCCCCCTCTAGAAGAAAATGTGTACACTTATTAACAAGACATTTTCTCAGCTTTTTTTTTTTATGTCAGCATGCTCTTGCTTACTGACCCATTAAAATTTAATTTTCAGAATGTTGCCCAGGACAGTTTTCTTCTGTTGTGGATTCATCTCTGTCTTTAACATCTGCCAGCGTTGTGATACCAGTTTTCTCGCCCTTTACTTAACTCTTCATTTTGATGTTAAAATACAGAAGCACACACAGATTAGAGAGTAAGAGAGATTGAGAAAAACTGGTGGTGGGAGAGGGGTGGAGGCAAATGAATGAGGGATCTGTGGGAGAGTCCGAGTCTAAGAGGATTAGTGACAAGGATGGAGAGAGAGAGAGAGAGAGAGAGCAAGAGGGGGTGGGGGGGGGGGGGAAGAGAGGGAGCGAGAGAGGGGGGAAGAGAGAGGAAGAGTGAAGGGGGGGGGGGGGTAGAGAGAGAGAGAGATAGGCTGAGGCTTGAACAGAGCACAGAGAAAAAGGAGATGGGGGAAGGGTCAGGGGAGAAGAGAGAGGTGTGACATGGGACAGAGAGAGAGAGAGAGAGAGAGGGGTAGGGGGGGGTTGGGTCACATGACCTGTCCCAGTTGTACTGTTACTGATTTTACAAAACATTTATCATAATGTAAAGTATGTATTACATACTATGCAGTATGCATTACGAGACAAAATTCGAGAAACAAAATATGCATTACAACCTAAAATATGTATTACAGATTATGTAGTGTGCATTGTTAGACCACCTCGTGAAGTATTAGTATTGCATAGTATGCATTTTGAGAACAACGCTAAATGTATGTGTCATACATTATGAGACCAACTCTTAGTGTATATGTCATGTGGTATGAATTATGTGACAAACTCGGAGAAACAAAATTTATATTACAATGTAAAGTATCTATTATGTAGTGTGTGTGCGTGTGGGTGTGTGTGCATGAGTGTGTGTGTGTGTGTGTGTGTGTGTGTGTGTGTGTGTGTGTGTGTGTGTGCGTGTGTGCATTTCTTGCTTGATCTTGACAGAAGGTCTGTGTGCATGTGTGTGTGTGCGTGTGTGTGTGTGTGTGTGTGTGCGTGTTTGTGTGCATGTTTTCTTGTTTGATCATGACAGCAAGGTCTGTTTTTTTTTTTCTCCATGCAATTCTATCAGTCTCTTCTTTATGTTTGTTCTTGAAGAAAATCAACACAAAAAACCCCCAAAAAAACAAACAAAAAAATCTAGAAGTATAACTATATCAGTTTCTGTAATTCAGTGTCTGATCTTCTCCTTTGCGTTTCACATGGAATGGAGAAAAACAGGGCTTTCAGATGGCACTCGAACGACATCCACTGCAAGTATACATATGCTTTACCACAGAAATCCACGTCAGACTCGGGGAGGGAAGGGGGGGGGGGGAGGGGGGGAAGGGGGGGAGGGGTGGGGGGAAGGGGGGGGGGGATGTGATGGTGTCTGAAAGCAATCTGACCACATCCTGTCTAAATGAAGAGACACACACAAGAGCTCCCTTGGTTTTTGTTTTTTTCTTCAAAAACAAAACAAAACAAGAATGACTGTGTGACTGACATCAAGACTCATTTAGGCCTAGAAAAGAAATGATCAATGCCAAGTAATCAAGCTACTGTGACTCAGTTTACTCTGTTTGAAAGTGAGGTGACTGCAGGCAAAAACTGAAAAAAGATTTTTAAAAAATAAAGAAAGTATTACTGTAATGCCAAATGAAAGAACAAATTATTATCAATGTTATTGTTCTTATCATCATTATTATCATAGTATTACTATTGACATCATTACTTGAATTCATGTTACTATCATTAGCATTACTACTATCATTATCATTTCCACTATAGTTTATTATCACCATAATGATTACTACTATCATTTTTACCATTATCAATAGTATCATTATGCATTAGTATATTTATTAAATTTCAACTTACCATCTTTCCCATTTGGTGTATCGTTACTGTCATTATCCTTCTATTCATGATTATGATCATTACTTTTTACTATTGTATATCTCTAACCCCATTTAGTATACTTCTTAAATTCTACCCTTCTATCTCTTCTTCACTACAAGCTCACACATGCCACTCATTCCAGCTCTTTATCCAGTGCCACAGCCTGGCTTGGCCTGCCACAGCCCCTGCACACCAAAGGAACCAGCCAATGTCATGTCATCATGAGGCACCCACCAGAGGAGACACTGCACAACTGCCGAGTCACTTTGGTAGTGTTCAGTGGTGCCTGTTCTGGCTCAGCATGTGCACGACACCACCTACTAAGCCCCTACTTCTTCTTCTGCGTACGCAGGCTGATACTCCTGCGGACACTCGCTGTATAGATAGGCAAGTATTAATCCCATCTGCCCAACAAAAGGAGTGGAGTTTTGTGTGTGTGACCGTTTTTTATCCCGCCATTAAGGCAGCGATACTCCATCTTCGGGGAATGTGCATGCTATGTATAACGTGTCATCCCTACCAACGACCAAACTGGCCTTCTCTTCCGAAAGTTGGTAATGGGATTTTACGTGTGTGCAAGATGTTATGCGTGTGTTCACACACGGAACCTCGGTTTCTAGTCTCATTCGAAGGACTGTATGGGTAATGGAGTCAGAACCAATGTTAACTCCGAAGGAAAAATCGCCCTGTACCAAAACGACCTGGCGGAGATTCGAACCCGCAACCCTAAGATTACAAGTCTGGTGCTCTACCAACTGAGCTATTCCGGCCCCCTAAGCCCCTACTGATGACAATGATTGCCTAGTTGCAGAATCAGCGTCAGTGAGCTCTCCCTCTAGAGGGCGCCACTCTGTCCATCCAACAACAGTCCCCATGACTTTGGCGATACTGGCGACCTTGGCAGAACCTCACCACGGGCACTGATTTGGAGAGGATATCGAAATTGTGATCACCATGATTGCAGGGCATGAAGGGCCACAGAAGTTGAGACAGATTCTTATGCTGGTCATGAGGATGATGCTACAGATTTCCATTCTGGTCTGAGACAGCATGACATGGATGCACTCTATGCTTTTGTAACATATCCTGGCATCAACCAGGCCCAAGAGATGCAAACACCTTAAGTGTTGGTCAACCAGGCCCGAGAGACAGAAACACCTGCAGTGCTGGTCAGGAAATTTGAGCAACACTCTCAGAGACGCATTCATTAAGTGGATGAAACTTGACTGTGGTGCCAGTCTTCCAGATTACGCCTTTAGCAAATTCAGCTCTGGGCAAGTGCAAGTCAGGGCAGAAAAGTCCCACAAATAAATGGCTCTAAGGGGAATCAAAACCCATGAGCTCCCAGCTGGGAGACCATGACACTAACCCTAACCGCTTTGTCACAGAGACTGGTATGCTATTATTTCTCTTTTTATCATAATATTCAGCCGACCCATTCGCCACAAGTCACACAAATGGAGAGAGGTTGTGTTCAGAGCATGAAGGGAAATCAGATACAAGATACAGGTTTAATGTGTGTGCGTGTGTGTGTGTGTGTGTGTGTATGTGAGAGGGACATGTTGACACCAATACACCCCCCTGAGATTGGCAAACAGCCGATGACTTTGAAACATTGCCACTCCTCCCTAATCTCCACTCTTACAACAGGAGGGTTTGAATATAACTCTCTTCGGTAGGGACATTTTGCAGAAGCTACCGAAAGCAAATTTTCAAAATGCCCTCCATTGATAAGAGGAGCTGTAGATGACACCGTTTTGTTAACCTGAATCCAGGAAAGAATGATCAGAAGGAGTTCAGCCAGTGACCGAGTCAGCTGAATCTCACAGCAGATTTCTATTGTCCTAAGATGGCCATCAGGTCTCATTGTTCACCTGCCCTAATCCCTGTTACAGACCAATCAATTACAACCCAGTTCAGATCACCAAGCTGTCATGGGCTGTCTCTCATCTTTGTTATCACAGTGCTGGGGGAGGGGAAGTCTGGCTCACACTTTGAATGGTGTGATGATCTGCTAACAGCCTGTTAGCTTATCTCACCTGAGGAAGGCACAGACTTTATTGTGAGCAGGTGTCATAGGGTTCATTTGAGTGTGTGTATGTGTATATGACTGGAAAAATATTTGTACATGCATGCAATGTGGATGTTGCATGTGCATGCATGTGTGTGTGTATGCATGTCATTGTGTTTTGGTGTGCATGTATGTGTGTGTGTGTGTGTGTGTGTGTGTGAATGCGAGTGTTTGCATGCATACAAGTGTGTGTTGTGTATGCATGCAAGTGTGCTTGCTGTGTGCATTAAAGTATAATGTATGTGTGCAAGCATGCGAGTGTGTGAATGGTGCATGTTTGTGTGTCATGCAAGTGTGTGTGTTCTGAGTGTGCGCATGCTTGTGTGTGTGTGTGTATGTGTGTGTGTGTGTGTGTGTGTGTGTGCGCGCGCGTGTGCATGTACACTAGTGTGTTGTTAGTGTGTGCATGCAAGTGTGTGAGAAGATGGAAGGACGTATGCAAGATGGGGATTTAAAAATGTAAATTAGAATACACAGACGGAGGAGGGGGGGGGGGGGGGGGGGGGGGGAATTAACAAATGTGAATTTGTACAGAGATGGAGGGAGGGGGGAGTTAACAAATATGAATTTGTACACAGACTGGAAGGGTGGTGGGGGGGGGGGGGAGGAATTTAACAAATGTAAATTTGTACACAGACTGGGGGTGATTCAACAATTGCGAATTAGTACACAAATGGAAAGGGGTGGGGGGGGGGGGTGGGGGGGGGGGGGGGTGAGTTAACAAATGTGAATTAATATACATACGGAAGGGAGGTGTTAACAAATGGGCATTTCTATACAGGAGGGGGGGAAGGGTAACATATGTCAGTTTGTACACAGATGGGAAGCATGCGGAGGTGGGGGAGAGTTAACAAATGTAAAGTTGTACACAAATAAGGAAGTGTGTTATAAGTGTAAAGTCTGAAAAAGTAAGGATGCAGATATTCATGTCTCCATGTACAACAGTCAAAAAACACAGGTTTAAAACAAAGCAAAACAAAACCAACCAAACAGCAATAAAAAAACAAAAATGACTTATGAATGTCTGAAAGACAGAAGACCGGTCGGCGAGACACCACACCATGTCAACGGTCATTCAACTACTGTTTACAGAATAATTTGGAATCTTTCCAGTAATAGTAAACTACACGTACACGCTTGCACAGTCATATAAAAAAGAACACAACAAAAAAAAGTAAGCAAAATTCATTTAATACAATGAAAGAGGAATGATAACATCAAACTTATTTCTTCATTTGACATAAAGCACATGTTCTGATGGTACAGAGCCTTTAGAATGACTGCGTCATTGCTGTTTCTTCACTTAAATCATTCACTTAGACATCTGTTCTCAGTTGAAAACATGTAAATTAAACGATTTGTGTCACATCACTGTTTGCTTTGTGGATATGCGCATGTACAGGTGTGTACAACACAGCAAAATTTACAGATATATACACAAAAATGGTGACAAAAATCTCAAATATACCATTCAAATCAGTAAATTCAGGCATTAAAACAAAACAAAGCAACACAGGCTGAAAATAACCAGGCCGTCTGTGGTGAATAGGGGTCTTTTGACCCCAAAAATCTTGTTAAAAAAAAAAAAGCTGCAAAAGGGGAGGGAGGGGAAGGGGATGGGCTTTAATCTTCAAAAACTTTTGTAAAGGCTGATGTATATGTGTGCACAAGTGCACATATGTGTGTGTGTAAGTGTGTGTGTGTGTGCATGAGCAAGCGTGCGTATGTGTGGCGAGTGTATGCCAGTACAACTCCAGCCATACAACAATAGTGTGTTCATAGTGGATTACTCTGAGAGCCGCACTTCCCTCTTTGGGTGTGGCCTTCCACGGAATATCATGCAGCTATTTTGGGCAGGAAAACTTACAAACATCAAAAGCACCATGCAAAATGGAAATTTTACAGGCCTGGAATGACACCTGTTGATGCAATGAAAGGAGAGGAAGCAGCAAGCACAGACCTGTCATACAGTCTCTGACCACACTGTGAGTCCTAATCATCTTCATCCTACTCACTGATCACAAGCAACACCAACAACAAACATACTAACACCAAAAATCTCCTTTTTAAGGAGGGTGTGTTGTCTGTAAGCAATTTTTAAGGTACTTTTTTTTGCATGGCACAACCTTTTCTAGTAATCCATGGATGTGTGTGAGTGAGTGAGTGAGTGTGAGTGTGCGCGCATGTATGTGTGTGTGTGCGCGCGTGTGTGTGTGTGTGTGTCCTCTGTTCCTGGTCCCATCTCCAGATAAGCCCCACAGGTGAGGCATGCTGTTAGTACCTGTCCTGTCCAGTGCCAGTTGGCACCTGTCCATTTCAAGCCTCCCACCTCTGCATTCTGTATCGTGGAACATGATGAACATCTTCCAGACAAACCTCCCTCAGTGACTGGGTGAGAATCATTTCCACATAACCATGTGTTGACAAAACAACAAATCAAATCTAATCTTTTTGACAAGTAAAAAAAACAAACTACAATCAATTTTCCAGCCACAAGCTAAATCAGTCAGCGCCACACTGGAAATGGTCAAGTACAACTTCCAAAGGCAAAAACGAGATGCTTGCTGGTCTGAATCTGTGCAATGGTGAAGCAAAGATACAAAAACGTGACCACCCATGGTGACACCTGTCCCTCCCTCACCTCTTCCTCCTCAAGACATTTTTTTTCTTTTTTTCCCCTTTTTTTTCTTTTTTTTTTTTTTTTTTTTTTTGCGTATGCAGGCTGATACTCTTGCGGACACTCCCTGTGTAGACAGGGAAGCATTAATCCCATCTACCCAACAAAGGGAGTGGAGTTTTGTGTGGATGACCGTTTTTTATCCCGCCATTAAGGCAACCATACTCCAAGTTCGGGGAAATGTCCTCAAGACATGTCCTGTTACATTCCTCAGAGAGAGAGAGAGAGAGAGAGAGAGAGAGAGAGAGAGAGAGTCAGCTTCCATCCCCACAATCTATTCCATTTCCCTCCTCACAACATGTCCAGTTTCCCTCCTCACAACATATCCAGTTTCCCTCCTCACAACATATCCAGTTTCCCTCCTCACAACATATCCAGTTTCCCTCCTCACAACATGTCCAGTTTCCCTCCTCACAACATGTCCAGTTTCCCTCCTCACAACATATCCAGTTTCCCTCCTCACAACATATCCAGTTTCCCTCCTCACAACATGTCCAGTTTCCCTCCTCACAACATGTCCAGTTTCCCTCCTCACAACATGTCCAGTTTCCCTCCTCACAACATGTCCAGTTTCCCTCCTCACAACATATCCAGTTTCCCTCCTCACAACATATCCAGTTTCCCTCCTCACAACATGTCCAGTTTCCCTCCTCACAACATATCCAGTTTCCCTCCTCACAACATATCCAGTTTCCCTCCTCACAACATATCCAGTTTCCCCCTCACAACATGTCCAGTTTCCCTCCTCACAACATGTCCAGTTTCCCTCCTCACAACATATCCAGTTTCCCTCCTCACAACATGTCCAGTTTCCCTCCTCACAACATGTCCAGTTTCCCTCCTCACAACATGTCCAGTTTCCCTCCTCACAACATGTCCAGTTTCCCTCCTCACAACATGTCCAGTTTCCCTCCTCACAACATATCCAGTTTCCCTCCTCACAACATGTCCAGTTTCCCTCCTCACAACATATCCAGTTTCCCTCCTCACAACATGTCCAGTTTCCCTCCTCACAACATGTCCAGTTTCCCTCCTCACAACATGTCCAGTTTCCCTCCTCACAACATGTCCAGTTTCCCTCCTCACAACATGTCCAGTTTCCCTCCTCACAACATATCCAGTTTCCCTCCTCACAACATATCCAGTTTCCCTCCTCACAACATATCCAGTTTCCCTGCTGCATCCAGTCGGTCTATCTCTTGTGCAGGTCCTGAATAGCATCTCTCCTGATCCGTGAAATTCCGCTGTAACATCACCACCACCACAATATCCATCATTCAGTCTTTAACAACAACAAAAATTAATGAAAGAAACTTCATGAAATGATACTTCTATAGGTGCAAGTGGGGAAGGGTCCCTGATACTGAACATAAATTGTGGCCACCCCACCAATCCGAAATTTGGATCGTGACCATCCCATCCATCCTGTAATTTATCATGATGGGCAATGGCACTCTGAAACATTTCTGGCAATTCTACATCTCTCTCTCTACATATACACAAAGATCTCTCTCTCCCTATATATATATATAGAGAGAGAGAGAGAGAGAGTGAGTGAGAGAGAGAGTGTGTGTGTGGAGAGAGAGAGAGAGCGAGAGAGAGAGAGAGAGAGCTTTCAAACATTAACACTAAAGACTTTTGAAACAAAAATACGGAATAGACTGAAAATATTTTAAAAACCAGCAATGCACTAGTCTGCACACCCATCCCTCTATCTTTCAATCTGTTATATATTATTTTAACGAAAATCAAAATGTGACAGAATAAATGGCATAAAACTACGACCATTGTCTAAAATGGACAAAAAAAAATGCCCTTCATGTGTGAATAATGTATGTGACTCATTCATACCCTGCAAAACTGCGCTCTTTGCATTTGTTTGTTTGTTTTCTTTTTAAATTTTATTGGTCTTTTTTCAATTGTTATAAAATATAGATCCTCCATAACATGTATATTTTCATTCACTTTTTGTGAACTTTGAACCACAGGGATGGGAAGGCGTGGAGAGACATGTATAAATGCTGACCAGGTTTAGTGAAATAAAAAAAGCTGCATATGTATCTTATCAATGATCTCACATTTACATCTATCTACAAGGAGAAATATGAATAAACTTGGGGGCGGGTGGGGGTCACAAAACACTTATATACCTGCTTGACAGTCTCCTTGATAAGGGAAGATTTCCATTTGTTTTAACTTCTCTGTTTACCCTCCTATTCCCCGAGTTCTTACCAAAAAAAATGCATGCAGAGATTAACTGGACTGAAACATTTGAAATAATGTCTATAGTTACACAAGCGTGCAACACCAAATGTCTATGTGTAAATAGCAGTTGTCTTTGAAAATCCCCAGTCAGACACTCCTAGTGCTTCACAGGCCTTGTCCAAAAAAGTTTAGTTTGATCCATTACAGTCTGCTACTAGAGTCAGACAAAAGGAATTCAGTGAGGGGGGGGGGGGGGGGGGGGGGGGGGAAAGTCTGCCATATCACCAATTCATGTGGTCACTTTTTCTTTGTTTCTGTGGTTTGGTGGAGCCTCTCCCCCCTTCCCACCTAAAAACCGTGCGTTAAAGAAGATCGCAACACATACTTTAATATGTAATGGATTGCTTGAATGAGCAGCCAACAATTTTCTTTCCAACAATTTGAATTGTAAATCCAAGTTTGGCTACATGGCACACGTTAACACACATGGTAACGACACTGATCTTGCACACTGTCTCTGAATCAGACCAGTCCATCTTTGCAGGGTTTGTCAAACTACCCATGTTCTGGGAATTTTCACCAATGCCCTGAATGCTATCAAAATCTTGTTTTGTAAGGTACTTCACCTTTTATTCATTTTCATGTTTTCACAAAAATTGATTGTCTTTCGTGTGTCTAGACTGACAGGAGGTCGTTTTACAACTCTGAGACTTTTAGATTTGTACCTGTCTGACTTAAGTCGTAAAGAGTCAATAATCATGACAGTACTTTTCAGATTTCGCAACCACAGATGATAGTCTTAAACTCATCAATAATTTTCTATCTGGAACACCATTTCTGTATTTGAAGTATGTTTATCAGAAAATAAAGTATATTCAAAATGAACAAAAGACAAAATATAATTTTCACAAAAGAAGACAAGAGAGAGAGAATCTGGATACAGGAAAGCACCCCAATACAATTTTGCCAAAACGGAGGCACGTTTTCAAAATTTTTCTGATCTGGATTTCTGAATTAATCCAGAAGACTTGCCCCTCTATACTTTCATGATCAATGTTACACATTTTTGACTAGCAATAAACCAGTACTGTTGCTATAAAATGTGACAATCAACATCAGCATTAGATTTCAAGACTGTCATCCTACAGACTGTAGAAATCAGCATCAACATTACACACTGGGACTGCTAATATCAACATTACAAAACGCGACAAAATATAACAGCATCACTGATGATGACTTCCAATATCAACACCACAAAATGTGGCCATCAACAATAGCATTACAAGAAAACAAAGATTCTGAATATTAATGCTAAGAAAAAGTACTAAAAATCAAACTCACATGCACACACACACACACAAGCAAATCTGGAAAGTGGAAACCAACCTTTAGATTGGACAGAGACAGAGAGACAGAACTCAGAACTCAGAATATTTTATTTGACAGGCCACAGGCCCATATCAAAGTGAGTGAACAAGGTCAAAATAAATCGGTACAAGCCACTCTTAACGAAACCTCAGCTGAATGGTGTTCACAGTTAACAAAGAAGACATTCATGAAGCAACTGCAGCATTAATTATTCCGTTCCTAACAGCCATAGCTCTATAAATGAAATTACCAACACTCGTAATAGTGGTCTCAATAGAACAGGCTAACAACATGGACATTTTGAATAGAGAAGGGTGTCTGTAAAATGTAGCTGGAATCAACTCAAGGCGCAACTTCTCGTACAAAGGACAAACCAGTAGAAAATGAAGCTCAGTTTCCGGTGCTTCCTTACAGTGTGGACAGAAAATGTCATGGTTTCTATTGCGATCAGTATATCGTAAAAAGTGGCATCGTAAAGGCGACATTCCTAACCGAAACCTTGAAAGTAACCTGCGGATGTTAACATGTTTAATTACAAAGAGGTAGGGACTTCGAACAAGAGACTGGTTATATGACCGATAAACATCGTACAACTCATGCGATTCAATAGCTGAATGCCAGTCTTGGATGTAACAATCACTTAAACGTTTCTTAAATTCTACAATAAAAGCTTTCACATTACCAACACTTTGCATTTCCCATACAATTCCAAACCCGAATCTATAAAGAACATAGCAAACATTAGTCGTCCAGGTAATATAATTTTGATTCTGCAGATGCAGCAACATATCATAGGCTTTCTTTGGGAGTCTGCTATTATCCATACAAGCAACACGAAGCCAAAATCTGATGCATTTTGCATAAGTATTTACATAAAGAGGGTATCTTCCAGATTCGCCGTACACTAAGTGCCTAGGAGCTTTTAAACTTACACCAAGAAATCTTTTAATAGCAGCTAAGTGCACCCTTTCAATTTGTTCCTGGTTAGATGACAGTCCCCAAATCTCTGCTCCATAAGTTAAGATAGGTTGTATTTGGCAATCGAATAGCTTAAAGAAAATACCAGGAGAATGTTCACCTATTGACCATAGCATTCTGTTGATAGCAGTTAATCCTTTCTTTGCTCTGTTTGCTAGGTCACACATAGTTGGTTGGAAAGATAATCTTGTAGTCAGTGTTATACCAAGATACTTATACATGTTAACAGTGGAAAGCTGAGCATCACCAAAAGTCCAATTTTCATTCGAAGCAAGGTAACCCCCATTCCTGAATACAACAATATTTGACTTTTCCAGATTCACAAGTAAATCTAAACGTTTTGAAGTATTATACAAGACATTCAGTTGGGTTTGCAAACCAATAACAGTATCAGAAAATAATGCAACATCATCAGCAAATAACAGAATCAAAAGTTCAATGAGGTCTGGAGAAAGCTGAATACCATGTCTACCAAAAGTGTTAATATCTTTAGTTAGTTCACTGATGAACAGTGAAAAAAGCACAGGTGAACACACCTCACCTTGTTTTAGGCCCCGTGGGCATAGAAAAGTATCAGTAAGGTCACCACTAGTTCGAACACAAGTCTTCACAACATTATACATACTTTGCAATGCTTTCAAGAATTTTCCATTAAGACCACTAACAGAGAGAACCTTCCACAATTTATCCCTACTTACTAGGTCAAAAGCCTTCCTAAAGTCTATAAATGCGACATAGAGCTTCCTGTGTCTTAACAACTGCTTCTGAATCATTGCCAGTAAAGTGAAAATGTGATCTGTTGCACATCGTTTGTCACGAAAACCAGCTTGTTCCTCCCCAAGAATACTGTTCATTTCAATCCATTTGGTTAACCTTCTATTGAGAACAAAGCTATATATTTTACTACAAATGTTCAACAAAGAGATTCCACGGTAGTTATCTGGACAATTCCTATCACCCTTCTTAAATAGTGGTTGCAAGATAGAGACTGACCAATCTTCCGGAAACAACCCCTCATCAAAAATTGTATTGAGAAATTTAACAAGGAAAGGCATAATGACTTGTCTACTGTACTTATAAAACTCTCCAATAAGCTTATCTGGGCCAGCTGCCTTATTACTCTTTATTGCTCGAATTGCAGCTTCAATTTCGGTAACAGAAATAGGTTGATTCAAAAAGTCGCAGTCAGTATGTACGGGTTCCCTATCATAATATTCATCAAATCTGAACTGGTGTTTAATTCAACAGGTAAGTCATTAAAAACACCTTTAAAATGATTATACCACTGTTCACTAGAAATCGACCCCTGACCTTGAGTTCTTGGCCTAACTGAACGAACAATTTCCCAGAATTTCTTTGGGTCATTTATATTACTTTGTAACGATGCAATGATATTTTCATTATGTAGCTTCCTTTTCTGTCTTAGCAATTCCTTATACTCTCTCCTTTTCTGGCCATATGCAAGTCTATCATTATCGTTATTAGTTCTGTGAAACTTGTTTATCTGTGTTCGTAATACTTTTCTGCTTTGTTTACATTCAAGGTCGAACCAAACTTTTCTCATACCTATGCCAAATCTAATAGTTTTCATCATGCATTCACCCGCATACACAAAACATTCATTGAACTTGGACAAGGCTTGATTAATGTTAACATCAACAAGGTCAGCAGCTTCACTAACTAATGATGAGACATGGTCAGAGTTCATACGTTCATAAAAAGCAGCTGAACTTTCTTCATTCCATTTGTACTTACTGACAGAAACAACTTGGTGAGCATCATTCTCAATAACAGGTAAACAGTCAGCACTATCAGACAGTGAGAAAAACAAAGCAACAATAGCATGCTTAGTTTCTATTAACGGTCTTACATTAAGGCACAGACAATGAGGAAGTAAGGAACTTGAGGCAATCATATAATCAATTACGCTAGAACCACTATCAGATACATAAGTGAAGTCACCTGGACATTTCAATGCTTTCAGACCATTAAGAATACACAGATCAAATTCATGACATACATTTAACAAATATCGACCAAAAGGGTTTACCATAGTATCTTTGGAGATTCTCGGAAAAGGTTCCACACTTTGGGACGCATCAATATCATATGACATATAATTCTCTACAAATACTTCTTTTACGTCATCAATGGGGTCACAATTACTCAGGTTAAGTAGGCCAGTTCTTGAATTTAAATCACCACAAATTATCATTGGTAACCACCCAGTTTCTCTAGAAACTTCCAACAAGCATTCTTCTAACAGACAGAGAGACAGAGTGAAACAGAAAGAGAGAACGAAGAGGAAAGGGAAAAACCCCAAGTGAAAAAGAAGTGGATAGAGAACAGGCCTCCCAGTGGCACATGTTAAAAAAAAAAAACAACTCCCCAGAAGATTTTTAAAGAACACAAATGCAAAACAGTGCAGTGTGACACTGTCTGGCACAACTTGGGGCTTGCTCATCATCCTTTGCAGTGCGGCTAAAAAAAAAAAATCAAAACGCACTGGTGTCCTATTCCAAGAAAATTAGTTACATGCAAAGTCTAATATAAACCCTTACAAACAGAAAAAGTAACAAGCTAGATGGAACATTTTTCTCCTTCTTCCAGAATTGGTTACATTCAACTTGCTGAAAATTCTACCGATATATTCAGCATTCTTTATCTGTGAGGTGCAAAGTGTCCAGGGAGAAACTGACAACAAAAACCAAAACAAAACAAAAAAAAACAACCCTAACCAAATACTATTCAAGCTGCTGGGTTTTCAGTTTTGACAGAGGGCTGGAGAAAGGGTGGGGATTGGAGGTTGGACGGTCCAGGTTTGCAACAAACCTGAATGGCAAGCGGTGAACCATTTCAACAACAGCAAAGTGCTCGAAGATTGCATGGTCCAATACTGCAACAAATCTGAATGGCAAGCGGTGAACCATTTCAACCACAGCAAAGTGCTGGAAGATTGCATGGTCCACTACTGCAACAAATCTGAATGGCAAGCGGTGAACCATTTCAACAACAGCAAAATGCTGGAAGATTGCATGGTCCATACTGCAACAAATCTGAATGGCAAGCGGTGAACCATTTCAACAACAGCAAAATGCTGGAAGATTGCATGGTCCACTACTGCAACAAATCTGAATGGCAAGCGGTGAACCATTTCAACAACAGCAAAATGCTGGAAGATTGCATGGTCCACTACTGCAACAAATCTGAATGGCAAGTGGTGAACCATTTCAACCACAGCAAAGTGCTGGAGAGTCGCATGGTCCACTACTGCAACAAATCTGAATGGCAAGCAATGAACCATTTCAACCACAGCAAAGTGCTGGAAGATCGCATTGGTCCACTACTGCAACAAATTTTAATGGCAAGTAATGGACCATTTCAACCACAGCAAAATATGCAACAAAACCTAAAACACAAATCTAACTTCAGAATTTGAGCATATTCTGAAGTTAAAACACTAATCTAACTTCAGAATTCAGCACATACTGAAGTTGTCTGGAAGTTCATGGAGTCCTGCTTGACTCTAACCAAATTTTCTTGGGGGCACCAGTCGTCCTCTGCCACTTTTGAAAGCCACCCACTCACATGCAGATTTTTCATGAAAGCCACTCCAACAACATCTTGTTTTTTACTGTGGCAGACTGTTTCTCTAAATACCTGCTCCAGACATGGTCAGCTGCTAAAAAGTTTTGCCATCAGCTCTGAAGATAAGTCGCCCCTTGACAAGCAATTACAAAACTGAAAAGAAAGCAAACATTGATACTGGATCTATCCCCCTTCCTCAAGTTTTGCCATCTGTGATGAGAGAGTGACAGACTGACAACGAACCGGCTTTCAGTTAAGAAAAACCACTGACTAATTGACAACAAACGAAACAGAAAAAAACTGAGTGCAATAAATTTTAAATGTAATTAACAGCAAACCATCAAGAAAACGAAGACAAACGAATCACAAGATTGTCTTGTGATTCGTTTGTCTATGTTTTCTTGGCGGTTCGCTATTAATTACATTTAAAATTTGTTCAGATTTCCGTCTGCAGTCGCCTCACTTTGCAACTAGATCAGAGTGCAGTAAGTTAAGGAGAGGAAAAACCCACTTGTCTTCAGACTGGAATGGAGAAAGAGAGGAAGGGTGGGGGAGAGAGAGAGAGAGCAGAGAGAGAGAGAGAGAGAGAGAGAGAGAGAGAGAGAGAGAAAGAACGCATGGTCAGAAATGGAGCGATGCTCACTTGTCGTCTTTGTTGACCTTCCAGACATAGTCTGTCATGTTGGATCGTCCCAAGCGTTCCACAAAGTCTTCGTCATGCGTGATCACCACCAGCTGGAAGTTACGCTCTCTGCGCATTTCAATGATCCTGCCAGAAACATGAATAAAATCTTCACTCTGAAAATGAGCTGATACACAAACTGGCAGATATATAAGACATGCACATTCACAGTAAAATAGAAAAAAGAAAAAAAAAAAATCAGCACTTTTCCTCCCCAGTTTCATGCCCTCCATTCTGAACTTTATAGGAATGCGGTAAGAAGGACGTGCAAGATGCACTCTTAACCTCTTTCATTCAGGAATCATGGCAGTTTGTAACTTATGCTGTCACTGGGAAATGCACTGGCTTTGAAAATGCACTGAAATGCGTGTGCATGTACACCATGGAAGCCATTATTCAAATGAGAAGCGCAAATTGTATACTCATCACACACATTAGCTGACTATGCTACTGGAACCAGCAACATGGAAGATAAAAAGTTGAAGCCACACAACACCCATGAATAAGTTGCAATATCTCAGTTTATTATAACATCTTTTTTAAACACCAACACTGGCCAACTGACAAAACAAAACAGCACAGAATTCTGTAGTTGCAAAGCTGAAAAGAGTTCACCAGAACCAGCAACATTTCAGCATTGATTTGGCAGGCAGTTGCCCAAACGCAGAGCGAAAATGAGTTTGACCGGACAAATTTGAAACAGAAAATACACTAGTGATTGCAAATATCAGATGCCAATGTTTTTTAGGACTGTCAACAGCAGCACCAGCATGATAATTTAATTTCTTTCAGATAATTTTTCTGAAAATTGTGTCAATAACAATCAACTGATTTTCAACAGTTATGATATGTAACATATGCATCATCACTGTCATTGGCACGACCTTCCAACAATCAACTGATGTTCAACAGTTATGGTGTGTAACAAATGTATTATCACTGTAGCTGACACAACCCTCAAACAATTTTAACTGATGTTCAACAGTTACAGTGTGTAACAAATGTATTATCACTGTAGCCGACACAACCTTCAAACAATTAACTTATGTTCAACAGTTATAGTGTGTAACAAATGTGTCATTAACGTCACCGACACTACCCTCCATCAATTAACGGAGGTTCAACAGTTATGGTGTGCAACATCACAGTGATGGTTAAGTGTGTTCTAGAAAACTGGAATCAAGACTAGTTTTAAAGTGAGGCGACTGCCGGCGGAAATCGAAACAAACTTTCAAAGTAATGTCAAGTAAGTCCGCCTGTTTACATGGACAAACGAATTACAAGACAAAACACGACACATTTCAACCTCTTAGGTCTTCTTCAGGCAAGATAAACAACACTCAGGACAATGAAAACGAAGAACAAGCAATCACTTATCTTCTCAAATTCGGCGCAAGATGGGCATTTAATGAAAACCTGTTAAGTTGAATGGGGATAAATTTTCATTCAACATCCATCTTGCGCTGAATTCCAGCAGATAAGTGATTGCTCATTCCTCCTTTTCTGAATGTTGTCCTCAATGTTGTTCTTCTTGCGTGAAGAAGACCTAAGAGGTCGAAATGCATCATACTTTGTCTTGTAATTTGTTTACTTTTAAAACTGCTATCAAGACATTTCCTGGAACACACTCTGATCAGTCCTTAACAGCCCCCCCCTCCCCCCCAAATGTCAAACATGTCTATGTGACAAGGTATGGCGCTATGCACCTTTCTGCCAAAGTGAGCACCATGGATATACCAGCACACACATCTGCACATAACAAACAAAAAAACAAACAAAAAAGAAACAGATTCCTGCCAAACTAGTCAGCAGCCGGAATACTCAGTTGGTAGAGCGCCAGACTCGTAATCTTGGTGATCCTGGGGTTGCAAGTTCAAATCTCCACTGGGCCATTTCGGTACAGGGGGATTTTTCCCTCAGAGTTAATACTGGTTCTGAGTCAATTTCCCATACAGTCCTTCAAATGAGACTATAAACCGAGATTCCATGTGTGAATGCACGCATAACTTCTTGCACACACGTAAAATCCCATCACCAACTTTCGGAAGAGTAGGCCAGTTTGTTCATCATTATTATTATTATTTCTGTATCCAGAAAAAAACCCAAAAAACCTCCAGCAAAACATAAGTGTCATGTCAAACCAAAGTGATAGCAAGTACAGGGGAACAGCACCTTGGAAAACAACTGGGAAAGCCACTGGTGCAGTCACAAAGACACGGACGTCTGGCTGTGCTATGCTGACACTGTCATTCAACAGAGTCCCATACAACACTCTGGCACGCCCCTGTAAAGGGCACTCCCCTTTTACATCATCATTTATTTCTGGCTGCTCAAGACTCCAATGACGCCAGTCAAATCACACTGTTTACACTCCAGCCGACAGCAAAGGCCATCTCTAGACGGAGACTTGGATAATCACCTGACTAAGGCGCAGGCCAGACTCTCAATGTTTTCCCTGTCCAGGTTGGTGGTTGGCTCGTCAAGAGCAATCACTCCACAGTTCATGCAGAATGTTTCCGCCAATGCCAGACGAATAATGATGGAGGCTAATACCTGTCAGCAAACAAATGTATCTCTGGTGTTGTAAACATCATTTAGAAAACAGGTCACTGTCATTGTAAACAACCTCTTGTATCTTCAGTGTAACAAATCAATGTCAAAAACAAGGGCAGCAAGTTTCATTTTTACTCAAGTTCCAGATAATTAAATGAAACGTTTTCAGAAGTATCTAATTATTCTGCTACTGGCCCAATACACTAAGGAACAGGCTTTTTCACAGCAGCATCACTATAGCAAATCACTGAAGTATCAAACTCTGTTGAAATACTACATTTTTGTTAAAGTCCTATGAATCACAATTTCAACCTTAAAATATTTCCATTTTCAGCCTTCTTTCAAAATACTGAAAAACACAAGACATCGCCAGTGTAGGTAAGGATGTTCCCCATCACAACCCATCATCACTCGAAACACAATTTCCCCCGTCAACAGCAATACATCATTTAAATAAAATCAAAACACGTGGCTACAAGAGACTGAAAATATGGCAACAATTCCCAAACAGACCACTCACAGCAAGGGTATGTACCAGGAGAGGTAACATTTTCTGTAAGACATCCATAGGACCTCTGCCAACGTCTGTTTAACTAATTCCAGAAGACCTGTGAGAAAACTCATAACAAGATGGCCACCGCACCAGCCAACTTAGATAATTTTGAATCGTGAAAAGTGGCCCAAATCAATCTTGTCAATTAGAACCATATTTTCATGCTGCTCTCTATCCGACGACTTCATTCAGAAGTCAAATATGCATTGTCATTGTACTGACATTTTTGGACTGATACTTTTACTGTGTTCACTTTTTTTCTCTCTGCGTTTTCCTCAGGGCAGCCCGGACCACAAGGCTGAACTTATTTTGGCAGCTGTGTCTGAAATGAGGAAGCGAGTCTGTATGCGTATGTAACTAAACCATGCAACAATACTGAGGATTAGATTTAGCTCTCCTCTCTCCCAAACCGTTTAGAAGCATCCAGACAGTCTGGAATGTTCTTGCCAGGCTGGATCATGGCACTTGTTTGGACAGGTAAATATGAGGAAAAAAATGATCTTTATGAACTTTAAATTTCATGTCTATCCTGTTTCTAAATAAAATACCATTTCTGACCTTTCACTTAACCCGTTCGCTGCTTGAAAATGTTACAAACAAAGGCTTTCCCAGTGCCAGGGAAATCTAATGATTTGGGGGTAATAATTAACAAAAAATTCTAGCTCAGAAACTACAAAAGATATAACAATGAAATATATATGATTTTTGAAGGAAATTGAATGAAGATTTTGAATCTGGGCTTCTTTTGTTTTAATTTTGATAATAAAAAAGTATTTAGGCAATTAGATTTGGATAGATTTTTTTGCACGATCAAAAGCATATGTATTTACCACTACATCTTCACATCCAAACAAGAACACAAAGCAAAAAAGTTGAAAATAAAGTTTGTATTGTCACACTACACCTGTAAATGAAAGTAAAACAGTTTAGAAGTCTATCAAGACGCTCACACTCTATGCAGACAGGTCAGTCCATGACCACGCCCCCCTCTCCCCACCACGCCCCCTTGCTGGACTTCAACCCTCTCTTTCACTGCTCCTCTTCCCCTACCTTTCCCTCTGCCCCGTGCCACGCCGCGAGCAGGCCGCGCTCCCCTCTTGCGCTGACTATCACGTCACTGACCACTGGCACGCAGTGCAGAGTACACACTAGGCGAGCTCGTTCGACGCTGGCAAACCAGTCAGCTGAACACACACTGAGGTCACACAGTACGACACAATAACTGACGAATACGGTCGGCAATTCCATCACTATCATCATCTCACCTTCATGCTCGAGTGAGTCGTTGAATAAAAGATTATTGTCTTTGTCAAAAATCATTAGCAGAGCCTGCTCAGCTGTGTAAATAAGTTGATTTGGTCGCTGCGCTTGTCGAAGGTTGTGCCGCCATCTTTGCAAGCGAGACGAAGTGCTGGCTGGTCATCCAGTCAGTGATGAGAATAAATGGGCTTTCCCCTCACGTGTGCTCATTTACATATCATTTTAATACTACAGACATATAAGGCTTACTACGCACACTCTATTTAAGTCCGTTGATAGAAATAGTAACGAATGAAAATTCAAGAAAAATGCATGACGTCAGTGGACGGCCCATAGGCACTGGGAAAGCATTTTTAATGCGGCGTCAGCTGACGGCTAAAAGGCACTCTACGGGTTAAAAAAAAAAAAAAAACACACAAACTTTCATACAAAACCAAAAATGTGTGAAGAGACTGGTTTCTCATCACTTAGTCAAAATTCATCAAATAAAAGGTGACACGCAATGACCAAAAAAAAAAAAAAAAAAAAAAAAAAAGAACAGAAAAGAAAAAAAAAAAAAAGAAAAAAAAAAAAACCAACGCTACTTTCTGTGAGACGAAACTAATGGCAGAACTTTCACCTTCTGTCCAGCACTGCAGCGCCCCCTCATGTCCAGAGTGACGTCTCCCTTCAGCATCACCACGCGGTAGTTGTACACCCTTCGCTTCGTCACTCCTCCTGGAGTGGCATCGTCCCCCGACTGGATCTCTATGGTGTCGATGTCTGTGGTTCATCACAATCAACTTCATGTTACACAAATAACCTTTAAACAAGCTGTTCACACACATAACCTTTAAACAAGTATGAACGGGTGTGTTTTTAATCTCACTTTTAATTTTCCCTGAAATTTGCAGAATAGCAACAGCTTGGATGAAATCAATCAGGTTATTCTTTTGATAACTATACGTCAGGTAACCCTCCCTCCTCCTCTCCCTCTCTCAAAAAAAAAGGGGAAAACCTTGCAAGTCAAAAGGTTAAGCAACAGCACATACATACAGAAGTGCACATACACAAACATGCGTGAGCACCTTCATTACATAAACACATGGAGACACATACACCTACATTCACAAACACGCATCGGGAGATACTTAGTTGTGCATGTAAATTTTTGTTAATACATGCATAGGGTCTGCCAACTACGGCTTCATGTCAAACTTTCTGCTCTTGATGTTGTGTTTGTGTTCAGTTACGATGGTTTTTGAACACAGGGTGAATGCTGTTGCTCCCTGTTGTTCTGCTAGCAGACCTTTGCCACGGTACGTGTTCCTCCACAGCTCCCTGATGATCTGGTTGATCTCCTTCATCTTCTGGGCGTGGTAGTTCATGATGGCCCGGTCCATCGCCTTGTAGTACTTCTCCAGGTCTCCATTCACCAGCTCCGTTGTCTGAAAAACACACATCATGATGGACCTGTCCAGGTTGTTTGACAACACACAAAATGATGGACCTGTCCATGTTGTCTGACAACACACATCATGATGGACCTGTCCATGTTGTCTGACACCACACATCATGATGGACCTGTCCATGTTGTCTGACAATACAACCTCATAATGGACCTGTCCATGTTGTCTGACAACACACATCATGATGGACCTGTCCATGTTGTCTGAAAACACACAACCTCATAATGGACCTGTCCATGTTGTCTGACAACACACATCATGATGGACCTGTCCATGTTGTCTGACAACACACAACCTCATGATGGACCTGTCCATGCTGTCTGACAACACACATCATGATGGATCTGTCCTGGTTTTCTGACAACACACATCATGATGGACCTGTCCATGCTGTCTGACAACACACATCATGATGGACCTGTCCTGGTTTTCTGACAACACACATCATGACGGACCTGTCCATGCTGTCTGACAACACACATCATGATGGACCTGTCCAGGTTGTCTGACAGCACACAACATCATGATGGACCTGTCCATGTTGTCTGCCATACACAACTTCATGATGGACTTGTCCATGTTGTCTGCAACACACAACTTCACGATGGACCTGTGCATGTTGTCTGCAACACACAACTTCATGATTGTCATGTGCACAGGATGTGTGAAGGTGTCGTGTGCACATATTGTTTTGTGTTTTTTAAGATTGAACATCAGCGGTATTGGGGTATTGAGAGAAAAAAAGATCATGTGATTGTACGGCGTCGTTTTGTTGGATAGTGGCCCGGGTGAGTACTGCTTGGGAGCGCTGCATGCGTTATTTAACTTAGCTAGAAAATTTTATAATCACTTGCTCTACGCCAACCAGGGCAGTCACATGGTCAGTTTGATTACGGTGATTGAAGACCGATGCAAGGCTGATGCATTGTTGAGGTATTTTTGTCATTAATGTTTAACTGGAGAGAAGTGAAATCTTTGGGGAAAAATTGAAGAAAACATTTGTATTCAAAATAAAAGAAAAGAATAAGAACCAGTGTGGTTACTCCTGTAACATTTCTTTTAAAAGAATGGGGAAAAGAAAGGAAAAGTAATATTTAAAGTAAAAACTTGTAAGAAAAGGTTACTGTTTACATCTTCATGTTGAAGTGAGTCTCCTTAGTTATTGTAGAACTGCACGTGGTTACGTGGTTCCGAGTGTGTTGACAGGTTGCCTGTCTCATGCCGGGCCATGGGTGGGAGTGATTGAAGGTGGCAGAGGTGCCGGACCTGACCCCAGCCTGGGACGGGTGGCAGACCTCGCCTGCAGTACCTTTCCTCACGGAGAAGGATTCATGTGGTTGAAGAATGTCTTTGGCGCATTCTCTTATGTGGATGAAGAATGACTCTGGCGCATTCCCCCATAGTGTAATAACTCTACTTTACGACCTCCACTGTTGTGAACTGGATTTGATTGTTTTCCTGTGTTGAGGTTATAAGCTAATGGTATATGATATAGATACGGTGATGATAGATAGTGACACAGACCCCATGTTTTATGAACGTGTCATTTGAAGGGGAAACAGTACTGGGTGTAACCTCCTTGGTGGAGAGAGGGTGTATTTGTATTCATTTGGTGTTACCTCCTTGGTGGAGAGGAGGTGTGTTTGTGTTTATTCTGTGTTGCCTCCCCATTGGAGAGGAGGCGTGGATAAGTTGATTTGAGCATTGTATGTATTAATTATATTTGTTCTCCCGTAGGAGGAGGGGAAGGAAAATAACAACTTTTCGGTGTTGCATATTTATTTGATGCGCCTTGGGTGAAAGGAGTGATTGCGTGCGTTTGCGGAGTTTGCTTTGGCGGTGGTGCGTGCGTGTGTGGCACGACTCCGGGAAGCATGACAGTGATGAACCTGTACACGTTGTCTGCAACACACACTTTCATGATGGACTTGTCCATGTTGTCTGCAACACACACTTTCATGATGGACTTGTCCATGTTGTCTGCAACACACACTTTCATGATGGACTTGTCCATGTTGTCTGCAACACACACTTTCATGATGGACTTGTCCAGTTTGTTTCACAACATCATGATAAACCTGTACATGTTGTCTGCAACACACACCTTCATGATGGACCTGTCCATGTTGTCTGCAAACACACAACTTCATGATGGACCTGTCCAGGTTGTCTGTCAACACAAAACTTCATGATGGACCTGTCCAGATCGTCTGTCAACACACAATTTCATGATGGACCTGTCCAGGTTGTTTGTCAACACACCACTTCATGATGGACCTGTCCATGTTGTCTGCAACACACAACATCATGATGGACTTGTCCAGGTTGTTTGACAACATCATGATGAACCTGTACATGTTGTCTGACAACACACAACATCATGACGGACCTGTCCAGATTGTCTGACAACATACATCATGATGGACCTGTCCAGGTTGTCTGACAGCACACATCATGATGGACCTGTCCATGTTGTCTGACAACATAATGGTGGACCTGTCCACATTGTCTGACAACACACATCATAATGGACCTGTCCATGTTGTCTGACAACACACAAGATGGACCTGTCCAGGTTGTCTGACAACACACAACCTCATGATGGACCTGTCCATGTTGTCTGCAACACACATCATGATGGACCTGTCCATGTCTGACAACACACAAGCTCATGATGGACCTGTCCATGCTGTCTGACAACACACATCATGATGGACCTGTCCATGCTGTCTGACAACACACATCATGATGGACCTGTCCTTGTCTGACAACACACCATTATCATGATGACCCAGACCATGTTGTCCAACCATACAAGACATCATGATGATGACCCCTAGGCAGTCTGACCATACAAGACATTATGATGATAACCCAATCTATGCAGTCTGACCATACAAGACATTATGGTGAAATCCCAATCTATGCAGTCTGACCATACAAGTCATTATGATGATAACCCAATCTATGCAGTCTGACCATACAAGACATGATGATAACCCAATCTATGCAGTCTGACTATACAAGACATTATGATGATAACCCAATCTATGCAGTCTGACCATACAAGACATTACGATGATGACCCATTCTATGCAGTCTGACCATAGAGGACATTATGATGATGACCCATTCTATGCAGTCTGACCATACAAGACATTATGATGATAACCCAATCTATGCAGTCTGACCATAGAGGACATTATGATGATGACCCATTCTATGCAGTCTGACTATACAAGACATTATGATGATAACCCAATCTATGCAGTCTGACCATACAAGACATGATGATAACCCAATCTATGCAGTCTAACCATACAAGACATTATGATGATGACCCATTCTATGCAGTCTGACCATAAAAGACATTATGATGATGACCCATTCTATGCAGTCTGACCATAAAAGACATTATGACGATGACTCAATCCATGCAGTCTGACTATACAAAACATTATGATGACGACTCAATCCATGTTGTCTGACTATACAAAACATTATGATCATGACTCAATCCATGTTGTCTGACTATACAAAACATGATGATGATGACGACTCAATCCATGTTGTCTGACTATACAAAACATCGTGATGATGACTCAATCCATGTTGTCTGACTATACAAAACATGATGATGATGACTCAATCCATGCTGTCTGACTATACAAAACATGATGATGATGACTCAATCCATGCTGTCTGACTATACAAAACATGATGATGATGACTCAAACCATGCTGTCTGACTATACAAAACATGATGATGATGACTCAATCCATGCTGTCTGACTATACAAAACATGATGATGATGACTCAATCCATGCTGTCTGACTATACAAAACATGATGATGATGACTCAATCCATGCTGTCTGACTATACAAAACATGATGATGATGACTCAATCCATGTTGTCTGACTATACAAAACATGATGATGATGACTCAATCCATGTTGTCTGACTACAAAACATCATGATAACCAAATCTATGCTGTCCGACCATACAAAACATGACGACGACCCAATCCATGTTGTCTGAACACACAGAACATTAGGATGGTTCAGTCCATGTTGTCTGACAACACACAACAACAGACAATGTGATGGTCCAAGTTTGAGTTGCCAAGGCCTAAAAACTACTAAGTGTAGTATTTTGACATTTTAAGTGTAGCATTCAAAATTTCAGAAGAGCACTTATACGTGGTGCGACAAGTCAGTCTTGGCACATCAAGTCGCACTTTACTTTGCACACAACATGGATGGTGGGCCAAGAATAAGAAGATGGAAATCTCACTAGTTATGGCATGGTTTTGACATGACTTACAAAAAATCAAAATGGCTGACACTGAAACCATCTGATGAGGAGGCAAAACTGCGATTGGTTCTAGCAATGTTTCTTTAGCTATTTTTTCCTCTTTTTATAGAGCAAATTCACTATCTGAAGATCTATGCTGCCTCAATTCTGTTCAAGACACCACAAAGTCCATGAAGTGCTTTCTTTTGTGTGATCTTAATTTTTTTTTGCCTCGCATTTCGTCAAAAAGTGTAGGTATGCAGCACTGCCAGCGAAATCATAGCATTCAAGGCCAGAAGCGTAGAGCTTGGCAGCTCTGGTCTAATCCATGTGGTTTGAAAAATTCAACTGCAGGAATGTCAGGTTACAAACAATCAAAACAGATAGTTTATGGGTTAAACGTGGTCTCCCAGCCCATGCCGCAATGTCATCTGTCTTGTCCCATTACACAAAAACCATGATGTCCAATCCAAGGCCATGTCCAGCACATCACAAACCACATCCATCATTTGACCACACATACTAATCAACAAAATCAATATGGGGGGGGGGGAGGGGTTCATAAGAAAACAGAACTTTCCACCCACCTCACCCTACCGTCCCCTGTACTCTCCCCACAGCACTGTATAATAGAAGAGATGAAAATGGCTGATGTCAATTACTCACCCTCAAGTCGATCATTTTCTCTCGGTACTTCTTGGCGGCATCACGGTACATGTCGGAGTTCAGCTCTTTTCTGGTGGTTTGAATCTGATCTTTGTAACCGTCCTGTCGCCCCGTGGCTCGATTCAACTGCCAACAGACATGGCCCGCTTTAACCCTTTGAAAGCCACAAATACCAAGCAGCTCCGCAAATCTTAAAGTCTAAGTAACTCTGCAGAAATAAAGCAAACTCTTGAATGCTTTCAATCCAAGCTGAAATACTTTCTTAACCCCTTCACTGCTGAGGCCATGTGCTTGTTCTTTGCCGAGGAATAATGACTGACTTTTTATTTCATTCTTTGTGATCATGATGCCTCAGTTAAGTACTAAGAATATTTCTATGAAACCATTCGAAATTGTTGTTCTGGGTCTAAACTGCATTTCAAATAAAAAGGAATGCCAGTTTTGCCACAGAAAAAGTTTTGTGTTGCATAACATTAATAAATTTTAAAAACTGTGACATTTGCAACTAAAGTGCTGACACAGTCGTAAGTTACAGTACAAACATAACCTGGGCATCAAAATACAAGAACATTCACTACAGACCGTATTCTACCTGACTGCCAATAAATGAGGTTGGTATGTCATGCTCTGCTGCATTTCTCATCACCATCTTGAAGAAAAAAAAATCTAATGTTCACTTTCAGTCTTATTCTATCGCATGAAAACACTTACAATACAATGGATGTGAATAAGCACTGTATAAAAGTAAAAAGATACAACCATGCATTACTTTTGATGCAAAAATGCAGTTGTGTCCCTTAAACAGGGAATGAAAAAGTTGATCACTGTTGGCCTAAGTATCACTTGGGATAAGGCACACATTTTGACATCTGCACCCCCCACCCTCACCCCCATCAGGCTTGGGGTAAGGCAGTGAAGTGGTTAAAGCTGCAGACAGAAATAAATTTTTCAATACCCTGAAGAAATCAAACACATTTCGATGAAATGTAATCCTGTCCATACAAACATAAGAAATTCTTGAAACTTCTGGTAACTTAATGCAATGCAAAAAAAAAAAAAAAAAATTAAATGCATCTGCCACTTTTCAACACCAAGTGCTACGGCAGCCACCCCCCTCCATTGCTTTTCCCCTGACTGACCTCTCGGTTCAGGTCATCGTCTTTCTTCAGCAGCTTTTGCCGCTCTCGCTCCAGGTTGCGAGGGTCAAGGCCACCCAGCTGTTTCTCCATCTCCTCCACCTGCCGTTCCAGCTTGTGGACATCCTCCTGGTGATGACGTAGCTGCAGGTTGTCGGACAGCTCTCGCTCACGCAGCTAAGGCAAAGATATTGTCATGATCGTTTCATATTTGTTCACAGAGCATGTGTTCTTGATAGCACATATGAAATGTGTTTCTTCAAGATAAAGACATACACACGGTAGTATGTGTAGGAATTAAGTTGGTCACCCAATGGTTTTGTGCAGGACTCAATATATCAAGGTTTCCTTTTAATGCCATAAAAACAGATACAGATCACATGCTGACACTGATGATCACATACATTCAAAAATAAAAAGGAAAAGTGTGTACATATTAAAAAAATGATGTGCTAGCCCAATATTCCATTTCCACAAATATTAATGTTTGCTTCAACTTCTAAGCAACAAGGACACAGAAACTGTGAAAATACCAGCTTATTCAGGCTTTTATACAGACCTCTTCATTCCCATCCTCTAGAACATACACATCTACATGCTCACACACACATACACATAGAAAATCCCATGTACACACACATGTATACACACATTCACTCACTCACTCACACAGTGAAAAGAACTGAGAGGAAGTGCAAGAAAAAGAAAGACAAGGATAGAGAGGAGAGAGGGACAGAGAAATTGATACTATCATACTTTACTGGCTTGAGCTGCTTACAGCACTAGTGCCAAGAACTACACAAAACTTAACGATAGCAGTGGATAAAAGGTATAGCAGTTAACAACTGACCTCAATTAGAGTTTAGACTCAGTAAATAGGAAAAGGAAATAAGCACTGCTGACTTTCAAGAGAGCTCGGCTGCCATGCTCACGCTATCCCAGAACAATTCAGACCTTGCTTTCGAAATAGTATAATCTGATGCAAAGCTGAGCATCACTACACTCACAGGCATACACCCAAACAAGAGAGTGTTTTACCTTTCACTTTTTCCCTGTGGTGAAAAAAGTTCATTAATCATCCAATCAACATAGTGCGTCACAAGCAAAATAAGCTAACAGAGCTATCACAGTACCAAGAATACCTAGTCCACGTAAGCTGACACAAAGACTGGGGACACAATCCATTCTGACCTGCTGTGTGGCCAGATTCTTCCTCATCTTGTTGATGCTGGCCATCACGTCGTCCTGTTCCTCCTTCACCTTGCTCTGCTCTCTGCTGATCTCCTGCTGACGGTCCCGGCTCTTCTCCAGCTGGGTCTGCTTGCCCGACTGGTTGTAACTGCAGCAGCACCAAGACTGCCGCCATCAGTGCAAGGCGTTAAGTCATGTGAGACGTGTTAAGTACACATATCACACACTGCTAGAAACAAAATCACATCAGCTGCAGTGGCGCTGTGATTTTCCCCGACAGCGTGCAGGATGGGGAGACCAGAGGTTCATGTCCACAGGTCTCTTTTTCCTCCCCTCCCCCTCTTTTTTTTTTTTTTTTTTTTTTTTAACAAATAAATATAGTGTATCATATAAAAGTGCAGATACTAAAGCAAGTGATAACAGGAACTTACACAACACACAAAAGTACAAGTACAGAGTCCAGAGTTGTAGTCTTAGTGAATCTATCCTCTGTCAGGGATTCCACCAGAGCACAGAGCCTGCCCTCGTCACTGACCTCAGCCAACTCTCCACACCGACTTGTCACTACACCAAAGACTGGTCAGTTCACCAACTACTTCTCAGCTCTGTTACTGTTATTCAGTATCGCATGGTTTGCCCACAGAATAGACTTCTAGCCCCAGCAACTTTAAAACAGCACAACAGGACCTGTCCTGAATGAACAAAGCGAGATCCCATCACATGACTGCTGATGGGGCTTCCATGTGAAATGTCATAACCAATACATGCTGGCAACTCTTGCCTTCCATTCAATGGCTCCCTTCCATCACACCTATCCTCTACCAGACCTGATCACCTTAAGTCTGCTATCCGTACACCTTCCAATAAAAACGAGCGCGTTTTCTATAAACGTACAAAATTCCAAGTTCCTGTAACAGCCGAAGGAGGAAGGGGGGGAAGGGGGGGACATTTCTTTCATTTTCACCTGCCATCATACTGCAAAGGCTTCTTCCAAGTAGTAACCACCTGAACTTGTATAAACTACTGTAAAAGTAGGTTCTTTCTAATACAAATAACTTTCAAACCCGATTCATCCAAGTGCTTTGGCACAAACTTGTGTCTTCTCACCCCTCCTTTTTTTAAAAGTAAGTTTCAGGGCATGCTGTCGAAGAAGCAGGCACAGCTGACCTGATTTAGCACATGACCTGTTAGCAAGAGTTGGTCAACCCCCCCCCCCCCCTTCCATCACTATGGTTATACTCTGCAAGTGCAATAACTGCTTCAGAATTTCATTTCTACAATTGTTTAACACCTTTTTTCTCTTCTCAAGTTCATCATATTCAATGTCTTTTCGCCAAACATGTGTGCAAAATATGGGGAAATTGTGTGGGTGAACCATCTGTCCTCCACCTGGCAACTTCTGATGATCCCAAAGCAAAAACTACTGCCGTTTGAAGAGCAATTCTTTAGTTTTGCTCCCCAAACCTTTTCAAACTCACTGCCTCACAGTTCATGAAATCGGTCCAACTTACCTGCATCCTGAACATCTGTCTTTCAAACAGACTTTTTAGACAACAATGTTCCCACAAGTGTGTACACAATATATTTTTTTGATAGTACATAGTAAGTTTGATAAGAAGTTGGTTGTTATTTGTGAATGAATATATATATATATATATATATATATATATAATCTGATTGCTGTATGAAAGGGTGATGAGTTGTTTTTTTAACTAGAACTGGGCTGTATAAATACCAAGCATTACCATTATGATCATGACATCTACTGCAGAGTCTTTAGAGAAAAGCAGTCTATTTTTCCCCAATCATCATTCACCATCATGACACACAACAGTTCATTTCTCCTCCTATCATCATTCACCATCATAGGACACACAACAATTCATTTCTCCTCCTACCATCATTCACCATCATGACACACAACAATTCATTTCTCCTCCTACCATCATTCACCATCATGACACACAACAATTCATTTCTCCTCCTACCATCATTCACCATCATGACACACAACAATTCATTTCTCCTCCTACCATCATTCACCATCATGACACACAACAATTCATTTCTCCTCCTACCATCATTCACCATGTCACAACAGACAGCAGCAGTTTGTTTTTTTCTCCTTCTCCTATCATTATTTGCTATCACAAAACACCAGTTTGTTTTTCCTCTGATCATCATTTTTCACCGTCACATAATACACAACAATAGTTACATGATACACAACAGCAGTCACATGCCACACAACAGCAGTCACACGCCACACAACAGTATCACATGACTCACAACAGCAGTCACACGCCACACAACAGCAGTCACATGATACACAACAGCAGTCACACGCCACACAACATCAGTCATGCCACACAACATCAGTCATGCGCCACACAACAGCAGTCACATCGCCACACAACAGCAGTCACACGCCACACAACAGCAGTCACATGATACACAACAGCAGTCACACGCCACACAACAGCAGTCACACGCACACAACATCAGTCATGCGCCACACAACAGCAGTCACACCACACAACATCAGTCATGCGCCACACAACAGCAGTCACAGCAACACAACATGCAGTCATGCGCCACACAACAGCAGTCACACGCCACACAACAGCAGTCATGCGCCACACAACAGCAGTCACAACCGCCACACAACAGCAGTCACACGCCACACAACAGCAGTCATCGCCACACAACAGCAGTCCAAGCGCCACACAACAGCAGTCACACGCCACACAACAGCAGTCACACGCCACACAACACAGTCATGCGCCACACAACAGCAGTCACACGCCACACAACAGCAGTCACACGCCACACAACAGCAGTCACGCCACACAACAGCAGTCACACGCCACACAACAGCAGTCACACGCCACACAACAGCAGTCACACGCCACACACACAAACACAGTCATGCGCCACACAACAGCAGTCACACGCCACACAACAGCAGTCACACGCCACACAACAGCAGTCACACGCCACACAACAGCAGTCACACGCCACACAACAGCAGTCACCACACCACACACACAACATCAGTCATGCGCCACACAACAGCAGTCACACGCCACACAACAGCAGTCACACGCCACACAACAGCAGTCACATGACACACAACAGCAGTCATGTGACATGCAGCCAGGTCTGACCTTCTGATCCTCTTGTGGATGTCCTGAACACCCTGATCTTTGCTCCTCACCTCCTCTATCTGAAACAGTGTCACCACCGTCATCTGCACTGCCAGGGTTACTTTATCAACAATGTCTTCACCAACACGCACACATCTATAATAAAGAATTTACAAGCTGACGGCAAGTGTGGAGTTTCATGTTCAATTTTTATTCAAAAATTCTGTTTTAATCAGATAATCATTTTAATCTCCAGCACCAACATTGTGATGTGGTGCCAGCAGCCGCAAGGTTTTATTTACATTGTATGTATGTATATATAAATAAAAAGTATACTTTATCGACAGTGTCACAACAATCATGTATTTCTAGGGTAATTTTCAGTGTCACAACCAACATTTGTATTGCAAGGGTTACTTCATCAACAGTGTCAAAACCAACGTTTGCATCGCTGGGGTAACTTTATCAAAAGTGTCACAACCAACATTTGTATCGCTGGGGTAACTTCATCAACAGTGTCACTACCAACATTTGCATCGCTGGGGTAACTTTATCAAAAGTGTTACAACCAACATTTGCATCAGTGGGGTAACTTTATCAAAAGTGTCACAACCAACATTTGCATCGCTGGGTAACTTTATCTAACGTGTCAGAACCAACACTTGCATCGCTGGGGTAACTTTATCTAACGTGTCAGAACCAACACTTGCATCGCTGGGGTAACTTTATCTAACGTGTCAGAACCAACACTTGCATCGCTGGGGTAACTTTATCTAACATGTCAGAACCAACACTTGCATCGCTGGGGTAACTTTATCTAACGTGTCAGAACCAACACTTGCATCGCTGGGGTAACTTTATCTAACGTGTCAGAACCAACACTTGCATCAGTGGGGTAACTTTATCTAACGTGTCAGAACCAACACTTGCATCAGTGGGGTAACTTTATCTAACGTGTCAGAACCAACACTTGCACAGCCAAACTTACTTTTATCAATGTTCATAACCAACTTTTGTACCACTGGGGTTACTGTATTTACAGTGTCACTTGTACTGCCAGTTTTACTTTACAAACATTGTCACAAACATCATTTGTACTGCCAGGATTACTGTATCAACAGTGTCAAAATAGTCATTACTTTTTTAATTTTATGTTCCCATTTTCTTCCAACTCCCCCCCCCCCACCCCAAGTTCAAATCTTTGCCAAGTCATTACTGTGATGACGGAGGGGTTGTTGGCCTGCCCTTGTTTTTTCCCCCACTATTAGATTGTTCGTCTTTGTATTTGTCTGACTTTATTCAAGTTTAAAAGGCTGTGCCAGTCTTGAATAAAAGTTACTCTGTGTTAGGTTTTCTTATCGGAGCAAGAGTTACCCTACTTGTTTATTGTTTACCGTTCCCTTCCTCATTTTATTTTCAACTTCATTTCAATTAAATCGAGGTTATTTGTGTTTGTTTCTGTCCGTCTGTATGTTTGTGTTTTGATCTCCCTTGCATCCTTGGGTGGATCCTCAGGCGTAGGCTCAAAAATTGTCCCCTACATTTTATACTGTTTGCATGATGTCTTTAGTTTTTCAGCAACTTTTTTCCTCCCCACACTTTCATTTTGTTTCATTTACTACCCTTCACTGGCTGCTTTCGGGATGCTGTTGGATTCTTTTTTGAACCCTTGGTGGTGAGAACACCACAGTATTATGGACTGTGGTGTGTCTCTATTTGATGCCAGGAGCACAGACACAATCAGCCATGTCTCCCTGACAAGCCTGATCCAGCGGACAAAAGGCCTAGAAGCAGGCAATACAAATAGATCTGCCTTCAAGAGAGATTACGATGGTTCCCTCATGCAGCTAGTGAAGAGATTTCATACTTATAATATATTTTCTTAATTTTATTTTCCCGTTTTCATCTTCAACACCCCCCCCCCAAGTTCAAATCTTTGCCAAGTCATTACTGTGATGACGGAGGGGTTGTTGGCCTGCCCTTGTTTTTCCCCCACTATTAGATTGTTTGTCTTTGTATTTGTCTGACTTTATTCAAGTTTAAAAGGCTGTGCCAGTCTTGAATAAAAGTTACTCTGTGTTAGGTTTTCTTATGGGAGCAAGAGTTACCCTACTTGTTTATTGATCATTACTTTGTTATGAATGTCATAAGTCACTTTTTTTTTTAATCAACAGCAGAGTGTGGAAGATGGGCAGAACACAGAGGCTGCAAGGTCAAGAGACACAATCCCTCACGGTTTAACAAACACTGACAAAATCACTCAACAGGCAATCAAGATTAAAAAGAACAGATTTAGAAGCCGTGGACACAGCAGAACTCAGAAAACTTTTATTTGATCAAGGACTGAGATTTTAGGCAGAGCCTATTCTTCCAATCTGTCCTTGCTAAGCTAAATTATGCAATGAGATTTAAAGACCAGAAAAAGAAAAGAAATATAAAATAAATAAATAAATGAACAAAGGCACAAGAATTATATGCAGGAAATCATGATGCTGCAAACAATAATACACATGTACACTTAAAAGTGCACTATCACACACCAAAGGCAGATAGTCCCCACTTTCACTTTGTCTTAAAGACGAAATCTAGATCTAGCTGTTGGATATGAAGGACATGAATCAGACCCCTGTTGGAGTCGGCACCAAGTCACAGATATGTAAGTGTAATTAACTTAAACCTAAAAACGTACAGCATCTTTGCCTTGTTCCACAGTGTCTTCCTTGACTCGGGTCACGTCGTCTTTCTTACGACGGTAGCGTCCCATCTCCTCCTGAAACCCTCAACATAATGCTTCCTCACAAAAAAAAAAAAAAAAGCAAAGAAACAAAAAAAAAATCATAATAGGTTCAAACTGAAAAAAACGTAACAACTTTGCAACCTTTTTTTTTTTTTTTTTTTTTTTACAAACTTTTTAAGTCCTCAGTCAAAAAAAATGTGCCCACTCAGTATATACCAAAGACTTCTTACAAGTCACACAAAATACAAACGGGTGTGTATCCTTTACTACTGATAACACTAAAATTAATTCATCATGCACGTACTATTGATATGACAGAGTTCTATCTCCCAAGTGTCTCCACATAACCAAACAATTTCTAGTAGTTAGTCTTCAAATCCAAGCAGAAATGAGAATTCAAATTTCTTCTTTCCTTTTTTTCTTCAGGCATGTGTGTGTGTGTGTGTGTGTGTGCGTGCGTGTGTGTGTGTGCGTTACACAAGACAAAATCAACTTTGCAAACTTTTAAAAATCCAAATTAGGCTTCAAACAGTTTTCAGGCCTTAAAGTCAGGACCACCATTTCTCTGAAGTCTTCAAAACCTATCATGACCTTATGACCCCTGATATGGAATGACAGTTTCTGTTCTGTATGTCTCAAACAAACTGCCATCAACTCGAGTAACCTTATGACCCTGATATGGAACGACAGTTTCTGCTCTTTTTGTCTCCCACACACCCCCATCAACATCTCCTGTGTTGTTGTGGGACATTTCTAACGTGCTGTTCATTCCGCCTCCCCCCTACACAGCCACACCCAGCATCACTTGTCACTGCTGACATCACTCGTCACTGCTGACATCACTCGTCACTGCTGACATCACTTGTCACTGCTGACATCACTTCACTGCTGACATCACTTCACTGCTGACATCACTCGTCACTGCTGACATCACTTCACTGCTGACATCACTTCACTGCTGACATCACTTCACTGCTGACATCACTCGTCACTGCTGACATCACTTCACGGCTGACATCACTCGTCACTGCTGACTTCACTTCACCCCTGATCTCACTTAACTGCTAACTTGACCTCACTTCACTGCTGACCTGACCTAACTTCACGGCTGACCTGGCCTCACTTCACGGCTGACCTGACCTAATTTCACTGCTGACTTGACCTCACTGCCGATCTGACCTCACTTCGTGGCTGACCTGACCTCACTTCACAGCTGACCTGACCTCACTTCGCGGTTGACCTGACTTCACTGCTGACCTGACTTCACTTCACTGCTGACTTTTGACCTCACTGCTGACCTGACATAATTTCACTGCTGACCTGACCTCACTTCACAGCTGACCTGACTGCTGACCTGACCTCACTTCACTGCTGACCTGACCTAATTTCACAGCTGACCTGACTTCACTTCACCGCTGACCTGACCTAATTTCACCGCTGACCTGACCTAACTTCACCGCTGACCTGACCTCACTCCATCACTAACCTCACTTTACCGCTGACCTGACCTCACTTCATCACTAACCTCACTTCACCACTGACCTGACCTCACTTCACCGCTGACCTGACCTCACTTCATCACTAACCTCACTTCACCGCTGACCTGACCTCACTTCATCACTAACCTCACTTCACCGCTGACCTGACCTCACTTCACCGCTGACCTGACCTCACTTCACCGCTGACCTGACCTCACTTCACTGCTGACCTGACCTCACTTTATCACTGACCCCACTTCATCACTGACCTGACTTCATTTCACCGCTGACCTGACCTCACTTCATCACTGACCTGACATCATTTCACCACTGACCTGACCTCACTTCACCGCTGACCTCACCTCACTTCACTAACCTCACTTCACAGCTGACCTGACCTCACTTCACCGCCGACCTGACCCAACTTCATCTCTGACCTGACCTAACTTCACCGCTGACCTGACCTCACTTCACCGCTGACCTGACCTCACTTCATCACTGACCTGATCTCACTTCACCCCTGACCTCACTTCATCACTGACCTGACCTCACTTCATCACTACACCGCTGACCTGACCTCACTTCATCACTACACCGCTGACCTGACCTCACTTCATCACTAACCTCACTTCACTGCTGTTCAGTTCTGATTTAATGTATGCAAGGCACAAACTAAAATTACCGAACTGGCTTTAATGAACATACGTTTAGTAGGCATTCAAAAACATACGATGAATTTCAAAATCATGCAATATTCCAAAAAGGTAAGTCAATAAAAGCTACAATTCACCTCTTACATCAGTGCTTCATTTCACATTCAGTGCATTAAAAAATCATATAGACAGGTTTTTCTGCAAAACCACCACAACCGTTTAGAGGTGATCTGCCATTCAAGATACCATAATGATGATGAACCTAATTCTTTGCAGAGAATCTGTAACACCAACAACCGACAGAATGAAAAGAGAGAGAGAGAGAGAGAGAGAGAAAGAGAAAGAGACAGAGAGAAAGAGAGAGAGAGAGATGAGAGAGGTCAGAAAAAGGAAGAAGTAGAGAAACTTGTGCAAACAAAAAAAAAAGATTTTAAGCCTCTCACCTCCAGAGGGCGCAACTGTTCCTGGGCAGCCTGAAACAGGGAAAAACAGCATACGCATCATGTTAAAGCTCATACCAGACTTCAGAGTGAGGTGACTGCAGGTGGACATTGAAACATACGAGCAAAAATATAATTACTGGCTGCCTGCTTGTTTGTTCCTTCATTTTGCGACCAAGTTGTTCGAGTTTTGCTCTCACAATTCGTAATTCCCAAACCTTTCCCAAATTTTAAAGAACCACTCAATCAGAATTCCCAAACCTCAAAATGGAACCAATATTTATAGTCTTCTTGGAAATGGGAGGGGGAAAAAAGCTTGCTTGTTGCAAACATTTCCTGATCGTATGACCTGTATTCCTTTTTGAGCTGAACGTATCTTAACTGACATACTCCAGGCATTGTGAATTCATTGCAGCTTAATGTCAAGTGACCAGAAATGTAAATATATATATATAAATCAAGTGAAAGAATTCTAAACTTCTAATAGTGGTTAGCAGCCGAGAGCAAACAATGGGCGAAGGCATCAAACTTTTAAATCAATTTAATCTATTTCTAACCCTCCATCACATTTATGTGTTATGATTTTAATGACCGTATGCTGCATGCGCTGAGCAGCTTGTCAAATTTCCCAGACCGAAGAGGCATTTCACACTTTTCATCAACTTATGAATGCATTGAAAAAGCCACCTCAGCTTCTCCGAACATTGCCAGCTCTTCAAAGACCACACAAACCCAAGTCACCTGAACAGCATCAGAAACAAGATTAGGCCACTGATATTTCCATCATAAAGCCACGCTACATGTCTTCATAAATCAAGCAATGAATCAATGGCGGCATGATCCTAAACACACAGTTGGACAGAAGGCAGCAAGGAAAAAAAAAACCTGATAAACTGAGAAGTACAAGAACCATGCGTGGTCAGCTGGAGGTTTTTTGTCTCTCAAGGATCTGAATGTCAACACAGAGTAACCCCCCCCCCCTTTCCCTGCCCCCCTCACTCACCCCCATTTATCCTGTACTTAAAAAGGGTTCAAACAGATTACTCCACGCCAGACTTGAGCCAGTTTTTTTAAACTATAAAATTTGACATGAAACTAATTCATAGGACAGGAGCTCAGTTCATAAGAAGAATTGAAAGACTAAGCCCCACTGACTGAAATTTTACTTTGTCTTTATGTCCATCCATACCCCAAGGGGGTTGCAGGCTTTCAATATGGCCAGGTAAGTAAAACAAAAACATACAAAATTTGCGGTAAATTTGCCTTGAAATGGAGTTTCATATTGTTGTTATATTTCTTACTTTGACAGTACCCTTGTTTATGTACGTTTCTTGAAACCAAACAAACAGCACCCCCACCCACCCCTTCCCTAATACACAAACAATTTTTGGAGTTGAGGAATATTATTACAGAAAGAATTGGAACTCAAACAGCAACTGATGGTGGATGACCTTCATATCAGCCAGAAATTCCGTGTTGTCGCTCAACAGCTGAGCCTGGGTCTCCTCCAGCTTGGAGCGTTGCTGCAGCTCCGCGTCGATCTCCAGTTTCTCTGACTGCAGCTGGTTCACTTGACTGCGCAGTGACTGCAGGCGATCGGAGTGGTCCGACATCTTCTGACGCTTGTGGTCCAGTCTGTGACTCACCGTCTCCCTGGAAAACAACACAGGGGTGTTGATTTAACCAAGCACTGTAAGTGGTCGCTCGTTCTTCGTTTTCACTGTCCTAAATGCCGATTGTTTTTGCCTGAAGAAGACCCATGAGGTCAAAATGCATCGTGGTTTGTCCTGTAATCTGTCTGTATTGTGTTGCGGAAATAACAACCTTTCTTTTCAAAACAAGCATTGTAGTTCACATCTTCTTCAGAAGTTAACTGCTCTGTACATAGCAGCTACCGGCACCAGTTGTCAGCAATGCAGTGCCACCTCAGCCAACTATCACACTCAGAAAGGCGCAACTCCTCCTCCTGTCCCAGTCCTGTGCTGAGATCAGAGGCAGTCTCTCTGCGAACTGAGCAGCAGTGACCACACCGCTGCCTGGAGCCCAGTCAGGCCACCTTGGTGTATTCTGTACCTTTCCGCCATACTGTGTCACACTCCAGATACTACCACCCATCTGCCCAGGTCCACCATCCTGTTCCATCCCTCAGGTATGTCTTCAGTACCTTTCCACCATACTGTGTCACACTCCAGATACTACCACCCATCTGCCCAGGTCCACCATCCTGTTCCATTCCTCAGGTATGTCTTCAGTACCTTTCCACCATACTGTGTCACACTCCAGATACTACCACCCATCTGCCTAGGTCCGCCACCCTGTTCCATTCCTCAGGTATGTCTTCAGTACCTTTCCACCATACTGTGTCACACTCCAGATACTACCACCCATCTGCCCAGGTCCACCACCCTGTTCCATCCCTCAGGTATGTCTTCAGTACCTTTCCACCATACTGTGTCACACTCCAGTTACTACCACCCATCTGCCCAGGTCCACCACCCTGTTCCATTCCTCAGGTATGTCTTCAGTACCTTTCCACCATACTGTGTCACACTCCAGAGTTACTACCACCCATCTGCCCAGGTCTGCCACCCTGTTCCACCCCTCAGGTATGTCTGTTTCCTTCCCATCCAGGACACCTGGGAAATACAGCGTGAGGACATGCATCTGAGAACAGGGGCAGCTGCTAAAATGACTATGACTGGCTAAATGCTTTGATTCCACTCAAAAAAATTGTTTTTTTCATTTTCAAGTGGTGACAAATGTCCCTATAAGTGATAGTCATAAGCAACCATCTATTCAAGATGATTCTAGACAATTTAGCACCCTGGTCCTGCTGTGTTGGTAACAATGATTCAGAGACACACGTACACTGCAAGGCGTGCTTGCACTCACTACAAACTTCAGGGCCAGTGTGAGACCAGCAAGTCATGGGAGTTGGCCGGAAGATTAATGACAGATTGTACATTCAGGAAATGAAGGTGAACGACCACTCTGGTCACTTATAAACTCTACCAACACCAATGTAGATCACACTGGTCAATCATAAACTTTACAACACAGTGATCACACTGATCAGTTATAAACTCTACCAACACACACATTGATCACACTGATCAGTTATAAACTGTACCAACACAAACATTGATCACACTGATCAGTTATAAACTCTACCAACACAAACATGATCACACTGATCAGTTATTAACTCTACCAACACAAACACTAATGACACTAGTCAGTTATTAACTCTACCAACACAAACACAGATCACACTGGTCAGTTATAAACTCTACCAACAGAAACACTGATGATACCAGTCAGTTATAAACTCTACCAATACAAACACTGATCAGTTATAAACTTTACCAACACAAACACTGATCGAGTTATAAACTCTACCAACACAAACACTGATGACACCAGTCAGTTATAAACTCTACCAACACAAACACTGATGACACCAGTCAGTTATAAACTCTACCAATACAAACACTTATCACCCTGGTCAGTTATAAACTCTACCAAAACAAACACAGATTACACTGGTCACTTATAAACTCGACCAACACAAACACTGGTCAGTTATAAACTCTACCAAAACAAACACTTATCACCCTGGTCAGTTATAAACTCTATCAAAACAAACACAGATCACATTGGTCAGTCATAAACTTTGCCAACACAAACACAGATTACGCTGGTCAGTTATAAACTCTTCCAACACAAACACCTATCAGTTATTAACTCTACCAACACAAACACAGATCACACTGGTCAGTTATAAACTCTACCAACATAAACAGATTACACTGTTCAGTTATACATTCTAGCAACACAAACACTGATTATCCTGGTCAAATATAAATGCTATCAACACAAACACAGATTATACTGATCAGTTATAAACTCTACCGACAAAAACACTGACCACAATGGACAGTTATAAACTCTATCAACATGAACACAGATTACACTGGTCATTTATAAACTCTACCAACATAAACATTGACTATACTGGTCAGTTATAAACTCTACCAACACAATCACTGATCAGTTATAAACTCTACCAACACAAACACAGATCACACTGATCAGTTATAAACTATCAAAACAAACACAGCTCACACTGGTCAGTTATAAACTCTACCAACACAAACATTGATCATACTGGTCAGTTATAAACTCTACCAACACAAACATTGATTATACTGGTCAGTTATAAACTCTACCAACACAAACATTGATCATACTGGTCAGTTATAAACTCTACCAACACAAACTCTGATCATACTGGTCAGTTATAAACTCTACCAACACAAACACTGATCACTCATCAGGTATAAACTCTACCACCACAAACACAGATCACACCAGTATAAACTCTACCAACACAAACACAGACACAGCAAAAGATACCCACTACATCTGTACGCAACATGTAGCATGATTTTGATTGAAATCTATCTAGAATGATCAAAACAAAACACCCGGATTTAACAATGTCAGTTAAAGTTCATTCAGTGCTTTCTACAAGGGCTGGTAGCTGCAGAAGTATCTCACTGATAAAATTTGAAAGTTAAAGGGTTAAAACCCCTGTAGGCAACAACCACACCAAACAAAAAGTAAGGGAGGCCACTCACAGCTTCATCTGTATGTCCTCTTTCTCACTGATCACCGTTTCCACGGTGCGGTCTGGATCTGCAACAGAAATGGCTTTCACAATCAAAAAAAAAAAAAAAAAGAAAAAGAAAAAGAAAAATGAAGAAAAAAAGAGAGAGAGACCAACAGCCAGCCTTCTCTTTAGCACAACATACAAACAAAGCAGGCACTTACCAGCCTTTCAAATGACTTCTTATATTTTAAATAACCCAGAGCAAATATTCAAATTTCAGTGAAAAATATATCTGAACGAAAAAAATCTTTAGAAATTCCACATATTTTGGGGATTGTAACTTTTCCCCCCCCCTTTTGTACTTGTACATGTATGTATACAAGCTATACTTTACGTTGTAGCTAGACTCTTTGTTATGAGAATGTTTAGCTGCAGGGGAGAGAGAGAGAGAGAGAGAGAGAGAAAGGGAGAAAGGGGGGGTAGGGAGGACGGGTGGGAGGGAGGAGCAGAGAACCAAGAACTCGAAGCTTTTGTTGGACATCAGCCTTGGGTCACAATACCAGGCACAAAGAGAAAGGGGAGGGATTGGGTGGGAATAGCAGTGGAGTTGAAACATATTACAAACAGAACAGAAAAGTATTGTAATATGCATCCTGAGGAGGGGGGGGGGGGGGGGAGAGAGAGAGAGAGAGATAGAGTGATAAATAGAGAGCGAGAGAGAGAGAGAGAGAGAGAGAGAGAGCAGACACAGAGGAAAGAGAAAGATAGACAGAGAGACGTTATAGACAGCAGCAATCAAACAACCCTAACGGTCTATTTAGAAACGTGGAAAGTCTCTCTTCTGACCATTAACATTTTAACATCCTAGCATGTATGTCTTTTCTTGAGTATAGGAAAAGTAAGGAGTCTTTTTTCATAAGTTTTATGAGGCTTTTCCCCCCAAATATCTACAAGCACATTGCATGCATGTTTCTCACATGCAAGTAGTTTGTAGTTTGTGGAATTATAACAGAATTTTACGAAGCCTATAGAAAATTTTCAGTTTCAAGCTGAGTTTTAAACAAACCATAACTTCGTGCTTTTTCTTTTCTTTTTGAAGTGTCATCATCAATGCCGCATTCAGTGGCCATCCAAACGTAACCATATCCAGTGTCAACCCCATCATATGCAGTCTACTGACAGCCATCAACATCACATCACCGTGAAGCAACCCTACAGAGGAGATGCTGCAATGCTGCCGTGTCAATGGTGTTCACTGGTGTCTGTTCTGATCCAACATACATAGGAACACCACTTACTAAGCTCCCTACTGATGACATTCACTGAACAGTCGCAGTCTAGCGTGAGTGACAATCTCCCTCCACAGGGTCTCACCACGTCCAATAAATAATGGTCCCCTTCAACTTACCACATCTTGGACACCAATGCTCTACATGCACAGACATAAAAAAAGACAAAAATGAGGACAGACTATAAACTACTTTCTACTTTTCTCTGAATTAAATGTCAAAACATCCCTTCAATTAAACAAGTGCTGTTGTCCCTCATGCAGTTTTGTTATCCCTCGACCAGTGTTGTACTCATCCAGTGTTGTTGTACTCATCCAGTGTTGTTGTATTCATCCAGTGTTGTTGCACTCATCCAGTGTTGTAGTACTCATCCAGTGTTGTACTCGTCTGGTGTTGTTGTACTCATCCAGTGTTGTTGTACTCATCCAGTGTTACTGTACTCAGCCAGTGCTATTGTACTCATCCAGTGTTGTACTCATCTGGTGGTGTTGTACTCATCCCATGTTGTTGTACTCATCCAGTGTTGTAGTACTCATCCAGTGTGGTTGTACTCATCTGGTGTTGTTGTACTCATCCAGTGTTGCTGTAGTCATCCAGTGTTGTTGAATTCATCCAGTGTTGGTATCCCTCATTACTGTCCCTCAGCCAGTGGTTTAGGTCCTCATTCAAATTTTTGCTGTCCCTAATCCAGTGTTATTGTCCCTCATCCAATGTTGTCCCTCTTCCAGTTTTGTTGCACTCATCAAGTTTTATTGTCCCTCATCTCTGTCAGTCCAGTCCAGGTAACAAATGCAGTCACCAAGACAACTGTAACTTAAGTGAGTTACCTCCTCCTGACAGCAGTGCTGATTGGGCAGCGATCCTCTTGTCCAGCTCGCGCAGCTCCCCCTGGTAGCGGTCCATGAGGATGATGTCGGGCTGCATGTCCTTGGCCATGCTATCGTCCACCTCCTTCATGGACACCTCCTCCCCTTTCTGTCACAGCAGTCACCCCCCCCCCCCCCCACACACGTCAGCCCTCGAACTTTACATCCAACACGCCTGTAAAGGACACTCTACTAAAATTGCAAACATGAACCAAGATGCTAAACTGTGTGGATTTTTATACAGAGTAAAAGAAACTTGTTTTGAAATATATGGAAAAGGAAATAAGCAAAAGATACAATAAAAAAAATAATAATAACCCGTATGTTTATTTCAACAAAACTTCAAGCAACAGTTTCCTGTTTCGTCTACTCCTTGCTCTTACACAGTTGATATATCACAAGAAAATTTTCATAACATAAGTTTTTATATCAAAAGAAAGACATGATTTTTGTTGCTAAAAAGGATTCAGCACAAGACTTTCTAAAGTTATAAATGCTAAAACAATGCACTCATTTTAGCCTGGGGACAAGTGGAGAAGAACACAAATCCTTACCTAGAAACTGGACTGGGCCATCGCCCATAAACTCTGCACACACACACATATGCACACATGCACACACACACAAAGATATGCATAGAGCCCACGTATGTATAACATACACACACACACATATAAACTTAAACACAAAAGCACACATTGTGCATGCACACACACAGTGCCCCTGGTTGTGGGCATCACCTCTTCAATCCGATCCTTCAGCTGCTTCATATCCTCATTGATCTTCTGAAGCCGCGACCTCAAGCCTGGCAAATCCCTCTCTTGAATGGCAGCCAGCTGCACACAGAACAGACATGACAGGGAGGAAACGAGGCACATGACCAGGTGAGAACAAAAACCATGACCAGGAGAAAACAAGGGACATGACCAGGTGAAAATTATGGACATAACCAGGAGGAAATGAGAGCCAGGAAACTATGAAAGGGAAGATGGTATGGTGAAAAGAAAGGCATGACGGTGAAAAAAGGAGACATGATGGGGTGAAAACCAGGGACACCTCAACTTTAAAATCATAATCATGACAAGGAATACAACTGGGGAAAGACAAGGTGACACGCAAGAACATGACAAAGGTGAAAACAAGATCAATGAAAGGTGAAAAATGAAGGACATGGTAAGGTGGGTGAAAACTCTGGACATGACTATGTGAAAACTATAACAAGAAAGGTGAAAACTAAGAACATGACAAAGTGAAAGTAAAACAGGACATGGTGAACATTAAGGACATGATACACAAAGGTGAAAATGAGGGACATGGTGAAAACTACGGACACCTTTTCTCCTCTGCAATCCACTGGATCAGCAGCCACAGGGACTTTTGTTCCAATTCACAGACAACACTGCATCCCTATGTGCTCTAAGATGACAGTGATCACTATTCCCTGGGATTCACTCCCTTTCACAGAAAACAAAAGCTAAAGTTTGTCTTTTGCTTTGGCACTGTCCAATCAGTGCTTCACTGGCTTATGAGGAAAACCTAATCACTATGCTTTACTCCACACACACATACATCTCACGTATGTACAGGAGCACACATACACATCCACAAACCACCTACATTTTCCTTGATGGGGCGGAGCTGCACGATGTCCTCATAGCGTTGCTGGTGTTCCTCCAGTTCTTCTTCCGCCTTCTGCACTTTGGTGGGCACCATGCGGAGCTTGTTCTCCAACTGTATGACATACACACAAATACAGATGTACACATGCACAATACATGCGAAAGAACACACACATGCATATACATACGTGCTGACACTGAGGCATGCACACACAAACACACGCACATATACCTTACAACAGCCAACTCAAATTTTTAAAATAATCTTCACATGTACACAAAAACACTTGAACTTCTCTGCTGACAATCTACTCCTTCCCTAATCCAGCTCTCCTTCTCCCCTTAAACATTTTCACCCATCTAACCGTATGACAACAGAGCTAAAACAACAAGTGACCAACTGGACTGGAATGACCAAAGGGTCGTCGATGGCCTATGCTCCACCGGGAGAGATGGGCATAATGAATGAATGAACCGTATGACAAGAAATAATCTTCTCAATAACCTTCTGCATTGGAAAAGACTGAAATGCACAAGTCCAGTCTGAGGAAAGAAAGTATCCAAATCGTCCAGCATCACAAACATCCAAGACATGGCTTTTGAAAATTCATCATGACAGAAAACTAGGTAAACAAGGCAATTTAAATCAATAACTCTGGATAAAATTTGTACTTGATCCACTACACGTTTTCAGTCTCTGCTGCTGCCCTGGTCATGTGACTCTTAGAGATGTCTTAAGCTGCCGTGAGTGCTGCTGGGAGTTGTACTCTGAGAACTGTGCACCTCCTCTCCCTCACAGGATCTGGTGAGTACAACCTGATCCAGAGTTCTCAGATTAAACTCGATCTTCACAACCGAGATGTAAGATGTACCCCAAAAGTACCCCTCCACCCCCCTTCCCCCCTTATCACCCACCCCCAAACCTCCAACCAATCACCAGTGCCACAGAACTGACCTCATGCACCAGCTCACGAACTTCCTCCTCACTGTCGAAGGCGCGGTGACATAGGGGACACGCAGGGTTGTCTTTTTGGAGCTGCCTGGTGTACTTCTGGAAGAAATGCTCCGCTCCCACCAAGGACCCTCGCTTTCTGCAACACCATTACACCATCACCACAACTGGATCACACCATTACCCCCTACAACACCACCACACCATCACCACAACTGGATCACGCCATTACCCCCTACAACACCACCACACCATCACCATCCACCATCACAGCATCACCATGCCATCATCGCAACATCACTACACCATCCTCCTCTACAACAAGAACACCATGCTATCATGATCCACAACCACCATCTTGTCACCATCCACCACAACACCACCACGTCATCCTCCACATCAACAATACCACACCATCATCATCCACCACAACACCACCACGTCATCCTCCTCCACATCAACAACACCACGCCACCACCATCCATTACAACACCACCACACCATCATCCATCACCATCAACCACCACAAGAACGTCAGAACCAATCACAGAAATCCAGCCGTCACAACCAATCACTGAAATCCAGCCATCAGAACCAATCACAGAAATCCAGCCGCACAACCAATCACAGAAATCACCCTGTCAGAACCAAACAGAAATCAACCCATTCAGAACCAAACAGAAATCCACCCGTCAGAACCAAACAGAAATCCAGCCGTCACAACCAATCACTGAAATCCAGCCATCAGAACCAATCATAGAAATCCAGCCGTCACAACCAATCACAGAAATCACCCTGTCAGAACCAAACAGAAATCCACCCATCAGAACCAAACAGAAATCCACCCGTCAGAACCAAACAGAAATCCAGCCATCACAACCATTCACAGAAATCCAGCCGCCGGAACTAATCACAGAAATCCAGCTGTCGGCACCAATCATAGAAATCCGACTGTCAGAAACCAATCACAGAAATCCAACTGTGAGTACAAATCACAGAAATCCAGCCGTCAGCACTAATCACAGAAATCCAGCCGTCAGCACTAATCACAAAAATCCAGCCATCAGCACTAATCACAGAAATCCAGCTGTCGGCACTCGTCATAGAAATCCAGCTGTCAGCACCAATCATAGAAATCCGACTGTCAGAACCAATCACAGAAATCCAACTGTGAGTACAAATCACAGAAATCCAGCTGTCAGCAGAACCAATGACAGAAATCCAGTTGTGAGTACCAATCATAGATATCCAGATGTTGTCACCAATGACCAACTGGACTGTGACGGAACAGTCTGGCATGCAAATCTGTCGTCTTTCTCTCCTAGTCAGCAATGAGACGGCCAGCATCGACCACTCTATGCTTAAGTCTTTCTCTCTCTTTGTACATGAGCTTGGAAAAATGTTACGAGGCCCAATCTCTTTCTCTCTGTGCATGCCTGTGTGCATGCTTGCTTGCGTGTGTGTGAATGCATGAATGATACGTGAAACTATATTAGGTCATATGGCCTTCTACAATAAAACCATCTTGAGAACTCATAAGTGTTGTCCGATGACACCATGGAGTGTTCCTGCAAGCTGGCATTCATACACAAATGCAGACAACTAAAGCACTTTTTTTCCTCTCTTCACATTACTGTGTTGCCATTATGTGAGCAAGGTTTCCACTGCTAACTGTAAATGGCACAGACTCATGGGATGGGGAACAGACGGAAAGGAGGAGCAGTGCAATCACACAACCTTTGGGTGGGTAAAAACCGTGTGGAACTGCCCGGCGAAACATGCAGTGCAATCCGAGCTACATTGCATTTGTTAGACCTGCTCTCCACTCCCTTCTGTCTTTCCTCTGTGGATCTGTGTGGGATCACTGTGTGCACACAGTTCTGCTGTGTGCATGTTAAGGGTAAATGGGAGCAAAGAGAAAGTAATTAATGACAGACTCACTCCTGTATGTCAGAAAGCCGCTGCTGGGCTGCCTGGAAGCCGTCCTCAAAGCTCTGACTGCCACACACTGTGGAGATCCTCTCCTCCAGACCTGCCCAAAATCACCACAGCAGATGGTCTGTCAGCACAATACAGGGCCGGTCAGCACAGTACAGGGCCGGTCAGCACAGTTCACAGCCGGTCAGAAGAGTACAGGGCAGGTCAGCAGAGTACAGGGCCGGTCAGCACAGTTCACAGCCGGTCAGCACAGTACAGGGCCAGTCAGCAGAGTACAGGGCCGGTCAGCACAGTACACGGCCAGTCAGCACAGTACATGGCCAGTCAGCACAGTGAATGGCCAATCACTCCATATACATGCTCGATCACCTCTGTTCCTTACTTATTCTCAATTACCCCTGTTTTTTTAATTACTCATACTCCATCTCCCCTCTTTCTTACTCGCACTCAATCACCCCTGTTGCTTACTCATACTCAATCTCCCCTGTTTCTTACTCACACTCCATCACCCCTGTTGCTTACTCATACTCAGTCAACCCTGATCATCACTAGCCTCTATTTAAATTTAAAAAAACCATAGATACCTACATATCTCTATATCTCAATCTATCTATACACTGATAAAAATAGGCAGACAGAGAGAGATCACAGGTCTGGAACTTTGTCATTCAGTCTCTACATATACTACGCACAAAAAGTTAAGGATCGGTATGTGAAAACAGGTGCGTAATAAACTCAGTTCGCTACTGTTATTTATTTCTTAGTCCAGCCAAATTGTCATGAATTCTTGTTCAGCTGTAAGTGGGCGATGTTGTGTTAGTGCGAAAATTGCACGGGATTCTCTACTACTGAGCTGGGCCGCAAACGGAAAAGCGGAAACTTGCGAAAAATGACCTTGTTTTGGACCGTTCTGCCTGAACACATTGCACTTGCCAGATGGAAAAACCATTATGCACGTGCAAGCACTGCTGTTTATGTGTGAGATGCTGTCGCTCGCTTAGCTATATAAGAAGACATTCCACCAGTAGTAGGCCTGATCTGACAATGCCTCCACGACGAAAATTAAGCGAGTTGGATAGGGGACGAGCTGTTGCATGGTTCCAAGATGGTGTTCCCAAGCGAGAAGTGGCCAGGCGACTTCATGTGTCCATCTCGGTCATTGTCCGACTGATTCAACGCTTCACAGCCACTGGGATTGTCCATGAAAGACGCAGATCTGGTCGACCGAAGAAGACAACCCCACGTGACGATCGTCTCATTGAACGACAAGCCCTGCAGACAAGAACAGCCTCTTCCAGCATAATTCAAAGGCAGTTCAGGGTGGCTACTAACATCAACATCAGCCAGCAGACCATACGGAACCGCCTACATGGGTTTAATCTCCGTTCTCGTCGCCCAGCAGTACGGCCACGCTTAACTCCAGCCCATAGGGCAGCACGCCGCGCCTTCTGCGCACGTCACGTGAGGTGGACACGTCAGCAATGGTCCCAGGTCCCGTTCAGTGATGAATCACGCTTCACCCTTCACCACAACGACGGCCGACTGAGGGTCTGGAGGCGCCCAGGGCAACGCTTTACTGACGCCACTGTCCAAGAAAAGGTGGCCTTTGGTGGAGGTTCTGTAATGGTCTGGGGGGCCTTCAGCCTTCACCACAGAACACCCTTGTATCATGTACAGGGTAACCTGACTGGCATCCGATACCGGGATGAGATCCTTCGACCGCTGGCTGTGCCTACACTGCAGCAGATGGGACCGAGGGCTGTCTACCAGGATGACAATACTCGCCCCCACAGGGCAAGGGTGGTCAACGACTTCCTGCAGCAGTCTGGAGTCAACAGAATGGAGTGGCCAGCATGCAGTCCCGATCTCAACCCGATTGAGAACCTCTGGGATGAGCTGGATCCGCAAAGTGAGGAGCCACCCCCCTCCCAGGGATGCCCAACACCTCTACCAGATGCTGCAGGCTGAGTGGCAGGCGCTTCCACCGAGGATCTTCACCAACCTGGTCAACTCGATGAGGACTCGCTGCGTCGAGTGCCAGAACAGCCATGGTGGTTAAACGCATTACTGAGCTTTTGGGAGCATCAGTATGCCCTGTCTTGTGATTTCAATGACTTTGGGAAATCAAATTTGGATGCGTACCCACTTTAATCAAATGTACACACCAAACGATTGCTCGAGATTGAAGGCAATTGTGTATCGTTATCACTAAAGAATGGAATTAAATGTTGGCCAAACTTCAACGCATTGACTTTCTTATTTTGACAGTTATGAATGTTTGTGAAAGTGATCCTTAACTTTTTGTGTGTAGCTTATATCAACATTGGAAATGTTGTCCTCTCTCCCATGGAAATGTTGTCCTTCTCTCTCCCATCTCTCTCTCTTGAAGTCAGGAGCTTTATCCTTCTGGTCCCTCTCTTCCTCTTTCTCCCCACACCTTCCTCCACCACCTCTTCCCCACCCCTTTACCTCTTCTCTCCCCATCTCTCTCTCTCTCTCTTAACTCTAACTAGTTCAGACATTCTAGTGCTAATTTTTGAATGAAACTGGGTCATGACACTTTACTGATTATAAAACAAAAATCATACATGAAAATGTCACATTCATAAATCAAAATGTCGGTAAATATCTTGAAGTGTTGAATATACAGGGATATTTGCAGAATTTGCCCACAGAATATGCCTGCAGTGGCTGAAACTGTAGCAAAGGAAAAATACTGAGGGCATGGCACTGAATGTACAGATCTGATAATCAAAGAGCGAGCTGGTAAAGAGTTAAGATAGCAAGATTTTCACTCCAGTGTCTTTATCATTCTCTCCCTCTCTTTCTGTCTGGTCTCTCTCTACATACACATATATACATAAAGTCAGAAGAGGTGATCCTGTAGTGTTTAAGTCTCACAGGCCAACACAGGACAGGAACAGACAATACAGATTCCACCTACCTCTGGCTTCCTCTTCTTTCTCTCTGATCTGCTTGCTGCAACATTTCACCAGCATCAGTCGTTAGATCTCCATGCCAATGGCAAACGCATGAACTGAACATCTTACTTCTCTCTTGACATTTTCCTCCTTAACACCCCCCCTCCCTCCCTCTTTTACCCTGCTTCCCTCTCATATACACAAAAAAAACACACACATGTATGTACTTTACAATACATGGCCACACAAACACATACACAGACACACATATATATATATATATAGATACAATTTTGATTCAACGCTTTCCTGCTAGAGTGCAAACAATGGACACATCTCCCTATATATATTACACTCAGGCTTGGAAAAAGAAATATGGGTTTTGTGGACAAAGGTGTGCATTTATAAGCTGATAATCCTTAACAGTTATGTGTCAAAAGCATGTTACATGAAAAGACATGATGATAGGGATAGAAGGAATGCATTCACATTTACAAACATATCACCACAAAGCTAAGCAAGAAAACCCATTGCACAGACAGAGAAAACAATGAGAGAGAGAGAGAGAGAGAGAGAGAGAGAGAGAGAGAGAGAGAGAGAGAGAGAGAGAGAGGGAGAGGACCATCTCGGCTGACAGTAAGCAGTCACCCCATCCCTCTCCCCACCTGATCAGATTTTTCTCCGCTTCTTTTTGCGACAACTGACTTTTGGCTTTCTGAAGTTCAGCCGAGCATTTCCTGGTAGATTCTGTCTGCTGACTGCACACACATACAGAGAAAAATGCCATTAAAAAAAACAAGAAGAACAAAACCAAAACAAATCTATTATCTTAATAACTTCAAAGAATTTATCTGCAGGCAGTCGACAGGGCTACAAATCACACACAGACATGCCCAATGGGACTTGAACTTGAAAACCCCTCCCCTCTTCCTCAGCCTGCCAACCATGCTGTTTTCCATCGCAAAGGCTTTATTTCATCAAAGACTTTGTACGTTGCACTGATCTCTAGTAAATTTTGGAGGAGCACACTGCATAAACCGTTCTATTTCACTTAAATTAGTTATCTCCCAGCACAAACAAGATTACTCCAATATTTGGATCAAAGTTACTGTGACACCATATCTTTCTTCATAAATCTGCCCCTCCCCCATATACACATTCATGTCTGCCCCCTCTCCTTCCATTCTCCCTGAAAGTTCTGGGGTAGGAGGTGGGGAGGCAAGCGACAACAGCAGCAGCCAAGCTCACCTGATGTACTCGTTGAGTCGTCCTCTGATGTTGGTGTCGGCCACACTGCCCAACAGGTGGGTCAGCGAGTCCTCGTGTTTGGCTTTGCTGAAACGCACCCCATGACCTTCATGTCAAAATGAGGGCACCCATAAAGCTTGGCCTCTTGTCAAACAGTCAAAGTAAAGACACCCATGAAGTACAGTCTGCTGTGTTAAAGACATCCATAATGTACAGTCGCTTGGACAGTCATAATCCATAAGGTGTGGTCTGTGGTCTGTTGTCAGTGAAAATAAAGACAGCCATGAAGTGTAGTCTCTTATCGTACAATCAAAACAAAATTACCTGTAAGTACAGTCTGTTGTCTGACAGCCATCGTATGTGTTCATGGTGACAAAAGGAAGTACGTCTGCTAGCCTTGCTGCCTGAGAGCAGTACATGCTGACCATTGTCATACCTGGCCTGAGAGCAGTGCATGCTGACCATTGTCATACCTGGTCTGAGAGCAGTACATGCTGACCATTGTCATACCTAGTCTGAGAGCAGTACATGCTGACCATTGTCATACCTAGTCTGAGAGCAGTGCATGCTGACTATTGTCATACCTGTTCTGAGAGCAGTGCATGCTGACCATTGTCATACCTGGTCTGAGAGCAGTGCATGCTGACCATTGTCATACCTGGTCTGAGAGCAGTGCATGCTGACCATTGTCATATCTGGTCTGAGAGCAGTACAATTCCACCATGAGTATGGAAGGTCTGTTATTTCAACCCATGTCAGAGAACAGTGCAATTCCACCATCTGTGTGGAAGGTCCGTTATTCCTACCCATGTCTGTGCATCTTCCAAGACATCAACAAAACAGCACTCAACTAATTCTCCCAAAGCCAACTCATCCAGACCGATATAGTCAAAAGTAAGACTTGTGTACACATGGATGTGCGTGTACATATACTGAACATTTTACCAGGAACTACTGGTCACATCAAATCAAAAGTTGCATTTACAAAAGGATTAAGAACAAACCTTTTCAGTTATACAACACAACCATCCTAGTCTCTTTACTTTCTCTGCCTTTTTCAAAATGTATGTGAACAGGTAACATCCGAACACATTCATGTACCAGCTGTACCAGTTTGATAATTTTCAATATATTTGTATTAGAAAGTCCTTTTCATGCATTTTGGATTTAATTACATACTCATAAAATATTTTATTTCAACTTATGAATGTTGTAATAAATAAGTGATGTACCATTTTTCTTATCGTTTCACGTTTGTTCTCTACTTTTTACTGACTCTAAATGTTATTTTGTAGTTTTCAATCGTGAAGTGAGATTATGTTTGTTGTGTATGTTATGTATTAGTGGCCTCCTTCTATTCCATTTTAGGTTTACTTGTCTTTTATTGTAAACATGGTGACCCTATCAAAGAGCTTGAACTGCACTATGCAAGTCTTCACTTATTATGAGATGAACACACACACACACACATACATGCATTAAAACACGCACACAAATACTTCAGAACACATGGACACACACACACACTTTAACTTGGACTTGAATCCAGTGTTTTCACCCCCTTTGGGATATAGATAATAACGAAAGACAGCAGGTTAGCAATACCATAACCACACTCATATATTAATATACAAACTGAGACTGATGCATGAAACCACACACATTCATAGGCACACTATGTATAGATATACAAGCTGAGACAAAACAGATGAAATTACAAAAACACACACACGCACAAGCATATAAAGCCACAAGCGCTCACCTGGACAAATACGTATACATGCCCATGTGCAAACAAGCACACATACCCATACACACGTACATACGATAAAATGTCCAATGGAACAAAGTACCATATAACAGGTGAGAGCCAATTAATCCTGCCCGTCTGTTCTCTCTCTTTCTCAAACACACACATACCAACACACACACACACACACACATACACCTGACCGTTCTTCTCTCTCTCTCTCTCTCTCACACACACATACACACGCAACACACACACAGAGGGAGGGGCATCTCACATGCGGCGGATGTTGTCCTCTTTGCTGGTCTTTTCCTTCTTCATCATGTCCAGCTGAGTGCGCGCCGTCGACTGCAGGGTGAGACGATTCATCTCAGAGCTGTCACCACGGTCACCACAATGCCTTGTTATAGGTGGTGGAAGTGTGTGGTGTGTGTGTGTGTGTGTGTGTGTGTGTGTGTGTGTGTGTGTGTGCGTGCATGGGTGTGTATGTGTGTGTGTGTGTGTGTGTGTTAGTGTGTGTGTGTGTGTGTGTGTGTGTGTGTGTCCATGTACGACCGTATGTATGTGCAAACATGTCTGCGTTTTATGAATAGGCATTATGCGCATGTGCATCTGAGGAGTGTTACTGAAAAGAGTATAACCTGTGACTGCACATAATTTTCACAAATATACCTGTACACACACATGCACACAGAGAAACCAAACAACTTATGTACAAACAGAAGACAAACAAGGCTTTTGATTCTGACATGCAGGATACATACCTCCTAAACTCCGAGAGCAGATAAGGGAAGGGAAAAGGGGGAAACTTGTGAAGAAAGAAACAATAACCAACACACAGGATTAAAAAAAAAAAAAAAAAAAAAGACAAACAAACAAAAAACTAATTTCTACCTCATAAAATATGAGAACAAGGGGAAGACTACACTCAATCCAACATTACTTCAGTTCATTCATCTGGCTGTCCAGTTGTCGTCGTTCTTTGTCCAGCTGGGTGATGTCCCTTTTCAGGTCGTCTAGACTGACTGTCGTCTCCGCAACATTCAGCTCCCGTTCCTAAGAACAGATGGCAGCAATGAAGCCTGTGTGTGGTGGTGTCGACACACTGACAATCTCCCCTGCAGACCCTCTGAATGAACACAGGATTACCCTGTGAACATCTTATTCCGGATCATTCTTGTCTTTGATACCTCACAGCAAACACTCCCTATTTTTATTTTTCTCTGTTAAGAACTTCTTCCTGGAGCCTACTCAGATCCAACATATGCACAAAATGACTTCAAAGCTGCCTCAAATAAGTTCAACTGAGGCTGCTACTCTTCCAGAATATGCCTTCGTGAAGGTGTTGATATTTTTTTCAAGCTCTATATTTTCAAACCCCTTTTCTTTGACATTTTTTTTTCTCCAAGACTTCTCCGGAACTATGAAAAAGGGAATCCATCAACAGGCAAAAATCCTAAAGAGACTATGTCCAGGTCAACCTGAACACTCTAACATGTCTGTCTAGGTCAGACTGAACACCCAAACATGTCTGTCCAGGTCAGACTGAACACCCTAACATGTCTGTCCAGGTCAGACTGAACACCCTAAACATGTCTGTCCAGGTCAGACTGAACACCCTAACATGTCTGTCCAGGTCAGACTGAACACCCTAACATGTCTGTCCAGGTCAGACTGAACACTAACATGTCTGTCCAGGTCAGACTGAAAACCCTAACATGTCTGTCCAGGTCAGACTGAACACCCTAACATGTCTGTCCAGGTCAGACTGAACACCCTAACATGTCTGTCCAGGTCAGACTGAACACCCCAACACCCAGCATGAGGTGTGTGGAGTAGGGTCACTATCTCATACATGCCAGGTAAATCCATAGGTAGCAGGCAGCACAACAGTCTCCATATCTCTGTGCTCCATACATCCCTTATTTCCCCAACGTGTGCCATGTGCCCTCACGCACAGACTCAGACCCAGACCCATACTTCCCCATCCAGGTAAAGATACACTGCTGTATCTTACCAACTGGTGCCCATACACACACCTATAGTTCCCCATCCAGATAGATGCGTCCCTGTACACGAACTGGTGCCCGTGTGCCCACACACAAATATCCATGCCCATATTTCCCTGTCTAGACAAACAAATCTTGGTATTTCCTTAGCGTGTGCCCATGTGCTCACACAGAGACCCATGCCTATGCTTCCCCGTCTATATACATCCCTGTATTTCACCAGTGTGTGCCCCACACACACACACACAAACTTATACTTCTCCATCCAAATAGATACATCCCTAATCTTACGAACATGTGCCCATACACAGATATGCCTGTACTTCCTCATCCATACGCATCCCTCTATCTCACCAGTACGTGCCCGTGTGCCCACACACAGAACCAGACTTCCCCATCCAGATAGATACAAATCTGTATTTCCCAGTGTGTGCCCATACAAAAAGACCCAGACCTACATATCCTCATTCAGATACATCCCTGTATCTCCCCTGTGTGCCCACACAGAGACCCAGACCCACATTTCTTCATTCAGATACATCCCTGTATCTCCCCAGTGCACCCACACACAGACCCGGATCCATACTCCCTGGTGCACCCACATATAAACCCCAACCCGTACTCCCCACTGCACCCACATACAGACCCAGACCCATACACCCTGTTGCACCCACACATAAACCCGGACCCATACTCCCCGATGCGCCCCCACACAGACCCAGACCCATACTCCCCAGTGTGCCCACACAGACCCATACTCTCCAGTGTGCAGACCTGCCAAGGCCCCCTAAGACCTCTCAGTAGTGGGACCCCAGTTTTCAGTAGTTTCACAGGTGTTGTCAGTAATAGAAAGTCGCGGCGTTTTAGTTAATGAACTCTTACCATTAAAGGACTTTGTCACTTTCAAATGAAATTAAAATATGCTGCAAATAACAATATTTTTTTATACTCTACAAAAAAAAAAATGACACTAAGGAATGAAAGAGCGGGTAGTTAAGAAAAATACTACGCTCACCTGATCAGCGATGACAATAACGCTCACCTGATCAGCGATGACAATAACGCTCACCTGATCAGCGATGACAATAACGCTCACCTGATCAGCGATGACAATAACGCTCACCTGATCAGCAATGACAATACCTGATCAGCGATGACATACTACGCTCACCTGATCAGCGATGACATACTACGCTCACCTGATCAGCGATGACAATACCTGATCAGCGATGACAATACCTGATCAGCGATGACAATACCTGATCAGCGATGACAATAAGCAGACTTTGAAATCTTTGAATATTCCAGTTTTCAAGTGCTCTCACTGCTACCCGCAGGTAAGAAGCTGTTGTCACTTCAATACATTACACACTTGTATGCTGTCACTGCTACCCGCAGGCAAAATGCTGTTGTCACTACCTGCAGGCTGTCACCACTGCTACATACACAGATGTCACTGCTGCCTGCAGGCTGTCACCACTGCTACTAAATACACAGATGTCACTGCTACCTGCAGGCTGTCACCACTGCTAAATACACAGATGTCACTGCTTCCTGCAGGCTGTCACCACTGCTAAATACACAGATGTCACTGCTGCCTGCAGGCTGTCACCACTGCTAAATACACAGATGTCACTGCTACCTGCAGGCTGTCACCACTGCTATTAAATACACAGACGTCATTGCTACCTGCAGGCTGTCACCACTGCTACTAAATACACAGACGTCACTGCTGCCTGCAGGCTGTCACCACTGCTAAATACACAGATGTCACTGCTACCTGCAGGCTGTCACCACTGCTAAATACACAGATGTCACTGCTACCTGCAGGCTGTCACCACTGCTAAATACACAGATGTCACTGCTACCTGCAGGCTGTCACCACTGCTAAATACACTGATGTCATTGCTACCTGCCGCTGTCACCACTGCTACTAAATACACAGATGTCATTGCTACCTGCAGGCTGTCACCACTGCTAAATACACAGATGTCACTGCTTCCTGCAGGCTGTCACCACTGCTAAATACACAGATGTCACTGCTTCCTGCAGGCTGTCACCACTGCTACTAAATACACAGACGTCATTGCTACCTGCAGGCTGTCACCACTGCTACTAAATACACAGACGTCACTGCTACCTGCAGGCTGTCACCACTGCTAAATACACAGATGTCACTGCTTCCTGCAGGCTGTCACCACTGCTACTAAATACACAGATGTCACTGCTACCTGCAGGCTGTCACCAATGCTAAATACACAGATGTCACTGCTGCCTGTAGGCTGTCACCACTGCTAAATACACAGATGTCACTGCTACCTGCAGGCTGTCACCACTGCTACTAAATACACAGATGTCACTGCTATCTGCAGACTGTCACCACTGCTAAATACACAGATGTCATTGCTACCTGCAGGCTGTCACCACTGCTACTAAATACACAGACGTCACTGCTTCCTGCAGGCTGTCATCACTGCTAAATACACAGATGTCACTGCTTCCTGCAGGCTGTCACCACTGCTACTAAATACACAGATGTCACTGCTACCTGCAGGCTGTCACCACTGCTAAATACACAGACGTCACTGCTTCCTGCAGGCTGTCATCACTGCTAAATACACAGATGTCACTGCTACCTGCAGGCTGTCACCACTGCTACTAAATACACAGATGTCACTGCTACCTGCAGGCTGTCACCACTGCTAAATACACAGATGTCACTGCTTCCTGCAGGCTGTCACCACTGCTAAATACACTGATGTCACTGCTACCTGCAGGCTGTCACCACTGCTAAATACACAGATGTCACTGCTTCCTGCAGGCTGTCACCACTGCTAAATACACAGATGTCACTGCTACCTGCAGGCTGTCACCACTGCTACTAAATACACAGATGTCACTGCTTCCTGCAGGCTGTCACCACTGCTAAATACACAGATGTCACTGCTACCTGCAGGCTGTCACCACTGCTACTAAATACACAGATGTCACTGCTGCCTGCAGGCTGTCACCACTGCTAAATACACAGATGTCACTGCTTCCTGCAGGCTGTCACCACTGCTACTAAATACACAGATGTCACTGCTTCCTGCAGGCTGTCACCACTGCTACTAAATACACAGATGTCACTGCTTCCTGCAGGCTGTCACCACTGCTACTAAATACACAGACGTCACTGCTGCCTGCAGGCTGTCACCACTGCTAAATACACAGATGTCACTGCTACCTGCAGGCTGTCACCACTGCTACTAAATACACAGATGTCACTGCTACCTGCAGGCTGTCACCACTGCTAAATACACTGATGTCACTGCTACCTGCAGGCTGTCACCACTGCTACTAAATACACAGATGTCACTGCTACCTGCAGGCTGTCACCACTGCTAAATACACAGATGTCACTGCTTCCTGCAGGCTGTCACCACTGCTACTAAATACACAGACGTCACTGCTACCTGCCGGCTGTCACCACTGCTAAATACACAGATGTCACTGCTTCCTGCAGGCTGTCACCACTGCTAAATACACAGATGTCACTGCTTCCTGCAGGCTGTCACCACTGCTACTAAATACACAGATGTCACTGCTTCCTGCAGGCTGTCACCACTGCTAAATACACAGATGTCACTGCTTACAGTCGTTAAATCCACCATGTTCGATCGAAATGTCATCCCAGCAAGCCTCGCAAAAAACAAACCCTTTCCCCTTTGCACTGGCCGTTAGGTCAGGAAATTTTTCCGTATACTTTTGCCGATATTGTTGATGAGCAATTACTTGCGTTGTCTTTGTTTTCTTCTTGTCTCTCCAATCTTTAACTTCTTCACAATCAGATTCTTCATCATCTGTCTCATGCAAACGCTTCGAACTCGATGCCATTTTGGGGGACAGAGAACTAGCAGTGTAGTGTCACGTGATAGCCTTTCCCGCATGATTTGATAGACTAAACAAGGGCCTCAGACGAACCGGGCAGCAACGCTAAACGAATCGTAGTTCCGTGAACGGTAAAATCTTTTTTTTTTCCCAGCTCGCCATAGTGCCATAATTTGTGGTCTCAAATCGTAGCAATTACGGACGAATCGTAGGACTAAGCAGGTCTGAGTGTGCCCACACACAGACCCAGACCCATACTCTCCAGTGTGCCCACACACAGACCCAGACTCTCCAGTGTGCCCACACAGACCCATACTCTCCAGTGTGCTCACACACAGACCCGGACTCTCCGTTGTGCCCACACACAGACCCAGACCCAGACTCTCCAGTGTGCCCACACAGACCCATACTATCCAGTGTGCCCACACAGACCCAGACTCTCCAGTGTGCCCACACAGAGACCCAGACGCATACTCCCCAGTGCACCCACACACAGACCTAGACCCATACTCTCTAGTATGCCCACACAGACACAGACTCTTCAGTGTGCCCACACACAGACCCAGACTCCCCGATGCGCCCACACAGACCCAGACTCCCCAATGCGCCAACACAGAAACCCAGACCCATACTCCCTGGTGCATCCCCACACACAGTTCCAGACCCATACTCGCCAGTGCGCCCACACACAGACCTAGCCCCCCTGGTGCGCCCACACAGAGACCCAGACCCATGTTTCCTCATTCAGATACATCCCTGTTTCTCCCCAGAGTACCCACACAGAGACCCAGACCCACACTCTCTGGTGCACCCACACACAGACCAAGACCCATACCTCCCCATCCAGACACTTACAGCGTTCTTCAGCTCCTGAGTCAGGTGGTCCAGACGACCTGCGGAGGCCTCCATGTGACTCAGCTTCTGCTTGATCTTACGGATCTCTTCCTTGTTCTTCTCCTGCAACCATCACGCACAGCTCCATACTCTTCACATCTCTCGTCTTTGTAAGAAAGCTGGCGTGCCTGCACTTGCACACATAGTTCCACGCCAATGTAACACACATTCCATGCTTAGTGCATGCGCTTAACGCAATATTGTACATTTACACAATACACTCTCTCACACAGTCATGGAAACAAATGTGTCCACATACACTACTCCTCCCCCTCTCCCATCCACACAAGCATGCAAGCACATAAAGATTCAACACCAACATGCAAATAGATGCACACCACCACCATATACATACACACACCACATATATATGGCACACACACACATACATACCCCATTCACACACACCACACACATACATGTCATACACCACACACACATACCCCATTCACACATATCACACACATCTATTATATAAAGCTGAGTTTGTCTGTCCATCTGTTCGCTTATATAGTTATACACGCCCACAGTTTTGGGCTGATCGCCACCAAATTTGGTATCAAGTATCCTTGCTGTCCTACAAACAGCAACGTCGGGTTGGTGATCACGTGACGCATTGCGTCGTGACGCAATTTGCGTCCACAGACGGAAAACTGGACATCGGAACACTACACGACAGACAAACTCACCGGGGTGAGACTGGGTCGAAGCACGTTCTGAATTTGGGTTAAATGACGCATTAAGCCTGACACATCTGTATGACGTCAAAATGTTTTCAGACCGTCGTAAAATATCTTTACGTAATCTCCATCGCAACCGCTTGAACAAGACCTTATGGGAGAAAAAGCCAGCCTTTGTGTATTCCCATGAACGATCATTGCTATACAATCTTTGTTATTTCTGTGAATAATCATTACTGTACAACCTTTGTTGTATTCCATAGAGGATCATTACTGTACAATCTACATTATATTCCATGTATTCCATAGAGGAACATTACTGTACAATCAAAACTGAACATCGGAACACTACACGACAAACTCAGCTTTATATAATAGATTTATTATATAATAGATTTGGAAAAGTGTTCACGTGAATGTTTAGGGGAAAAAATATCGAACAAAATGCGCATACCCCCCAGAATTATGGACGAAACCATGAACTTCTGATTCACGAAGGTCATTCATGGCAAAAACTATGTAAACAACATTAGAGAGCTGTGAGGTATTCACAAAAAAATCGCACAAAAGAAATCCCAAGAAAAAGACATGGTGTCCTCTGCCTGTTCTGCACACGTCACAGTGACTGAATGACATCATGAACGTTTGACAATAATCAGAATTCTTCTGTATCACTTGACCATGTGTAGATCTGTGGTAAGTCAACATTCATTTCTAATTCGCAAATCTATTATTTATTCTTTTAGTACAAACTCCGAAGCAGACGAACTTTTCGGCTCATCCAAAAAGTCTGTGCTTTCGGGCGTCGCGATTCCATCTAATTTCTTCTCTGTTCTATAGATTTGAATATCAAAACATACACGCCTAGAAAGGCTGAATTAACCTTCTTTTATTTATATATGTTTTATTCTTCCAATCGAACTTAAAATCGTGACAATGCCGCCCAAAAAGAGAACCCGGCTCACACACTCTTCTTCTGCTACGGCCAGAGTTCAACGTTCTCGATCAGAAGAAAGCAGTGAGGAGAGATATGCAAGACAACAGAAAGACAGAAAATGCAAGGCAGCACGTAGACACCAAGCGACAACCGAACGAGGGAAGGTAGACGAAAAAGCGACAGAGAACGCAAAGCAGCACGTAGAGAGCAAGAAACTTTAGAACAGAGGGAAGGTAGATGAAAGCGACAGAGAACGCAAAGTAGCACGTAGAGAGCAAGAACTTAGAACAGAGGGAAGGTAGACGAAAAAGTGATAAGAAACCAAGGCAACAAATAGACAGCAAGAAAGTCAACAGCGTTAGACAGTTAGAATAGAACAAGAACATGACAGACGTGTGAGCGCTAGGGGTCTATCACAACCAACCAAAATTAGATGGCTTAACTCAGAATTTCATTACAGCGCTTCAACCATCTCCAGTAACCACAAGGACGTTTTCATCGGCACTTTGTCAGCAGAGTGCCCACACTGCCATGCTCTGAAGTGGAGAGGGGATGCACCAGGAATCTGCTGCAACAGTGGCAAGGTCAGACTGCCACCCCTGATTGAACCACCAGAGCCTCTTCGATCCTACCTCCTTGGGAACTCTGCAGACACCAGTCATGTCCTTTCAAACATACGAAAGTATAACTCTGCTTTCCAAATGATAGCTCTGCTTTCCAAATGACTAGCTTCGGATGTGCCCGGGAGGTAAAGCTGCCTGGATACATGCCTACATTCAAGGTGCAGGGACAAGTCTACCACAGCATTGGGTCCCTGCTGCCGCAGCCATCAACCAAGCCACAGTTTTTCCAGATTTACTTTATGGGAGACAGTGAAAAAAGCTACCAGACGCTGCAAGGTTATGCCATGTGTGAAACCAGAGATCATTCAGCGCCTGCAAGCCATGCTGCACTCTCACAACCCTTATGTAGCCAGCTTCAAGACAGCCTTGGACAAAGCGCACTTGCCTGAGCCCAGGATCATTATACGACCCAACAAAGCCCCTGCAAACCAGCACCCATGCAGATTCAATGCTCCATCTGCAGACGAAAGTGGGATGCCCCATCATACTGCTGAGAAACCTGGATGCTCCTCGACTGTGCAACGGAACACGACTGGTCGTGAAGCAGCTGATGCCCCACGTCACTAAGGCCACCATTATGACTGGACAAAACAAAGGAGAGGATGTGTTCCTACCAAGGATCCCCATCATCCCATCCGACATGCCCTTCCAGTTCAAGCAGCTGCAGTTCCCTGTGCGCACGTGCTTCGCCATGTCCATCAACAAGGCCCAGGGACAATCGCTGACGTTGGCTGTCCTTCACCTGGACATGCCCTGCTTCGCGCAGGGACAGCTGTACGTGGGCTGCTCACGAGTTGGCAACCCTGATCGCCTGTTCATCCTGGCTCCACAGGGAAAAACAAAAAACACTGTCTATCCCCAGGCCTTGCAGTAAGCACCCAGCTCAACCTGACAATATTCTGATGTTTCAATTTCGCTGGCATAAGGGTTTTTTATGTGAAAAGTAGAATTAATATGTAAGAAGTATGAGTGATAAATGGCTTTTGCTGTTTAAGAAAGAAACAAAAGCATGTTCTGTATGATATTGCTTTTAACTAAGGTAAATACAGAACGCTTTATCATGACTTGGGACTGAAGGCAAAGTAAAATTTAACAGAACCTGAAAAAATCCTCTGATTTTAGAGTTCTCCGTTTTAAGCCCTGATTGTAATGATCGTTCGGTTTACAGATACAGAGGGATGCTAGGAACACCATTCACCACATCTTATCAAAATAAAACCCCGTTAAAAACCGTTCTTTCTTATTTTTCACATTTTTATATACACTACATTTTTATATACAATCGGTTTATAAGAAATAAATGGTTGAACGTGGGCTGAAGACCTGAGTAATGTAGGCCTATAGACCTCTCTCTCTGTCTCTGTCTGTCTGTCTCTCTCTTTCTCTCTCTCTCTTTTATATACCCGGGCGACGCCGGGTAACCGGCTAGTCTATTGTATAAAGCTCAGTTTGTCTGTCTGTCTGTTCGATTATACACGGCCACAGTTTTAGGCCGATCACCACCAAATTTGGTATCAAGTATCCTTGGTGTCCTACAAACAACAACGTCGGGTCGGTGATCACGTGACGCATTCCATCGTGACGCAATTTGCGTCCACAGACGCAAAACTGGACATCAGAACACTACACGACAGACAAACTCGCCGGGGCGAGACGGGGTCGAAGCGCGTAAGCGCTAGTCTCTTAAATAAAGCTGAGTTTGTCTGTCTGTCTGTTTGCTTATACACGCCCAGAGTTTTAGGCTGATCGCCACCACATTTGGTATCAAGTATCCTTGGTATCCTACAAACAGCGACGTTGGGTCGGCGATCACGTGATGCATTGCGTCGTGACGCAATTTGCGTCCACAGACGCAAAACTGGACATCGGCACACTACACGACAGACAAACTCGCCGGGGCGAGACGGGGTCGAAGCGCGTAAGCGCTAGTATATATATATATAACACCACACACACACATATCATACACTGCACATACACACACACACTCACATACACATTACCATCTGTTCTTTTTTATAGCGCTGGGTCTGCTCCAGCTGTGTTTTCTTGTCTCTTGCGCCATCTAACTTCTGCTGCAACACCCTCTCCTTCTCCTCAAACTCTCCCTGTATCACAATTCAACACTGTGAGAGAGAGAGAGAAAGAGAGAGAGAAAGAGAGCGAGAAAGTGTGTGTGTGTGTGTGTGTGTGTGTGTGTGTGTGTGTGTGTGTGTGTATGTGTGTGTGTGTGTGTATGTGTGTGGCACGTGTGTGTGTGTGTGTGCTTGTGTCTGTTTTCAATGTTTATATGTGCATATGGACGCGCACACGCATGGATGTGTGCACGTGTGTGTTTAGCAAGTTGGGTTCATTTCATTATCCCAAATGACAATGTTTCACTATAGCACTGCTCATCAGAGTGATGAGCACACATATTCAAGTCATTTTCAGTCATCTCTCACTCTGAGCCAATACACAAAATACATGAACAAACAAAATCTCTCTTTCTGAAAAGGACAGCCATTATTAAATAGATGTGCAAACCAATAAATCTTATTTTTTAATAGGATGTGGTAATAAATAAATTATGCTGACATGTGGCACACAGCCCCAACCTTACAGCTGTTATCAAGTTTGCCAACAAAATTAAAAACTCCCTGAATAATGGAGAAAAAAAAGGTTACCTGATAACATATTGTACATACAATAAGAAATATACTGTTTAATATGTGCCATTACTTGGTAATCAAACCATGTGCTATTATTTGGATCCAAATTATTCTGTACTGCTGTACTAAAAAAAGGCTAGATCTATCCTTTTTCCTTGACAATTAGTCTTTTTTTTTCTAAATCAAGTCTGAAATGAGGGAGTGAGATCTAAACACAAAACACGAAAGAAAGGTTAACTCTGGCACTCACTGTGAAACAAGGAAAGTAACTCTGGCTCCTATTTTGAAATGATTAAAGACCCACCATGCGACCGACTGCTCCTTGTATTTAAACTCAAGATAGCACACTTAAGTGAAGAAGAGTTTCAAAAACATCTTCATTGAAATTCAGATTAAAGAAAAAAAGAATTATTTTCATTTTCTTTTAATATGTTATCTTATTGTGTAACTTCACTGTTAAACCATTTTTGAGCATGAAATGTACAGCATGCTGCGCTAGGGGCAAAACTCTCACACTGGCTCCTTGACTCTGCGATTACTAATCAGAATGGGTCTTGGCTGGTGGTGTCCTGTGTGTATTGCATCAGAACAGGCACCGCTGAACACCATCACAGTGATTGATTCAGCAGCTGGAATGTGCAGCATGAGAATTATGCCACTGAGACGTCACAGAAGAGCAATGGCCAAAAAAAAAAAAGAATGAATAAGGTAAAAAAAAAGACACCACAGGTCAAAGCAGCGACTGACCTTCACTTTTCGAAGCTCCTCTGCCATGGCCTCTCTTTTCTGGCGGAGTTGGTCCAAGAAACTGCGGTATTTCTCCTCCGTAATATCTCCACGCTCAAACCCTGTTCATGCCCAAGAATACCACTTAATCTAAGAGTCAACACACTGAAATGCAAAAATTCTTGGAAGAAAAAAAACAATGTTAGATGGTAAAGTACACAGCTGTCATCTACTATCCACTTAGATGAAAAAAAGGGGGGTGGGGGGGGGGGGATTCAACATTATTCGCATTTCTGTAATAATGCTATAAACCATAAGAGCTGTTCAGGCTAGAAAGAAAATTAAAAAAAACTGAACCAACCTCTTCCTCCTCCACCCACCCTCCCTCCCACCTGCTCACTCATGCCCTTTCCCCCTTCCCTTTCTCCCATACCCCCCTCAAATCGACCTACAACAAAGAAAGTAAAACAGCTACTGACAATACATGTCACTGAGCATATATTAGTCAGTGAAAAATAATGATACTGCTATAGAATTCATGTACTTGACTGGGATCACTTTCAAACCAACTCTATTCACAATGTAATTTCCTTTCATGCTTGTTGTTGATGATCTTTATTTCACATTGAAAACTAATCAAAGTTGAAAAAAAAAAATTACGAAGTTACATGACAGCAAAATGCCAAAATAAAACCATAATTTTCTGACACTGTCCCAAAGAGTCACAGTCAGTAATCAACAATAAAGAAATGATATTTCAAGAGATCTATCCCACAAGTGAGAGCAGCAACTGCAGCAATCACTCTCTTAGGCTAAGAGTTACTGTATGTGCATGTGTGTTACATCTATGTGCACGTGTCTCTGTCTGTCTACACATGTATGCACATGCATGAGCTGTCAGCCTGTGCATGGAATGCGCACGTTAGCCCACTTGTCTACTGGCTGAGGTGACCACCTACCTTCAAACCCATAGTCATTGGCCAGGCGCCGGACTTCTGCGTCTCTCTTCTGTACGTTGTCTTCATGAGTCTGAAGGCATGAATCATTTCATGGGACATACCAATCAAATTTGCAGAAAAACAAACCTGAGCGATGGTTCTATGTCTTCTTCTTCTTCGAGAAAAAAAGTTACAAAAAGATGAACAAGACATGACTATAACTTTCTATTTGTCATCTTATACACCCTGAACAAAGTTTACCTGTTAAGACTGAAGTTCTTCAAAAACAACACAAAAGTTGTATCATTTTTCTATTTCCATGTCGTATCTGAATCAGCACTGTGTCAGTTTTCTGAATCAGTGTCAGTTTTCTGAATCACGGCAGTAAGTTTTGACTGGGAATTTGAAGAGAAATAACAAAACATGTCAGTAACATCTGTAAACTGTGGCCTTTCAAAGTGACCCTGGTCACAGGTCAAGGTCTCTAGGCTGAATTCTGATAGTCTATTCTTTTATCACAAAAAGCCAAGAAAGAGGGCCCAATAACTGACAAGTACGCAACAACGCAAGAAAAAAAAAAAAGAATAAAAACAGCTGAACATACTTCCACCAAAAAAAGGGAATGCAAAACCATGAAACATTCTGCATGAACAAGGAAAACAAAAACCACCAAACATCACTTCCACAAAAACGAACGTTGCACAGGATGGGTGAAAGGGGGAGGAGTGGGGGTAGAATGGGAGACAACAAATACACACTCTTGCGCAAGGCAAAACATTACGAACGGAGGGATACAGAGACAGCCTACAAGCATACAGACTCCCACCAACACACCCACTAATGCTCACCTCCGCTTCTTGCTCCAGTTTGCCCACTTCCACCAGCAGAGTTGACTTCTTTTTGGTCAGCGCCTCCTGCTTGGTGGCCAGCTCTTTGCCGCGTCGCTCAAACTGCACACCAACACTGCCCACTGCTTTCTGTTCCCATGATTCCCTGTCTTCACATGGAACTGAACGGAACAAACTGTCATCCCCATCCACTCCCAGGCCTAGATGATACCAGATAATGAGCTCAAGAAAAAGGGAAGCAATCCAATTAACAACAAAGTGCATGACAGTCGATCGAGTCAAAACTCTTATCCTGCATAATTCAAGCTGGCATACAAACAATGCGCAAGTCAGTGTTTTAAATGGCACCTTACACAAGGACCCATTACATTCTTATGAACATACAAACACAGTACATCCCCAAGTCAATCTATTTCAAAGTTATCCTACAATCCAGGCTATGAAACTCACTGTTAGATATGCAACACCTGCCGGTTGTTTCTTCAAGATTTGGAAAAAACAAAACATATGCTTCAACTTGTTCATTAACTGCAAGAAAACAGGTGTGAAATCTGACGGATCATGCAAGTGCCTTGTGATGATGCTTATGGACTGAATATGCCTATGTTCATCCACATCATCTGTTCAGGTATGTGTATGTTCACATGTGTGGTACTTTAGGTGGATCTACATTCATGCATGTGTATACATACATGTTTGTCCACTAAATAACTTCACACTACCAAAGTCAATGTGACTTTAAAAAAAAAAAAAAAGAAAAAAAAGAAATCCCAGCAGCCTTTCTTTATGCCACATATTGCTATCCCAAAGCCCCTTTGTCATTCCAGTATCCCAAAACCCCTTTCTGTCATTCCAGTATCCTACAACTCCTTTCTGTCATTCCAGTTTCCCAAAAACCCCTTCTGTCATTCCAGTATCCCATATCCCCTTTTCTGTCATTCCAGTATCCCATATCCCCTTTTCTGTCATTCCAGTATCCCATATCCCCTTTCTGTCATTCCAGTGTCCCATATCCCCTTTTCTGTCATTCCAGTATCCCATATCCCCCTTTCTGTCATTACGGTATCCCACATCCCCTTTCTGTAATTCCAGTATCCCATATCCCCTTTCTGTCATTCCAGTATCCCATATCCCCTTACTGTCATTCCAGTAGAAAGAAACTCGTGGAGAGCGTGGCAGCAGAGAGTCCTCAGAAGAGAAGCCCCCTTCAAGCAAGTGTTTCGGCCCTTATCTCCTGACACTCTAGGGGGGTTGGGCCACACCCGGTTCATGACTCCGGATGTCCCTCTGCTGCCCCTTTTTTTCCCATCTTGGGACGAGCCATGGCTGGGATTCGAACCCATGACCCTCTGGACATGCTCATTTTCCACTTAATGACTCGCGCTTTAACCACTGAGCCACAGGGACACCTGATATTTGTAGGGAAATTAAGCCTTATGAAGTTCACTTTTGTTCCTCCTTGACCAGATCCAGCTTGAACACCTCTCTGCCGCTTCTGCCATTGCTTTCAGGGCTCTGGTTTTTTCCTTCCCTGCAACTGAGAGCTGTTTCATGAGGCTGTATGCAGACGTTCCTACAAACCCCCTAGCTCCAATTTCTGCAGTGAGCACTTTGACCTGATAGCCTTCTCTCCTCAGGCTGTTTGCCAGATCAGCATACTTTTCAGTCTTGTAGATTTGAGCTGCCTCCATTCTGTTCTCATATGGCACCGTGAGCTCGATCATGATCAGCTGCTTGGTTGACTTAGAGTGGACTACTATGTCTGGTCTCATGCCACTCTTGCTGATGATCTCTGGGTGACTCTTCCATTCTGGGAGGTCTGCAGTGCACTCCCAGTCATCTGCCCCGTCCAGCAGACTCTGCCTGCATGTTTCGAGTGGCACTGTTGTTCTTGGCCATGATTTGCTGCCTCCTGCCGTGAAGAATGTTGCGGGTGCTTTTGGAGTCCTGATTTTCCCTTTTGTGGTGTTGGTACTAGCCCAGACTACTTGTACAATTTCTTTGAGCACTTGGTTGTGCCTCCATGTGTACCTTCCTTGAGCCAGGGCTACTTTACATGAGCTTAGGACATGCTCCACTGTTTGTTTTTCATGGCAGAGGGGGCATGCAGGATCGTCTGTTTTCCCCCACTTCACCAGGTTTGCATTTGAGGGCAGAAGGTCATATGCAGATCTGAGAATGAAGCTGATCCTGAGAGGGGCCATGTGCCAAATGTCATTCCAAGTGAGACTTCTTTGGAGTGCATTCTCCCACGTTGTCCATTGCCCTTGCTGGCTCTGCTGGACTGCTTTTTGGAGTCTTTTTTGGTCTTCTTCTTTTCTCATCTCCTGAATCATCATGTCTCTTTTGGCTTTTCCTTTGGCCTTTGACCACCATTCAGTTTTGGTCACCCCCAGTCCCTGTCTGTTGGTCTGTGTGTGTCCTGTTATTTCTCTGATCTTGAGACTTTCTTTTGCAGAATCCATCGCCTCTTGAACTTTCCATTTTCTGCCTGTCTTCAGCTGGGGCTTAATTGCTTCTACCACCTTGTCTCCTGAGTCCTCCAGCATGCTTTGAAGTCTGATCTTCCCTGCTTTGTATTCCTCCAGGATGGATTTCAGGGGTAGTTTCAGCTTTGCTTGGCGACAGTACAGCGCTATGTCAGTCAGACAGGGTGGGACACCAAGCCATTTCCTTGTGAACTTGTTGATTTTGGCTTCCATTGCCTCCACTATGCTGGTGCAGATGTCGTATATCATCAGAGGCCATAGCAGCTTTGGTATCAACATGAACTGCAGACACCAGACCTTGTATTTGCCAGGGAGCCCACACTGGTCAATGGTCTCCAAGCCTTCCTCCGCCATCTGCTTGGTTTCTTTTGCTCTTTGTGTGTCTTTCAGCGTATCATCATACCATCTTCCAAGGCTCTTGACTGGTTCTTCTGTGACTGTTGGAATGGCCTGGTTGGCAACACTGAAGACCACAGATCCGGCCACTTTTCCTTTCCTCAGTGAGAGACTCCGTGATTTCTTTGGCTTGAACTTCATTCTGGATGAGGCAACTATGTCGTCCAGCCTCTCCAGCACATGACGTGTCTGGTCTTCTCTGGATGAAATCACTGTAGTGTCATCCATGAAGGCCTTGAGAGGAGGCATCTTGTATCCATCGCCAAGGTCTGTTTGTCTCGCGTTGTTTGTTGCTGCTTTCAAGATGAGTTCCATTGCCAGCACGAACAGTATTGGGGAAATTGCACAGCCCATTGCAATACCCACTTCCAAGTTGATCCAGTCTGTTGTGTACTCCTTGGTAGAGAACCGCATTGAGAAGCCATTGAAGTACTTCTTGAGCATGTCGCGGATGTTCTTTGGCACATGGTACATCTCAAGAGCCAACTGTATCATCTCATGGGGCACAGATCCATATGCGTTTGCCAGATCAAGCCACACTACGTCCAGGTGTCTCTTTTCTGTTTTTGCTTTTTGGATTGCGTCCCAGATCATTGTGGCGTGTTCTACACAGCCCGCCACGCCTGGGATGCCACCTTTCTGGACTGACACATCCAAGTACTTGTTTTCCATCAGGTACTTGGTCAGCCTTGCTGCCATGACAGAGAAGAAGATTTTCCCTTCGACGTTCAGTAGTGATATTGGCCTGAACTGGCTAATGTCACTTGAGTTTTGCTCTTTGGGGATGTACACACCATCTGCCGTCATCCACTGGCCGCTGATCTTCTGGTTTCTCCAAGCCGATCGCAGCAGCCTGTGGAGCCACTCCAGCACCTTGGGACATTTCTTGTAAAGCTGGTAAGGTATTCCGTTTGGCCCTGGTGATGATTTGGCTCTGGCTTTGTCGACCACCTTCTTGATTTCCGCCAACGCTGGAGGCTTGCCATTGAACTGTTCCTCAGGGTTGGTTGGCCACACCAGACCTTGAATGTCGAGTGGTGCTTTGCTCTGTGGGTCAGAGTATGTTTTCCTCAGATGCTGCTCAAGAACTCCTTTGTCCACACTTAGGGTCCCAGATTTTGGCTGCTCAAACAGTGTTCTGGCAAACTGGAAGGGGTCTCTGAAGAAGCGCTCTTGTGTCTTCTTCTTTTTGCTCTTCCTCTTCCTCGCAGATTCCGCTTTGCTGAGGGCACTGTGTTTTTCTTTCAGGTCTTTCCACAGTTTTTCCAAGCCTTGTTTTTCAGCTGGCAGTGCGGTCTTCATTTGCATCTTGAGGTTTTTCTTTTGGACCCTGATCTTGTCCATCTTTTCTTGGCGTCTGGATTTCTTTGGAGGTGTTTTCTCTTTGGGTAGTTTTGCTCCATAGGCGTCTCTACATGTGGCATACACAATGTCCCCATATGTGGCTAGTTTGTGTTCCAGGGTGCTTTTCCCTATCAGTGCATCGAGTCTTTGGACGATTTTTGCATCCAGTTTCTCCCAATCTTCAGTTTCGTTTGCTCGTGGCAGGTTGAGTTTCAGGCGCCTGGCATCGAGGGCCTGTGCAAATTCCTCATCCGAACCAACAGCGTGGATGTCCTTGGCACTGTGGTTTAAATCCTGGCCTTGGTCTTCCGACGTCTTATCTGCTGATGCAGTGCGCTGCTGCTCATTCAGATGAGTCTTCACACATCCCATCTTTGTTCTGTGGATCTTCATGCCACGGGTGGTAGCGAAACACTTTCCACAGACATATGGATATTCCATTTGGTCCATGTTCATAGTCCGTTTGGGATTTGCAGTCATGATTGGTTGAGCACCGATGGATTCATCATTCTCTCCCCCTTTCGGTGAATCCTGGGAGCATCTTTTCCTTTTATTTTTAGTAGCCACATGTTTAAGGCAAAGTGGGGAGCCAGCCCACAGAGCCCTTGGTTCTGGTCTTTCCCAGTGTCCTCCGGTCTTTCCCGGACGTCCTCCGGCCTATTCCCGGAAGTCAATGGTTTACCCATGCATCAGTAGAAAGAAACTCGTGGAGAGCGTGGCAGCAGAGAGTCCTCAGAAGAGAAGCCCCCTTCAAGCAAGTGTTTCGGCCCTTATCTCCTGACACTCTAGGGGGGTTGGGCCACACCCGGTTCATGACTCCGGATGTCCCTCTGCTGCCCCTTTTTTTCCCATCTTGGGACGAGCCATGGCTGGGATTCGAACCCATGACCCTCTGGACATGCTCATTTTCCACTTAATGACTCGCGCTTTAACCACTGAGCCACAGGGACACCTGATATTTGTAGGGAAATTAAGCCTTATGAAGTTCACTTTTGTTCCTCCTTGACCAGATCCAGCTTGAACACCTCTCTGCCGCTTCTGCCATTGCTTTCAGGGCTCTGGTTTTTTCCTTCCCTGCAACTGAGAGCTGTTTCATGAGGCTGTATGCAGACGTTCCTACAAACCCCCTAGCTCCAATTTCTGCAGTGAGCACTTTGACCTGATAGCCTTCTCTCCTCAGGCTGTTTGCCAGATCAGCATACTTTTCAGTCTTGTAGATTTGAGCTGCCTCCATTCTGTTCTCATATGGCACCGTGAGCTCGATCATGATCAGCTGCTTGGTTGACTTAGAGTGGACTACTATGTCTGGTCTCATGCCACTCTTGCTGATGATCTCTGGGTGACTCTTCCATTCTGGGAGGTCTGCAGTGCACTCCCAGTCATCTGCCCCGTCCAGCAGACTCTGCCTGCATGTTTCGAGTGGCACTGTTGTTCTTGGCCATGATTTGCTGCCTCCTGCCGTGAAGAATGTTGCGGTATCCCATATCCCCTTTCTGTCATTCCAGTATCCCATATCCCCTTTTCTGTCATTCCAGTATCCCGTATCCCCTTTCTGTCATTCCAGTATCCCATATCCCCCTTTCTGTCATTCCAGTATCCCATATCCCCTTTTCTGTCATTCCAGTATCCCAAATCCCCTTTCTGTCATTCCAGTATCCCAAATCCCCTTTCTGTCATTCCAGTATCCCAAATCCCCTTTTCTGTCATTCCAGTATCCCATATCCCCTTTCTGTCATTCTGGTATCCCATATCCCCTTTCTGTCATTCCAGTGTCCCAAATCCCCTTTCCACCATTCCAGTATCCCATATCCCCTTTCTGTCATTCTGGTATCCCATATCCCCTTTCTGTCATTCCAGTATCCCATATCCCCTTTTCTATCATTCCAGTATCCCATATCCCCTTTTCTGTCATTCCAGTATCCCATATCCCCTTTCTGTCATTCCAGTATCCCATATCCCCTTTCTGTCATTCCAGTATCCCATATCCCCTTTTCTGTCATACCAGTATCCCATATCCCCTTTTCTGTCATTACGGTATCCAATACCCCTCTGTTTTGTCATTCTAGTAACCCATGTCCCCTCTTTTTCATCCTTCCAGTATCTAATATCTCTTTGTCATTCTAGTATCCCATAGCCCCTTTTTTCTATCATTCCAGTATCTGATACCCCTTCCAGTCTGTCTTCCCCATATCCTATACCCCCTTCTTTGTGTCGTACCAGTTTCCTATAGCCTGATTTTTCTGTCATTCTACGATTCCATACGCCCTCTTTTTTTTTTAGGAAAGCTCACCTGAGTCAAGCTGTCTTGATGATCCTGCACTTTGCTGGCAAAGTCGGAGAGCAATTTCTGCAATTCCTCTGTGGATCCTGTAAGCAGCACTCCACACTTAATATTCCCACCCCTGCAAGACTAATACTTCCACCCCTGTGAGACCAATACTTTCACCCCTGTGAGAATAATACTTCCACCCCTGTGAGAATAATACTTCCACCCCTGTGAGAATAATACATCTACCCCTGTGAGATTAATACTTCCACCCCTGTGAGATTAATACTTCCACACCTGTGACGATAATACTTCCACCCCTGTGAGACTAATGCCTCCACTCATGTGAGAGGGGTTCACAAACCTCTGTACTGTAAACAGCACTCCATAGTGAATACTTCCACCCCTGCGAGACTGGCTGACAAACTTCTAAACTGCCACCACCAACCAGCCGCCTGGTCAGTGATCCCTGAGGTGGGATGGGACAGTGCAGATCCGGTCATCAGTGAAGGATTACACCTCTGTGACAAGATGGGGCATATGGGTCAGGTCATCAGACTGTAGTGCCCTTGTGACAAGAGGGGACAGGCAGATCAGGTCATCCAGGAAGGACTGTCACAATCCAGTCACGAGGGATAAGCCAGGCAGATCAGGTAATCCAGGAAGGACTGTCACAATCCAGTCACAAGGGATAAGCCAGGCAGATCAGGTCATCAAGGAAGGACTGTCACAATCCTGTCACAAGGGATAAGCCAGGCAGATCAGGTCTTCAAGGAAAGACTGTCACAATCATCACAAGGGATAAGCCAGGCGGATCAGGTCATCAAGGACTGTCACAATCCAGTCACAAGGGATAAGCCAGGCAGATCAGGTCATCAAGGACTGTCACAATCCAGTCACAAGGGATAAGCCAGGCAGATCAGGTTGTCAAGGACTGTCGCAATCCAGTCAAGGGGGATAAGCCTGGCAGATCTGGTCATCAAGGAAGGACTGTCACAATCCAGTCACGAGGGATAAGCCAGGCAGATCAGGTCATCAGTGTGGAACTTATCCACCTGATGGGACGGGGCAGACGCCTCAGGTCATCTGGGGGTGGACTGTGTTATCCTGTGATGCATTTCACGACCGAGTACAGATGTGTAGGAGTGTACACTCCATGCTGAAAAGCACTTTGAGGTGTTGCGGAAGTAGTACAGAAATACCATACTGTTGATACAATCTCATTTTCAGTACTTCAAACTGACGCCAAACCTGATCTGCTGTCATAAAACTTTGGCAGTTGGTGAGGGGTGAGATGTGAGGGGGAAGTGGTGGAGGGATGCTCAAAACTGCAAGCGGTTCCAAATGCTACCAGACAACAATCCGTCTATTTTTTCCCCAGAAGTACTGCCCACTATCAGCACTAAAACCGCCCACACCTACCTCCTCCTGAAGCTTTTCACAAACACCTCTTCCTCTCCTCACTTTCTATATTTTTTTTTTCAAACTTCTTTTTTTTTTTTTCTTTTTAAATGAAGGACAAATTCCTATAGATAGAAATACAAGCTTCATGTTTCAGCACACTTTATGACTGCATAGTGTCATTACTTCTCTCTGTGTGTGTGTGTGTGTGTGTGTGTGTGTGTGTGTGTGTGTGTGTGTGTGTGTGTGTGTGTGTGAGTGTGTGTGCGTGTGCGCACATACGCATGCATGTGTATGACGGTATAACAGATGCGTTGCGGAGCAGTGGAAAATGTGACGAACTGTTGCTGTGATCAGTATGGCAGGAGAACCCCATTCATGCCCATGTTCACACCCGTGTGTCTGTGTGTGAGAGGTGTCAGTGGTGTCCAACGAAACACTAGCTGTGTTCACGTCCACCATTTGTGCAGTGTGTGCAGAACTTAAAAGCAGTTTGTTTGTCCTAGTATTGCAAACAGTTCCAAACATCGCTCATTTCATACTTTGTTCCCACTGACAACTCAGGTCATGATGCACACAGCCACAGAGACACAGACACACACATGCAGACAGACAGACACACACACACATATACATACACACAGATACACACACACACACATGCAGAGACACATACACACAAACACAGAGCCACACACACACACACACAGATACACACACACACAGATACACACACACACACACACACATAGATAACACACACACATAGATACACACACAACACGACACACACACCAGATACACACACACACAGTCACACCACACACACGATACACACACAGATACACACAACACACACACCACACACACACACAGACCTTGGAACTGGTGCTCAATGTTGTCTTCCAGAGTCCTGATGCTGGTCTCCTTCTGCTCCTTGCTGCTCTTCAGCTTCTCTGTACAGGTAAACACACACCTGGGGTGACCTTTCCACACCTACATGTCATTAAAACATGGAATCTAAATGCTCTTCCCCTCCTCTGCACAGGTCAACACACACCTGGGGGGACCTTTCCACACCTACATGTCATTAAAACATGGAATCTAAATGCTCTTCCCCTCCTCTGCACAGGTCAACACATACCTGGGGTGACCTTTCCACACCTACATGTCATTAAAACATGGAATCTAAATGCTCTTCCCCTCTCTGCACAGGTCAACACACACCTGGGGGACCTTTCCACACCTACATGTCATTAAAACATGGAATCTAAATGCTCTTCCCCTCCTCTGCACAGGTCAACACACACCTGGGGGGACCTTTCCACACCTACATGTCATTAAAACATGGAATCTAAATGCTCTTCCCCTCCTCTGCACAGGTCAACACACACCTGGGGGGACCTTTCCATACCCACATGTCATTAAAACATGGAATCTAAATGCTCTTCCCCTCCTCTACACAGGTCAACACACACCTGGGGGGACCTTTCCATACCCACATGTCATTAAAACATGGAATCCAAACGCTCTTCCCCTTCTCTGCACAGGTCAACACATACACGGGGTATCTCTCCATACCCAGTTCCACACAGTATTTGAACATGGAATCCAAACGCTCTTCCCCTTCTCTGCACAGGTCAACACACACCTGGGGTGATTTCTCCAAGCCCAGCTCCACACATCATTAAAACATGGAATCTAAATGCCTTCCCCTTCACTGCACAGGTCAACAGGAGGGCTACATCTTCAAGCCCAGCTCCACAAATCCTTCAGGCCAGAGGTGGCATGAAAATTTGGTCAAAATTCATTCAAGCTTCAAGGTTTCTTTTCAAGTTTATATCCCAAAACTACAGGATACAACCATTTTTCCACAACAGAAGACCAATTTTTCATATTTCAGGGCCGATTTTACCCCCGTCTTGAATGCTCCAGCTACATAAATCAAATGGAACTGAGACTTGAGCTTTCAAGGTAACTTTATTTTGTAGTCATAGCTCTCTAGCACGCTTTTACAAAAAGCTTTTTGTCATTTCACAACTCCCGTTTTCTTCTAATCTGCATTATTTGGGGAGAGTAGCATAGCACCAGCAGTCTTGAGCAAAAGGGAAAAAAAAAAGTAAAGAGCCAGCACACACAGCACCAGATATAAGTTCATTTTTTGAGATCATACGTGATGCAAAAATCTCTTAACAACAAGGAATCCAAAAGCACAGCATGGAACTGGTCATGCATACAAATGGAAGAAACCTGGTGTGTACTGCCGACGCTCCAGCCAGAGGAACTGGGAGCGTTTCCTCAGGCATATTACACTCCCTATGCCCCTCCCCCACCATTCATCTTTTTGTTTTTTACCTAGGGATTAAGGCACAGGCAGGTGGGGAAGAGTGAGTGGACAATGGGTTTCTAATGTTTGAATTTTTCCATGTAGTGGATGACTTTAAGCCCTGTTAATGAGAGGAAAGGGAGGAGGTGGTGGGGGTTGGGATGGAGAGGGATGAAACCGAGCGGTTGTTCTGGTACTGACACATATCATTCTGAAGTATTTGACAAAAGGAAAACAAATCTTTAAAAGGGAAAGCAAGGATGTCTCCACTATGGACATCTTTTTTGAAAGATGCCACACACATATATAAAAAGAAAACAAAAATGGCAGCTTCATTGAAAGGTTCCGCAGAAAAAAACGGGACAACACTTTCCTCAAACCAGGCATGAAAACTAGTAACTGGAGACAACAAAACAACTAACAAAAACCTTAAGCCAACGCTTCACAGCTCTTATGACCAGCCCCACTGTGACACAAACAGTCAACAGACAATCAGTCAAAAATCAAACTGGACATCATACACAAAGTAGCTGTATAATCTGAGGACAATGCACACTTTTAGCCAAATGGTCTCCAGGACCTGCACACAAAAACCACAAAGGAAACTTTTTCACTAAAATATTAAAACAACATCTCAAAGCCACAAAGGAAACTTTTTCACTGAAACATTAAAACGACATCTCAAAGCCAAATCTATGAAGAAACACAAGACTGGTGTATACAAGTGACTGTCTCAGATATTGTCAAGGTCAGTCTCCGCCATACTATAATAACAAGCAAGGCTCTTGATTATTTTGATGGAACGGAAGTCAATAAAACGTTTGCAGCTCTGTCTCAAAACCTACGGTCCTCCATGCCTTGCTCCTCTGGTGTCTCCTTTCCATTTCTTCTCCCCGTCATGCCAATGGTGAGTCCATTTCAATCATCAGGATCAACAAGATCAAAAACACTGTCACTGCAAGGATCACGGTGCTCTCATGTGGGCGATGTACACTCATGCTGTGACTATAATTAATGTCGTAAGAAGGGAGGTAAGTAGCTGGTGTCCAGCATAGCTTGGATCAACAACAAGCACTACCAAATGCCACCATAGTGATTCAGCAACAGTGCAGTGTCTCCTCTGGTGGGGTGCCTCATGGAAATTCGATACCGACTGCTACCGATGGATTGCTGATGAAAGGGTCACAGCAGGATGGCTCTCAACATAGCTGTGTATCTGGTAGCTGGAACAAGCCGACTCGAAGATGAAAAAAGAAAAATGAAAGAATACTTTCTAACTCTTTAATCCAAGTGCCAGCTACCGCTTTCATTAACTTGCCAGTGCTGGTCACCACGGAAACTAGTGCCACTCACCTATGTTGGTTTGCACTTTATGTATTTCCTCATAGCGCTGTCCGATGTCCGTCAGACGTTCCCGGATTGGTTTCAACTGGTCCTCCAGCTTCCTCACGTTGTCCTTGGAGGCTTCAAACTTGGCCTCCTGCTCTGCCAAGTCTCCTTCCAACTGTAAGACACATTGCCATTGGCTGCATTTTACTTTAAGACACATTGCCTCTGGCTGCATTTTACTGTAAGACACTGCAATTGGCTGCATTTTACTAAAAGACACATTGCCATTGGCTGCATTTTACTGTAAGACACACTGCCATTGCTGCATTTTATTTTAAGACACATTGTCATTGGCTGCATTTTACTGTAAGGCACACTGCCATTGGATGCATTTTACTGTAAGACACATTGCCATTGCTGCATTTTACTGTAAGACACATTGTCATTGGTTGCATTTTACTGTAAGACACATTGCCATTGCTCCATTTTACTGTGAGACACATTGCCACTGGCTGCATTTTACCGTAAGACAAATTGTCATTGGCTGCATTTTACTGAAAGACAGTACCATTGCTCCATTTTACTGTAAGACACATTGCCACTGGCTGCATTTTACTGTAAGACATATTGCCACTGGCTGCATTTTACTGTAAGACACACTGCCATTGCTGCATTTTACTGTAAGACACATTGCCATTGCTGCATTTTACTGTAAGACACATTGCCATTGGCTGCATTTTACTGTAAGACACATTGCAATTAGTTTCATTTTACTGTAAGACACACTGCCATTGGCTGCATTTTAATGCAAGACACATTGTCATTGGCTGCATTTTACTGTAAGAGACACTACCATTGGCTGCATTTTACTGTAAGACACATTGCCATTGCAGCATTTTACTGTAAGACACACCGCCATTGGCTGCATTTTACTGTAAGACACACTGCCATTGGCTGCATTTTACTGTAAGACACATTGCCTTTGACTGCATTTTACTGTAAGACACACCACCATTGGCTGCATTTTACTGTGAGACACATTGTCATTGCAGCATTTTACTGTAAGACACACCGCCATTGGCTGCATTTTACTGTAAGACACACTGCCATTGGCTGCATTTTACTGTAAAAAACACTGCCATTGACTGCATTTTACTGTAAGACACATTGTCATTGCTGCATTTTACTGTAAAACACACTGCAATTGGCTGCATTTTACTGTAAGACACATTGCCATTGCTGCATTTTACTGTAAAACACATTGCCATTGTTGCATTTTACTGTAAGACACCTTGCCATTGCTGCATTTTACTGCAAGACACATTGCCATTGGCTGCATTTTACTGTAAGACACATTGCCATTGCAGCATTTTACTGTAAAACACACTGCCATTAGCTGCATTTTACTGTAAAACACACTGCCATTGGCTGCATTTTACTGTAAGACACATTGCCATTGCAGCATTTTACTGTAAGACACACTGCCACTGGCTGCATTTTACTGTAAGGCACATTGCCATTGGCTGCATTTTACTGTAAGACACATTGCCATTGCAGCATTTTACTGTAAGACACACTGCCATTGGCTGCATTTTACTGTAAGACACGTTGCCATTGCTGCTTTTTACAGGGTTCCCACAGACTCCCAAGAACAAAATTCAAGGAGTTTTCAAGGAGTGTTTATTTTGTTTCATGGCTGCAATACTTGCGTAAAAATTGAAAAAAGAAATGGCAGTTGGATTTTTGTGCGTTGAGGTTGATGAAAAAATCATTTAAAAACAAATTTTTACAAACATCATCGCGATCCTGGATTTACGTCCGCTATATAACCAAGGGAGATAATTTGTAATTTCATCAAAATTGATGAAATTACAAATTATCTCCTTTGGTTAAATAGCAGATGACAATCCAGGATCGCAACAATCTTTGTAAAAATTTGTTTTTAAATAATTTTTCATTAACCTGAACGCAGAAAAATCAAACTACCATTTCTTTTTGCCACATTAAAGATTTTTGGAGCCGATCGCTTGATTTTCAAAGGTTTTCAAGGAGGTTCGGTCAACAGAACCACATTTTATTGATTTTCAAAGGTTTTCAAGGTCATGAAATTCGCTGTCAGAATTCAAGGAGTTTCAAGGAGCATACGAACCCTGTTTTTACTGTAAGGCACATTGCCATTGGCTGCATTTTACTGTAAGACACACTGCCATTGGCTGCATTTTACTGTATGCAGCTTACGGCAAGAAAGGTGGCAGAGTGGTTAAGACGTTCGCCTGCCAATCCAACGTGTGAGAAGTGCGTGGGTTCGAGCCCTGCCTTTCTCGCCCTTTCTTTCCCAGTTTGAATGACAACTCGAACTGAATGTCAAGTCCATCGGATGGGACTATAAGCGAGTCGGACCCGTGTGCTTTCCTGGCCCACTGCACACGTTAAAGAACCCACGGCAGTTGAAAATCGAAAAGAGCAGGGGGGTTCCCCGCTGCCCTGGCAAAATTGATGTAGATTGAAGATAGCCGCCTGGTATTTCTTACCAAGCCACAAAAATTGTCACTTACTGTTATCGTGTGCCATCGTGTACCAGTGGAAATAGAGGACACGTATAAACATCGCATGCATCCTATATGAGAAACTGGAGGAATAAATGAGATAAATGAAAATGAGTTACTGATATTTGAATGGCACGGGAAACGACTGAATGAGCGCTAGTAGGCTGCTCTTCGGCCGACTCTACCTGGGTAGGCAGCCCGTTGAGTGAGTGAGGTAGTGTGTTTATTGTAAAGCGCTTAGAGCTTGGTCTGTGACCGAGGATAGGCGCTATATAAATACCCAATATAATAATAATAACAACTGTAAGACACATTGCCACTGGCTGCATTGTAATGTAAGACGCTGCCATTGCTGCATTTTACTGTAAGACACAATGGCATTGGCTGCATTTTACTGTAAGACACACTGCCATTGGCTGCATTGTAATGTAAGACACATTGCCATTGCTGCATTTTACTGTAAGACACATTGCCATTGGCTGCATTTTACTGTAAGACACACTGCCATTGGCTGCATTTTACTGTAAGACACATTGTCATTGGCTGCATTTTACTGTAAGACACACTGTCACTGGCTGTATTTTACTGTAAGACACTGCCATTGCTCCATTTTACTGTAAGACACACTGCCACTGGCTGCATTTTACTGTAAGACACACTGCCATTGGCTGCATTTTACTGTAAGACACACTGCCACTGGCTCCATTTTACTGTAAGAGACCCTGCCATTGGCTGCATTTTACTGTAAGACACACTGCCATTGGCTGCATTTTACTGTGAGACACATTGCCATTGGCTGCCTTTTACTGTAAGACACACTGCCATTGGCTGCATTCTACCACACAACCAGCCAGCTACCAGATTATTTGTACCAGAATGCACCGATTATCACTGACCCAAACAGATACTGTTGCATTCACTCACATCCTGACTTTTGAAGTCTGCTTGCTCTTGGCATTAGACTCTTTAAAACAGAAAAAAAATAAAAGGAAAGGAGATATAAGCCCACAAGCTTTAAAAATATAAAAAAAGAAAAAAACTGAATGAAAAAACAAACAAAAAAAATGAATGGATAAAGAAAGAGAATCATGAACCAACAGGGTGGGGCCGGAATAGCTCAGTGGTAGAACGCCAGATTCGTAATCTTGGTGATCCTGGGGTTGCGGGTTCGAACCTCTGCCGGGTTGTTTCGTTGCATGGGGATTTTTCCCTGTGAGTTAACATGGTTCTGACTCCTATGAGACTATAAACTAAGGTTCCGTGTGTGGATGTATGCGTAACATCTTGAACACACACATAAAATCCCATCACTAATTTTCCGAAGAGAAGGCCAGTTCGGCCGTTGGTATGGATGACACGTTACACATAGCATGCACCTTCCCCAAAGTTTAGTATGGCTGCCTTAATGGCGGGATAAAAAAAAACAGTCATACACACAAAACTCCACTCCCTTTGTTGGGTAGATGGGATTAATCCTTGCCTGTCTATACAGGGAGTGTCCACAGGAGTATCAGCCTGTATACACAGGAGGAAAAAAAAATGAACCAACAGGGAAAATCATGAACCAAAAACAGTTTTCTAAATAGGAAAAACAAACATATGACCAACAACATGATAAATCAGGTAAACACATCACATGGTGATGAAACAACACAGCTACTATCATTCACCTTATTATCATTCCTGAGGACAGCGTGTGGCAATCTTACAGGTGGGACTTGACACGTCACACATACACACAGATATCTCACCTACAGTGAATCTCCAAGTTCAAGGCAAGGAACTATGGAGACTTCCTCGACATTTACAACACATCAAGTCCTCCCATGTTATCTATAAACGATATCTCCATGGAAATTAAAGGAAGCCACATGCATCAGAACAAATCTTCCATCTTAACAATGTACATTAAAGGAATGTAACATTTTCACACTGTAAACTGCACTGTTATGTAAGCAGCAACTGTCAGATTTTTTTTTTCAAACTGGAAAATAACAACAACACACAAAGCCGCAACTGACTGATTAGCTGCAAGCTCTATAAATCACCAAGAAAATGGAAAAGCAAAGCCTGTGTATTCTGAGGTATGACTGTCATGAACTAGCAAGAAAACAGAAAAAGGCAATACCTACAATGAAGAAACAAGTATCCGCTATAAATAGTCTTTTTCATCCCTGTTGTCAGCAGCACCACTTAAGGACTCATTTTCAAACACAAGAGGGTTTCAAGAACTTTTCATAGAAGTCAGCAATGTTGACCATGGCCATTTCCACCTCCAGGCTCGTGCTTGCTGTGACTTCTGTGTCGTCTGCTGTCGAGACTATGATTGCCATTCTTTTCTTTCTTTCTTTCTGCGTACGCAGGCTGATACTCCTGCGGACACTGCCTGTGTAGACAGGCAGTGGAGTTCTGTGTGTATGACCGTTTTTTATCCCGCCATTAAGGCAGCCATACTCCATCATCGGGGAAAGTGCATGCTATGTGTAACGTGTCATCCATACCAACGGCCAAACTGGCCTTCTCTTCCGAAAGTTGGTGATGGGATTTTACGTGTGTGCAAGATGTTGCACGTGCGTTCACACACGGAACCTTGATTATAGTCTTATTCGAAGGACTGTGTGGGGAATGGAGTCAGAACCAATGTTAACTCTGAGGGAAAAATCCCCCTGTACCGAAATTCGAATCCGCAACCCCAGGATCACGAGTCCGGCGCTCTACCAACTGAGCTATTCCGGCGCCCTGACATTCTTTTAAAAGTGTTAATAATAGTTGAATGCTATGTTTCTTTTTTTTTTATCACAAAAGTTTGCCGCTCTGAATATGCCACCATCAGACAGTTGGCTTAAGATGTGTATGGCCACCCTTTTGATGTGGGCCAGCTATAATTTGAAATCTACTTTGTAAGCTTGGCTTCTTGTCTTGAGTGTGTTTTCTTGACTGTAAAGTGCTGACAAGCCAGTGACCGTGCAAAATTTAATACTCAGCTATCGTTACTCATTTTACCTGTCACTCATGCATGAATCTGTGAAATGAGTTTGAAATAAATTTCTGCACATGTTGGTTCTCAGTTTGTCAGATCAACTGCAGATCAGGAAAGGATAAGCCTACAGTGACCTAAGAACAGAACTGGAAAAAATCCATAAATAGGCCGCTATCAATGAAGCAGCCCCAGAGATTAGGGTTTAGTATATATTAAAAAAAAAAAAAGTACCAGCTTATAGCTCAGAATTTACAGGTGTTCCTCTCCTGAAGCACTGGTTTTTTTGGGTTTTTTTTTCCATTTTGACTCTCTTCTAAAATGGGGGGAAAATGGCTGGTGACAAACAGCAACACTGATTTGGCCCAGTTGTATATACTTCAAGGTAAGCGACACAATCTATGGGGTGCTTTGCAATGAAAACGATACTTGAAAAGTCTAGTAGAGTGGTCATGTCAACAAATGTGTAGCTCCATAACATGCATCGAATCCAGTAGGAAACTACAGGGAAGCAGTAATAGTTGGCAGCTCTGTATGCGATTTTGCATGCAGAAGTTAACAAGAGTTTTTGCTCTTTGATCAAAGCCTCTGCCACAGTTACCTTCCACAAGTTCAACTGCGGCTCAAGGACTTTGTCTCCAGAATTTTTTCTACGTATTTCTTTTAAATTTGTCGTATTCCTCACATTTTCAGTAAACATGTGTACAAAATATGGCAAAATCGTATGGGTAAACAGGTCTTGTATCCCCATCCTTATAAGCCCCTCCATGTCTGATCCGCGGTCCCTGCAGACACACATGAAGGTCACACTGACCTGAGTGGCCTTGTCCTTGGCCTGCTTCAAGTACTTCATTTCCTCCTTGAACACCTTCAGCGTGCCTTCCTGAAAAAAAAAAAGCAGCCAACCCAGCTGAAAAGAAACTGCCATGAAGAATGTAAATACCAATACATCCACTGTTTGACTATTCTGGGATGCGAAACAAAATTTAACTGTCGCACTTGGATCTGTGACAGCTATTTTTCTTCTATTTTTTTTTTCTCTCTCTCTAATGCACACACACGCACACACATACACATGCACTGAAACCAATTCACTGTCTGATTAACCTTTGGTTGTACTGACATTTAAGAAAATGTTGAAAGAGAATTTCAAGAAATATCACACATACAAATATGCATGTACACACATGGGCGAGCTCGCTCGCTCACACACACAACCACAACCACACACACACACACACACACACACACGCAAACATGTCTGTGCACACACAAAAAAAATTGGCACCAATTTACTGGAAGACCGACAGCAAACTGTATCAAATAATATCTAGACCAGAGGTCACCGTACTCAAATGCTCTGCCGTCAGAATTGTATTTATCACAGCATCTCAGCTCCCAAAGGGAGATTATCAGCAAAAGGGTTTATCTATCACAGCATCTGAGCTTCAATGGAAGAACTACTAGCAAAAGAGGTGTGCCAATCACACAGTCTCACTACTAATGGGAGAACAACAGGAACAAGGCTACATCTATTACAGAACCTCAGCGGCCCGGGAGATTGTTAGTAACTGGTAAATATGTATTAAAATCTCACTAGCTAATAGGAGATTGTCGGTACCAGGTCTATATCTGTTTCAGTCTCACAGAATTGCAGGGACCACTGGGAGACTGTCATCAACCGGGTCTCTGTCACAGTGGCCTCTGAAAATGCTACACAATTACACTGAAAATGCTACACAGTTACCACCTCCTCTCAAAGCGTCCTGACACACACTGCTGACTTGCGTGTTAGGAAAAGCCAAGGTGCCTGACCATGACCAAATGACTTGCAACCTGGTGTCAAAATTCCACATAACCAGGTGTAAACACAAGGGGGATTAAGGCCTTTCCTGGTCTGTGCACGAGCTGACAGGGAGACTACCAACACCTGATATGTCTTCACCCCACCCCCACCTCAACTTCCCACCCATCCCCCTTACCTTCTCCCCACCTCGTCCCTAAGAATCACACACCCAACCTTCAAATCAAGCGTCCACTCTACTAATCACTATCCAACACGACCCAAACTGTTGGACAATAAACTACTCATCAACAAAGTGAGGCGACTGTAGGCTAAAATCTAAACAAATCTTAAAAAGTTTAAGAACTGTATCCGCCAAACATGAACAAATGAATCACAAGGTAAACACGAAGCATTTCAACCTCTTACGTCCTCTTCAGGCAAGATGAATAACTCAGGACAACGAAAATGAAGAAAGAACAATCACTCATCTCATCCAATTCTTGTGCGGAATTAGATGATTCAACACCCATCTTGCACCGAATTTGATGAGATAAGTGATTGCTCGTTCTTCATTTTCATTGTCCTGAGTGTTGTTTCTCTTGCATGAAGAAGACCGAAAAGGTTAAAATGCTTCGTGTTTTGTCTTGTGATTTCTTTGTTCATGTTTGGCGGATACAGTACTTAAACTTTTTAAGATTCACTCTTCAACAGAATATCATACAATTATCAGAACATAATTATCTTTCTCATCTGTACCTGCTCCAGTTTCTGCTTGCGGATGGTCTCCAGCACCTTGGTGTAGCGGGTGGAGTTGAAGATGGCGTCAAACTTCTCCTTCAGCGCCTTGCCCTCGCTGAGCGGCCAGCAGGAGTCCTCTTGGTGGCAGAAGATTACATTGTCCAGCACGGGCTTGGACACGCCCAGCGCCGTCACCATCTGCACCCACACCAGTTCTCTGATCCTGACTGCACAACTGTCACCCTCATCTGCCAGGTATTGCCCAGTCGGAGCACTTGGTTATTGTGTTTTTGAAATATTGGGTGGGGTGGGGGGGGGGGGAAGTCATCTTCCTGAACATGACTGAAGATGGCACTTGGTAACTGTGTTTTTACAATTTAATGGGAAAACGTCACTCTCCTGAACATGACTGAAGATAAGTCCAAAAGTAAAAGTTCAGTGTGGATTCGGTGAGTGACGCTCGTCGCGTGCGGACACGAAGCGGTCGCTCTCTGCTCGGACCGAATTTGAGTTTGAAGCGAGTTCTCAGCACGGGCTTTTTTCTCGTCAGTCATAGCGCTTCAACCGTTTCTCTATCGTTCTGTTACGGAAATCATGACAACTTTTTCTACAGTAAATCCAGTCTTTTTGAAACAGAAAGACATCCCGGACAACCTCGACGATCGGCCTTCGGTACTGGAGGTATGTTTGGCTGCCAAACGAGTGGCAGGACAGGGTTCCATCCTCGGAGCCCAAAACATCAGAGGTCTGTGGCGTATATATCCAGCAACCAAGGGGGCCCGTACGGAACTTCTAGTGAAAGGTCTGGTTTTACGCGACACCTCACTCCAGGTATCCAACACCAACCCTTACTTTCTTCGAGATACAGGTGAGGAAAAACCAACCACAAAAGTGTGGATAGACGACCTCCCTATCTCAGTTGCGGACTCTGAGATTGAACATGCCCTTGCACAGGCTGGCTGTGAACTGCGTTCGCAGATAAAAATGGAGCGAGCCAGAGACAAAGACAATAAGCTAACAAGATTCTTAACGGGGCGAAGATTTCTTTTTATTACCGTCCCGCAGTCTCCACTTGAAAAAATCATGAAGATAAATATTTTTTCAGCAAAGATATATCACAGAGAACAAAAGTCTCTGGAAAAGACTGTTGTTTGTTCTCGCTGTTTTCAGTCTGGTCATCATGTGTCAGGGTGCAAGAATGATGTAGTTTGCAGAGAATGTAATCAGACTGGCCATAAAAGGGGTGACCAGTCATGCCAACTCTCTGACAGTTGCACTGACAAACAAAACAATGACCAACCGACACAGACGAAAAGCAAAGTAAAGACAGACAGCAAACAAAAAGCCACAAACGATGCTACAAAGCCTAGTAAGCGTGTTGACAGGAGCCGATCATCGACCCGCCAGTCTACCCTCCTGTCTTCTCTCGAACAGGGTCGTCGTGTACGGTCAGACACCCCCAAGCGTGGCCGTTCCAGAGAGCGACACAGCCCGAGGGAAGGGGCGGGAAAGGTGCCCAGACGGGAGGAGTCGGGTTCAGTCAGCCCTGTGCGTTCCGACTCTGAGAGGGCGATGGTTTGAACGGTGGCAGTAGTCGCTGTGTGTGACCCATCGACCCTTTGACGACGGATTGGCTATTGTTCAACGGACTGTGAGTTTGAATACTGCTTGAAATGTGTCATTGATGATTATGGTTGATATTATGATATACATGTCAATTTTGTTTTTATTGATGTCCATGAAAACAAAAAGGGTACAAAAGGAAATTGAAAGAAAACAAAAAATGTTACGATGGATAGTATACGTATTACCTCTTTGAATGTAAGAGGGTTACGAAACAAAACGAAAAGAAGATCGGTGTTTAATTTCTTTAAAAAAGAAAAGATGGATATTATTTGTTTACAAGAATCTCATGTAACAAAAAATGAAATTGAAACATGGAACAAAGAATGGGGTGGTAATATCTTTTATAATGAAGGTACAACGCGAAGTCGGGGGGAAGTGATTTTAATTTCAAGAAACTTTCATGGTGAAGTAAAATTAATAAGGTCACAAAAAAGAATGCTTGTTGTTTCTGTTGCATACCTTGAACGCAATATTGTAATAGCAAATGTGTACGCGCCTAATGAACCAAATGATAAGATTTCCTTTTTTCAAAGCATGAATGACATTTTTGGTGAATTTAATGAAGAAGATCTCATTATCCTAGGAGATTTAAATTGTGTTTTGAACAATGAACTTGATATTATATCTGGTAGACCACATGATATCAGAGAAGTTAAGGTATTAAATGAGATCATCGACAGTTAAGTTTAACAGATGTATGGAGAAATCACCACCCATTTGACAAAGACTACACGTGGTGTCGATATAAGCCATTTATTGCGCGCCGTTTAGACTACTGTCTTGCTTCCGAAAGCATTCTGAGTTCATGTGTATCATGCCAACATGTGCTTTCTCCCAATTCGGATCACAAGGCAATTGTACTGGATATTAATGAAGGAAATTTTATCCGTGGTCCTGGTTACTGGCGCTTCAACAATAGTTATTTGAGGAATGAAGAGTTTATACAGAAGATAAACAATATGTTAGATTCCTTTTGGTTAGAGAATGATCATGTTAACAGTGTAGAGAAATGGGAGTTATGTAAATTAGAAATACGGAACCTGTGCGTTGAATTTGGTAAAAATTTGTCTTGTAAGAAAAAAAACGAACTTCTGCAACTACAGAGTCGCCTTCAGCAAACAGAGAGAAGAATAATAGATGACCCCCAAAATGAACAGCTTCAGACAGATCTCTTGAATGTAAAACAAAAACTAGAATTAATACAGATTGAAAAAACAAAAGGCGCACAAGTAAGAGCTAGAATTAAATGGATTGAAGAAGGTGAAAAGAATTCAAAATACTTTTTAGGCATAGAAAAATCCAGAGGCAGAAAAAATTTAATCACTCGGCTTGTTACGGACTCAGGAGAAATTATCACTGGCCAGAAAGAATTACTACGGGAACAAGTGTCATATTATAAAACGTTATATAATCAGAAAACAAATGTTGCAGATGTAAAGGCAGCTACTGATAGTTTCTTAGAGGAAGAGACCATGGTGAGATTAGAAGAAGAAGATGCTGCATTATGTGAAGGTGCAGTAACACTCAAAGAAACGACTGATGCTCTCAAGATGATGAAAAATGGTTCCGCTCCGGGAAGCGATGGAATAACCACCGAATTTTATAAATTCTTCTGGAGCAAAGTAGGTCGTCTAGTAACTGATTCGTTTAATGATTCATTTAATAGAGAAGAGCTGTCTTTTACACAAAAGCAAGGAGTCATAACATTACTTCACAAAGGTAATGATTTAGATAGAGATAAGTTAAACAACTGGCGACCTATTACGTTAACAAACACTGATTACAAAATACTGGCAAAAACCTTAGCGGTGAGATTAGGAAGGGTGATACCGAAATTGGTTAACGAGGATCAGGTAGGGTACATAAAGGGTAGAAACATAGCAACTGTTGTAAGAACGATAGATGATGCAATAAATTATTTAAATATAACGGGTAAATCAGGATACCTTGTGGCTTTAGATTATTCCAAAGCTTTCGATTCCATATGTAAAAAATTCATCTTGCATGCTTTTAAAGTGTTTGGTTTTGGCAATTGCTTTCAGACATGGATATCGGTTTTAACCAGCAATTGCCAGAGTAGCATTAACCATGGTGGATGGATCTCTGAGGCTTTTGATGTTAATTGTGGAATTAGGCAAGGCTGCCCATTTCTCCCCTTGCCTTTATTTTAGCGGTAGAGATTTTGGCAATAAAGATAAGAAACAGTCCTATCTCAGGTATTATGACACCAAAAAATAATGTTAATGCTGTATTGAAAATAAAGCAATTAGCTGACGACACGACACTATTTCTTGAAAATAGAGAGGATATGATAATGTCTTTAAACATACTCAATTCGTTTGAAAACTTTTCAGGACTTAAACTGAATTTACACAAAACCAAAGCAATACGACTAGGTAAAGGAGGAGAAGAACGGAATTTACCGTTTCCCATCGTTGATAAAATAAAAATCCTGGGAATTTATTTCCAAACAGAAACAATGGCTAGAAATATTGAAGATAATTGGAAAAGTCGAGTTAAAAGAATCCATAATTTGATAAAACAGTGGAGTAGAAGGGATCTCAGTATACATGGCAAAATTGTTATAGTTAAATCCTATATTGTCAGCCAGTTGACATTCGTTATGCAATGTATAGGTATCCCGGAAGTAATTCTTAGGCAGGTGAACACATTGTTGTATAGGTTTATTTGGCAAAGAAAATTTAGCAACCGTAAAGCTTTCGAAAAGGTGAAAAGAAAAACAATGGAAAGTGACTATAGTGAAGGAGGACTTCAAATGATTAATATGTTAGAATTTCAAAAATGTTTGTATTTACAATGGGCTGGAAAGCTGCTTTGTGCTACTAACGAGAACTGGACCTTTATACCCAAATGGCATTTGGGTAAACTTGCTACAGAACAAAATATTTTCAGGATGAACTGCAGATCAAAGCAGCTACAAAACGTGAGTGAAATAGAAAACGACTTTTGGAAAGAAGTCATTATTACATATCTAGATAATAAGAAAGAAATTAAATTAGAGGATGTAGACAGCAAGAACGTTCATAGTCAAATGCTATTTCATAACACTTTAGTACAATATAAGAGCAAGGTTTTGTATTTTCAAAATTGGTTCGAAAATGGATTTGAATGTGTTCAAAACATAGTGCATGCACATGAAAACCGACTCTTGAGTTTAGAAGAAGTTTCAACTGTAATAGATAAAAATAAAGCAAATGTAATTTTTGAATACAACGCTCTTTGCAACGCAATTCCAAGACAATGGATGAACTGGATTCAACGTGGCGAAATGAGTCGTGAAAACCTCCATGTGGAGTCCTGCATTGCAAGTGAGTTTAATGTGAAACCAAAGAAAATAAAGACCTTATTATTAAAAGCGGGAGATGAAATCAATCTAAAACCTCACGCTTATGAAGTCTGGCAAAGAAAATTCAATTTTGTTCTCAACGACAGTTTCTGGATCTTGCCGAGAAAAGTTTCAAAAGAAGTTCGGTTACACGAACTACAATGGAAAATAAACCATAATATCTATCCTACAAATATCATTCTTGAAAAAATGAAAGTAACAGACTCTAACAAATGCGATTACTGTAGTGATAAGATTGACTTCATTGAGCATTTCTTTTTAGAATGCCCAAATGTGAGTCTATTTTGGAAAAAAATTGAAGTACTTTTATGGCTTGAAATTGGAAAACCAGTAAAATTATTGGTTTTGGATGTCTTATTTGGTGTTTGTAAAAAGGAACTGAACCAAAAAGAGTCTGTGTTAGTTAATCATATCATTTTGTTGGGCAAAATGTGTATAAGTATAGCGCGGAAAACAAAAGCACTGTCTTCGCTTCAAATCATTTTTGATCAACAATTAAATATGAGAAGAAAATACATATTCAGAAGCAACCATTCTAATGTAACTAACACCTAAATTCATTTAAAAGACGCCGTCTCTGTCCATCTGTCTGCCTGACGGCCGATCAGTCTGGCTGTCTGTCTCTCTTCCTTCCTCTGTCCCTCTCCTTTCTCTCTCTCCCTCTGTCTCTCACTTTCTTTCTCTCTTTCTCTCTCTCTCTCTCTCTGGGTGTGTGTGTGTAAAACAAAATGAAAAACCGAAAATGATTATATTTTTTGTTTAATATATGCTGTTTCCTTTGTATGTACAAAACATGATCAGAGTGAGTGTGCCAGTTCACCACACATTAGAACATCAACAAACCCAGACACTTTGTATCAAACGCCAAAATACTAAAATCTGCAACACTGTGTCCATTTGTAAGAGAACATACAGACTATGCATGGTGTGTAAGAGACTGTTGGAAAAAAAAACAAAAAAAACCTTAGTTGTGGAAATTGTTTTTATTTTTTTTTTTTTCTTCGCTTTTTGTTTTTTTGGCAGATGAAGAGGACAGTGTGAAGCACCAAAAAATGAAGAGGTGGATTTTGGCCTTAGGGGAAAAAAAAAAAAAAAAAAAAAAATCACCGCCTTAGGTGCTCCATTGATCCGATAACTGATGCCACAAAAAAAAAAAAAAAAAAAAAAAAAAAAAAGTTCAGTGTGGTTAAATGAATGAGGGGACTGAAAAATGCTGACAAAGACATATCAGAGAACAGAGAACAAAGTACATCCAACAATGTCTCCTGATATGTACAATCAAATCCCGGCAGCAAGTGTGTGTTTACAAGCCTGTGCCTTTACATGTATGAGCATCTGTGTCATCATTCTCTATCAAAAGTACATTCTTTTTGCAAACTCACAACTGTGAGAAAATTCACAACTGTCATAAAAACTTAAAAAGACAATTCTCCTTAACTCATCTTTCGCCATGTCACCCCAATCCTTATAAAACAAAGACACCATGGAAAGACAAGGAGTCACATTACCACAGGAAAACAAGGAAAGGTAACTCGCTAACCTCCCGATCGAAGTCTGCACACTTGCTGTTCAGGCTGACTTTCTCCCCCTCCTTGTTCAAGCGTGTAATGACGGCATCCAAGGTCCGACACTCAATCTTCTTGGCCTGCAATATACATTATACATCCACCTTTGAGGCCTGATATATACATCACTCATCAATCTTTTTGGCATGACAAACACATCATTCAGCTATTGGTGCACTACATGTACACATGAAGAGTGTTGTGCGGTCATATGAACTGACTTGGAAGAGGGGTGAACTGCTGCACTACATTTCGCATACCAGGCACTGCTGGGGGCTAGAGTCTGTGACCCTCAGACTGACAATCCATAGTTCAGTCCACCTGATTCCTAGTTAACCCATCACTTCCAACTGTACCAGTAGCCAATGTGGCCTTCTCACTCCCTTGCTTAACCCATGCCCCATCTCCCACAGGAATTCCTCACAGATTAAACTACAAATAAATGCCCGTAACTCCACACTCCCAAACAACAGCAGCACATACATTGTTACATAAACAACTGGGAAAAGAAAGTTTTCAGGTTCAATGCTAAGATAGGGCAGCGAGGCAGAGTACTTAGGCTGATGTGGGACCTGACTCATTTGAAAGGGGTTTGAGAGGCAAAAAAGCCTACACTCAAAGATCTTGTATAGACAGACAGAATTAGGAAAAAATGAGGGTCAAGGAGAACCAACCCAACAACCACAAGGCATATGGCCAGCCATTCTTCCCTCGGTGACCTCCATGACCAACCGTCTGTGTGACCTTCATGACCCATCTTTTGTGTGACCCCCATGACCAACCCTCTGTGTGACCTCCATGACCCATCTTCTGTGTGACTTCCATGACCCATCTTCTGTGTGACCTCCATGACCCACCCTCTTTGTGACTTCTATGACCCATCTTTTGTTTGACCCCCATCATCCCTCTTCTGTGCAACCTCCATGACCCCTCTTCTGTGTGACCTTGACCCACCTTCTGTGTTACCTCCATGACCCACCTTCAGTGTGGTTGGTCCTATCTCTATGTGACCTCTTATAACCCACCTTCTGTGTGACCTCTATAACCCACCTTCTGTGTGACTTCTATAACCCACCTTCTTCGTGATCTCTATAATCCACCTTCTGTGTGACCTCCATGACCCAATTTGTGTGACTTCCCAGACCCACCTTCTGTGCGACCTCTATAACCCACCTTCTGTGTGACTTCTATAACCCACCTTCTTCGTGATCTCTATAATCCACCTTCTGTGTGACCTCCATGACCCAATTTGTGTGACTTCCCAGACCCACCTTCTGTGTGACCTCTATTACCCACCTTCTGTGTGACCTCCATGATCCACCTTCTGTGTGACCTCCATGACCCACCTTCCATGTGACCTCCATGACCCAGCTTCTATGTGACACCCATGACCCATCTTCTGTGTGACCTCACTGACCCCTCTTCTGTGCGACCTCCATGACCCACCTTCTTTGTGACCATGACCCACGTGTGACCTCCATGACCCACCTTCTGTGTGAACATGACCCATGTCTGTGACCTCCATGACCACCCACCTTCTGTGTAACCTCCATGACCCACCTTCTGTGTGGCCTCCATGGACCTTTGCACCTGCAGGATGCTGCCGGTTATGTCTCGCAGCTGCAGCCGCACCTGACCCCGGACCATGACCTCATGGGCCACCTGTACGACAGATCATCTGGTCATTCTGAGCTGAAGGAAGAACATCAAGGCAGGGCTCAGGATCTGGCTTTTATCCAGCCCTGACCCAAGATTTAGGCCCTGTGAAGCTTAATGCCAGCATACTCAGACAGTAACATGTTTGTAGGATGGTCAACTTGCCCGTTAATTAACGAGATGACAGCTCAGGAGGAATCCCACTGAAATAGGTTTAATCAAAATATAATAAATTGTGTGTATCACACACACACGAAAGGCACACACACATTAAATACAGTAACATACACATACAACGCAAACCTCTGGGATCTGCACTTTTCAGATGATAAGTGCAAGACAACACCTGACAAAGAGACACAGACAGCTTGAACAGAGCTTTACTCTTCAAGAACATTTTGCTGTGGGTTTTTTTTTTTTTTTTTCTGCACAAGATTCCTCTTCCAACAAAGACTACTTCTCCCTTTAAACTCCACAGTAAAGGACTTCAGGTGGTTCTTAATAAGAGGTCCCCCTGTACAACAGCTCATCAGACGCTGCTGACAGCAGCGAGGTGGAGGGTTGCCTCACCTTGGGGTCATGCACAAAGGCTCCACCCTTGGAGTTGGGCGGCTGGTCTCCAGTGGTGATGTACTTCAGACACTCGATGATAGTCTGTAACGCACAGCAGGTCATATGACTTCCACCCCTTCCCTGTCCATCCACCCCAGCAGTTCATCATCATCATCATCAGATCAGTTCATCATCACTGTAGGGTAAGGTCATCAACATGATCAAATCAGTTCATCATCACTGTCGGCTAAGTTCATCAACATTATCAAATCAGTTCCTCATCACTGTCAGCTAAGTTCATCAACATTATCCAATCAGTTCATCATCACTGTCAGCTAAGTTCATCAACATTATCCAATCAGTTCTTCATCACTGTCGGCTATGTTCATCAACATTATCCAATCAGTTCATCATCACTGAAGGGTAAGTTCATCAACATTATCCAAATCAGTTCATCATCACTGTCAGCTAGGTTCATCAACATTATCAAATCAGTTCATCATCACTGTCAGCTAAGTTCATCAATACTATCAAATCAGTTCATCATCACTGAAGGGTAAGTTCATCAACATTATCAAATCAGTTCATCATCACTGTCAGCTAAGTTCATCAACATTATCAAATCAGTTCATCATCACTGTCGGCTAAGTTCATCAACATTATCCAATCAGTTCATATTCAGTCGGCTACGTTCATCAATATTATCCAATCAGTTCATCATCACTGTCAGCTAAGTTCATCAACATTATCAAATCAGTTCATCATCACTGTCAGCTAAATTCATCAATATTATCAAATCAGTTCATCAATACTGAAGGGTAAGTTCATCAACATTATCAAATCAGTTCCTCATCACTGTCAGCTAAGTTCATCAACATTATCCAATCAGTTCATCATCACTATCAGCTAAGTTCATCAACATTATCCAATCAGTTCATCATCAGTCGGCTAAGTTCATCAACATTATCCAATCAGTTCTTCATCACTGTCGGCTAAGTTCATCAACATTATCCAATCAGTTCATCATCACTGTAGGGTAAGTTCATCAACATTATCAAATCAGTTCATCATCACTGTCGGCTAAGTTCATCAACATTATCCAATCAGTTCATATTCAGTCGGCTACGTTCATCAATATTATCCAATCAGTTCATCATCACTGTCAGCTAAGTTCATCAACATTATCCAATCAGTTCTTCATCACTGTAGGGTAAGTTCATCAACATTATCAAATCTGTTCATCATTACTGTCAACTAAGTTCATCAACATTATCAAATCAGTTCATCATCATCATCAGATCAGTTCATCATCACTGTGGGATCAGGTCACTATCATCATCAATCAGATCAGCTCATCACTCTCATCAAAAGATCATCATCATCAACTGGAAACACATAAAATCACTTTGCCATCATCTGTTTCAATCACTTTCTCATTATCACTGTTCCTTGTAGATCTCAAACACCCTGAAGATTCACTGACGAAGTGACCTGCACAACTGTCTGCCCTAAGTCCTGCACAACAGGACAGAGGTGTGCTGTCAGGTCCCCTTCTTCCCACCACCTATCCACGACTTCTCCACTCTGGGATGCCCGTCCTCCACAAGTCATACCATCTTAGTACACCAATGTGGAGGAATGGCTTGCAAAGGCCAAGAAAAAAAAAAGTCCCTTTGTTTCCCCTCACTTGACTGACCCTAATTTGGCACCCGCTGGGTGTGTGTGTGTGTGTGTGTGTGTGTGTGTGTGTGTGTGGGGTGTGTGTGTGTGCGTGTGTGTGTGTGTGTTGGGGGGGGGGGAGGATGGGTTGTGATGGGGGACGAGGGGGGGGGGGGGGGTAGGACTGATGCCAGGGAAAAAAAAGACACACAAATGACGCACACAAAAAATGTGCACACAAAGTTGTGGGTGAGGACAGGCACAGTAGACGACAGAAGTACTCAAGCACTCCAGATTTCCTCTGGACTAATTGCTCGCAAGGTTCAAAATGGTAACAAAAAGTGGAAGTAGCAAACATGCCTTTGCTTTCAAGTTAAACAAAGATCTGACCATCCTACTAATACTATATTTTCATTAGCCATGTTATTGGAAACAATTTGTTTTTTTCGCCTTTGTCTGCCTTCTCTGCTACCTGCTAATGAAATAAAGAGAACATGAAATTACAACTTAATTTCTGTTAAACTGATATGACCAAAAATCATACTAAAGTAACTGACATTAACTTGAAACAGACCCTAAAATCCCAGTAAAAAAATTTTCATAGTTAAAATCAACTTCCAATAACAGCACATATCACATTGCATATCCTGTCATACTGCTATGCAATAAAGATTTGACTGAAAAAATACTTGTGGTTATTTAATCATCTGCTTCAAATCAGAGAGAGATTCCTAAATCATGCCTCAAGTCCTCTGAAGATTTCCGTTTTTACTATTATAAGGCTGATAATGTACAATTATGTCACTATGCCACATTTCTCACATTTTATTTTTCAACTGAATTTGATGAAATTTTACAGGCAAGAAACCATTGCAAACAAAAAATACAAAAATATAATACACCATAGGGAGTGTTGTGGTAGTCTGCTGTTATGTGAAGATAGATTTCTACTCTTACTGTTTTTCCTGTTCCATTTGGACCCAGGATCAGAGTGAGGGGGGTGTAGAAGACGATCATTTGTTGATCAGTATCCTCAGGGCCGAAGCTCCGGATACCCATAATGCTCATTTTGTCGATCTTGGACATCTTGGTCCGCTCACCAGTTCAAATCACCGTCTGAAACTGCAAGACAGATAAGATAAGATAAGATAATGTTGCTTATAGCCCAGCCGACCGCAAGGGCCACATCAGGGCTGTCACCACGTTAAAATCAACTCACAAGTCATTTAAAAAAAAAAAAAAAAAAAAAAACACCTTTCACACATCTCTTTAAAAGACATCTTCTAGAAACGCACCAGAAACTTCGTTAAAAGTCTTTCATCCGTAAAATCTTAAATCAGATGAAAAATGTTAATCTCTCTCAAAAACTCAAAGATCACGTCAGGCGGAACATCCCTGAACAGGATTTTCATGGACTCTGCTGTAAAATGTTTGTGTCTCACATCGTGCAAGTCCCAACACTCTAAAAGAATATGTTTCATTGTGAGTGGCACATGACATGGAATGCACCACGGAACTTCCTCATTCTTTAAAAGGTACGAATGGGTAAAATACGAATGGCCGGTGTGCAGCCGGCACAGAACTGTTTCTTCTTTACGGCCACCAGACGTAGATGGGAGGAACTCATTAAGGTTTGGACGGATCTGAAAGAGTTTGTTATCCGTCTGTGTGTTCCAATCCTCCTGCCAGAGGTCTCTCACATAATCATTAATTTTGGGTTTCAGATCTGAGCAAGGGATATAAATGTTGGACAGTTTCTCTCTTGTGGCATTCTTGGCTAAACGATCAACCATTTCGTTCCCTCCGATGCCAACATGACCAGGAACCCAAGCCAGAATAATGTTGTAACCATCCGCTTTCAACTTGCTAAAAAGTTCAAAGAAATGTAAAAGTTCTGGATGCTGAAGGTTGCGGCCAGCTATGGCCTCCAAAGCTGACAGCGAATCCGACAGAACCAGAAAGTCCCTCTTGGTAGATTGTGAAATTATTTTCAATGCCAGAACCAGAGCAGTAAGTTCAGCAGAATAGACAGAGGCATCTGGAGGTATATGTTTTAACAGTATCTGAGAAGGAGCACCAGGGCAATAGGCTGCACAGGCCACTCCATCCTCAGACTTGGAACCGTCAGTGAAAATTTTCTGACAGGATGGAAATTTTGAACAGAGGTCAGCATACAATGCCTTGTATGCCTGAGAGCTGGTGGACTCTTTACGAAAAGCTGCGAGATCAAAACGAATCTCTGGTGTGAAAAAGGTCCATGGAGGCTGATCCGGAAACTTGGAAAAATCAGACACAACTCCTAGGTCTAGACCTGCATTCCGCGCGTGAGGCTGCATACGAACACCAAACGGCGGAATACAGTTAGGGTTATTTTCGAATTTGTTTTGAAACTGGGGGTCAAAGACACAGTCATAGGCAGGATTCTGCGGTTCTGAGAACAGTCTGATATAGTAATTTAGAGACATTTTCAGCCTGCGGTTGGACAGTGAGGGTTCACCTGCCTCTGTGTACAGGCTGTACACAGGGGTGGTGCGGAATGCTCCAAGACAGAGACGAAGCCCTTGATGGTGGATAGGGTCCAAGAGTTTCAGATAAGAGGGTCTTGCAGAGCCGTACACAGCACAACCATAGTCCAGTTTGGAGCGGACCAGGGCTCTGTAGAGATGCAGCAAAGTTTTCTTATCAGCGCCCCAGTCAGTGTGCGCTACGACCCGCAGAATATTCAGAGCTTTCTGGCAAGAGGTTTTGAGATTTTTAATGTGGCTGAGAAAGTTGAGTTTTTGATCAAAAATAACTCCTAGGAATTTGGCTTCTTTTACAGCTGGAATGGTGGACTTGTCCAGACGAATTTCAGGATCAACAAAAAATTGACGAAAATTGTGAAAATGGATTGACTGAGTTTTGGTACGTGAGAAGGTAAACCCGTTTTCCTCGGCCCACTGTTGGATCTTGTTGACACAAAGTTGGAGTCGACGCTGTACGCTGGCGTAAGAAGCTCCAACTGCGTACAGCGCAAAATCGTCAACAAACAGAGAGGACTCAGAGCCCTGGCTTACCGATTTTACAATGTCGTTAATTTTAATGCTGAAAAGGGCAGGAGAAAGGATGCTCCCCTGAGGTACACCCAACTCCTGCCCATGGATGTCAGAGAGTGCGGTGCCAACACGCACCTGGAACTGTCGATCAGCCAAAAAGTTCTGTATAAACAGAGGCAGGTGACCACGGAAACCAAGTCTGTGCAAGTCCAGAAGAATTCCTGATTTCCATGTGGTGTCATACGTTTTTCGAGGTCGAAAAAGATAGCGACCACATGCTGTTTATTGACAAAGGCATTGCGGATGGTAGTTTCCAGACGGATTAGATGGTCGACTGTCGAGTGGTATTTCCGGAAACCGCACTGTTGACTGGCCAAAAGGCCATCGCTTTCCAACTTCCACATCAGACGGGAGTTGACCATCTTCTCCATCAACTTACAGAGGCAGCTAGTCAGAGCTATTGGACGATAGTTGGAAGGGTTGGTAAGGTCCTTTCCAGGCTTTGGAATTGGAATGATCAGGGCTTTCCGCCAGGAGGGCGGAAAGCACCCTGTGGTCCAGATATGGTTGTATACTTTAAGAAGGGTCTGGAGACAGCTTTCTGGAAAATGTTTCAAAACCTGATAATGAATATCATCCAGACCAGGGGCAGAATCAGTGCAGGTTTGTAAAACTGTTTTCAGTTCATTGATTGAAAAAGGGAGATTGTAGGCTTCAGAGTTGTCTGATATGAAATTGTATAAAGATTTCTCTCTGAGTTGTTTGTTTTTTAAAAAGGCTGCAGATTTATTTGAAGATGAGGAGTTCTGTTGGATGGTGGAAGCCAACAGATTGGCAACAGCTTGTTTGTCAGTGACCAGAGCATCGGCAAGTTTCAAGTGATGAATGGAGGGGTTGGTGCTTTTCCCTTTGATTTTTCTGATGATTTGCCAGACTTTTTTCTTTGAAGTTTTTGATGTCAGCCCGGAGCAGAAGTTTCTCCAAGACTGACGTTTACTGATTTTGAAAGTGTGTCTCGATTTGGCACGGAGTTTCTGATGGGCTCGAGCGTTGGGACCTGAAGATCGTTGGTATACCCGACGCTGAGCCCGTTTGCGAACTTTTGAAATTTGTTGGCAGTCTGAATTAAACCAGGGTGTTTTGGGCATTTGGAGTTTGTCGGAAGACATTGGAATACAGGTTTTAGCACAGTTTATCACAGTATTGGTCAGAGATTCAGCTGGGTCTGGACTCTGAAGAAAATCAACTTCCTGGAATTCTTTTGAAATATTGGTTACAAAGAGATCCCAGTTGGCCTTCTTATAATTAAAATGTTGTGAGACAGAAGCGCTCTCAGTTAATACAGGTTTTAAAAGAACAGGGAAATGGTCACTTCCGTGTAGATCGTTATGGACAGACCACTCATAGTCCAGGACCAGCGAGGGGTCACAAATCGACAAATCTAAACACGAAAGTGAACCTGTGGAAGAGTGGAGGTAAGTGGAGCTCCATCGTTCAGACAACACAAATCAAAGTCTGAAAGGACATCCTCAAGAAGCAGACCTCTGGATGACGAACTGACACTACCCCAAAGAGGATTGTGACCATTAAAGTCACCCAACAGCAAAAAAGGTCGAGGAAGTTCTCCGATCAGACTGACAAGGTCCTGACGACAAACCGGGACAGAAGGTGGCAGATACAGTGAGCAGATTGTAACAGTCTTGTGGAGAGTGACTCTCGCAGCTACAGCCTGAAGGGAGGTAGTCAGAGCGACAGGACTAAACAGCAAAGTTTTGTGTAAAAGAAGGGCAACACCGCCTGACAGTCCCAATGTGGATGGTTGTGCAGGTTTAGAAAGAATATTAAAGCCAGAAAGAGTGAAGGTCTTCTGGCTTTGAATTTTAGTTTCTTGAAGAGCCACGACGGAAGGTTTTACTGTTTGACACAGAAGCTGCAGCTCCTCAAAATTTGAATTTAGGCCACGGATATTCCAATGGATTAGTTTACTACTATCCATGGTGCAGAGGATGAATAGGACAGAAATCAAGTCATCTCCTCATCATCGTCTGCGTTCAGTGGAGCAAATTTATTGCTTAGTTTCACTGGACTGTTTGGGTCTTCAGACCTGCTGGCAGACTTGCCCACAGGTGAAGAAGGTCTGGATTTTGGAGATGGTGGAGGTTTCTTCCTCATCTCCACCATCTCCACACTTGGTTGAACTCCCTTGCCCGCACGGGCACTGCTCGAGGAAGTTCGAGGCGGGAGGCCTGGCTTTTTCATCTGCCCAGCAGCAGATGGAGTAGACTGCTGGGCAGTCTGAGGGGTGGTGGATTGTTTGCCTCCACCAGGGGCACCCACTTTGGGTTGGGAGGTGGTGGACTTGCTTCCACCCGAGCTTAACGGTCTTCCTTGTAATGTCTTTGAGAAAATAAATTCATCAGTCTGGCAGCAGACTGAACGGGTCATTACTTTCTTTATTGCTGAAGCATATGAAGACGCTGTTGGCGTCTGACTGCCAACAACCTGCTTACGTGCCTCAAAAAATGAGCTCTTCTTTTCTGTTTTAACTTTCTGAATGTTGGACTCCTGGATCCAGACAGGGCAGTTGCGTGAAGAGGAGGGGTGGTCGCCACCGCAGTTTGCGCAATGAGCCGGGTCTTTACATGGCCCATCATGAGTTGCCTTGCAACAAACACCACACACCTCCTCCCCAGAACAGCGATCTCTGACATGGCCAAATTTCTGGCATCTGAAACACCTCAACGGGGATGGGACATACAATTGCACACGGACATTTAGGTACCCTACTTTAATGACCTGAGGCAGCACAGGGTTGCAGAATGTCAGAAAGAGGGTGTTGGTGGGCACTCTTTCTGCACCTTTTTTGACTGTCACCCTATGCACCTCTGTCACACCTTGGGATGCAAGTTCTGTCTTGATCTCCACTTCCGAGACACCTTTCAAATCGGGGCACCGAATAACTCCCTTGGATGAATTCAATTGCTTATGGGGAGTCACCCGAATCTCTCTGTCCACGAGCTTTTTTGCCTTCAACAGCTGTTCCGATTGTTTTTTTGACCTGCACTGGACGAGGAATGATCCATTCCGTAGCCTTTTCACGGACTGAGGGTCACCCGCTAGACCTTGGAAGCCCTTCTGGATCGCGAAAGGACTCAGAGCTGAAATCGGCTTTTCCTGCTCCGTCCCTTCTATCACGAGCCAGGAAGCCCAGAAACCTGTCCTCTCTCTTATCTCTATATCCGAGTCACTGTCCGATTCGAAATCCCCTGAAATAGGGGCTGCTGCCTTCCTCTTCTTTTTGGGGGGGATGATTTTTGAAAAAGCCATGTTTAGTTTAATTATATTTCGTCTCTCCCTTACCCACCCACCTTGGAGTCCAACTAAGGGGCCAGGGCCAAGAAATCACTGTCTTGACCCCTTCCAGGCTTCAGGAGAGATATACGACAAACAGAACGCCACTACCCCTATCCCCCCTGATCATGCTCAACTCCCGGGAACAGAGAGCCAAGCACTGCAGGGGTTAACTTGGCCAGCGGGAGAACTGCCTGTCTTGACCCAGCCCCAAGAAGGGGGAGCCGATTAGTACACGCGGGCCAGAGTGTACCTCCTGTCTAGGAGAGGTCCGAGCCAAAGTGATGTGTTGAGAGCGTTGGCCCTCTCAATCACCAGGATCTCATCCCCCTCCGTCACAGGTCGCACTGCACGGCAAACGCGGCGGATCTTAAGAAGACCACAGAGAGAAAAGGAGTGTGGAAAAGAAGACTTGAAGGGGAGACGAAGATAGAAGAGAGCCAAATAAGAAAGGCAGAAAACAAGAAAAGGAGAAAGGCGGGTTACTATTAGTCAGGATCCTCACCCTTAGCCTATCTGACATGGGAAGCCCTACCAGGGGCATCAACTCCTTACCACGTTATGCTTAGGCCAGACAGCATCTTGACTTCTCAGGCCTAGAAGCAGTTTTAAAAAACCAGCCTATCTTCAAGTATTGATGCCCCCGCCAGCAAAGCCTAAGGGATCACAGGACCACGCAAGCCCTCCGACCACGGCAAGGTTGCAACCCCCGGTGGGAACTGCAAGACAACAAAGTCATCATGCCACTTACTTGGAAAAATAACGCTAGCAAATGAGAAGCTGATATCAGGTTGTAAACATTCTTTGTTTCTTTGTTCCTTCTTTAGAACTCCGAGGTTCACGGCTGGTGAGGTTTTTGCATATGCTACCATTTTTTTCCTACTGTTCAGTTGGCAACATTCTATCTTTGGAGATGTCTAAATCTGATATCAGCATGCATGTGTTTTCCATGTCATTTATCCGACCAGCACAAAATGGCCTCATCTTTTCTGAAAAGTAGAATGAGATTTATTATACAAAGTTTTCTGTGTATGCAATAATGCAAGGTGCTTTGGTTCAAAGTCTAAACCAAAAAACTATAAGGGGACTGGACTCCACACAGATGTCAACTTTGCAGAGAAAATCTCTACCTGCCTGGCCATCTCCGATGGGACTCGAACCCCAAACTCTTGGAACAAGAGTCCAATGCCATACCCACAAGGCAAAACTATGAGTTCATTGTGAAATGGAAAAGTAAAAACACTAGTAAAATGGCGGTTATTAAATTACATTACAAGACTCTATTATTACTTTCTTAATGCACATGGGCCAAGACTTTGAATATTTAGTGTTGCTCTGTGACTTTACCATTTCTTGTTGATATTTATTTTCTGACAACACTGTGGTCCCTGTCAGTGGATCTTCGACAAAAGGTTGTGCACAACGCTTCCACTTGGTTCCCTAAGTAACAAAACTTACACACCCTACGCTTCTGGGCACCCAAGCTATGAACAAAATAAATTTTAACAATTAAAAAAAATTCAAAGGGTATGGCACTCACTTTACCATGCCTTGTCAGTTGTAGGCTAAAAGTCAGTTTCATCCAGGCTGTTTCAACAAATGCCACACATTTTTCTCAGTCATCTTTCAAACATACTCTAGCAATAAAACAACAATAAATTTGTTCTGGGGATGTTTGCTCTGTTTGCTTAATACACTGTCTTTTTAAGCTCTTTCCTGCAAGAGCGTCAAGGAAATAAACTATCTTAACAGTCAACCAGGCTGTGTGGAGTTAAAAAAAAAAAAGAAGAATTCTGCCAGTTACTATCAGTTGTACTTTTGCCACATTCACTGGCACTTTATTTCTTTCCTAACCGAGATTTCAAGATTTCCCAACTTTCCATACATGCTAATCAAACATAATATGTCTATTTTTTACAAAAGATGACAATAAATTTAATTTGAAAGTATAGTATCTAAACTCCATGCAAGCTGAAGAAACATGTATGATGTGTGCAAGTTGTCCATTTGAACTGAGTCCATGTGAAGGCTTCACCAACTATCTTCCACAGGAAGTCCCAAACAAAGGGAGGTTATTTGGTAGGTTAGGCCTTGAACAACTTGAAGTAGGCAATAAATCTATATCAAGTGCATAGTTTTAGCATGAGTCCCCTGTTAAGTCAGCATTTGAGGCAATGAAGTCGTTGATGAATTTGCTGAGAATGCCAAAAATAAAAATTTCAATAGATTCTTTATCGGTCTGGCTGCAGGAATAGAATTTGCAGAGAGATAACATGCCTTCAATAGCTGTCCAATCTCCAAACCTGAAACAGTTTTTACCTTGTGGCACTGCTGGCTTAAAAGAAGAAACAGTCTTGCAACATCTGCACACAGGCAACTCCTTCTACATCTACTCTCATCTTTTAAAAGGTGCAGAAGCTCTGTGTTGCATTCCATATGATGTACTGCTCACTGTAACACATGTTCTTGTGTTGTATTGGGACCAACATGATCTCTGACATAAAAACTTCACAGCAGACTTAATTAAAACTGAATGCCAGATATCCTCTCATCAGTCTACACTTGCACATTATTATGTACTCAAGGTGGGAGGCAGCGTGAATTGTAGGCAATATATTTCCTCATGCAAGTGCAATGTTCTGGGTTGCACTTTGCAGAGCACTGGCATTTCACATAACCTGGCAAAAGGGTGAAATTTAATCACTTAAAAAGTCACAACTTCTTTTCACAGATGTCTGATCAAGATACTTTTAGCACCATTTAGCTGCTTTCTCTCTATCTTTGTCACAGTCAAGGCAACATAAAATTTGGTGTTTGCCTATGTTAACCCATGGATGAAATCGGCAAGATCTGTTGCAGTCTTTAAAGAATACCAACCTCGTTTCGTGGCGCAACAGCGGTAATGACTAGTACAGTTTATTGGCACCTCTTCCAGCTTCGCGCCACCTTCCTAGAAATATATCAACTTTCGTTCTTACATAGCTAAGTTCTCAAACATACCAAAACCAATCGAGGTTGCAAAGTGAGAGTGTTCTCCCTTACCATAACAGTTTGGTAGATCTTGGGAACGAAGCAGCGCTCGTGGTAGTGAAAGACAAGCATTTTTGCCTAGGTCGTTAACCCCATTATATTGCGTCAATTAAAAAAAAAAAGAAGCCTTATCAATATTTATTTGGATCTGATTGCACACTTTATGTTAGTTTTAATCAAAACTTTAACGGAGTAAATCTTTTTTGTAGCTGTTGTTTTACTTTTGAACTTGTTGATGAACTTGTTGATATCTTAGCAGATAGACAACAAAGGGTAAGGGTTGAGGGGGCATACTCGGACTGGGCAAAGGTGAGGAGCGGCATACCTCAAGGTAGTATCTTAGGTCCGTTGCTGTTTATCATTTTTATAAATGATCTGCCGGACAGTATTAAAAGTTACTGTAGAATTTTTGCCGATGACACAAAGATATTTGGTAAACCAGGTATTGAACTACAAGAGGATCTTGGAAAAGCTGTGGAATGGTCAAAAAAGTGGCAAATGAGTTTTAATGTACAAAAATGTAAGGTATTACATATGGGAAGTAAAAACCCAAAAGTGATATATAATATGTGAGATAATAAAGGTGACTTGGTTGATGTGACAGAGACTGATGCTGAAAAGGACATCGGTGTGACATTCAATTCGGACTTAAAAGTTTGATACCCATATACAAAACATTGCCCAAAAAGCAAACATGATGATTGGACTAATAAGAAGATCTTTTTCATACATGGATGAGGATATGTTTAGAACATTATATGCAACATTGGTCAGACCAATACTGGAATATGCACAAATAATCTGGGCACCATGGTTAAAGAAACATATAACAACCCTAGAGGCAGTACAGAGAAGAGCGACAAGATTAGTGTCATACATAAAGGACTTAACATATGAAGACAGACTGAGACATTTGAATTTGTTTTCACTAAGCTACCGACGAAGAAGAGGAGACCTGATTCAGATGTACAGACTTATCAAGGGAAAGGACAACATTGACATAAACGAATTAGTGACCTTTAATAAAGGTAACAGAACACGTGGACACACCTTTAAGTTAAAAAAATTAAATGGAATAAAAGATTGTAGAAAGTATCATTTCTCTAGAAGAGTCTTTCAAGACTGGAATAGGCTTAGTGATGATATAGTCCTGAGTACCAGCTTGGATGATTTCAAAGGCAAAATAGACAAATTTTTTTCAAGCACACATTGGTGCACAAAATAGACCACATTTGCTAACAACTGGAAGCAAGTGAGGGAGCCCATAATAAGCCGCGAGGCTTAGGGCCCATACCTGATACCTAGGGTGAAAACTTGGTTATTCACTCCCGATATCAACGAAGGAGGTGACCTTAATTATATTGATAAGTTATGTATAACCTGATGCCTTGTTTACATTCCCCCCCCCCCCCCCCTTTTTTGTTGTTGTTGTTGTTGTTGCCATTATCAACATTTTTTAATCGTAGCCTTGGAACATACAGCATACACTTCCGCATCAAGCGATCAGAAGTGAGAGAATGAGGGTTCTCCTTCCCTTTCCCAGTGTACTGAACATACGCACACGAAAACACTACATGCCAAAAAAACAAAGGAAAAAACGTCTACATAACATCCATCCACACCCCCCCCCCCCCCTCTCTCTCTCTGTTTCTTTCTCTCGCTCGCTCTCTCACACACATATGCACATACACATTCATTCATATATACAAACACACCAAGCAGCAGCTGCAGTCACGAATATTGACTGAAGCCTGATGGAGTGATAGCATCGAGTCTTTGATCAGGCTGGCCTCTAGAAACTCCCTGGGGACCCAGTCTGTGTGATTCTGTGAATAGCTGGAATAATCTTGGTTTTGAAGTTGTGGCCTTGCACAGTGGAAATTATTTCTTAGTGGATTGTTTCGTTGTTGTTGGATGGCCTTCAGTGTTTATCACAACTATCATGATGAGTTTGGGGATAAGGGTGTAGGTGATCTTACATACAGTATTTACAGATTGGCAGGTGCAAAACGCGTTGAATGTCCTACCTGATGAACCTTTGATGACCCACACTTTGGAGATAGGGGGCAGGTGATGTCAGGTGATGCATGCAAAGGCATGATGTTGCCTCATACATAATCAACCTCTTGTAGCTTTCAAGAGAGACAGCAACATACCACGTTGTGTGTGCATCTCATCAATCCAATGGTGACCAACTATTGGGCGATCGGTCCAGCATCAAGTCCAGATGTAAAACATGCCATTGCTTGACAGTGCCACCACTATCAAAGGCCTATCAGATGGGAATGCTACATGTGTCAGAAAGCTGTGAGGTAAAACGCAAAGCCAATTTTCATCACAACGTTAAGTTTCAGTGTCACTGGGTAATGAACAGTATGGTAACACAAGACATGCACACTTTTTTTTGTCTCATCAGAGGTGTGTGTGATAAAGGCATGGTGAGCAATCACTTACGTTGATAATATGCACGGAACAGTGAAGTTGTGGAATGAATCTCATGCAGATGACTACATTAGGTCGTACAGAGAAATGCAGTGTTATACATTACATTTCGCAGCATGGAAGTCCCATGTGGGGCTCTACAAGACTCTGGAAAAGAAACGTGGTTGATTCTCCCACAAGCCCCCCCCACCCCCCTCTCCCCCGGTTTTTTCCAACAGTCATCTCAATAACATTTTGATATCTGTTTTATAAAACTTTGAACAGAAACAATATCATATCATATCATTCTGACGTGTGCTTTTTTTTTCCAATATCAAGAGAAGTTCTGATTTGTGCGCGTGTGTGTGTGTGCGTGCGCTGGTGTGTGTCTGTGAGATACACACAAGCATGCATCCATGTATCCTGGTGAAAGATCACCAGAGATGTGGACATGGCATATGCCTCTCACAAATGCAGTGCTTCTGACCAAACGCAGACTTTATGCTGATTCTTAACACATCTGGGGAAGAGTTTCCTGCCAAAATATACAGTAGTAAAATTATCTTTCTTTGTTTCTATACATACAATACGAAATAAATGTACACATACACATATCAGTACATAGCACCTGTATTCATACTTGTCAGAACACACATACACACACACACATACTTACACACACACACACACACACACACACACACACACACACACAAGCACATACACACAAATCCGTGCGCTTTAATGTAGAAGCTTTTATTACATTGTTGATTTAACAATACTGATTACATTATACCAGAGGCTTGTCGACACAATACATAAGAATCCACACATAGCAAGTAGCTCAAGAAATTTGACCTTTGTAGCAGAGAAGTGCTGAGTTTTAATATTGATAACACAATAATGCCAGAATTTGACTAAAATTGCACATAACTTCAGTGTACAGATCATAGGTTTAAGAGCCATTGTATCATTAAAAATACTATTGATGTCATATTTCAAATGTTGCAATTTTGTCCTTTAGCTAAAAAGAATGGCTTTTCAATAATTAAAAACCAGCAAGATGTAAAAACAAGAAACAAATAATAGAAGAACTGAGCTAAGGGAGGAAGCACGTCATTTGCAACATTGGAACTGGCAACCAGTAATTTCAGCAAGAAAGCCTGGCTAGCAATCACTCTGTTGTCAAAGGACCCATGCAACGTCTTTTTTGCTGCTGTTTAAAGCATCAAACTACATCATTCCACAGTCCATGGCCTGTCTCTAATCTGCATCACCGTTCAGAAGAATGTCAATCCTGTGTCTCATAATTTCAATTGGGAGTTATTTTTCATCTAATTTTACAAGTACTTTTCAGGGAATCTGCATTTGACTTCAGTTCATTGCTCTTGACTAACAGCTGATGGCCTCCTCTCAGAGGTCTACAAATCAACATGATCAGAACTGCTGTAGAATTGCCAGCCCACACTTTAACAGACATATAATTCTGGGGATTTTCAAAACACTTGCATTGAAGCAGGGGTTCAGGATCGGACAGCGCCACTATGGGGGGGTGGGGGTGGAGTCAGGGGAGCAGCCCCCACCCCGCTCCCCCTTAAGCTGAGCACTTTTTAAGAATATGAAGGCTGTTTAGAGGCATATTCCGCATCCTTAATGAGTGATATTTCACAATTACCTCTTTGTGGGATTTACAGAAGATAGACCTATTCTTCTGAGAATGCTGTTCCTATTCTTCTGAGAATGCTGTTTCTTTTGAAAACAGATAGAGCTCTTTCTAAGGGCTGCACTGTTTGAAAGCACCGATTTTAATCCAGTCACTGAAATTTGACAGTGACATGCCTGAGTGATTTGGATGGGTGCTGGAAACACTGGGGACTGTTGGGCACTGGGTCATGACTGGCTCAGGCCTTTGCCTAGCTGATGTGGGGTAGCGCTTGTGGGTGCATCCCAATTCAGCAACCCCTTCCTTGAGAAACAAACTGACATTGTGACCTGTATTCTACACACATGACTGTAAACCTGTTTCCCAGACCTTTCATCAGTGGAAAAACAATTTTACATCCAATATACAAAACCAGTTTATCATTAGTTAAGTGATTACTATGTAATGCATATATCGGTCATAATTAGTCTACACCACAATCAGACCTATTACTGTTAGCAGGATGTCTTATTCTGCCACAGATCTGCTAGTCTAACCAGTGTTAATTCATTACATAAGAAGGAATCATGATTAAATAAAAATCAGTAAGGAATGCTAATATCCTAGACTGTTGCTTTACAACTTCAAACTTGCACGGTGCCATTTCAGTGTGAAGATAATTAATTCCAATGAAAATTTAACCGTTCCACCTCACAGTTTGCTAACCTGTTTGACTTGGCAGGTGGTTGGCAAGCTCACTCTTTCTTTCTTTTGATTTCTTTCTAGCATGCAGATCATCCACTCTTGGATTGCAGAAACTCACTTTCTGACACTGAATGCGATGCCTGATTCCATCAACATCTTTTCTGTTTCACTGGCATCAATTGAAACCACACATGGCATTTTGAGAAATAAGCCTGTGAGTCAAAGTGGAGGTAAAGTCCACATGTCAGTAGGTCGTTCACCTTCCAACCATGACAGTAAATTATATCTGCCCTTCCATTTCCCACTAACAACAACTCAATTCCTTGCATCAAGTAAAAATGCGCTGCAAGAGCTGAGATGCATTTTTTTCACAATAAAAAACAGATTTGTCTGGAACAATTTATAAAAACTGATTTCCAGCTACAGACAGAATAGCTTAGACCATGCAAATACCACCTTTTCCCTGTCTTTCCTTTATTTCCACAGGAACAATGTCAGAAGACAGGTTTATATCATATTTGATTCGGAAGTGAAGTTTTTCATTTTCGTCAGTAAAATCACAATCAATCGCAATCAAAACAAACAATCAATCACAATCAAAATGAACAACATGACATTCTTCTAGGTTACTGGCAAGTAGAATAGTTGAGATCATGTACACAGAAGCTGAAACATAGAACTGTTTGACCTTAAATGTTTTCGTGTGCGTTTTCTAATGCTGCAACATTTCCAAACTATTTAATGGACCCATACTTCAGTGCATGTGTATGTACGAGTGTGTGCTTATGTGTATATGTATGCATGTACGTGATGCTTTTAGACTCATATCTCTGGTATTTCTGGACACAATATCTCAGCCATAGGCATTGTGAAACAGTTCAAGACCTTCAGAGAGAATCCTCAGAGATTTTGGCTATCAAGTGTATTCCTTTACGGTTAATGTGTTTTTGAAGGAAATAAAAGGTAGGTAGGTGGAGGAGTGGGTGGATGAGGTTTCACTGATAATTTTGTTAAAATGATGTCATTTTCTGGTATAAGATTCCCTCGGGGATTCTTCTGAATTAAGGAACTGGTGGAGCTCAAAGGTCTACCAATCCAGGATGATATCCATTTGAAGACAGACAATAGCTTTGGAACAAATCCTTTTACATCACATCACAGCAAAATCTACATCAAGATTACATCATTTCTTCAGAAAAAGGAACAAGCATCACTTATCATGTTTGTGTCACCAGACACAAAGACCAAATTAGAAGAATGTATTCACCAGAAACACAGGACAAATTTTGTATGCGCATTACCGCAAGAGTGGAAAGCCATCGCTAAGTGACCTGGGTGTTGAGCAAAAAAGAAGGAAAAAAAAATCAACTCAAGTCTCCTGATCCTGACCAAGGCCAGAATCATCGAGTCTTGCAACCAGTGTGCAGGTACACAGGGCCGAGTTTTGAGCACTAATTTGTAAACAGTAGACTCTTTGACACTTTCAGTGGATCTGATGCTTTCTGATTTGGGAGAGAAAAAAACAGCAGAGGTGATTAGCAAGTTTACCATGTCACAGTGCAGAATGGACACAAATAATCAATTAGGTATCAGGTCATTCTATTGTAATGTAGGATCATCTTTTTCTACTTGCAAAAAATTTCACACAGTCTGGCATGCCCATTTGCTTGAGAATCTGTAGAAAACTGGAGTGCCTCAAGAGATTTTCAGTTTCATCATTTATCTTCCATTGATAAATGGCAAGCAGCTGGAAAGATGTCAACAACTTCACCCCCCTTATCCCAATCCTTCCCTGTACAAGATTGCAAGCAAATCTCTAGAAACAGATCGTTATGGTTCTAATAATAGTATCAATGCGCTGTAACATTGGTTTGTGAATGTGTGTGTTGTTTGACCTAGATCTTTATCAGTCTTGTTTTTCCCTAGACTTGAAATATGTGTGTGTGTGTGTGTGTGTGTGTGTGTGTGTGTGTGTGTTTATGTGTGTGTGTGTGTTGTGTGTGGACATACTTAAAGAGTATACATCTAACGTCTTACCATTCCCACCCTTCAAACACACACAAACATGCTTGTTAAATACACACACATGCTTGTTCACACATACACATACATATGTGTTAAACACACACACACATGCTTTTTCTAACACACACAAACACATGTATGCACCGACACACAAACACACACTTTCGCATACACACGCACTCTCTCAGAGAAAAAGAGATGAACGTGTGCGTGTGCGTGTGTCTGTCGGTCTGTCTCTCTCTCTGTCCCTTTCTCTCTGTCTGTGTAAGTCTCTGTGTGTTACTGCGTGTACATACTGAACAAGCACGAGTGTGTGCAGAAGTGTGTGTGCATGAATGCTTTTGTTCAGATGGTCGAGAGTAGAAATGTAAGCATTTGACAGGAAGGGAGTGGGGGGCAGGGAGGTTTGTGGAGAGAGGCGGGGTACATCTACATGAAAGTGTATTTCCATGATGGATGCTTGCACAATTACTGCACCTTTGTTACGGTGAATAACCCAAATGTGTACAGCTCAGGAAACCATAAAATATACTGGACTGGTGCACCCGTCTTGTTTCTCCTAATCTGGCACTGGTGAGAGAAGGTCAGTACCTGATACCAGACTGCAAGAAAGAGACACTGCAGACTTGTGTTGCAGGAACTACCTGTTGGAATATTCCTCACCTAGGATTTGAGTATTTTCCTGAAAACTAACACATTCTGGAAACCTCTGTCAGAAAATGTTTTTCTGTAGTAGGATGCGAGTGTGTTCCTAACAATTGGCAAATTTTAGACACACGTTTGCACTCCTTAAGTTTCTCTTTTAAAAGTTTTTTTCATTGAAACCTGAAAATTTCACCAAAGAGGATTTGCACTCAAGAACAATAAGAATAATTGCAAGAACACCTGAACTTTGAAACGAACAATAGTTTCTTCTCAACTGAAATGTGAGAAATGAACAGAAACTGGCTGGCACATCAACTGTGAATATACCACACATTGTTTTTATCTTTTTTGTTATGTCAACATCTTATCTTTTGGTAATACACTGAACAAGAAAGGAACTTGATTTTTTTTCACATCAAGCCATATATGAGGAAAAAAAATAACAAAGAAAGAAAGAAAAAGAGGACGAAACCATGAGTGTTCCCATGTGTCAGCATGCTGTCGAAGCAGCAGACTTAACCAGAAGCAATTTCACACGCAAGATTTAGCAAGCGTCACACTTTGATCAAAGCGCCAGAACTGGCGCACCAAGACAACACCATGGTTATTCTCCATAAGCACAATTACCATTCAAGAACTTTGTCCCCAGATGATCTTTCTCAACATTTCCTTTTTTTTAAGTTCGTCTTATTCTCGCATTTTTGTCAAACATTTGCACAAAATATGGTGAAATCATATGGGTAAATAGGTGTGAGACTATCTTATACTACAGACATTGAAAACTGAGTGAAAATGATGCATAACAATACTAAAGCATGCACAAAACATGCCTGCTTAAGTAAAAAGACCATCTTCATTCTTTTCTGTTCATCGGTGTTGTGTAACATGTGTCTTCACTGTTCAATATTCCAGCAAAAAGGGGAAACCTAAAAAAAACTGTCCATATATGGTATGACACAGAGATGAGGAACCACACTGTATATGTGAAGATAAAACTTCAAACAACCTCATGCCAAGAGTCTTGGAACTTGAAATGAGCAAGGATATTCCATAACCTCTGGAACAATGCCTGAAATGTGCTTCAGTCAAACATAAAACATCTGACAACAAAAAATGACTGCAATGTGTTGAAATGTTTCACAAAGAACAGGAGGAAGTATTGCCCTCCTCCCCTCCACTCCTTCCAATCATATAATCTCTCATCTGATTCAATTTCCATTTCTATGGAAACAAGTGACAGTTCAACTACATTCATAACACTGAGAAAGCCACTTAATAAAATTCATACACACAGAAAATGACACAACTGACAAACCACACCACAACTAAAACATTCTGTATCCTACAATTCACAAATTGTATAAAAACAAGTTAAAAACTAAAATAATGCAAATATACACAAACACGCGCACGCACACACAAACATACAATCACACAGTCATTTACTCTATAATCACAGCTGAGAAAAGATGCAAAACGAAGGTACCACTGTTACTTCAACCAAACACAAACACAAGCCACCCTATGAAAGACATGTTGAACCTTACTGGCGATATGCACACCCTGGAATATCCCCGAACTGCACAAAACTAATGACAGCTTTGGGCAGAGGTAGGGAGGAGATCTTGTGGTCCACGTTGCCTGTCATCTGCTGCCGCACCGCCACGCGACACAGATGCTGCAAGGGCAAGGGTTCCGAGGTGTGTTTGGTCAGCATCTGCACCAACTTGTCCTTCACACTGCAGGCATTCTGCACGTACACAATCAGGATTTTGATTCGCTCAAACGTGGCAGGTGACAATCGTGCTCCCGCCGCTAACAGGAGCTGAATCAAGGTGAGATAAGCATCGTCGCTGTCAGGCTGGCACCGGGTGGTGAGGGCAGTGACAATGGGTGGTGTGCGAGTGCCGTCCATTTGATTGGTGTCGGCACCGTAGGTCAAGAGCAAGCGCACTTTCTCCAGTGAAAACGTCTGGAAATAGAACAATGTGGAATTGGGAATCATTTCTATTTCATGTCTCTTGTTTAACTTAAATCGTTGAAACCTGGAAAGAAACAAAACATATGCCCTTTTCAGAAGGTACATGGGTTGCCTTATCTCTAGGGATATCTTTAGTGTGTCTCAGCATAACCAACTACATGTACTATGCTTCTGTTTGGTTTTTAAACTTATCAAAAATAAAGGCTGCTATATCATTATAAGATAACTTCATGTGTTTTTACATTTACATTCTGGCTACCATTCTACTCTATTCTGTTTGTCATATTCTGACTTACCTGGGAAGCTTTGAGCATTGAGACACACTGAGGTCAACAGCTGTTACAAAAGAGGCTGCCATTTAAAAAAAACACATACTTCAAGCCTAGAAGCATTCAAAAATTTCCTTTCTCAGTAATTGTCAAGTGTGACTATAAGTAACAGTGACAAGGAACTGTGCCTCTAACACAACCATTGCGTGCCACTTAACTGACAATTTTGGCTCCGAAAGCTGAGAAGACAGATCAATTTCAGATTTCCTGTTATCAAATTAGTGACCACAATGGTCAGATATAAACATCAACAACACAGAGAGATGTGCACAGATACTACACATCCACAATTAGATTTTTTATATAAGATTTGGTACAAATGAGACTTGCAGTATCTATTTGGCTATGTGGGGGAAAAAAAGGACCAAATTTCAAACCCTTTAAGTTCATTAGGTGCACTAAGAATTCTATAGCTGAGGGAGTGTTCCACCGCAACCCCCATCCTACACAATACCAACAACTTGGCAGCTAAAGGGACAATGGTTCCGCCCTCCTCAGATGATGCACTTCTTGTTCATGACAAGGCCTGTCAGAGTTCTTTATTCACGAGCCATTTATTCAAAACCACTCTCTGGACTGGAGGCACTGAGAATCCTGTGTCTCACAAAGAAGCCAAAGTGAGGATTAGGGATTGGGGATAAGAGTAGAATCTGTCTTAACATTTAAGATGGTGCATGTTTCCACTGCCAGGTCAGGAAGGAAAACTACCTCAAGTTTACTCTCCCTGTATGACGTGGGTGTAAGCACACCCATACTTTATGTGACGAAATCCCATTTAAAAGATAAAAACGTATGTGTGTGCACGCATTCACAGTATACAGAAAAGGTTGCTGATCAATATATATAACACTATCCTAAGTAAGTTCGAGTGTACTTCTTCTTCTTCTTCTGCGTTCGATTGAAGCTGGATGCGTCAGACTTGTAACCCGGCCGCTATGATGAAGCCCGCGGTCTTCTCCAGGTCAGAACGGGCTCCCCAAAGCTGCGCCTGTAACTCCGCTCCCCCCGGCCAGGTTTTGTGTCGTAGAGCTACGTGAGCAGGACAGTGCAGGAGGACATGTTCAGGGGTCTGGGGTCCAGTGCCACATGGACACTGGTCAGTGTAGGTTGTTCGAGTGTACAAATATCCATATCGTTCAGAAATGAATAATCACTGTGAATTTGCTTGCATCAACCACAAAATCTTTTCTTTTTTGCCCCCTTTTTTTGGTGCATGGTGGACAAAATCATATTTACAAACCTTCACACACCAAAGCCTGTTTTTACAGACCTTTCAGACCTTAAAAAGAGTATCTCAGTTTCTCTAAACTTTTCTAACCCTTTACGTTTAACCCATTTCCATCTAAGGCATTTTTTTCTAAGTTCACCCTCTGAGCTGAGAACCCTCAAAGCTTATCAGGCACCTGATCTCAGCCTTTTTCAGTGTGCTGGCCAGTTTGAGGTTCCCATCATTAAATGATTTTTTTTCATCTGCTCTTTAAAGACTAAAAGTGAGAATTTGCTTGTAAAAATGGTATTGTCTTGTTAACAGTTATAATCTTCAATGTTAAGGAATGACTTTTAATGCCGATATATATAACGAAATTCAGATCAATTGTTTTCCTTTCATTAGCAAAATAAACATTTTTAGTCTGAGCTCAAATATTAAAGTTACATCAGATTTTCTGAACCAAGCCAGTCGCAAAAAATGCCATGTTTGTTGAAGTATAATTCATGGTCTGCACATTATTTCTGCTTCACAGACTACAAGGCTGAAGTAAAACAGTAAAATAAGTAATTAAATCAATATTTCAAAACAACACTGAAAAGAATAAAATTATACATATTACGTTATTGACACAAGTGAATTTGATTAACAACAAATCAAAATTATCACTGCACTGAAATGGGACCATCAGAGATGCTACCATTTCGCAATTTGCATTGCACTGGACTGCATTGATAAAACACATTTCCTTCAATCATGCAAAATTTACATGTAAAACAGATTTTCAAAGTTCACTTGCCTTATCAGTTTACCTTGTACCTGCATTTGATAAAGTCAAGGGTCTGACAAATTCTGATCTAGATTTGGCATCTCTGACCTCGGCCTGCAATTTGACACCCAACCACGTCATCACGATTTATCGCCCAAAATTACTGCAGACAATCATCAAAATTCAGCCTGAAACATCCACTCAAACACAATAATCTTGCCTTTTTCAATATTTTCAAACAAATCTTTGTTGGAATGCAGATTTCAAAATTGAGTAAGGCTTTGTCACAAACTTTCAGTCAGCAACTGACCAGTTTTCAACCTGACCAAACTGGCTTTGTTGATGTTGACCTCCCTATTACTTGCCATAAATAAATACATCTCTCAAGGAAAGTCATTATGAAACACTCTGATAACTTTGTCTCCAGTTACACCGCTGAACACATCCGCTTATTCTGTTGAATTCAAGCTGGTGCTGCTGCTGCCTCAGAACAGAACTTCTGTGTCCACCATTTTCAATCACCAATGTGTTTCTTCCTCCCAAATTGTCCAATCAAAATTAATTTTTGCCTGTAATGCAGGATAATTTCTCGTTGGAATGTTTCTGAATGTCACTGGTTCTTGTGACATAGTCTGCTACACTGTGTGATGAGTACACAAGTAGTGCTGCTCATTTGAATAATGCTACATGCGCATGCGTTGCCCGAATGATAGGTAGGTTTACCACAAAGGCCGATTTCTTGATGCTTAGGGTAGGCTACATACCAGCTGTTCTGGGTTACTACATGTATGACCCTGATTTATTCTTGTCCCCACCCTCAGTACCTGACAAGCCAGATGGAGAGCGGTGTCGCCAGTGTTGGTGGTGATGTTGGGGTCAGAGCCCCATAGCAGTAGCAGCCTCACTGCATCATAGGAGGCTTCCTGGGAGATGCAAGCATGGTGTAGAGCTGTCAGCCCCAGTCGACCCTTGGTGTTTACATCCGCTCCATAGTCGTGCAACACCTGCAATGTGAGGGTGCACGAACCAATGAAACTGGAGCAAGACCTCACATTAAATTCAGTAACTGGAAAAAAAGGTTTTCATGCTTTCACATCAAATTTTGCAAGCTTTCATTTTCATTTTCCAGTTGATTTTCTTACCGTTTCATACTCAAAGAATAATTTCATTACAAAAAGAGGTGACATTTTGTTTCCATGCACAAGCAGTCTGGCAAGTTTGAAATGAACATTGCCTTTTTGACAAATTGGATGGTACATAATGACCACCAGATTTGAATGGATGGTAGATGCTAGCAGATTGCTTTCTGACTGCATCCTTCTTGACTACACTGTCACCAGGAGTTCCTTGATTTAAAATATTCATCAGAAGAGAACGTACAAATTCAGGTGTCCTTGAAAACATGTGGAGGAAAAAAATTGGGGGGGGGGGGGGTCTCTCCCCCTCCTACACCCCTCCCAAAATATGAATAAAGAAATAAAAGTGAATAGTAGTACCACTGCATAGCAATATGCTCTCCCCAAATTTCACTCAGCCAGATTTGACAAGATTACAATTTGGACATGTTGGCCCTCCACACCAGGACATTTCCCCTGTCCCAAGGCCACCCCTCCACACCAGGACATTTCCCCTGTCCCAAGTCCACCCCTCCACACCAGGACATTTCCCCCTTGTCCCAAGGACACCCCCTCCACACCAGGACATCTCCCCCTGTCCCAAGACCATCCCCTCCACACCAGGACATTTCCCCCTTGTCCCAAGGCCACCCCTCCACACCAGGACATTTCCCCTGTCCCAAGTCCACCCCTCCACACCAGGACATTTCCCCTTGTCCCAAGGACACCCCTCCACACCAGGACATTTCCCCCCTGTCCCAAGACCATCCCCTCCACACCAGGACATTTCCCCCTTGTCCCAAGGCCACCCCTCCACACCAGGACATTTCCCCTGTCCCAGGACACCCCTCCACACCAGGACATTTCCCCCCTGTCCCAAGGACACCCCTCCACACCAGGACATTTCCCCCTTGTCCCAAGGACACCCCCTCCACACCAAGACATTTCCCCCTGTCCCAAGACCATCCCCTCCACACCAGGACATTTCCCCCTTGTCCCAAGGCTACCCCTCCACACCAGGACATTTCCCCCCTGTCCCAAGGACACCCCTCCACACCAGGACATTTCCCCCTTGTCCCAAGGACACCCCCTCCACACCAGGACATTTCCCCCCTGTCCCAAGGACACCCCTCCACACCAGGACATTTCCCCCTTGTCCCAAGGACACCCCTCCACACCAGGACATTCCCCCCTGTCCCAAGGCTACCCCTCCACACCAGGACATTTCCCCCCTGTCCCAAGGACACCCCTCCACACCAGGACATTTCCCCCCTGTCCCAAGACCATCCCCTCCACACCAGGACATTTCCCCCCTGTCCCAAGGACACCCCTCCACACCAGGACATTCCCCCTTGTCCCAAGGACACCCCCTCCACACCAGGACATTTCCCCCCTGTCCCAAGACCATCCCCTCCACACCAGGACATTTCCCCCCTGTCCCAAGGACACCCCCTCCACACCAGGACATTTCCCCCCTGTCCCAAGGACACCCCTCCACACAAGGACATTTCCCCCCTGTCCCAAGGCCACCCCTCCACACCAGGACATTTCCCCCCTGTCCCAAGGCCACCCCTCCACACCAGGACATTTCCCCCCTGTCCCAAGGCCATCCCCTCCACACCAGGACATTTCCCCCTTGTCCCAAGGCCACCCCATCCACACCAGGACATTTCCCCCCTGTCCCAAGGACACCCCGCCTACACCAGGACATTTCCCCCTGTCCCAAGGCCAACCCCTCCACACCAGGACATTTCCCTCCTGTCCCAAGGCCACCCCTCCACACCAGGACATTTCCCTCCTGTCCCAAGGCCACCCCCTCCACACCAGGACATTTACCCCTGTCCTAAGGCCACCCCCTCCACACCACGACATTTCCCTCCTGACCCAAGGCCACCCCCTCCACACCAGGACATTTCCCCTGTCCCAAGGCCACCCCTCCACACCAGGACATTTCCCCTGTCCTAAGGCCACCCACACCAGGACATTTCCCCCTGTCCCAAGGCCACCCCCTCCACACCAGGACATTTCCCCTGTCCCAAGGCCACCCACACCAGGACATTTCCCCCTTCAACAAGGTCACCCAGCACATTCACCTTCATCATGTCCAGACAGTTGTGCTCACTGGCAAAACTCAGGTATGTGTTGGCCGTCACCCGGGCCCCCGCCCCAATCAGCAACTTCAGACTCTCCACCGATGGCGCTCGAACCACAATCTCCAGGGGGCGCCCTTGCGGGTAGTTGGGGTCGCTGCCCGCTTTGAGCAAAAGGTCGACGAGCTCTACACTTTTGGCAAAGCAGGCTCTGACCAAGGGGGTCTCGTCGTCCAGGTCTTTGAGCTCCACATCGCTGCCCGCCTCCAGTAAGGCCTTGACCACTGGCACGTTGGACTCCGTGCAGGCCAGGTGGAGAGGGGTGTTGCCGTCCTCGTCCTGCACATTGGGCTGAAAACACATGTCGTCACAATGCTAATGGATTAGAGCATGTGCTTTTGTGTGTGTGTGTGTTAGGTTTTTTTGCTTTGCTTTTTTTTTTTTTTTTTTTTTTTTTGCAGTCTCATCATCCATGTTCTGTCAGTGGCATAATTCCTATGTCACATTACCTGGCTCTTCATGACACAGCCACACCCTTGCTTGTCCTACTGCAGAATCATGAGACCATCCACTACCAGGGTCACTGTAGTGCAGCAGAGTTATTTGGGTAGTGTTCAGGGGGTCCCGCTGTGATCCTTCATACACAGGACACAACCTATTAAGCCCTAAATTGGAAAAAAATAATTGATTGGTTGTGGAGCTAGAGCAGACGAGCCTCCTGCGACTGGCAACATCAGTGCCCACCTAACAACCATCCCCATGGACTTGCTAACAATGAGGGCTTTCACACGTTCTGACCATGCCCATATTCATGGAACTGGAACTGAAATGGCGGTTGCCACAAAAGACCTTCCACAGAATTTGAGACTGTTTACCTACTGACGATTAATGAGGATGGGTTGATGAAGGTGATTTTACCAGGTTCCATTTTGGTCTGAGACTGCATGACAGAGCTTTACTCCACACTTCAATCATAACATCTCCCAATTCGACAGGGCCCCAGTAATACAAGACACCCGCAGAGCTGGTCACATCATTTGAGCAATCTCAACGAGATGCAAACTCAAACTCATTTAAGTGGATGAAACTTGACAGTGCAGCTCCAGTCTCCCTTTTGGGAAATGACTGATGCCTCTGACAGGACTCAAAAGCCCTGATCTTGCAGGCTCCACAGTAAAAAATAACATGCTCCAAGGCCTAAAACAATGAATCAAATATCTATAGAGAGATACAACTGGATTTTTCTCAGAATTCTTATTGAGTTAGAAAATTGATTTCACTTCTTTTCTTTCAGATGCCTACCAAGATACCTGCTAAGTAGTTCCAAGCAGACAAGTGAAACTCAAAAGGAATGGGAGTGGTTGAAGAAGGCCGGATGGTGCTAAGACAGGATCATGGGTATGCTCCGTGGCCTGAAAGCTGACATCATGTATGGGGTAATTCATTCATATTTACACTGTGAGTGATGTCATCAATGGACACTGTTCCTTGTGGGATTTTGAAATGAGGGTCAACATGGCTCTCTGTCCCCATAACGAGGTCAGATCTGAAAACTGGGGATCAAATGTCTGGATTCATTAAGAGACTTATGGTGTGTGTTTTTTCTACACTTAATTATTAAATTACTGATGTGTGATAATGTGCACTGTTTGTGTTCTGGATGTGCTGCAAACTATGATTCAATAATAAAAAATAAAAAAAATCTAAATAAAACCACTCAAATGATCTTCGGGGATAGAGAAAGAGAGGATGATGGAAAACAGGCAATGGAAGATCTGACCTGAGCTCCCCAGGCCAATAACATGTTGACCATCTCCAAGTTTCCGTCACTGTGGTCACTGGCATAGTGCAGGGGATACCTCTTCAGGTAAATGGATGACACGTCTGTCCGAGCACCTCTCTGCAGCAGCAGGGGCACCAGGTCTGCACGGTTCATCTTGCAGGCAAGACAGAGTGGTGTCAGGCCGTTACGACACACTTCATTGACCAGGTCACCACGACTAGGGTCGCTGATGATGCAAAGCAGTTCGATGTCATAGGACGAGCAGTTGCCTGAGGCAATGGCCTGGTACAGGTTTTCCATTGGCTCACTGGATGTGGGTCAATGGTGATCTCTAAACAAAAACAAAGAAATATTTATTTATGGTAAAATGTGTAGTTTTGTATCGTCTGTGTGTGTCAGACATAAACTACTATTGGTCCTAGACTTATGTACATAGAGCAACAAAATTCTGCATAGCTATCAGTTTATGGTCCCTTACCTGCAACACTTGACTGACCTTTTAATGTAATCACATCTTTTTTCTTTAAAACTAACGGTGAAATCAGGAAATGTGGAACATAGTGTATAGCATAGTTTCCTGCCTACAAGACAGCACAGGGCATTGGGCACACCTCTAATTAAAAAAACAAACAAACAAACAAACAGAAAAAGTCAAAGATACATCCACCAACCAAAAAAAGTAAGAACTGACGGTAACCCTCTCTTGCAAATGCACATGTCAGATCCCTGTAGCAGAAGAAAGAAACTGTAGAAGCTAAATAGTCCATTGTCCATTAAAAAAAAATAAAAATACAGAAAAAAAATCAGTGATGTTGAATTCTGGGAACAGTACTCTCCAGCTACAGCTCATTTGAAGTCTCCTCGGTCATTAACACAGAAAATCCCCAGGAATCTGACTTCTGGGATTCAGACAGGAACAATGACACCAAAGCCTCAATAGAAATACCCCAGTTGCTCCCTAAGTTGCTACTCTGAATCCAATCTGATATCACAGCTTCTAACATTGTACGTCTTGCTTTGCATGAATGAAAAGCTTTCCTGACTTTCTTACAAACACCAAATTCAGTCTTCTATTTACTCCAATTGTGGACAATAGACTTGTTGATTCCCAGTTCAGAGGCAGTCCAATGATTTCCTTTTTATGCCAGTAAGTGCAATGGCTTTCAATGTGAATTCGGCATTGCATGCTGTTGGTTTGGTCTTCTGCATGATGTAGGATTTGAAGAGAGACGCTAAGTCTGATGAGAACTGGATGAACGTTTTACTGCAATTTGCATGGAAGCAAAAGTTCAGTGTGCGATGTTCTAAGTTATTGTCTGTTGTGGGAGAGTTGTCCAGAAACAGGCGAGTTATCCATTTTCTCGGTCAGCTGCAGTATACTTTTTCTTTTCTATTTACATCTTAGATAAAGCATTAACAATTAATGAGGCACAGAGGTCAGAGTTAAGTGAACACAGGTCTGCCTCGTAGGCCAGAAATGATGGTAAATGGAAAAGTTAAAAAGAAAAAGAACAGAAACAGCTTATTTACTCCAGTTCATTTCTCATATCCCCCTTCTTGGAACCTAAAGCAGCCGAAGTCAATCTGCTAATGATTCTGTTGCACTTTGATTATGAACATATGGATGTGCTGCAAACTATGATTCAATAAAAAATTTTTTTTTAAAATCTAAATAAAACCAGTCAAGTGACCTTCGGGGATACAGAGAGGATGAAGGAAAACAGGCAGTAGAAGATCTGACCTGTTCTTTTTCTTTTTAACTTTTCCATTTACCATCATTTCTGGCCTATGAGGCAGACCTATGTTTAACTTAACTCTGACCTCTGTGCCTCATTAATTGTTTGCAGCACATCCATTATGTTCATAATCAAAGTGCAACAGAATCATATGGTAAAACTAGAGCAGAAAACTGCAGACACACACTCAAGAAAAAACTGTAAACAGAGACATTTGTAACATTGGAGTTCCTGATGGATTACACTCATTACCTGTACAATAGAAGCAGTTCATGCTCTACAGAGTAGACCAGCTGGTTTTGCACATGATTGACACTGTTTGTAGACAAAACCACCACTAATACTGATCCAGACCAAAATATCCACAATCAGAATTACCACTTATGCCAGCGAGGCTAAAAAAAGATCTGAAACTGTCCTCTTTGAGTAGATAAGAACGCACCTCTTGTATTGCTCTTGTACAGTTGCACATATTTTGTAGCAACTTACACAATACGTGCAATAACCTGCCCAAGCTGGTAAAACAATTTTCATTCGTGTATGCTCTGAAAGGTACTACTACCTTGCTGGTTATGAAACCTACAGACACAGCAAGTTTCAGGATTTGTTTAGCCACTCTGTCTTAAGATATGGTCAGATCTGTCCGCACGCTTGAGAGCAGAAAATTGGCAGATCAGAAAAACATGCTTTTCTAGTTACCCTTCCCTTAAAGACTGCTTGCAGCTGTCCAATCAGATGATTTCGTTTGCTTTCTCGGCTCATAAGTAAATAACCCATGTGTGGTTTGATTACTTCCTTTCAGAAATGGCAACCACTTTTGCTGATGCTGATTCAGTTCTAAATTCAGTAATACAACACATATTTTTTTTAGTTTAAAACTGCGGAGAAATTAAAACGATGAATGACTATGCAGTGCAAATGCCTTTCATACAACAGAACATCAGCCAAGTGAGGAAAATGTGGAAAAAACGATTTTGTCAAGTATAGGCATATGTGAAAGAGACAACTCAAGCATGTGGTGATCCATAACAGTGCACATGTGTCAGCAGGGTCAAATACCAAAGTTCAAGGCAAGCAACTGTGTCAGTATTAAAGCATTGTCTTACTGCTTACATCTGATCACTGCCAAAGTTTTATGCAACAGTGATCTCCAAACAACTTCAGTTCTTGTTTGAATGGGTCAGCATTCATGCCTTCAAGGCAAAATGCCTACACAAACAGCAAGGTCCAAAGTCAGCTATGCAACTGACTTCACAGTGTGCCATACATGTGATTGTAAGGTAAGGTAATGTTGCTTATAGCCCAGCCGACCGCAAAGGGCCATATCAGGGCTGTCACCACGTTAAAATCAACTCACAAGTCATCAACAACAATAAAAAAAAACAACTTTCACACATCTTTTTAAAATACATCTTCTAAAAGCATACCAGAAACTTCGTTAAAAATCTTTCTTCCGTAAATCCTAGATCAGATGAAAAATGTTGATCTCTTTCAGAAACCCAAAGATCATGTCTGAACAGGATTTTCATGGAGTTTGCTGTAAAGTGTTTACGTCTCACATCGTGCAAGTCCCAACAATCTAAAAGAATATGTTTCACCATGAGTGGAACTTGACATGGAATGCACCACGGAGCTTCTTCACGTTTTAAAAGATAAAAATGGGTATAAAACGAGTGGCCTGTGTGCAAGCGGCACAAGACTATTTTGTCTTTATGGCCGCCTCAGGAACATGGTAAAAACTCTTTCAGGTTTGGACGGATTTTAAATAGTTTGTTATCAGTCTGCAAGGTCCATTCCTCTTGCCAGAGGTCTTTGACAGTTATTAACTCTGGGTTTTTGATCTGTGTACGGGACAAACATGTTAGACAGTTTCCCTGTTGTGGCATTCTTGGCCAAACGATCAGCCATTTCATTCCCTCCGATGCCAACATGACCAGGAACCCAAGCCAGAACGATGTTGTGACCTTTTGTTTTCAACCTACTAAAAAGTTTTTAAAAATGTGTAAAAGTTCGGGATGATGGAGGTTACGGCCAGCTATGGCCTCCAAAGCTGACAGCGAATCAGACAAAATCAGAAAGTTCATGCACTTATAAAGTATTCACAATACTAGCAGAATGATGTAAAGCTTTCCTAAAAGTAGTAAAACTGCTGGATACCTAACATCTAACAGAAACATCATTTTTGCCCTGGATGTGATCTTGATGCATGAAAACAGCTATCACTGACATTTGCTGCCACTTCCCCATGATAAGTCTATTTCTTTTTCACATGTGTGTGTGTGTGTGTGTGTGTGTGTGTGTGTGTGTGTGTGTGTGTGTGTGTGTGTGTGCGCGTGTGTGTGTGTGTGTGTTTGCATGACCGCATGTGCATGTGCACGTGTGCGTGTGTGAGTGTGGTCTTGACCTGTGTTAACATGGACAAATCATAACATGTGTTTGATTCTTCACTGTACCATCATGATTTTCACTTCTGGGGTTTGCAGAAAGCTAAGGGCAGAAGGGTAGGATGGGGAGGACTACTGCAGACTTTGCTCTATGTCTATGAAAAAAACAAACAGGTTTTTTCAGCTCTTGGTAACACTTTGATTCAGAACCAGCAACCCATTTCTGTACTGAGATCACCAATGTATCAGTGTAAACGCAGACTCAGTTTCAGAGAATGATGTGAAGTATCCGCCATCTTGAACACTGAGACCATTTCTGCCTGCCAGAAGAATATAGACAGAACACACACACTACAATTTGTTCTAACATGCCAAAGCAATATATATACAATAAACTAATAACTTCCAAGGATAAGTACCGAGCACCATTCCAGCAACTTACAGAGCAGCTTGGTGTTGCAATGACTGCAAGAAATATTCAATTATAAACAAGAGCTTGCTTTGTTTATAATTGAATATATATATATATATATATACACATATACATATATATACACAATGAACACTGAAAGAACCTTCAGCATGCCCATGGATGAAAGACAAACCTGATGGAAAATAACTGAGGCCATATATATTTTTCAATGACTAGAGTGAGAGAGTCAGGAGAGAGGAGAGAGAGAGAGAGAGAGAGAGAGAGAGAGAGAGAGGCAGAGACAGAGAAGAGACAGAGAGAGATACAGAGAGAGACATAGAGAAAGAAAGGGAGGCAGAATGGCAGAAACAGGGAAGTAGGGAGGGAGAAAGGGGGAGGGGAGTAGCAGAGTCAGGTGTTAAGTGGTGTGATGATGTGACAAGTTCATGAACAAACTTGAAGTTGATGATCTAGAAAAGAAGATTCATGAAATGCAACTGATATAAAGAGACTTATACTGCATTCCATTGAAACAATAAGGTTCCTATGATATGTCATGTGTAAGGCATGTACTTACTAGTGAAAGACAAGACAAGTAAACAATCCATCAAAAACCATGTGGCTACTTTGCAGTCACAGTTCCTATCTTTGGGTCAGTATCACATAAAAAAATCTCACTTGAAATAAAAAAAAGTTATATGATACTGGTTTTGTTGCCCCCCCCCCCCCCCCCCCCCCCCTCTCCACAAAGGAATTTTTAAAAAAATAAACCCATGGTATTCAGATGACAAGTATGCCATGAGCTATACATAATCGATGGCATGAATCTCACTTGAAATAAAACAAATGTATATGATGCTGGTTTTGTTGCACCCACCCCCACCCCCCTTCCACAAAGGAAAAACAAAACTGAACCCTTGGTATTCAGATGACAAGTATGCCGTGAGCTTCTTCTTCTTCTTCTTCCTAGGAGACTGGTTCACTCAAAAACGAGTAGGTCACCAGCGCGCATGTTAAAAAGTAAAATAAAATAAAATAAAGTGTGACTCAGCCTGTTGGCCCCTGGAGCAAAACCTGGCAACAAGGGGTCGCACACGATATTCAAAAAGTTAAAAGCAATGGCCAGATTCAGGCCCAGGTAACCACAAAATATCTGGGGAAGTTAAAATAGAAAAGTCGTCAATATGCAGATCTCAAGACTGTCGTATCAATTTGATTTTTAAATAAGACTGCATTTGTGGCAATCTTGATAGCACCCGGCAGTGAGTTCCACAGCTGTACAGAACTAGGATAAAATGAATACGAGTGGCTGTCAATATTTGATGCAGGTATGGCATAACATTGACCGCCACTCCTGGTGCTACTTTTATTCAGTACTAGTTGTTCCATTGGGATATCAATTAGTTTAGCTCTGCCTTTGAAGAAGATATTAAGTTTGATAAAAGCTCTTCTCTCTTCTAAGGGCTTCCATTCTAATTTCCTCATGTTCTTCCTAGTATTCCTCTTCTCTCTGATATGGTTCCCTGTTACGAACCGTGCTGCTCTCTTCTGAATCTTTTTGAGGTTATCTGTGTCCTTCAGATGGTAAGGATCCCAGACTGAGCAACCATATTCTAGTACTGGTCTAACCAGTGTTTTGTAGCAGTCGTCTTTAACCTTTTTGGGGCAGTCGTTGATATTCCTGTATAAGAAAGCTAAGATGTTATTTGCTTTCTTACATACTAAATTCTAATATAAGAAACAAAAGCAATAGTCCTCCAAAGGGAAGAAAACATTATAGAAAAATCACAATGCCACTCATCTAATTTTCGGCCACGTGGCCTTTTTCAAGAGAAAAAAACAAAAACAATCCAACTACGTGATGTCCATCTTTGGCAACTGGTCAGAGCAAAGAATTGACCAAGATGTCAGGTTGAGTCAATTCTTTGCTCTGACCAGTTGCCAAAGATGGACATCACGTAGTTGGATTGTTTTTGTTTTTTTCTCTTGAAAAAGGCCATGTGGCCGAAAATTAGATGAGTGGCATTGTGATTTTTCTAAATTCTAATGTTCTTTCCATTTGAGACGACAATCTATAATCACGCCTAAATATTTTGCAGCATTGGTTTCTTTAAGAATAGTATTATGAATAGAATATTCTGATCTAGTTGGTGAGCGTTTATTACATATAAATACGCAACACTTGGCACTTTTGGGGATGAAATTTCATTTTCCAAGTTCGTTCCCACTCTTGTAAACCATTTAGATCTTCTTGTAGAATGCGTGTATCATTCTTGCTTCTGATTGTTCTGTATACTAAGCTGTCACCTGCAAAAAGCCTTATAGTAGTTCCTGGAGAGAGATTTCTACTTATGTCATTTATATAAATTAAGAAAAACAAGGGCCCCAGAACAGTTCCCTGTGGTACACTCGACTATGTATAATCGTTGGCGTGAATCATTGAAAACTTAGCCAGAATATGCCTGACCTGTTTCTTAAACAAACAAAAATATATTACACACATATAATATAAATATCTGTCATCATCTTGCCGGTTGCCCCGATAACATGAATCATTGTCGCACTGTGAACTGTGGTGAAAAAGTTTTGTAACAAGACGGAGCGGACGGACTTCAAGAATGGAAATAAAAACCACGAACACCTGATCTGGATAAATGTGAACATCACAGCCCCATTCCTCCGCTCTACAAAGGTTCCAACGGTAATGTTGAAATTCATTCTACTGGCCTCAGACGTGAATCTAATTCAATCAGCTCGACTTTTTCTTTTCATCGTCGTGACCATCATCATGATGATTACTCCAGCATCTTCTGTTTGTCTTATTCATGAAATCCCAATATTGACAATAATTATGCCAAGGAGTTTTTCAAATACTGCATTCCTTTTCAGTGCAACATATGGCCCAAAGCAGCTACGAAGGCCACACTGACAAAATATAATCTATTGTTTATTACCGCAGACGTTCGTCCAGCTTCCGAAGTTGTCAAACAAAGGTACATCAATCCTGCTTGTTGAAGATAACAAGAATAGTGTCCCTTTAGTGTCTTTTCACTGATACTGTACGGCTTGCGCGCGCGTGCGTGCGTGCGTGCGTGTGTGTGTGTGTGTGTGTGTGGTGTGTGTGTGTGTGTGTGTGTGTGTGGTGTGTGAGAGAGAGAGAGAGAGAGAGAGAGAGAGAGAGAGAGAGAGAGAGAATCCAGCATCGTGGAAGAGTTCGGCAGCTGCTTCTGGAAAATGACGTTGATGGTACCACCAAGAACTGAACTAAACACTGTAATGACACAAGTAGCAACAGAAGTCCTAGCCTTTAGTTGCCCTAAGTCACAGCTGTGGGTTACTTACAACATACTGAATATGTATGACACCAGGGGGAAAAAACCCTGCTTACAACATACTGAATATGTATGACACTAGGAACAAAACAAAAAACAAACAAACAAAAACTAGCCAAGAACATATCAAAGCAGCAGGAATGCAAAGACATCAACGGGAAGATCAGGAAAGAGATGAAAGAGGCCGAACAAAGATGGAATTGTGAACATTGCGAAGACTCGGAAATAGAAGAATCTATCATCAGCAATAACACCAAGAATGCCTTCCAAAACGTGAAAGACCTAACTAAGCAGAAACAAAGCAAAGTGAGCACCATCCAAGACAAAGACGGCAGGTGCCTCACGGAAGAAGACATTAAGAAGAGGTGGTCGGAGCACTGCTCTAAACTCTCCAACTACCAGAGGAGAGGAGACCCCAGAAAACTGGTATACCAAGAGCTTTCAGAGAGCGATGACTTTCCTGTTCTCTGCAAGGAAGTCGAGGCGGCAATCATGACTCTGAAATGCCGCAAAGCAGCTGGTGTGGACAACATCCCAGCTGAACTTCTGACTCACAGATGACAGCCAGTAATTGACGTCCTGCATGCCATCTGCAACAAGAACATGGGAGACTGGCGAGTGGCCTTATTCATGGACTCAATCACTCATCACCCCCCCCACCCCCACCCACCCACCCACACACACACACACACAAAAGAGACAGTTTTGAACTGTTTCAAAAACTACAGCAACGAGGGCTCCTTTCTGTCACGCCAGCAAGGTCATGCTAAGGATAATCCTGAACAGATGGTGACCACAGGCAGAAAATGATTAACTCAGAGGAGCAGACAGGATTCTTTCACGACAATAGCACCATAGAGCAGATCTTTAATCCGCGGATTCCCTGTGGAAAAAAAAAAAATCTGCATTTTCAGAGTAACTTGTATCCCGTCTTTATAGAGGTTAGAAAAGCCCTTGACAGCGTATAGCCTGGCGCACTCTAGAGCTGGTCAACAATGAGGAAATTAAACGTCAGCAGCAAACTCATCTGTACCATCCAACAGCCATACACCAAAGAAATGAGTGCAGTTCTGGTGCCAGGCACAGCAGATGAGTGGTTGCACACCTCAGTTGGAGTTCGCCAAAGCTGTTTGTTGTCCCCTACCCTATTTAACATCTTTCTACAGGACATCGTGAATCATGCACTGGAAGACTACAGGGGCACCATCGGCATCGTTTTGTTTTGTAGATGATATCGACAGTTTAGCAGGCAAAGAGGTAGAACTAACCAACCTTGTACAAAAGCTTCATGATGCCTCGGTTAAATTCGGAATGGAGATCAGCGCTGAAAAGATCAATCTGATAACCAGCCACAAAACTATAGACAGAGCTGTACAGGAGGAAAAGCTAGAAACAGTCAGCCAGTTTAAATGCACACATAGGGACGACGCATAAACGCTGAGACTAAACTCAAAGTCTGAGACGTTTCTTTTTCAACCCACGCATGAACTGGGACAACAGGAAGGCTTGGTCTGAACCAGAGACTAAACAGGACCAAATGCACATCCATGAATTACTTGGTGGGAAGGTTTAGTCTAGGACTTAGTTACATCAGAATGACAGCTGCCATCATCTGCTGGGGTGTACAACGAGAAGACAGACAACATTGCACAAATCAAATATTCGAAGTGTGTGTGTGTGTGTGTGTGTGTGTGTGTGTGTGTGTGTGGTGTGTGTGTGCGTGTGCGTGTGTGTGCTTGTGTGCGTGCGTGCGTGCGTTTGTAGGGGTGGTGGTGGTGGTGTGGTTCTGACATCATTGTACATATGTACACGCGCTATCATGCGAACATACACACAGGCTCGAACACAAACATGCACTGCCATACCACACGCATGGAGATGAACACACTCATGTACACACACACACACACGCACGCACGCACGCACGCACGCAGCACGCACGCACGCACGCACACACACACACACACACACACACACACACAAAACACCTGCTGCAGCACATATTGTAGCCGGCACGAATTCTTGTGCAACTGATCTTTTTTTAAGGGCCACTCTTGGCATATGTTCTGATTGTTGACGACTAGCTTTTAAGTGCAAGACCTGTTCCATGTTTTCTGTCGGGCCATTACCACCAAAGGCATTAATCTGTTCCGTGTTTGCAGTCGGGCCATTACGATCAAAGGTATGAACCTGTTCTATTCCCAAGCCCATACACCTTTCTTATTTTTATCTGTAATCCTTTATGAAGGAGGACATCAATAACGTTCCTCCAACGAGTTTCTTCAGTGATAAAATGTGTTTCCTTCTAGGAGAAAGTGGGTTCTTTGTTGTAGATTTCATCTTGCCGGTTAGAAGTGGATGGACATTAATGAAGAGGAAGTACAACTCTCTTCAATGTCCTCCTGGTCTTTAAAAAAAAAAAAAAAAAAAAAAAGCATGACCTAAGTAGACGAAGTGACTAACTAGTTTTATTGCCTCAATGTAACAGATTTTTCATTTTCTTTTCTTTTTCCTTTTTTTTTTGGGGGGGGGGGGGGGTGGGGTGGGGTGGGGTGGGGGGGGTGAAAAGGCTTTGGCATCATCCATGAAGGCTTTTTTTTTTTGGGGGGGGGGGGGGGGAGGGGGGGGGAGAGCATTTGATATCCATTCCCGAGATCTGCTGAACCGGTAATGGTCATTGCAGCCATCAAATAACCCCCATTACCATCACACACATTACTGCTGTGCCAGCCTCCACAGACTGACACAGACTGTTGTGTAGGCCTACTCCTTCGTTGATATCCTCAATGAGAAGCCACGTTTCTTGGATGTTCTTTGGGACATAATACATCTTGAAGACCAGCTGAATCATCTTGTATGGAACTTCTCCATACGCATTTGCCAGATAGAGCCACGCCAAGTCCGGGTTCGTTTTCACTGCCATAAGCTCTGGGGTCTGCTTCCCAATGGATAGCGGCATGTTCTGCACAGTCAGACATTCCCAAGAAGTTTCCTTTCTGGACTACACATGTCAGAATGTATTCATACGATTTTCTGTGACGCATTTATTGACCTCGCTGCCATGACACAGAACAAGATTTTCTGGAGCCTCAACGTTCAGAATATCTGATAGCTGGTTGATGTTTTGATAATTGCTTGATGTCGCTCTGCTTCTGCCTTTTGGCACTTCGTCAGCTATGGTCCTTTGGTCACTGATCATCAAGTTTATCTATGCTGATCCTATTAGTTTGTGGGGCCGCTAAAAACAAACTAACAAAACAAAGAGCATTGGGACATTTCTTATACAACAGATCAGGTATTGCGCCAGGTGCGGGCAATCGTTTGGTTCTGGCTCTGTTAACCACACTGTAGGCTCACGTCATCCGGTGTTGGTGGCGCTGCAGGCCACACCAAGCCCTCGATTTCAAGTGTGCTTCGCTTTGAGAGTCGGAATATATCACAAACACTTGCGCTGTCGTTTTCATTTTTCTTGATTACGACTAGACCCATTGGATTCCCACAGAAAGGTCTTCCTGCTCATGGAATCACTTCAATAACAATGATGATGATAATAACAACAGTGAACGCTTACACAGCGCAACATCATCTGCAATTAATGGAGCTCTTTGCGTTTTACATAAAACGAAGGGGGGGGGGGGGGGGGGGAGGGGGGGGGGTAAAGTACATATGCATGTGCGCCTATATACACATAAAAACAAGACTTTGACGATCTAAGTACAAAATACAAACATAGAAAAGGCTTTGTCACAATTTCACAAAAACGTTACACCAAATATTCAAATCTAACAACTGCTTTCAGCAACACTCCATGTTCGGTAAATCAACATCTTTTTCCGCACTTGAACAAACCAGAATCTACATCACAATGACTCATCAGGAGAAGTGGAAAAATTCCGGCCAATTTGAGGAGATAATTAAGTTACTGTCTGTTCGTGCTTCGTTTTCACTGTCTTGAATATTGTTTGTGTTGCCTGACGGTGATCAAAGAGGTCGAAACGCGTAGCATTTGTTTTGAAATCTGTTCTTTCGTCTGGCGGTGTAGTGATTTTTCTGCTAATTTTGTTTCAGTGTTTGGCCGCTGTCACCTCACTTGGGTACCAGCCTTGAAAAGATGTTTTAACACTTGTCCTTTAAAGTCAAGGAAAGGGGCATGGCGAATTTGATATGGGTAAGAATTCTAAATTTATGGTGCACAGAATGAAATGGACTGGTGACCAAAATCTTGGTCCTCGGGCTCAGTTGAGGTGTATAAAGATGGGACAGAAAGAAGTCATTTAAGCAGGCGAAGAGCCCGAGAACAAGTAAAAGCGCAATAACGACCACTGACTACCTGTATTCTATTCTTGCTAGACCAGAGAGCCAGTGGAGTCTTTAACAGAGGGTTTTTCTTCTTTTTTTTTATGACGTGGCTTCGCATGATCACAACTCTTCATCCTGAGGACCAATATGGCAGCGTTCTGAACACTCTGCAGTTTAGACAGCAAACACTGGGCAGCCAGAGAGAAGTGAACTGTGGAAGTCCAGGTTTGAAAGAACAGCAGAGCGCACGCTTTCAGACATAATTGCTTATACCAGTTCAATTCCATTCAATCATTGAATTCAGTTATACTTTATTAATCCACATGGAAAACCCAGCCCATGCCTGGTATGCATAGCATGCCCGGTATGGCCGGTGGCAAGCCCGGATAAATGGGGAGCCAGGGCAAGCGTCAGGTTAGCTTCCTCACCTTGTCCTTAAATCTATGTAGCTACAGAAACGTCAACAACAACAACCCAGCAATCTCTTCTTGGAGCGAGGGAACCTTCTACAGGAGGACCTATGAGGGACTACAGTGAAAGCCAACCGGAAGCTGCAGTGCTGACAACTCTCTTGACGACCAAGAAAACAACGTCGATATGCGCTTGGAACATACGGACGCGAAAGACGGAGAGACTTGGATGCAGAGAGGAAGAGAGCAGGATACACCTGGAGAGAATTGGAAAGGGCAGCCCAGGACAAGGCGCGCTGGCAGATTGTTCTTGATGGCCTTTGCTCCAGTGGGAGCTGATGGCTTGAACGATGAACGAATCCACATGGAAACTCGTTAGTTGGAAAGGCTGTAACTCACTGTGTCGCCACGAGCACAGCGCCACCATACTGACTGTGAATTTTCACACAAGCTAACAAACCTTTGCAACTGCTGGCATACCTTTAATAAAAAAAAATCTCCGTCAATACGATTTTTGACAATGATAATATGTTTTGATTTTTTTTTTTCTACGAAGCGACTTTCAAATTTGTAAAATTCTTTTAAGCCTACTGCATTATTTCTATTCTTTTCAAACGTTTTGCATCAGTGGCCCCTTCCCAACGTTAGCCTACCTTACCTCCTTATCCAGCCACTCCCCCCTCACCCCATCTCCCTTCCTCCCCTCAGTAGATTTGATTTATGTCCCATTGGCTGACTTATTCCCAGACTAAAAATAGGCCCCCTACGCTGTGTAGAGTCAGGAATAAAGTTTTTTTTTTTTTTTTTTTTTTTGTTCGTTGTAAAGTATTCACCCTACACTTTGGAGAAGTTCATTATATACTTAGGCACTTGCACATTCACGCTTATGCACTCTGCCTTTGCGGGTCAGTCCAGACACTAGCTTGGGGTCTGATCAGGATTCTTGCCAACCCCCAGGAAGAATTAATTACTAGCTCCTAGTTGAAATCTGTCACTGTCTCCGAGTCCCCAAGTCATGTGGTTGTAGTAGTGGTCAAAGCGCTCCTCCAGGCCATCGTCACAGTCTACGGCTGTTCTGTCGCAATGCTAAAGCGAGAGTGTTTCCTGTAAACTGGAGGCCCTGGCACTGGTCAGTCACTGGCACCCTGAACATGACGTAACTCCCGAACAAACTACAAGTCAGAGACCTGTCCTCGTTGAGCCTACGTGTTGTACTGCGAGAGTTCCACTGCTTGTTTACCTGTAAGTGAACACTTCTCAAGCAAGGTGCACTTCCGCTGAGCTCGCCAGTGTACGCAGCATCCGTGCGTCACTACAGTTGTCAGCATGTGCTCTGGTGTCTTGACATGCTGGGGGCTGGTCCACGTTGCTTTGGAATCTGTCTCATGCTGGCCATTGATGGTGGTTGTTCCCAGAAGAAGTTTGTGCTGTGGTCTGGCAATCCAGGAATGGCTGTTGGTCGCATGCAGTTGTACCAATGCTGTATCAATCTGCTGTAGGCAGATGTTCTGTCTGTAGGATCTTGTCGCCGGTACGGCCTTCTTCAGCTGTCTCCAGGCCATGCGGCAGGCTGTCTTCATGCTCCAGTCATGGGCAACTCGTCCCAGAGGCCTATGGCCTGTTGAATGGCAACAATCGAGATTGGCAACAATTCATCAGTTTGACAGGCTTTATCAAATGGTTGAGAAAACAGTAAAATTAAACACCTAAATCGTTTCCGATCAAACTGTAACTGGGCATTTTCACCTGTAATCAAAGAAACAGGAAGTAGTCTGCGATATCTTGAGATTGGTTATCTTACCTTGCATACGACGTCAGAAGTATGACCGAACGAGTTGGCTGCTCAATGCAAGTCAGATCAATCCACCAGGTGTAGTTCTTCACTTAATCTCGCAGTGATTATTAAGTAAATCGTGCATACATCGACACCAGAAACTGTGGACTGAGCCGACATTTCGGCGTAGACAAAAATGTTTCCTGTTGAAGTCGTCTGCTCTCCACTCAGTGGACTCGGGAGTTTATCCTACGTTACGGTTTACGTCATTGTCTCTGTTCCGTCTTTCACCATCACTCTCTACAACTCAGACAAAAGACAAGCACTGTAGATCTAACTTTCTGTGACTGAAATACCATTGATGACAAGCCATCAGTATACTTATAAATTTTAGTTTTAAAAAAATGTGACTATTTTGTCTAAAACATTTTAGTCTGCCCCACAAATGACTCCAGTTCTCAGTCCAGACCTCTATGTTTGAACAGGTCAGCAAATGCCTTTCCTTTATCAAATGTATACAGCAAACCTTTCCCTGAAATGAACGCTATACTGTAGTTACATGTCATGCAGACCTGTTTTGAACAAAAGATTTCCAATCTCAAGAGCAAACCTTTACTAACAGACACATGTTAAATACCTACAACTGTTTGTCAACAGGTAACCCAGTGATAGAAATAAACAAACCTGTCCACATGGGGATGCAATTGTCGTTTGAGGAGAGTGTCTTCCGCATGCATGCTGGAGTTGATTTATTTTCTGGAACAGTGTTTTGGTATAGAATGTGGCTCCGTTGTGTTTGGTGGTGGACATAGACATTAACATTGTATCTTAACGGTTTTCCTTCAATACGCTGTCCACACTGGCCTGCAGAGGCTTCACGGAGGAGACAGTACTTCTGTGAAAGCTGTCTTGCAGTAAAAGCTCATTCACAGAGTGATCTTTGGCGCTGTCTTCCATGAATGCAGAACAAAAAGAATTGCAACAGGCTTTCTTTGTTCATAACTTTTCTTGCATTTGACCTGATCAGACTCACAATAACCACGTTCATACTCATCACACCATACTGAGCAACAACAGACAAGACAGAATTCTCATGATTTTACTACAAATGAAACGGCGTGGTAAATACATTCTACAGTACAGCCATATACATATGTGTATGAGAAAATTGCAACAAAATAAAAGTTTATCAAATATCACCGGAACACTGTTTCTGTAAAAAGAAACTTCATAAGCATACAGGCACATGTATCTCCATCATTAAATCTCTATGTGGACAGGCATATGACATAACTAGCATTTTAACGTAGCCATTGGTTGGTCCATAATGCCCCTCATTGCATCTCTCCCTCTTGCTCTCTCTCTCTCTCTCTCTCACCTCAGCCCTCCACTTACCTTTCTGTCAGTCTCCATCCCCAGCATCATCAGACTATACTGACCAAAGGAGTGACGGAGCTCTGTAGGGCCAGGATTCAGGGGAGGGGGGGGGGGGGGGGGGGGGGGGGTGGGGGAGGTGAGAATGGGGATGGTGGAATGAAAGGAGGACTGGAAGTATGACGGGAGGAACTAGCGTTGCAAGTGAGAGAGTAACAGGTCGGGTCAGTTTGCCACTTCAGTATATTTGCAGATCCAGCATACAGCGTTTGCTAAGATCAGGCCGAGCACACGCAGTTTACTTCTCAAACGCACAGTGCCCTCCCTACCACTGTTAGGTTTTGATGAATTCACTAAGCCTGAGGGCACTGCAATGTGGTATCATTTACAAAGCACAATAAACCTTTCTAGGAAAAAAACACAAAATTCTCTTCCAGATTGAAAGAGGTGCATATGGAGAAAAAAGAACACTGTGTGTGTGTGTGTGTGTGTGCGCGTGCGTGCGTGCGTGTGTGCATGCGTGCGTGCATGCGTGCGAATGTGTGTTGTGTTGTGTGTGTGTGCGTGCGTGCGTGCATGCCTGTGTGTGTGAACACAGTCTAAGACTTGCTTCTTGGCTTATTCTTTGGACACCTTGAGGAGCAGAGGGCTAAAACAACCCCCTGCAAACAGACTTGGTTCTGGGCAGCTCCTTTCTGTTGTAAGTCAATTCTATATAAAGGCAAAAACTGATGCCAACTTCAGTAGGCCTGTGCTCTTCTGCACCCACCTTAGGTCGAAAGTGAACTTTCCAAACTTTCCATGAACAGTCTTAAAATTTGACTAATTAGAGACTTAATTCTATATTTCTCTCTCTCTCTCTCTCTCTCTCACACACACACACACACACACACACATGTACACCCACAGTTGAGAATGAGGAGGAAGATTCAAACACGATCTTTTCTTTCCTTTTTTTTTGTAATTAGCCTAAACAAAGAGGTGCGTGTGCGCATGCGCACACACCCACACGCTCTCTTTCTCTTTTTTGCAAGCCATAGTGTGTTCACATTTCTTTCTCTCTCTCTCTCTCTCTCACACACACACACACGCATGCGCACACACACACACACACACACAAGAAACAGACTGTGGTGTACAAATGGTCACTGTGCAGTCAATGTGTTTTACACGAGATAAAGACATGGGGATCAGAGGGGATGAGGGTGGGATATGTAATGATGGGATGATCACCAAAGCTGTTTGACAGAATTGGACCTTCTTACTGACTAGATGAATGGGGAAGGTGGGCAAGAGGAGAGCAGGGAGCTGAGTTGAAATACTAATACAGTATAAAGTGGAACACATTTGACAAACAGTGAAATACACAATGTATTGACATTTGAAATGTAAGATGGCATCCTAAGATTTCAGCATTAAAAAACTGAACGGGAAGGGTGGAGAAGAAACACTGTTGAAAACACTGGAAACATTCAAACATTCACTGATTCCACAGGACAGAACATTTCAAGCGCTGCCCTGGCACGAGTCATACTCTTCATGAACTGAAAACAGATCAGTATGGGCAGCATATGTGCCTGAGTGGGCTGGCAAAGTCTTCCTGCTACTAACTTCAAGTCACTAAATACTCAAATTTGGAGGCTGTTCATTCTCGTAACATTTGCTTCTAAGCTACAATGGGTACCAAAGATCATGCGTACTTAATTGCAGGCCAATGCATTTAGCTGTAATGACATTGTGGTGTCACAAAAATCCCCCTCCATGAAGACTTCTGCAATGGGTGTACTGACAGACATCTATCTCCTTCTATCAGGCAATGCTGGGTAGGGGCTACTGAGGTGCTATCAAGACAGACAGGCCTGTACATTCTCTGATCTTGCCCTCCCACCTTTTCTCCATCCCCCTGGCCACTGTCCCCGGCAGAACTGTTTTTGCCAGGCCCACTGTTCTTTAGAAAAGAAAGAAATGCCGACATGCATTTGATCTGTCTCTTCTTTACAATGGCCATCATATGGTCCAATAAAATCAACTATCTGCAAAACATCACAGGAACACAGTCTTTGTATTCAATACAAGGAACTTCATAAAAATCAGTCATCTATATCTATCTATCTATATATAACTATATATTTTTTTAAAAACAAACAAAAATGCCCACATACATTTTACCTTTCTCTTCTTAACAATGGTCATCATATGGTCCAACAAAATAAAACATTCTGCAAAACATCACAGGAACACAATCTTTGTTCCAAATAATTATGAAAGCCATGGAATTTCATAAGGATCAGTCAAATGAATATGTAAATATACAGGGCAAAACTTGGGGGGGGGGGTAGGGGAGGGAGGGTCAATATATGGACAGAATGAAGGCAATCCACTGATAGCAGGCAAAACATGAAGTGTGGGAAAATTATTTAAAAAAATTGGCGGAACATGCGAAAAGTGTGAATGCAATACATGGAAAACAAGGCAAAACAGTGGGGCAAAACAAGGATAGTGGGGACACAATGTTGAGTAAATCTGATTATATAAACACCTACCCACAATTGGCTTTGTTTGCACGATGTGTCAACAATAATTCGGTAACTTCTTGTTTTGAAGATTCTCTCCCTTTGCATTAAAACATTCTCTTCTCTCAATACAGAAATGGTTACAATGCTTTCAATGGACACACACAGAATTCACAAGTATTATAATCTTAAGTTTTTCTTTTCTTTCTGTTTTTCTGCATATAAAAGTACAGGAACACACATTGTATATTTATCGCAATAAAAAAAAACAGTCACTCATTGGTTTTCATATGACTTCAGAGGGCAATCATTGATTGAATTATGCTTAAAAATGTTCATAATATCTTTTAACTCCATGTAAACAGAACAAAACAAAATGAAAATCATAGTCAGGAACATTAAAAAGATCCTTTCAGAAGTGAGTACAGGATCTTTTTCTTTTTCTTTTTTTTTAAAAATAACAATATGAATGCTCAATAACTGAAACAGTCATACAGTGATCGTGTTCAAAATCCCCAAAACAAACAAAAAAAACCCCATTGTCTTCTGTCCTACCCCCCCCCCCCCCCCCCCCCTTCCTTCGCTACACACAAAATCATTGCTATATCTTCTTAAACTCAGTGACCCCACACATATACACTCCAAACCCATATGCATGGCACTGTCAGAAATTATGTATTTATATATATATATATAATTCTATCTAAATTTCAGTTCATCTTGACCTCTCAGACTGCAATCCGTATTTCAGAACAGGACATTATACTCTTCCTTGCTGTGGATTAAGAATATTGAAACTTTATGATTAACTCATACAGGTGAAATCAACCATTTTGTGGAAATGAATTACTTGTCAAGACCAAATCCAATGCATGCTTCCTCGCTTTTTGTCCTCCTCCAACTTATGTTCTGTGATTTATGAGATTTGTACTTGTACTAATATAACCAATTATTTTCAATTTGACAAACAATCCATTAAATGAGTTTTGTGGTTTAAAAACATGCTTTCTGTGTTTCAAGGTTACTCTAAGACTGCAGTGCAAAGAGCATCATCCCATATACATTAGATTACACAAGCAAAATAATCAGGTCAGTTGCTTCCTTACTTTTACATTGATTTTCTTTTTTTTAATGGCAAATATGAAATTAAGGACACTGAGAGTGAAATCTGAATAATTCAAGCAACTTTCATTTAACAATGACATAAATTAGTCCAAAACAAGTGCACATTTCCATAAATGATAGGCTTTGCAAGGTAACTTTTGAGTCACAACATTTATTACTAAATGTTTTAAGTTCATTTCTATCACTATTATTCACACACACAAATACACACACATGCACACGCACACACATACACACTCAGAAAAAATGGTCTCCTGAAACTGCTATATAGCCCTTGTAATTGTAGCACAAACAAAAAAAAGTTTCTTCAGCTTTGTGAACATTTGTTCTGAAAGTTATCACAGATAAGAAATCTTCAGTTGAAGTTACCAAGTCACCAGTGACAAAACAGCATACCTAAACATGATCTTGTATGTAAACTCTTATTTTGATTATTTCTTACACTGTAGTGAACATTCTCAGCAAGAAATTCCTATGCACTCTATCATTCACACTTTCAATGACAGTATTGTTCTGTTACCAAATCTGACCAAAATCTGACCCTGTACATAATATCATCTGCATATTCACTTCCAATCTTCCTCTGACATTTTAAAAACTATTTATGGCACAAAGCAAAAATCTTTTTTCAAAATTTTTTTATGTACTGAAGAAAAAATACACCCAAAGGTGCAGCGAGGCCAAGAGAAGTACTGTCCTCAACTGCTGAACCAACCAACCAGGAGCAATTCTGCACCACCCTTGCATGCTGCGCTGTGTTCACATTGGGTTCCGACACACACAGGGCATGCCATTAAGATGTCAAGGGACATAACTGCTCCTGACAGATGCCAAACTGTGGCCATTAAGTGCAACACAACAGAACTACCATGAAAGTGACCCCACGGGTGTATTCACCTGCATGACAGCACAGCCCACAGGCGAAAGACAAGACCACAAAGCCAACTGCTGTTCGTATCTTGCAGCCCTGCTCATAGTCATTTCACTGACAGGTGAAACAGCACAACTCCACACAGCCAAGCTTTCGCCACAAGGCCTTATGTGTCCTAGCTGCGGTTTTCACCATTGTCAACAGGAATTTTTCTGTGGTCAGTGGGTCGTTCCTTATCACCACTGGGCTTTCCCCCCAAGCTGACCACACCATGTTTTTTAATGCATTTACTACATTTAATTGCATTCACTACCACTGTTTACCACATCTGTACATGATATCGTTTGTACATTCATCAAAAATCATCCTGAGACTGGAACTATTTATGGCACAAACAAAGCAGGAATTTTTGTTGTACATGATTTTGGATATACAGAGTATGTAAATGCAATTAAATGTAACCATACACTTGTATATGAGCAAATGCACATATATACAAATGCAAACACGGAGCATACACACACATACATGCATATATGCATAGATACATAAATAGATATAACATCAAAGACATATTCAACACACTACACACAATGTGAAATAATTGTCTATAATAAATTACTAAAATGAAGATTTTGATGGCAAATTAAAGTAAGCAATGCTCAATAATTAAACATTCATATGTAGCACATGAGTATGTTACTTTTAAGTCAAGAAAAAATTATCCATGGCACACCAGGAATTAAGCATCATGTAAACCTCAAAATTCACCAGAGTAAGACTGAAAGCATTGAACAGCTGTGAATTGGAGTAAGAAGCAATACATATAATAGCTAATCAGCAACTGGCTAACTGCATGGTTCAACTCATTTTCAGAGTGTCATAGCATGGGAATAAGGATGGAAAATTAACAACCTTCCTGTGCTTTCCTTTGCCACCGGGCTGCAAGTTTGATAATCATCAGAGTGAACACAAAAGTTGATAGTACAAAACATTATGCCCCATATAGGCAAAAATGTGAATGGCACATGCACATCACATCCCTCATCAAGTACTAGGAAAGGATTGTCATTTATGAATCTGACAAACTTTTACCATTAACCCGTCATCAATATTGTGGAGAAAACATGTTTGTGTACATATCAGCAATACTACAAGGGTGTACCTCTCATAAGCTGTAATTTCAGGATATGAAAATTGACTCAAGATATAAAATTTGACCGACACAGCTGTCGTTATGTCTGAAGTAGAAGCAAACCAAAGGGAGCCGTAGATAGTTTATCATGCCTACGTCAGTGTGCTGCTTGGCTACAAAAATTATACAAACACAAATCCATGCACTCAAATAGAGGCATGTTAATGTCGGCTAAGTCTATCCTGATTGTTTTGTAAATTCATATTTAATCTTATCAACTGCACTTTTTGACATACCAGATTTTAATCAATGTGCAAAGTTGACTATTTTGTCATTTCATCTACAGTTTAAAACAAACATGCTATTTTCATGAGTGCTCTTCAGTGTTCTGATGATGATCATCATCTGTTTCATCATTATCACATGTATCGAAGGCATGAGTTGAAGACGAGGGTGACTCCAATTTGTTCACCCAACAGCTGACACAAAATGCTGGATCACAGACAAACTGAGAAGAAGACAACCATCAATCTATAGTCCTACTCCTACTCCTACAGCCACTAACAGACATTTGTTAAGTGTTTCCTACCTGACTGGTAGCTCTGAATGCTTTACAATAAATGCAGTAAACATAATGCACATCACAAATCAACTAAAAGGAAGGAAAAGTAAAAATCTAGATGAAAACTCATGTTTTACAAGACTTGCTGACCCACACACACACACGCGCACACACACACACTCTCTCTCTCTCTCTCTCACACACACACACACACACACACAATTAAGGTCATCTGCTCTGTAACTAAATGTAATAAGAGAGTGTATAGCATACAACAGGCAGTTTAAATAAACAAGAAGTGTTTTCAGGCCAGTAAAAAAAAAAAAGCTTAAAAGAGTGACAGATATCATGAGATAAACTGTCCAACATGGATGGAGCCAAATATGAAAGGAAAAATTCAGTGAAAGATTTAGTTTGTGCATGAAAACCACCATGAATAATCATAACCTGGTCAGAGTTGGCATGGGGAAGGGGGTCTGTAATTCTGTGTGAAATCTGTCAGGCAGTGAGCGACACTGTCTTCTGAAGAAAGCTAAAAAATGTTAAGCCCCTTTCCAACACAAATAATACCGTCATTCCTGATGTAGGCAGTACCTCCCCACCCACCCCCCCTTTTTTTTTTTCTCTCTTGCTCTCTTTTTCAAATATGAGTAAATGAACAAAGAAGTGAATAGATCAGCACTTCACACATTAATACTAGCTACAGAGATCCAATAAACAATAGATCATCGCTTCATACAAGACTACCAGCTACAGAGGAACTAATTTGGAGGGAATGGATCAGCACCTCACACATGATTACATGCAACAGAAAAAAAAAATGATAAGGAAATGAGTGGACTATCAGTTCACTAAACTGGAAGTTCTTTTACCACTGACTGTCCCCCACAGAGGATCTGTATCTTCTGGCACTTCCAACTAACAGGAAAACTGAAAATCCTGAGAGAGGACAGAAAAGTGGGGTAGGGGATTGGAGACAGAAAAAGGCGCATGATAAACAAAGGAGGCGCCTTTGGCTCCCATGGAGAAACAGTGCTATGCACAGGACAGTCTAAAATAATGTTTGTGTTACCCAATCAGCTAGCAAACATGTAGACAAAAGGCACCAAGCACAAGCAAGCAAACTCCCCAACATTTCTTCCTTGGATTTGTATACTGCATGCCGCTTTACTGGTGTGCTAGCTGGGTGAATAGGCACAGCCAGCATAGTTTGTTCAGAGTTATGTGCCCATAGTCATTTCTCCATGGGAGCCAAGGATCACCTTCTTTGACCCATTTTAAACTAAATCAATAAGACAGTCAACCTCTCAATGTTTCCATTCACAAAAGTAGTCACCACAGAAGCAGAGAAAGGAGGAGTGAGCAACAGAAGCTGATGAATCAGTTGCAGCGTGGCACAAGAGTTTCTTGTGGGAGGGTCTATTCATCGGTGATCCCTCCAATGATAATGTCTTCAAATCTCAAATATCTCTGCATGGCGGCGGCCACGGGGCAGTGCTGGATGTTGGCGTCTATGTCTGGAGGCAGAAGAGAGCGGATTCTCAAACGACACAGCATTTTCAGAGGCAGCGGGCCGGCAGCGAAGTCCAGCAGCAGATGGTAAACAACATCTCTGATTGGGGCCAGCTCGATACGACTGTCCAGAACCGGTAGCAGCTCATTCTGCAAGGACTCAAGAGTGATGCGAGCACCAGCAGCCAGCAGGAGATACAACATGGTTAGAACTTGTCTTTCTTGTCGTCCTTCACCGACGCTGCCTGAATTACTGGCTTCAATATACACTTGTGTGGATGGATGCGCCTGGGATTGTTGATATCCGCGCCATAGGCCAGCAAGAGGAGGACACGGGGGATGTGGAGGTGTCCAGCTGCGTATGACAGACAGTCATGCCAGTGTACCATCTGGTTGACCTCAGCCCCGTGCTCCAGAAGCACCCGCAAGACCCGAGTTCTCGACAGCCTCTTGATCTTTTGGTCAGATGAGTGGTCCTTCCCTCCCATAGCATCTGATGCACCAGATGTCACCTGGGGATGTTCCTCCTGGGACTTCACTTGGGTGAGTTCTTCCTGGGATGCCTCCTTGGGGCCTTCTTCCTGGGATGTTACCTGAGGATCTTCTTCCTGGGATGTTACCTGAGGATCTTCTACCTGGGATGACACCTGGGTATGTTCATCCTGGAGGTGCCTAGCCTCTGATGTTTCCTCTGAGCGTCCACCACTGGTTGTATCCTGGGTGTCTTGCCTGTCATCCTGCTGCTGGCTGTCCCTGGCTGGCTGTTCTGCAAGTCAGAAAGTAAAAGGTTTCCAATCAGCATTCGGTTATGGCGCCTAGACAATGGCTGTGGATTAGCAGCCTCAGTGCAGGCAGGCAGTATGGAGCACAGTATGATCTTCTCTCCTGTCTTGATGGTCGGTCTGTCCACAACATGACTCCAACACAGTGGGTTGACCACAACATGACTCCAACACAGTGGGTTGACCACAACATGACTCCAACACAGTGGACTGACCACAACATGACTCCAACACAGTGGGTTGACCACAACATGACTCCAACACAGTGGATTGACCACAACATGACTCCAACACAGTGGGTTGACCACAACATGACTCCAACACAGTGGGTGCAGCGTGACCCATGGTCACAGCCTGGTGTCTTTGGTCAATGTCTACCAATGTTAACAAGTGTTTTTTTTTCCTTTTGCTCTCTAATCTTCCACGCCACTTCAGCAGCAGTACTCGCACACTGTTAATTCCAGTTAGCCATCCACATCCATGCCACAGTTTGTCCCACTGCAGCCCCAAAACTGACGGTCTAAATGGAACAGTTGATATAAAGCCATCCCGAGGCAGCCCACTAAGTGGTAACTTTGGTGGTGTTCAATGGTGCCTGCTCTGATCCAACACGCATAGGACGTCATCTACCAAGGCCCCTACTGATGACAATAGTTGCCCTGAAGCAGTGCCAGCATGAGCGAACATCCTTTTTGTAGGGCACTACCAGGTCCGCCCAACAACACTTCCCATGAACTGAAACTGAGGTCACCATGAGAGCGGAGCACGAAGGGCCTGAGAGATGCAGACACCTGCAGTATTTGCAGGAAATTTGAGCAACACTCTCAGAGGCATCCACTAAGTGGATAACATTTGACCGTGTAGTTCCCGTCCTCCCATTTGAGCCTACACCACACTCACCTCTGGACGGGAGCTGGTTGGGGGCTTAATAACACACCAAGAGAAGAAGAGAACTGAACCACCGTTTCCCACTCTGCACACCTTGACACAAAGTAAAGCACCATGGCGGCAGCTCAATGCTGTTCAGATGTCTGTAGGATCATCCCAATTAACAGAGAGGTGTGTAGGGTCAGTGTCTACATGTCATTATCCCAGTTAACAGGGAGGTGTGTAGGGTCAGTGTCTACATGTCATTATCCCAATTAACAGAGAGGTGTGTAGGGTCAGTGTCTACATGTCATTATCCCAGTTAACAGAGAGGTGTGTAGGGTCAGTGTCTACATGTCATTATCCCAATTAGCAGGGAGGTGTGTAGGGTCAGTGTCTACATGTCATCATCCCAGTTAACAGGGAGGTGTGTAGGGTCAGTGTCTACATGTCATTATCCCAGTTAACAGAGAGGTGTGTAGGGTCAGTGTCTACATGTCATTATCCCAGTTAGCAGGGAGGTGTGTAGGGTCAGTGTCTACATGTCATTATCCCAGTTAGCAGGGAAGTGTGTAGGGTCAGTGTCTACATGTCATCATCTCAGTTAACAGAGAGGTCTGTAGGGTCAGTGTCTACATGTCATTATCCCAGTTAACAGGGAGGTGTGTAGGGTCAGTGTCTACACATGTCATCATCCCAGTTAACAGGGAGGTGTGTAGGGTCAGTGTCTACATGTCATTATCCCAATTAGCAGGGAGGTGTGTAGGGTCAGTGTCTACATGTCATCATCCCAGTTAACAGGGAGTGTGTTAGGGTCAGTGTCTACATGTCATTATCCCAGTTAACAGAGAGGTGTGTAGGGTCAGTGTCTACATGTCATTATCCCAGTTAACAGGGAGGTGTGTAGGGTCAGTGTCTAATGTCATATCCCAGTTAACAGGAGGTGTGTAGGGTCAGTGTCTAGAGTCAGTGTGTAGGGTCAGTGTCTACATGTCATTATCCCAGTTAGCAGGGAGGTGTGTAGGGTCAGTGTCTACATGTCATTATCCCAGTTAAGCAGGAAGGTGTGTAGGGTCAGTGTCTACATGTCATTCATCCCAGTTAACAGGGAGGTGTTAGGGTCAGTGTCTACATGTCATTATCCCAGTTAACAGGGAGGTGTGTAGGGTCAGTGTCTCACATGTCATCATCCCAGTTAACAGGGAGGTGTGTAGGGTCAGTGTCTACATGTCATCATCCCAATTAACAGGGAGGCGTGTAGGGTCAGTGTCTACATGTCATCATCCCAATTAACAGGGAGGCGTGTAGGGTCAGTGTCTACATTCATCATCCCAATTAACAGAGGCGTGCTAGGTCAGTGTCTACATAATTACATGTAAGAATTCATCTGCATTTATACCACTAAAAATTACATTGTTACATGAAATTCTCTGCTGTTACACCTAAAAAGTTTCTGTAACATAGTTAAGACTTTATCAAACTGTTTTGGAGTTATATCATAGACAAGCAGACAATTGTAATGACATTTAAACACACACACACACACACACACACACACACACACACACACACACACACACACACTTACAGGCTGATAATAGCAAACAATATTTGCTCTGCAGGCTGTCACACTCAGCATTACCAAATACACTTGAAACATCTTTTTAAAAAATTCAATAAAAATGCACAAATCACCATTAATCAATGTAAAACAAAATTAAAGATGAAAACAAGTGGAATTGAAACTATCACACACAGCCTTATGAAAAAAAGCTTCATATAAATCAAAAAGAAAATTTTAATAATAATTACCATTTATCAAAGTATATAAAATTTCAATATCAATGAGAATCAAGCAGAAATGAGATTATTCATTTAGTCATACATACAGACACGTTGGCAAATTCATTCACACACACTCTCTCTCTCTAACACACACACATCCCCAAAACACACACACACACACACATCCCAAAACACACACACACACATACCCAAAGCACACACACACACACACACACACACACACACACACACACACACACACACACACACATCCCTCAAACACATACATACACACACACAAACACACACACCCCACCAGACTCATCAAGCTGGACGTCATCCTCCACAGGGGGTATCCTGGACGCCCATGCCAGAGGGGGCACTTTGTTGCGTGTTTCTTTGCTGTCCACATCAACACCTGCCTTCAAAAGGTACTCCACCACCTGCAGCACAACACAATCATACACCTACAGACCCATGACCTTTTCCTCCTCCCCCCCCCCCACCACTTCCAATATTTTCATTTCAGAATGGTATCTGACTATACATCCAGACTGCATCCCCCTAAATGACACCGCCATAAAATTTCAGCCCAATGAGACACACCTATTTAACGTTCCATGAACTGTGCTCACATTTGCAGTGGAGCCACTGCATGCTTCATGTCACTTCAGTTCATGCTGTTTATGGGCATGCCAACTGTGGTGGCCATATCTGGGCTGTTACATCATCAAAACCAAAAGCTTGCAACCGTTTTAACAACCCTTTTCTTATGGCACAACCTGGAGAAGAGGGAAGTATTACCAGCCGCCATAGCGAAGTGGTTAGTATTGTGGACTCCCGGTTGGGAGGTCTTGGGTCTGATTCCCATCAGAGTCATGTGGGATTTTTCTGCCCTGACTGGCTCCTACCCAGATTTGAGTTTGCTACGAGCTCAACTGGGAAGACTGGGACCACACAGTCGAGTTTCATCCACTTAATGGATACATCTCTGAGTGTTGCTCAAATTTCCTGGCCAACTCTGCTGGTGTCTGTATCTCTCAGGCCTGGTTGATGCCGGGATATATCATGAAAGTAGGCGTAGAGAACAGCCCTGTCATGCAGTCTCAGACCGGAATGGAAATCCGTAGCATCATCTTCATCATACTTTCTCATCAATCAGCATACAAAAAGTCACGAATTTTGTGTCCCTTCATGCCCTGCTCTCATGGTGACCTCAGTTTCGATGTTTTCTCCTCGTCTGTGGCCTTGCTTTGATTCCGTTTGGGTCACCTGTATCAGCGAGTCCATGGGGGCTGTTGGTTGATGGATGTGGTGGCGTCCTCTGGAGGGAGAACTCACTCATCCGGCTCCACGACTTAATGATAATTGTCGTCAGTAGGGGTCTTAGCAGGTGGTGTCCTGTGTATATTGGATAAGAACAAACACCAATGAATACCACCGAAGTGACTTGGCAGAAATGCAGTGTCTCCTCCGGTGGGTTGCCTCCTGATGACTGGATATTGATTGCTCCCTGTGGATTGCCAGAGCCGGGTCTGTCGCAGGCCAAGCTCGGCTGTGGCTGTGGACGAAGTGTTGGAATGAGTGGTGTGGGTGCACTGCCGCTGAGCTGGCACAGAAGATGGGACAGCAAAAAAAAAAAAAAAAGAAAGAAAAGGGAAGTATTAAAGATGAGTATAGTACGGTAAGTTCAAGAATACCTAACTTCACTTTTGTTGATTACCCAATAGTATAGACTGCCTGATGATTCAAAAGAGAGGAAGAGCTGCCTATGAAAAACAATGACCAACAATCAAGTTCAGTGTTGTCTAAACCCTCAATCAGCCAAATATCAAAACAACAGTGTTACCAGACTCGTAGAATAAGAGAGAAAAAGAAATGCCCAGGGTCAGAAATGGATAGACATGCCAGAACAACCTCTGCCAGACTTAAAGTCTTCTGCGACAGGGTTTTCGACAAGAAGGAAATGGGTGGTATTCTGACTTTATAGGAGACTGAACACTGTCAAGACACCCAAAATGCCGGGTAGTTGGTAGGGACACTACACACAAAGGCTATTCAAAAAAACAAAAAAAAATCTGATGATGAAAGTGGCAGTGGTAGTCCACTCCATAGGGGACTGGAAGGCTGTCAAAATGTCCATGATACCCTGTAGCTGGCAGGGAGACTACTCTCAGGGCTATCCACCAGAGGTCTCCAGACTCTGACCCACAGGAGTAAGCAGACGTCCTATCAGCCTCAAGCTGAAGTTCTTTCGGGCCAGTCAGCTCCTCAGAGGTTAGGGAGAAGGGTGAAGCCTGTCATCATGCTTCCCTCAAAATGCAGAAGATCTCAGAGACTGGAAACAGCCAGTCATGTTGGGTTAAACAGTCACAGCCCGTCACTCTTCAAGGCAGCACTCTTCCAAGGCCACAGCTACAACCCTAGTTTCACCCAGGGCGTAGAGGAAGGATGTTACCTCTCTGAGAAAAGACAACTGCAAAATACAGGATGTTGGTAACTGAGTCAAATATATTAATGTTAATTGAAGCTTCACTGCATCAAATGGCAGCGTTGGTTGCCATTGTGTGAACCTCATGTGCACAGAGCTTGAGGGTCAAGAGTGAGTCACAGGGTGCTGTGGTGACTATGCCCAGCAGATAAAGAGTATATTCAACTGTTGTCTGAGGACAGACAGGGCACCCCCTGCAAGTTAGTGAGGTTCCACACCACAAGCGTGCTTCAGGGTGACTTTCATGAACCAGGAACCATTGAGGATAGTAGGTCTGTGTATGGAGGGATCACACGTCATTAGCTAATACAATAGTGTTGGAGAAACAAATCTTTGAGGTCAAGTCATTCAGACAGAATGAGGCAAGTCAACAACAATGCTGTGAACCAATTTTGGCTGGAAAAAAAAAAAAAAACGAGCCTTTGGATGCTTGACTGGAAAGGAAGTCATTGGTCATGACTCAAATGAACAATATTCACTCGTGAGTCTGAACGTTTTGGAAAAAACAGCCCTGAAGATTCTTGACATTAGAAATCTGATGACCAGACATAAACAGATCTTCAAAACAGTGAGCCACATCATCCATTTCAGCTAGACCCAGGATAACACCAAAGCACAAAGACTTTTGGCTTGTATGTTGAAAGCCCTGTAAGTGGAGGGACGCTGTCACAACAGGCTCGTCTCCATGCATGAACAGTCAAACTGCAACTCTTGCTCAACATAAAACACAGGTGTGAATGTTCCTGAAGAGAAGTCAGATCCTGATGCTGCTGACTGGTGTGGGGTTGGAACTGTTCTGGAGTTGAAACAGAAAGTCTGAGTTTGAGCAGGGAGTCTGCAGTTAGAGCAGAAAGTCTGGAGTTAAAGCAGAAAGTCTGGAATTAGAGCAGAAAGTCTGGAGTTGGAACAGAAAGTCTGGAGTTAAAGCAGAAAGTCTGGAATTAGAGCAGAAAGTCTGGAGTTGGAACAGAAAGTCTGGAATTAGAGCAGAAAGTCTGGAGTTAAAGCAGAAAGTCTGGAATTAGAGCAGAAAGTCTGGAGTTGGAACAGAAAGTCTAGATTTAAATCAGAAAGTCTGGAATTGGAGCAGAAATTCTGGAACTGGAGCAGAAAGCCTGGAGTTTAAGCAGAAAGTCTAGAGTTGGAGCAGAAGATCCAATTGGAAGCACTCTGAGATTGTACAGAAGACAAGATTCACCAATCATTTATAGACCTGTTCCAGTAGTTTGAAAATCAGCCTGATATTGAGATGGTTGGTGAGGATCTAAGGAATCTAAGGGAATGTGAATCAAAATGAACACTCCAGGTTTGGGTCAAGGTATGCATTCCCAGAGTCTGAAGTGCCAGGATACACAGAAGGCCTGAATTTGATTGGTCCACTTGGCGGCAGATAGATGCACGTGTGAAGAGATGACTCCAACGTTAAGGCTAGAAGACTGTGTGACAGAGAATCCACAGTGAAACAGGGGCTCCTGTGAATGCATAGCACCAGGTTCAGCAAACTGATCCTCATGCAAAGTAAGAAGAGATCCTAGACCAGGTTGAAAAGAGAACAATAGGTAGTGAGACAGGAATCGTGTGTGAAGACACAATGACTATTTCCCAAATAGAAAAGCTGGGATCAATGTTGGATGACCAAGACAATGGTGTACAAAACAATGACTGATGTGAGGCATGGACTTGGACCACAAACTGAACTGCTCTCAATAGACCAAGAATCTGTAAATGATCACAAGGTTAATTCAAGAATGATTAGATGAGAGAGGAAGATAGGCTTCTTTAGAACTTGCCTGATGACTGGAAGTTAGTAAATTAATCTTGGGCTAGATGACTGATTTTACCACATACATTATCCCAGAGGCCAAAGTTCAGGGTTACAATAGAAAAAAAATATAGATGTCAATAAGTAATACTGCTGTATAAGTAGGTGAAATTAGCAAGTTTCTGAGAAATATGAAGAACCTGCTGATTTGTTATGTTCACACATTATTTTGAAGGCACAAAGATTTTGGCGCAAAGAGTGAAGCAGATGACAGGAGACAAAGAGGAAGGGGGGAAGGAGAAGGGGAGCTTGTAAACTAAGCTTGAACAAAGAAACAGCATACTACCAGCCGCCGTGGCGAAGTGGTTAGCGTCGCGGACTCCAGGCTGGGAGGTCGTGAGTTCGAATCCCATCAGAGTCATGTGGGTTTTTCTGCCCCGACCGGCTCCTACCCAGAGTTGAGTTTGCTGCGGATTCAGTTGGGAAGACTGGGACCACACAGTCGAGTTTCATCCACTTGATGGATGCGTTTCTGAGAGTGTTGCTCAAATTTCCTGACCAACACTGCAGGTGCCTGTATCTCTCGGGCCTGGTTGACGCCAGGATATATTATGAAAGGAAGCGTAGAGTACAGCCCTGTCATGTAGTCTCAGACCAAAATGGAAATCCGTAGCATCATCTTAATCATCCTCATTCTCATTGATCAGCATTAAAAAACATGTCTCAAATTCTGTGGCCCTTCATGCCCTGCTCTCATGGTGATCTTAGTTTCGATGTCCTCTCCACGTCTGTCGCTTTGGTTTGGTTCTGTCGAGGTCACTGGTATCGGCGAGTCCATGGGGGCTGTCGTTGGACGGACGTAGTGGCGCCCTCCGGAGGGAGAGCTCACTCACGCCGGCTCCGCGACTAAGCAATTATTGTCATCAGTAGGGGGCTTAGTAGGTGGTGTCCTGCATATGTAAGATCAGAACAGGCGCCACTGAACACCACCGAAGTGACTTGGCAGCAGTGCAGTGTCTTCTCCGGTGGGTTGCCTCTTGACGACTTGACATTGACTGCTCCCTGTGGATTGTCGGTGCCAGGGCTGCGATGGGGCCGACCGGGCTGTGGCTGTGGACGGGGTGATGGAATGAGCGGCGTGTGTGCACTGCCTCTGAGGTGGCACAGAGGTTGGGACAGCAAAAAAAAAAAAAGAAGAGAAACAGCATACTGGAAATGCCACAGAGTCGGGAACAATATGCCTTGAGAACTGAACTGTGTAATGAAATTGTTTACATGAGACTGATCTTCTGGCAGATGGGACATGCTTCTTCTAGTATAATAGAAGACAGGTTTTTTGTTGTTGTTGTTGTTGTTTTTTTGGGGGGAGGATTTGTATCTCTGGACTTGGACCAAAAAGAGACTGAAGGGAAGAGCCCTGAGGGAGTGTATCTTCCCCTCCACCGCCAGTGGAAGGTATCTCTAACAGGTCAACCAATAGGATAAAAACAGGCATTGGTCAGATCAAAGCTGCAAGCGACATCTCTCTGAAGGACGCTGTCCATGACTCTTGAGAACCTCTACATGGGCGAGTGGCCCTTGGATGTACTTGTTCAGACTGCTGAAGTCTAAAGAAACAACATGACAAAACCAAACAAGGGAGGACCTCTGCATTGCCTGACATGGTGGCAAAGACGATAGGCTGGATCCCGAACTCATCCGCGGCATTGATGTCAGCCCCCTTCTCGACCAGCATGCGCACGCAGTCCAAAGCCCAGGGGCTCTCCTGGTTTTTGCAGGCCTCGTGGAGGGGAAGGAATCTTTCCCGATTCTTGCGCTCTTTGCCATTCACGTCTGCACCATGAGCTATGAGGGCGGCCAAACACCATGGATTACCCTGTTGGGAAAAAAAAGTTGATGATTAAATTCTACTGAGTACCTTGTCAATGTAAGAACAGTCATGTTCAGAGAGACTGAGAGAGAGATAAAGAGAGAGAGAGAGAGAGAGAGAGAGAGAGAGAGAGAGAGAGTTTTCTTTCTTTCTTTCTTTCTGCGTACGCAGGCTGATACTCCTGCGGACACTGCCTGTATAGACAGGCAGTGGAGTTTTGTGTGTATGGCCGTTTTTCATCCCGCCATTAAGGCAGCCATACTCCATCTTCGGGGAAGGTGCATGCTATGTGCAACGTGTCATCCATACCAACGGCCAAACTGGCCTTCTCTTCCGAAAGTTGGTGATGGGATTTTACGTGTGTGCAAGATGTTGTGCGTGCGTTCACACACGGAACCTCGGTTTATAGTCTCATTCGAAGGACTGTATGGGGAATGGAGTCAGAACCAATGTTAACCCCGAGGGAAAAATCCCCCTGTACCGAAATTCGAACCCGCAACCCCAGGATCACGAGTCCGGCGCTCTACCAACTGAGCTATTCCGGCCCCTAGAGAGAGAGTGAGAGAGAAGGTAAGTTAATGTTAAAGTAAGCTAATGTAAGTTATAGCCCAGCCGACTGCAAAGGGCCATATTAGGGCTGGAGAGAGAGAGAGAGAGAGAGAGAGAGAGAGAGAGAGAGAGAGAGAGAAGGACAGACAGACTTCAGTTTTATCATAAGCCAGCATCCTCTATATGCTATCACCATGCATGTGTGCACTCTCTCTCTCTTACTCACTCACTCACTCACACACACACACACACACACACACACACACGCGCGTGCGCGCTCACACACACACATACAAACACTCTCTTACATATGCGCATGATATATTCAGAAAGAAAATATATGACTACACTTTTTGTGCTTTGGTTCTTTTAATTAACTTTGATGCTATGTCCTTACTCCAAATTGTAGTTATTTCATCAACACAGTGCCAGAAAAGTGAACAAGAAAAGAAGCTGATTGATTGTGGTAGTACACTTTATCCAAATGGTATCCAATGTTAATAATATCTCACGCTATTCATTTACAGGAAGTGATTGTAATAAAACATGTGGTTTTCACTTCAGGTCCTACTGTGGTTTGGAAAAAAGCAGACCGTTGTGTGTGTATTGTCTATATGAGACTGGCATTCAATGAGGCCATTTTCCCATGGGGATGCCTATATGAGACTGGCATTCAATAAGGCCACTTCCCCTAACAATCAGAGAGTTGTACCCATTGTGCAGTCAATTTCTTTATCCAAGTTTGCATGGAAGAAAATGCTGAGAAAAACAACAGCCATATCTTGGCCTGAAATCCAAAAGGGTGAAATGTGAGAAGTAGTGGCCTAAAGACAGACTGTTCTGAGGTTGGGCTGGTCCAATGACATAGAAGAAAGAAAACAAAGAGCTGGTGTGGATGTGAAAATCAGTGTCCGCTCCCTGTTACCTCTTCCTGCCCATACTGTGCTCTGTCAGCTGTGTCCTGAGCACAGTCAGTACTCCACTGTGGCCAAGCCAGTGGCAGCACATTAACAACATAAAACAACAGTCCCCAGGCTACCTTTGTCATCACACGGTCCTGCAGTGGTAGCGCTAAGTTTTTCCACCTGATTTGAGACCACTGGCATGCTTGCTCTCTCCCCTTGCCATGGCGTTCCAGTCTGATCACAGACAATACCGCAGAGCTGCTTTCAACGATTCCTTTCATGATTTCTGGACATCAGTCAAACCTCAACTACAGAGCTCTGCAGCACCGGTCAGGTAATCTGAGCGATTTGTGGTTGAAGAACACCACTACCAATATATGAACGCCTCTGCAGGCAATCAAACTCACGACTTCCTGTTCCATAGCTTGCCTTGTTAACCGCTGCTCCACAGAGGCTGGTGAACTCTTGAGTCAAGGAGGAGGAAAACATAGCATTGGCTGAATCTCCCTGAAGTATTCAACTCATTTAAGAAATACATTTTTTAGGGAGTTTAAAGCAGCTTAACATCAACAAAATTCTCTTTAGGCTCATTATGATATCCTGTCATCAATTACAACACACCTACTCCTCAGCAGGAAACTACCCGTGCAATCAACTAGGATGTAAAACCTGCTCCTTCATTGCCAATATCCAACAATCACTAGCCCAAAAGGAAAATTCAATGTTCAATCCCATTTCTCCTGCCAATCCACCAACTTGGTGTGTGTACTGAGATGCTGCTTCTGCTCAAAGTTGTACGCTGGGGAAACAATGCACCCTCAACAAACGCTTTGTGGAGCACCTCAGAGCCATGCAGCTGTCCCATCCAACACCTGTGGGAATTCATTTCAATGCTGATTGCCACAACTCCCTCACTGCTGTTTGACAAAACCACTCCTCAGCTCCAGAAAGAAAATTCTTGGAGTCAAGGATCATCTCTCACCTTGGCACCACAATCCCTGATGAACTCAACTCCCTCATCTGACTTTTTTAGTTTGAATTATTCCAGCTCTTTGCCCCCTCTTTTCTTCCCACATCCTCTCCTCCATCCCTTGCTCTCTACACCCCCTCTCCCAATTTCCCCCTCCACTATCTTTCTATTCACACCCCATCTTCATATATAACATATTCATAACATAAGATATAGAGCATAACATATACACCCCAAACAACATCTCCACCATCCAGGCATGCATACACAAAGATGCATGCACATGTGGACAATCCATATGCACCTATTTTTATAACCCCCCCTTACCCCAATCCCCATACACATCCCTCACTCCCATGGTTCTGGGGGTTTTGTTTTGTTTTGTTTTGTTTTATTTTTCCTCATACACACCCTCAAGTGCCCCCTTCTAAACACAAGACTCCTTCTCTACCACCCTCCCTTTCTTTTTCTCTATCTCTATTTCTGTTTACTTTTTCCCCTGTCTGCCCCTCTTTTTCCTTTTTCCCATTACACACACACACACACACACACACACACACACACACACACACACCACACACACTTTCAAACATATATTTGTCCGTTTACGTATACGTTTTTATATGTTATTGTCTATACACATTTATTTGCCTTTCATTTGATGTTATCAGTCCTGAAGACGGTCTATGACCAAAAATCAATGATTTCTGTTCTGTTTTTCTTTTTCTTTCTTTCTTTTTCTTTTTCCTATTGTAAATCTTTTCACCATCCTAAAGATAGTTTGTATTGTCAACACAGAAGATCAGCAGTCAAAAATTGTTTGTAACGCACACAGGCATACACAAACACATGCCTGCTAAGTTATGCAGGCATACATACTAATAGAAATATACAAAGAAAACTTCTTAAATATACAGGAGGGAGTATAGGGTGGGCTGTCACCATAGGAGCGACGGACGGATGCACCAACCTTAAGACAAGCCATCTCCATGGGCGTCATCAGGTGATCAACCCACACAAAGTCCAGCAGAGTGATCTGAGACAACAGGGAATACAGCCTTGCCAGGTCCAAGTTCCTGCCGTCCGCATTGCTGATGATGCGAGTGACCTCCATCACCAGGTCCATTTCGCGTCGCACACCCTTAACACAAAATGACAGCACAGTGATGGCGTGAAATTTCTCAAGTGTGTGTACGTGCGTGTATGTGTGTGTGTGGATGCGTGTGCAAGTGTTTATGTGTGTATGCATGCATGCATGTGTACAACACCTGTGTGCATGCGTACATGCATGTCTGTGTGTGTGTGTGTGTGTGTGTGTGTGTGTGTGTGTGTGTGTGTGTATATATAATATATTGGGTATTTATATAGCGCTTATCCTCGGTCACAGACCAAGCTCTAAGCGCTTTACAATAAACACACTACCTCACTCACTCAATGGGCTGCCTACCCAGGTAGAGCCGGCCGAAGAGCAGCCTACTAGCGCTCATTCAGTTGTTTCCCATACCATTCAAATATCAGTCACTCATTTTCATTTATCTCATTTATTCCTCCAGTTTCTCACATAGAATGCATGCGATGTTTATACGTGTCCTCCATTTCCACCGGTACACCACGGCACACAACAACAGTAAGTGACAATTTTTGTGGCTTGGTAAGAAATACCAGGCGGCTATCTTAAACCTACATCAATTTTGCCAGGGCAGTGGGGAACCCCCTGCTCTTTTCGATTTTCAACTGCCATGGGTTCTTTAACGTGTGCATGGGGCCAGGAAGGCACACGGGTCCGACTCGCTTATAGTCCCCATCCGATGGACTTGACGTTCAGTTCGATTTGTCATTCAAACTGGGAAAGAAAGGGCGAGAAAGGCAGGGCTCGAACCCACGCACTTCTCACGCGTTGGATTGGCAGGCGAACGTCTTAACCACTCTGCCACCTTTCTTCCTGTGTCTGCGTGTGTGTGTGTGTGTGTGTGTGTGTGTGTGTGTGTGTGTGTGTGTGTGTGTGTGTGTGTGCATGTGTTTTCATGTGCAAGTGCAAACAAATCATGCAAATTTATAATCGGAACAATTTAGACATTTGTCTGACACGTTTCGAGATAACATTCCTCAGCAGAAGCCGAACTCACTTTGCTGAAGCTGGTATGTGTCCAAGAAAAGCACACCCCCTGCTTCCTTCCCCCCAATCTTGAGGTGGTCGTATCAAACAGCAGTAAGTCACCATAGACACAACTCGTATCAAACAGCAGGAAGTCACCATAGACACAACTCGTATCAAACAGCAGTAAGTCACCATAGACACAACTCGTATCAAACAGCAGCAATTCACCATAGACACAACTCGTATCAAACAGCAGCAATTCACCATAGACACAACTCGTATCAAACAGCAGCAATTCACCATAGACACAACTCGTATCAAACAGCAGCAATTCACCATAGACACAACTCGTATCAAACAGCAGCAAGTCACCATAGACACAACTCGTATCAAACAGCAGCAAGTCACCATAGACACAACTCGTATCAAACAGCAGGAAGTCACCATAGACACAACTCGTATCAAACAGCAGGAAGTCACCATAGACACAACTCGTATCAAACAGCAGGAAGTCACCATAGACACAACTCGTATCAAACAGCAGGAAGTCACCATAGACACAACTCGTATCAAACAGCAGGAAGTCACCATAGACACAACTCGTATCAAACAGCAGGAAGTCACCATAGACACAACTCGTATCAAACAGCAGGAAGTCACCATAGACACAACTCGTATCAAACAGCAGGAAGTCACCATAGACACAACTCGTATCAAACAGCAGGAAGTCACCATAGACACAACTCCATGCTTTTCCCCCTCTGATCATGATGAGATGGTCATATATCAAACAGCAGTAAGTCACCATAGACATAACTCCATGCTTTTCCCCCTCTGATCATGATGAGGTGGTCATATCAAACAGCTGGAAGTCACCATAGACATAACTCCATGCTTTTCCCCCCTGATCATGATGAGATGGTCATATACCAAACAGCAGTAAGTCACCATAGACATAACTCCATGCTTTTCCCCCTCTGATCATGATGAGGTGATCATATCAAACAGCTGGAAGTCACCATAGACATAACTTCATGCTTTCCCCCCCTGATCATGATGAGATGGTCATATATCAAACAGCAGTAAGTCACCATAGACATAACTCCATGCTTTTCCCCCTCTGATCATGATGAGGTGGTCATATCAAACAGCTGGAAGTCATCATAGACATAACTTCATGCCTTCCCCCCCCCTGATCATGATGAGGTGGTCATATCAAACAGCAGTAAGTCACCATAGACATAACTTCATGCTTCCCCCCCCTGATCATGATGAGATGGTCATGTCCAACAGTTGCAGTTCCATCAAGGAGGTATCACTACGTGTGGACTAGTCCATATAGGCTACACCACATCTGTTAAGTTTCGAGACCATAATGTGCATGATTTGAAGCTGATGGATAAATGAATTAATGACCGAAATGAGAGAATTTATGATGAGGTCTCATGGCAACGACTGAGCAGATGTCTGATCAGCGCATTAGCCCCATGGCAGTAAGTCACCCTGACCATGATGAGCTGGTCATGTCAGTGTAGGTCACCCTAGACATATTCCCCGCCTTCCTTCCCTCTGATGATGATGAGATGGTATGTTAACGAGAAAAGACACATAAGGACAGAATATGCGCAATTTACTTACAAGGCTTTTTCTCCAGACTGCTTCCACCTTCATGGTATCACATAACTCATGTTTCTTACACCCCTCCCCCATACACACCCCATGCACACAGCCATAGTCCAAGCATCAACAGCCTACTAGAACTATTTGTATCAGGTTGCCGTGAGGCCATTCACTGGAACACACCCTGCATTACTACTGTGTCATTGGCTGGCTTTCAGCGCTGTTTAAGAAGTGCAGGACATGTCATGAGCCCCCAACTGCTGGGACATGGAGCCATGTTATGTGAACGCCATCTGACAAGGGACTCCCATAGTATCTCCTCAGCCACATTCTCTGTGAGTTTACAGACACTGAAGATTTACACAGGGGTGGGGGTTGGGGTGGGGTGGGGGTGGGGGACAGGTGTGAAAAGATTCGACATTGTTATTACAATGATGAGGAATGAAAATAATAAAGTAATGAAAGTCCAGTCTGGTTTCAAACAAGGTGACTCAAGCTACAGCCGAAGTTTCCAATCATAAGAACTGAATTCCAGCATTAATTTGGCTGGCTCTGAAGATACCAACACCTGTATTTTTGGTCAGGAAACTTCAGAAACATGCAACTCATGAAGTGGAAGGGACTGAACAGAGGAGTCCAAATCTTCGTTCCCTTTTGGAGCTCATAGCACACTGTGGTTCCTGTCTTCCCATTGGAGCCCGTAGCACACTGTGTGGTTCAAGTCTTCCCACTGGAGTCCATAGCACACTGTGGTTCCTGTCTTCCCATTGGAGCCTGTAGCACACTGTGTGGTTCCTGTCTTCCCATTGGAGTCCATAGCACACTGTGTGGTTCAAGTCTTCCAATTGGAGCCCATAGCACACTGTGTGGTTCCTGTCTTCCCATTGGAGTCCATAGCACACTGTGTGGTTCCTGTCTTCCCTTTGAAGCCCAGAGCACACTGTGTGGTTCAAGTCTTCCCACTGGAGCCCATAGCACACTGGGAGGTCCCTGTCTTCCCACTGAAGCCTACAGCACGCTGGAAGGTCCCAGTCTTCCCACTGAAGCCCACAGCACACTGGAAGGTTCCTTTCTTCCCACTGAAGCCCACAGCACACTGGAAGGTCCCTATCTTCCCACTGAAGCCCACACCACACTGGAAGGTCCCTATCTTCCCACTGAAGCCCACAGCACATTAAGAGGTCTCTGTCTTCCCACTGAAGCCCACAGCACACTGGAAGGTCCCTTTCTTCCCACCGAAGCCCACAGCACATTGAGAGGTCTCTGTCTTCCCACTGAAGCCCACAGCACACTGGAAGGTCCTAGTCTACCCACTGAAGCCTACAGCACACTGGGGGGTCCCTATCTTCCCACTGAAGCCCACATCACACTGGGGGGTCCCTATCTTCCCACTGAAGCCCACAGCACTTTGAGAGGTCTCTGTCTTTCCACTGAAGCCCACAGCACACTGGAAGGTCCCTATCTTCCCACTGAAGCCCACAGCACTTTGAGAGGTCTCTGTCTTTCCACTGAAGCCCACAGCACACTGGAAGGTCCCTATCTTCCCACTGAAGCCCACAACACATTGAAGGTCTCTGTCTTCCCACTGAAGCCCACAGCACACTTGGAGGTCCCAGTCTTCCCACTGAAGCCCACAATGCACTGGAAGGTCCCAGTCTTCCCACTGAAGCCCACAGCACACTGGAAGGTCCCCATGTTTCCACTGAAGCCCACAGCACACGGGGGGGGGGGGGGGGGGTCCCTATCTTCCCACTTAAGCCCACAGCACACTGGAAGGTCCCTATGTTTCCACTGAAGCCCACAGCACACTGGGGGGTCTCTACTTCCCACTGAAGCCCACAGCACACTGGTGGGTCCCTATCTTCCCACTGAAGCCCACAGAACACCGGGGGGGGGGGTGGGGGTGGGGTGTCCCTATCTTCCCACTGAAGCCCACAGTACATTGAGAGGTCCCTGTCTTCCCACTGAAGCCTACAGCACGCTGGAAGGTCCTAGTCTTCCCACTGAAGCCCACAGCACATTGAGAGATCTCTGTCTTTCCACTGAAGCCCACAGCACACTGGAAGGTCCCTTTCTTCCCACTGAAGCCCACAGCACACTGGAAGGTCCCTTTCTTCCCACTGAAGCCTACAGCACACTGGAAGGTCCTAGTCTTCCCACTGAAGCCCACAGCACACTGGAAGGTCCTAGTCTTCCCACTGAAGCCCACAGCACATTGAGAGGTCTCTGTCTTCCCACTGAAGCCTACAGCACACTGGAAGGTCCTAGTCTTCCCACTGAAGCCCACAGCACACTGGAAGGTCCTAGTCTTCCCACTGAAG
>CM065728.1:14937598-14992598 GCA_033310375.1 Conus canariensis | reverse complement strand
CCTTGGATTTTGATCTCTCAGTGCCTTCTCTTTAAACCATGCAGTCTTCACTTAGAATACCTTTTTTTCTCTACCCATGGCCATTGACTGATTCAGTGAGTTTGATCATATATGCAGCCAGTCTCTCTGGAACCCTGTACAGTTTATTCGGTGTCCAACATCATGATCTAGGCAATGAAGGTGGAGATCACAGACAAAAAATGATCCAGGTTTGGCCAGTTGGTATATCATCAGATGTGAATACAACCTCTCCTCCACCTTACCCTGCCTCCACATTTTGTTTTTGTTCTGGTAGGAGTTTGCCCCTTTGTGGGCATGGGCATGGCTCAAGGCATTATCCTTAGGTGTGTTAGGATTCTGTTTATGAGGGGCCCAGAAAGTTAGCCTACCACCTGCTGCACATGTAGCAATCTTTCTCTGTTATTAGTGTTAAGCATTTTTTTGTTGTTGTTGTTGTTCGGCACAATTTTTTTTTTAAACTATGTTTTCTACCCAATATTTACATCTTCAAGTGTGAATCTTTGCAAGTCAAAGGTGTTTTCCTGAAGGAAAAAGAAGAAGCTGCAGCAATGTGCTCCCAAAGGCTAAATCTCAACTGGCACAGCTCAGACCTTTCATTTGTTGCCACTTTGATTCCCAAGGGGAAAAGAAGCAGTCTGTTTGAATTTCCCAGGGAAAAGGTTCTCATATTCAGCTAGCGCTGTGGGTACCTCTGCAATCAGCAGAGATCTGTGCATTCCATTCCCTGATTGTAGAAGCGAAGAAAAGAATTCTTCTCACAGCTAGTTAAGCTCCGAACTTCAAGGCAGGCATACTGTTGGTCTTGGCCTCTCCTCTGGTAGATCAGTGATGGAGGTAGGACTGGTTTACTGGAGTTGGACATAAGTGGTCCTGATTTTCTTTTCATAGCACTGATGGTCTAGTGGTACATGTACACTCTTGGAGGGATGGCCAGCCCAAAAGGCTTGTTTATGCAGGATTCTATTTTGGGGCATGTCATGCAGCAACTGATGCATTGACTCTGAAAGTGATGCATTCATTCTCCTTGGGGTCAAATGAAGAATTTTCTTTTGTCAGTGCTGCATTCTGAACGAATGGTCTATTCAATGTGTGTGTGTGTGTGTGTGTGTGTGTGTGTGTGTGTGTGTGTGTTGTGACAATAACAATTTGTGCACAATTGTTCAGTTTGAGTATTGCTTCTTGTGTGACAATAACATGCAAAATGGAGTGTTACTTCATTATGATTCATGCTTTGCTTTACCCATTGTTATTGGTCAATTAACACATCCTCTTTTTGAGTTGATTGAACCCTGCTTGCGGTTCCCACACTGTACTGTAAATATTGTGGCGGCAGTTGATGAACTCAGTAGCTTGTCACTGTACTCCCTAGTGTGTTCAAAAGAGATGACCGAAGTTCATATTTCATGTTAGAAATCTCAGCATCCAGTATGCTAAATTTGCTTTGACTGTGCTGCAATTAACATAATTGGAAATGAATTGCGATGGTTCCCTTATGCAGCTAGTGAAGAGTTTTCATATCTGTAATATATTTTCTTAATTTCACGTTCCCAGTTTCTTCATCTTCAACCCCCCCCCCCCCCCCCCCCCCCCTCCTTAAGTCCAAATTTTGCTAAGTCTGCTATGAAGACAGTTGAGTTGTTGGCCTGCACTTTTTTTCCCCCACTATTAGATTGTTCGTCTTTGTATTTGTCTGACTTTATTCAAGTTTAAAAGGCTGTGCCAGTCTTGAATAAAAGTTACTCTGTGTTAGGTTTTCTTATGGGAGCAAAAGTTACCCCACTTGTTTACTGTTTTTTGCAATTAACATGTTTTTTTTTTTTTAATTCATACGTGTTTTACTTTAAAATGCATGAACAAGTGATTGAAAAATCACATGTACTTTTTTCCCGCCCATAGTTTATGTCAAAACAAGCCCCCTAAAAAAAATCACATGTATCTTACATTGGAACATTATTTCATGATTATGCAAGCCACTGAAAATTTACACTTCTAAACTCGCTTCCCCGTACATTTCATGACTAACCGCCTCACTAACAAACATCACAATCGTTGCCTTATCTTGTATTTTCTAGGGGAAGCAGGGAGTGGAAGGGTGGGGGGGGGGGGGGCGGTGGGGTGGGGGGGGGGGCGGTGGGGTGGGGGTGGGGGGCTCACTTATTGCGAGAATCGAACCACCGACCCATGATTTACTCACTTCCGAGGCGAAGCCATGAATCCTCCTTTCCATCAATCTGTCTTAAGGAGAAAAAACAACACACACACACAAAGAAAAGAAGAGAAAAGAAAGAAAGAAATCACGAACTTTGCATCCAATGTTTATTATCTAATGCATAACAAAACAACAACCAAGTTGTAACAATTGTAAACCCCCCCCCCCCCCCCCCACTACCACTACCACCACCACTCCCACCTCGATGGCTTTCCACCCCCACCCCCAAAATGAGTTAAGAAGAAAAAAGAAAAGAAAAGAAAAGGAGGGGTGGGGGGGGGGGGGGGGGTGAAGCGCTGTCACGTTTGAACTTTGTACTTTGGGTTTAAATTGCTGACCTTGTCCTGCGACACCTTAAAGAAAAAAAAGCCTTATTTGAACTTCAAGAGCGATCCTATGCAGGTATTACAAAAAAAAAAAAAAAAAAAAAAAAAGAAGAAAGAAAGAAAAAAAGGACAAACAGAAAATAAAGAAAGAACGAAATCATCATGACACAGTCACTGAGTTTGCCTCCCTTGCAGTAGTGCAACCTGTTACAAGACTGTCTGCTCACCTGTTCAAAACTGTGACTAAATCCATCCAGTTCTTATTTCATTGGCTTATCCTTATCTCTTGATTACCTGTCGATCTTCTAGCTACCAGCATGGTGATTGCATAGCATCCTATCACTAACTGACCCCAGCTGAGTACAGTTACTCACCAACGGGCTACCAGACTGGCTCTGAGGTATAGGGGTTCCAGCTGCTGGTTGTAGGAGGCATTAATGCGACAGACATCAGTAGGCTGTTGCGCTGTCTTTAACACAGCTGTATCAACAGTTTTCAAACAGAGCTGCATCAAATTTACTGTTATACACATTTTACTGACTCCACTGCACACAAGACCCACAAATACACAGATCTACAGAAACACCACTGGTCGCTATACAACACTTACCTCTCTTGAGAAAAATAGTATTTTTTGGATGAAGATTTTTAGACCTGGCGATGTTTGTTGTTGATCTTCCAGTTGATTCAGATGCAACACTATGTCAGGTGGCAACAAGAAGAAGTACATGCAAGGGTAGTCTAGTCGGAACTCATAATCAAATGTCCAGAGGGAACGTCTTCACAAATCTCCAGTGAGTGGTCAAACTGAAAATCAGAAACACGGCATAAAATGCTGGGAACTTTTCAAGAGCAGCCAGATGATTAACTCAGAAATGTTTACAGCTAGGTTCATGTCTGTAGGACCCATCAAGTTGCAAATCCAAATCTTGTGAACCTGATTTCTGTTTTGCTGACATCTGTGATAAACCCACATAAGCCGTGTCAATTTGTCAATATAACCTTCAGCCTACAGTCCAGCCAGACAATGGTGAAAACGGTTATCATGATTAGCCCAGAGCTGAAGCTGAACTAATACTTGCTTAATTAAGAGTAATGAGACAGCCTGGTAGTGAAATGTTGATTTAGTGCCTCAGTGTTTGTTTGATGTACCTTGTTCAGATAGTTGAGTACATTCAGTTTTAGTGGACTCACTTCTGTTTCTCATCAAACTTTGAAATTACATATTCAACCGCACACTCAAACTGACACATGCACACACACACACGCACGCACGCACACACGCATGCATGCACGCACGCACGCACATTCTCTCTCTGTCTCTGTCTCTCTCTCTCAGACACACACACACTCACACACACACACACACACACACACACACACACACACACACACACACACACACACACACAGAGAACATTTATAAAACTCTAAACACAAGCATGCACACGCATGCACGCACACACACATGCACGCATGCATGCACGCACACACACAGACAACATTAAGTCTGTGTAAGTCATTTCAAACATTAATTTCTCAATTAATTTTCTTTTTGTTCTGTGTCCAGTTGAACAGGTCAGAGACAAGATCATGAGCCTGAGGTCACGGTACAGCAAAGAGATTGTCAAGGTGCGGATATCCATTGCCACAGGGGCAGACCCCTGCTATCAGCCTGTCTGGCGCTACTTCCCCTTGCTGGACTGTTTCCTGCGCCCCTTCTCCATCACACGTAAGACAGACACGCCGGTTGTCCGAGCTTTCCATGTGAGTCAGGTACCGTGGAGGGGGGGGGGGGGGGGGGGCTCTTTCGGTACGAATAGCTCATCTTTCTTGTGGAATAGCTGTGCTGATACCTGCGTCTCTTCCATCACTCTCTTTTTGATTCGGACTGTGTTGATTTTTGTCTGTTGTAACTGTCGTCTTTTGTTTTTGTGTCTTTGTGGACTGTTCTCCTGCCTTTGTTCTGGAAACTTTTTAACACACTTTTTTTTCTGTCATAATTTATGATAAGCTAGCTTTTGTTATTGTTGTAATCTGGCATTTAAGTTGTGAACAGTCTTTAGTGTCAGTTTGCTCATATTGCCGTTTTATATGACTGCATGGGTAAAATGAAAATTTGAGTTAAAAGACCAGTCCACATTCAATGGTCAAGAAATATTAAAGTCAGTAAATTTGTTCTCCAGGAAATGTGAACACATAGTCTTAAGTAGCTTATGAGAAAATTTTAGTATGATAGCTGACCATGCACACTCGCAATTCTGTCATGAATCAAGGTACTCATTGTGGGAAGGGAAACCTTGTAAGAATTCAAAATCTACAGGGAGTTTTGTTCTGTAGAACATGGTAATAGGGAGGTTAATGAATGATAGAAACATTCAGCTGACTTCCTTTCCCTTGAATAAACTCCCACCCTTCTCCACTGACAATATATAACTTGCACAGAAAACACAGAAACGGAGTTTTCATCCACAAGCAGGTCTCAAGCTTTTCTTTGAATGCACAGATTTTCAGAAAATGTGCGGACAAGAAACTGTAGATTAAGAAAAATATATATATATATATTGAGTGTGGTGGCATGGGATGTGGTGTTGGGGTGGAAAGAAAAACGTGACAATAGAAGCCACAGGGCGCTGGTGGCATAGTAGGTTTGCTGGCAGACAACACTGGCATCACAACATCTCATACAATCTTTGTTGCAAAAGCATGCAATTGCCATTTTGTCTGCCTGGTTGACAGCAAAATGATGTCTTACTCCGCCATCATGTATCGGCTAAGATCTCGCAGAAGTGTAAGAAGTGAACAAAAGCTGTACAATCAAAGAAATATACCAATAGTGAAAATAACCATGATCATAGTCATAAAAATGATGATAATGATGGTAATGATATAGAAAATGGGAAAGTTGGTAAGTTCAAATCTAAAAGATATCCTAATTGATGTTGATAATGATAATAGTAATGATAGTGGTTGTAATTATAGTAATCATAATAACTATAATGATGACGATGATTTATAATAGTTGTAGTAGCAGCAGCAGTAATAATTTTGATAGTGCTGCTACTGCTACTGCAAGTGATAATGAGAGAATTAATAATGATATGGTAATAGTGGATCTGTATGTTTCTTTTGGAGGCTGGTCTTCCAATACAGATGTTTTGAATACAGCTGTGGTGTGGTTGAGATCATCATTGATGATGGTTCTTGGACATCCAAGGTTGGTGAAAAGCTCAAACGTTTAAGCTGCATATAGTGGAAAATCATCTTTGTTGGAGCAAAGTCTGTCCAGGGGAATTCAAAAAACAGAATGCTGTGTATTGTGGATGGGTGTTTTGAAGATGTGTAATCCAGATATCAGTGTGTATTAGTGGGTTTATAGAAAACTGAGATTTTGAGCGGTCCGTCTTTGAGGGAGATGGAGATGTCAAGGAGGTTGACTGACTGGAAATGGTGTATGTAAATCTGATGGATGGATGGAGGGTTTGAACAAACTTGAGGAAGTTGCAGAGGTCTTGTTCTGGCATGAATGTGGCTCCCAGCCTGTCACCAGTGTACTTTTTGTAGAGTTCTGGTGTCATGACTGTATAAGGAGTTAGTAGGCGGTGCTCCAGGTGTCCCATGGAAATGCAGGCCAAGGATGATTCCAGTTTGACTGTAGGTTGGAGAAGCGAGTCTGTGTACTGTGACCGGTTCTGTGGAGCCGGTACAAACAGCGACAGTGGGTCTGTCAGGTGTGTTGGTTTTGTGCATTTTAGCGAGTAGGTAGAAAGTATGTTGTTTGGTGTCTGACATAATGTGGAGTTTTTCTGTTTTTGATAGATTATGGTGTTTGATTTCCTAGTGACTGTGGTTGAAATGATTTTTGGTGTGAAGGGAGGGGGGGGGTGTTGTGAGTGGTGTGTAGTAGAAGTCTGTGTGAGACAGTTGTCTGTGTGCTTCCTGTATATAGTCTTTTTTTTTTTATTGAGCTGTAGTGGTGGAGGGAGAAACTTTCCGGTACGAGTTGGTCAAAGATTTGGGAGGGGGGGAGGGGGGTGTGTTTTTGACTGTGACTTCCAGTTAAGAGCAATTTCAAGCACAAAAACTTATACTTGTGTAAAATGAAATAGAAATGAATGAAAATATAGAAATCAACATTACTTCAGTAGAATCAATCTGTCTTAGCTTGGGTTGGCTTTTTCCCCATTTTATCTCATCATAAAGGGAGAGAATGCTCTGATGATTTTAAGTGGGTCCAGTGGGTCCACCAAGACTCATCTTGTGCTGGCGTTGCCCCTAGGAGAGGAGTACAGGTCTCTCTCCAGTGTCTGGTGACTGGCTTGCCACTTGAAGGCCAGCTGGTTAACCGGTTGCCCATGTGGTCATGTAAACATGGATTGTTGATCCTGTACGGGGCTAGTTTTTGTTGACGTAACAAGGTCCCAGGGTCTGTGGAGATTATAGAACCTGGTTTGTCGATGAGTGGCTTGGATTCAGACTTGACGAGCCATCACACTTGCCGTCTGACTTTAAGGATACATGTAAGGTCTCAGCCTGGGAAACTACGACTAACATATCAGTGTTGAGTTTCCGTCTCCACTTTAGTTCTTTACTCAGGTATTTTGATAATAAGTGGTGTGAGACAGTCTGAAAGTGCTTAACAATGGAAGGGAAATTACTCTGCAAAGTAGTTGAATACTCAGTTGATGAAATTACCTATTTGCTTGCAATTACAGGATAAATACTCAGTTGATGTAGTAACATATTTGCTTACAATTAAGGCAAACAGGGGTAATTTATTAGTCACCTAGTACAAAGCATGAACTCTCAACAGTTGAGTTTTTTTCCCCGCATATTTTGAGCTATAACTGCAACAGTATCAGAATTTCTCAAATATTTTTGTTCTTCGTAAATGCATTCGTTTAGGCTTGTTTTAGAAAGTATTCCATTAGTAACAAAAAATATGTTTTAGATGTGATAATTTCCACACAAAAAAACGTTCGATCACTGGTGACGAAAATCTTTGGATAGAACTGTAGAGAGTTAGAACAATCAACAGTATTCATAAATCGTCTGAACAGATCTTACCAAGTATTGCCTTGAAAGTTATACTGTCAAACTATAGTATTCCATCGTCATCTTAACAAATTTAGCCAGTATTGGCATAAAGCCACACTGTTAAACTTTAAGGCATAAATACAAACAATTTATGGTCTCAAGACTTAGAAACTAGCTTCAACTTTCTTTTCTTCTGGAATGATCAGTGAAACTTGACCTGGGATCTCAGAGTTGGAGAGAAGAACATTCCCCTCTCTGACATGCATTAGTGTTGAGTTTTATACACTGAAATTTGACTGTGTTCAATACTTATGGCCTATGGTGGATCAGTGAGATTGCTGCGCTGGTATTCTCTTTTGGGTGCAAAGCCACTGAGGTGGCACAGAAGATGGGACAGCAAAAAGAAAAAAAAAAAGTGTACAGTACAGCCGACCTGAATGGGAATCCATAGTATAATCTTCATCATCCTCATTCTCATCCTCAGCCTCATTGATGAGCATTAAAAAGGAGAAAGTTTCAAGTTCTGTGGCCATTTAGTTTATGCCCTGCTGTCATGGTGACTTCAGTTTTGATTGCCTCTCCCCATCTGTGGCCTTGATTTGATTCTGTGGGAATCACCAGTATCAGCAGATTCATAGGGACTGTTGTTGGACGGACATGGTGGTACCTTCTGGAGGGAGAGCTCACTCATGCCGGCTCCGCGACTTAGCAATTATTGTCATCAGTAAGGGGTTTAGTAAGTTATGTCTGTATGTTGGATCAGAACAGGCATCAGTGAACACCACTGAAGTGACTTGGCTTCAGTGCAGTGTCTCCTCTGCTGGGTTGCCTAATGACGACTTGACATTGACTGCTCCCTGTGGATTGCCGGTGCCGGGGCTGTGGCGAACTGGGCCGGGCTGTGGCTGTAGACGAGGATTTGGAATGAGCGGCATGGGTGCAATGCTACTGAGGTGGCACGGATGTTGGGACAGCAAAAAGAAAAAAAACAAAATAAATAAAAAGGCAACCAACCAAACAAACGCACAAAACAAACAAAGAAAAAAAACGAAAGAAACAAAACAAACAATCAAACAAACAAAAATCCGAAAAGTGCAGGCAGCTTCATCGGCCTATGCTCAGCAAGAAGTTGCTGTGCAAGAAGTTGCTGTGCAGAGAGGCCTGTGTGACACACTGAGTGTGTTGGTGTATGTGCAAGTTCATGGAGCCTTTCTCAAACAGGTTGCTCAGGGTTAGCATTTGTTTTAGTTTAAATGAGTTTGTTATCCTCTGTATCTCTGTGCCCCAACAAGGGGTTAAGGGAATGATAACTATGAACTTTGACAGTTAAATGTGTGTGTGTGCGTGTGTGTGTGTGTGTGTGTGTGGGGGGGGGGGGGGGGGGGGGATGCATATGGTGTGCATATATGGGTGATTGCCTGCATGTGTGTGTGTGTGTTTGTGCGTGTGTGTGTGTGTGTGTGTGTGTGTGTGTGTGTGCGTGCACATGTGAATGTGTGTGTACATGTGTGTGTTGTGTGTGTGTGAGCACATGATTGTGTGTGTCCATATGTGCTCTTGTGTGTGTGTGTGTGTGTGTGTGTGTGTGTGTGTGCGCGCACGCACGCAGGCACATGAATGTGTGTGTACATGTGTGCTCTGTGTGTGTGTGTATGTGTGTGTGTGTGTGTGTGTGTGTGAGTGTGTGCACACGTGAATGTGTGTCTACATGTGTGCTCTGCGTGTGTGTGTGTGTGTTATGTGTGTGTGTGTGTGCTCTGTGTGTGTGTGTGTGTGTGTGTGTGTGTGTGTGTGCTCTGTGTGTGTGTGTGTGTGTGTGTGAGAGAGAGAGAGAGAGAGAGACTTGCTCACCCTTCTTGCCCAGCCCACCTTCCTGTTCCTTCTCCTTTTCCCCCTCTCCTCCCCTGCCCTCAACACGCACACCAGATCCATTGTTGAGATTCCCCTCCCTATGTTTCCAGTTCACTGAATTGGGTTATTTGTTTATGTATCCATTTGATTTCTTTTATTTGTTTGTCGTTAATTTGCTTGTCTGTTGTCTAGATAAAGACATTGTACTTCGTTGGTTGATTGGCCAACTGTTAGTTCCTTCATTCAACAAAGATAGTTACTGACATAACAAGTTTGTGTGTTGCAAAATCATGAATTGGTCACTTAGGTTTTTGCTTATAAACAACAGCAACACACACAAAAAAATGATAATAATAAGAAGAAAATAAGATACAAACATGCTGAAAAATGATATATGGAATACAACAGGAAATAAACTATCAAAAAAGAAGTGAAATAAATTGTAGGTAACTAATTACATATGCAAGTGGCATTAAAGCATGAATCAAGAAAAAAAAAAGGAGTGCAGAAACTCTAGCAAAGTTAAAACAAGAAACAAGGTCCTTGATTCATATACTTAAAAAAAAAAATTATCTGTTAGTGAACAGAACTGGACTTGTCTCTTAATCTTGGAAACTGATTTTGTACATTTTGTTTGCATTGCTTTAAGAGTTTGTACTTCATTTGTAAGAACCCATATGTGAGTGTTTGAGATGGCCAGACTATAAGCAACATGACTCAGTTTATTTACCAATTGATTTATTCATTCACTTGTTCCTTTTTTTGTTGCCTATTCTTATGCATAAATGTATCAGATTGTCGGAGGATTTTTCCTAGAAAAGTGCTGCGTTGTTCCTGGCAAGTGAAGTTATCTGCCAACCACTCTTTTTGCATACTTATACACACTCATGCACACACACACACACTCTCATTCTCTCTCTCTTTCACACACACACACACTTGCACACACACTTGCACACACACACACACTTGCACACACACACACCCACGCACGCACACAGACACACACACACACACACACACACACACACACACACACACACACACACACTTGTCTCACACACACATGCATGCATCCATGTACGCACGCATGCATGCATGCACACACACACACACACACACACACACACACACACACACACACACACACACACACACACACACTCATACTCATACACATACACACAGACTCATTCACTGAGAGAGAGAGCAGAATCACTGACAGCAATGGCTATTGTTTCTCTGTGTAGCAGTCAGAAAGTCATGCTTTTTCTCTCAGGTCCTGGGCAGATTTACAGTCATGAGAACAATGCCAGTGGCATAAAAGAGTTGCCATGTATGTCAAAACAAAGGAATGAAAGATGTGATTAAGTCACTGCTGGACACAGCATTGGTAATTCCAGTGATAGCTGATAACCCATCATCCATGCTTTGCTGTGACTGTGACAACCATGGAAGGTTGTTGGTCTCTAGCTGTTCATCATCATCTATTATATAAAGCTTAGTTTGTCTGTCTGTCTGTTCGCTTATACACGGCCACAGTTTTAGGCCGATCGTCACCAAATTTGGTATCAGGTATCCTTGGTGTCCTACAAACAGCAACATCGGGTTGGCAATCACGTGACACATTGCGTCGTGACGCAATTTGCATCCACAGATGCAAAACTGTACATCAGAACACTACACGACAGACAAACTCACCGGGGCGAGACGGGGTCGAAGCGCGTTAGCGCTAGTAAACAATAATAGCATTGGGTTTACACTGACTGTATGTTGACCTTTTTTCTTGGACTGTGCTTCCAAGATGTCTGCTGTGTTGTGCCACCAAGCAGATCACATGTTGCATGACGTCAGCATGGAGCCCTCTGTAGGACAGTAGTGCCAGGTCATCTACAAAGGTCAAGTCATACAGAATAGCAGAGCCAGGTTGTCTGCAGAGGTCAAGTGACATAGAACTATAGTGCCAGGTCATCTACAAAGGTCAAGTAATATTGAAAAGGAGTGCCAGGTTGTTTGCAAAGGTCAAGTGACATGAAACTAGTGCCAGGTCATCTGCAAAGGTCAAGTCATATAGAATAGCAGTGTCAGGTTGTCTGCAAAGGTCAAGTGACATGGAACTGTAGTGCCAGGTCATCTGCAAAGGTCAAGTCATACAGAATACAGTGCCAGGTCATTTGCAAAGGTCAAGTCATATAGAATACAGTGCTAGGTCATCTGCAAAGGTCAAGTCAAATGGGATAGTAAGGCTAGGTCATCTACAAAGGTCAAGTCACATAGAATAACGGTACCAGGTCATCTGCAAAGGTCAATTCATTCACTTACGTCTGAGGCATCCACAGGATTCCATTCCTCATCTACAGTTGATGACTTCATGATCAAGTTGATTATCGGTAGGAATAGAAATAGTGTCAGCAGAAAGCCTTGCCTTTCTTCTCTTTCGATGAAGACATCCATGAGTTGTCCACCTTTGATGACGCTGGTCGGCCACTGATAGGAGTTTCTAACGTTGACAAATAACAAGTTTACTTGGCAAGTGGTAATGCTAGAAGAGTGTGTGTAGGATTTCCCCAAGAGCATGATCTAAGGCCCGTTCAGTATGCTTGAATGTGACCCACAGAAGGGAGCAGCGCTGTGTTCACAGGGTGACAGCGATCCCAGCTGCCCTGTCTGCATGGCCTGTCTATGTGTGAAAGGTCTGCATGCTGGTCACTCAGAGCTGTGTCGGTCTTGTCGGTCAGTTAGGCCACGACTGGCCAGTAGACTGACTCAATCCTGTGAGATTTCTTGTCTGTCTAGTGACAGATATCGCCCTTTGCAGTGAGCTGGGCTATAAGGAAACAAAAAAAGAAAAGCAAAGCAAAAAAAGAAAGGGGAATAGTAGTGTACATTTCAGCACATGAGGCACTGTTTGTTGAGGGGGTGTATAAGACCACAGGTGTGGCTGATTTAGTTGTAGTGGTCTTGTTGCGACAGGCAGCATCCATTCTCAATCTCTCCCAGCTTTCGTCCACATTCAGGTCCATTGTGTGTAAGCCCCGAGGTAGTGGACAGGTGGAAGTGGACTGGTTTCATCAAAGACAGAAAGGGACTGAGCCCAGTCTGTATCAGTGTTGTGTGCGGGGCCAGAGGAGTGACAGCACCTGTTCTGTGTTGCCTGCTGTGGTACGGTCAACATAACAGTAAGGTGGCAGTGGGTTTTTTCCTTGCCGTCATTGTTTCGCCAGCAGTCACTGCAGTGCTCTTTAATGTTGTCTCGTCTAGCTTTGGACGTATTTGCCTTTATGTCTGCATGCACGCGCGCGAGCACACACACACACACACACACACACACCACACACACACACACACACACACACACACACACACACACTTGCACACGCACACACATGCACACACACACATGCACACACACACACACACACACACACACACTTGCACACGCACACACATGCACACACACACACACATACATACACACCACACACACACACACACACACACACACACACACACACACACACACACACCACACACAGGAGTGCAGGTGGGCTTAAGTGCCCTGTCAACATGATTTGAAACTTCACTGGCTGAGACGAAATCTTTCTCGAATGCATAAAACAAACATTATTCAAACTTAATGAAATTGCTTAATTTTGTACATACTCTTGCTGTTACCGTAAAACACGCACTCTGTTCACGCGGGTTTTGTCTGTTGCCACGAAATCTCAGTTGAACTGGCCACACTGCGAATGGGCACTGTGATGACAAGGGGTGACTGCCTGCAAATGAAATGGGCTGGCAGTTTCACTTGTTCACCAACCCTCTCAAAAGGGCCAGAGAGTAAAGCTGACAGGACTTCAATCAGCCGCCGATAGAGAGCTGAGCGAACATGCTGCACAGATTGGTGTCAGTACACAGAAAGCAGCTTGGTTGCACTGATATTTTACAAAGTTGCAAGGAATCCAGGAAAGAATGTATTGTGCAAGTCGGCAGCCGTGGTCAGGACGACAAGTTGTGGATGAAAGGGTAGGAGAATTCACGGCTGTTTGCACAGCTGCCTCGACTGACACCAGGTTTCTGTCATGCATGGCAAGGGAAGGAAGGGAAAGGTGCCCCACCATCATCCAGTGTCTCTCTGAGCAGCTCACCATACAGATGGTGGCACACTCTGTCTCTCTCAAAGAATCTCATGTATGTGCATGCACACACACATAGATTTTTCTTTTGGATCCCTTCTTCTCTGTTCACACACACACACACACGCACACACACACACACACACACACACACACACACACAACACACACCATTCACGACGCGCGCGCGCGACGCCACACACACACACACACACACACACCATTCTCTCTCTCTCTCTCTTTCTTTATCTCTCTCTCTCTCTCACACATATCTGCACACTCGGTCACACTAAGCAAGATGGTGTATGCACAGGTGCACATACAATACGTACATAATTATGTGTTCGAACACATGCTCATATATACACACACTCTCATAAACGTGTTGACCCACAAACTATGTTTCTGTCACACATTACTCTCTCTTTCATTCTCACATACATGTTTAGAACTCAAACATGTGCATGCACACACACACACACACCACACACACACACACACACACACACACACACACACACACACACACGCACACCATGCAAACACACACACACATACACGCCACACTCACACTGCTTTCTCAATCAGAATGGAGAGATGAGTGTTGATGGCTGATGCCTACAGAGTAAGGAACTGCTCATGCATTTGCAGGTTGTGCTGCCCCTCTCTCCACATCCATCCAACAAGTACTTCTCTACAGTTCTTTACAGTGTTTATTTGTAAGTCGATGCCCAGCCCAACTGAGGGCATCCTTAAAACAGCATGTCAGAGGCAGATCGCTCTTCAGTCGGTCTGCTGTCGCAGCTTTGACCACCACTTTCAAGTTCTCAGAGGGAAAAGTGGGGGATCTTGAAGATACTTCAAAAACATTACAAACTGTGAAGATTAGTCCTTCATCCAGACAATGAAATGATGAGACTAAAGTTGATTGGTCAAGTTTGAATCTTGACCCCTGCTATTAGCCGTGAAGCTGTGTGGGGTTGAGAAATCTTGCTTCATGGCACTTGGCATAGGCAGTTGCAGTATTATGATGTATTATTCATGTCTGCGCCACTCAGGCAAGATGAATAACTTCGATAATGTCAATACTGTCTTATATGGTTCATGTGTTGCTGAAATCATCATGGTTATTTTGCAGTCACAGGTTGCAAAATTTTTGTAAAGATTACAACTTTGTGTACCACTAGGGTATTTCACTTATGTAAATATGCACATATCGGATGTGGCTTTGCAAGTACTAGATAAGTTGAGTGTGAAGGTTTTTCTTTTCTTTTTTTTTCTTTTTTTTTTTAACAAGTGTCTAATATCATCTGGCGATGAAAAGACATTAAAGAAAAAGTCACACTCAAAGATGGCTGTCAGTGTAGTGGTGTCTGTCAGTTTGGCTGGGAACAACAGTAAAGATTAAGATTTGATTTCCATATGAGCTTCTTTTTAACCTGGCTTTGTGTTGTTATGGACACCACTGTTGAATGAAAGGGGTCAGAAGAGTGCAATCAGAAAATGTTTTCCCATGTCAGCTTTCTGGCATTCACACAGCATTGGTCCAACTCTGTCTGACACATGTCATGAGGCTTTGTCTGTTTTAAAACTGATTTAGATAACAACTCAAAGGTGATGGACTAAACCTAGGCATTTTCTGATGTTATGACTCACCATTGGGACTTATTTTGAAATTGTAAGTGGTTTATTTAAAATGACAAAGGCATACACATGCCACCTGATAAGAAAAGTTTCTGTTTACTTTCAAAATCTCCTGTCATATTTCAAGAGTGCTAGTACTTGATTTCTTAAATGTTGTCATCAGTTTTAAGAAGGCAAAAGTATGAAAGGTGTGTATGTCACCCTTAGAATGTTTGGACTGTCTGTCGGGAAGAAATAGATGACTTTTCCATAAGAGTGATATCCCCTGGTCAAATAAACCCATTCAGTGTGACCTCCTTTACCTGTCGAAGTAGGATTGTCACCTCTTGCAGTGATGACTGCTTTAGTTCCCTCAGCTTGTTTAGAAAAGATGTCAAGTTACAAAACATTTTCCAAGAGAAAGGTACACATTTTTAAAGCCATGTGAAAAAAAATGTGAAGAATCTAATGGTAAAGCAAATGGCCTGTGCAATTTCCTTTGAAGCTCATATGTAGACCCCCCCCCCCCCCACCCCCCCAAAAAAGAGAAAAAAATCTACATTCTGACAGTGCTTGAGGACATGGCAGTGTGTGAGTGATCTATCAGAATATAGGCATTAGGACATGACATGTGAGCGACATGCTAACATTTAAGGTTGAGGATGTGGTAGTATGTGAGTGACATGCTAAAATTTAAGGTTGAGTATGTGGCAGTACGTGAGTGATATGCTAAAATTTATGGTCTGGTTGAGGACGTGGCAGTATATGAGTGATATGTCAAAATATAGACTTAAGGACATGGCAATATATGTGAGTGACATGCTAAAATTTGAGATGGATGATAGGGCAGTATGTGAGAGACATGTTTAGAATTTAAGGTTGACCATGTGGAAGTATGTGAGAGACCTGCTGAAATACCAGGTTGAGGATGTGGCAGTGTGTGAGTGACGTGCTAAAATTTAAACTGGAGGATGTGGCAGTGTGTGAGTGACATGCTAAAATTTAAACTAGAGATGTGGCAGTATATGAGGGACATGTTAATATTTAAGGTTGAGGATGTGGGAGTGTGTGAGTGATATGCTAAAATTTAAGGTTGAGGATATGGCAGCATGTGAGTGACATGCCAAAGTTTAAACTGGAGATGTGGCAGTATGTCATTGTGGGTGACATGCTAAAATTTAAACTTGAGGATGTGGTTGTGTGTGAGTGACATGCCAAAATTCAAACTTGAGATGTGGCAGTATGTGAGTGACATGTTAAATTTAAGGTTGAGGATGTGGGAGTGTGTGAGTGACATGCCAAAATTTAAACTTGAGATGTGGCAGTATGTGAGTGACATGCTAAAATTTAAGGTTGAGGATGTGGCAGTATGTGAGTGACATGCTAAAATTTAAGTTGGAGGATGTGGCACTGTGTGAGTGAAATGCCAAAGTTTAAAATGGAGGATGTGGAAATGTGTGAGCGACATGCTAGAATTCAAGGTCGAGGATATGGCATTATGTGAGCAACTTGTCCAGATGTAAGCATCAGCACAAACAGTGATGAGTGAATGCCTGTCTGTGTCTGATTGCAGAAGCGGTTGATGGAAGGAGGGATGTCTTCAAACCAGAGCCACTCCGCCAGTCCAGTGTCCTCTGCATCCTGTTCTTCACAGAATGGACCGACCCACACACACCCCCACTTCTTCCACTCCCCCGGCCCTGCCAACCGATACCACAGGTGGCAGCAGAGTGCTTCCCCTTCACTGCCGACATATTCTCCAGCCAACGGCAGTGAAGACATGAAGATTGTCGAAGAAGAAAATTTGAGCCAAATGATGGAGGAAGTGGCGATGCTCATCGACGAAGGTGACAACGATGATGCGGACAGCGGTTATAATGGAGGGCTTCAGGAGGGTGGCCTGGCGGAACAGTTTGTTGTGGTGGAGATGGACAGGGTGGGCAAAAGCAGTGTGGACAGTGAAGGAAGCTGGACCGGCAGCCCTGACAATGCAGGCCGAGGGATCTTCGCCAGGAATACGTGGAGCAAGGACGAAGTGTTTTCCCCTGATAATGAAGAATGTAGCACTGAATGGGCAGGTTCTTGTCATGGCAACATTCCGCCCGACAGTGAATCGGCTCCCAACAAACAGCCCCTGGAGAAGCCCCAGGTTTACGCCCCACTGCAGGATGAAGAAGCGCCGCAGACTTCAGCAGGCCTGGATCAGACCAACCATGGCACTGTCTGTCTTCATCAAAACTCATCCAGACCAAACCACACCAAAGAAAGCGCGGAGTTTGACAAAGTTGTCATCAAAAAGGAGCGTTTGACAAGCCAGGAATCCCCCCCTCCCTCACTGCCCTGTCCCGAAGTTCTGGCCTCCACAGACTGTCCTGCCAAGGACAGCTGCATCTTCAGTGAGGCTGTGGGCAGCAGTGGGGCCACCATCTGGCATACTCCTCTGAACAGTCCTCAGGACCACAGTGCACCCATGGAGAGGGGGAAGCGCAGACAGAGCTCCTCAGACCTTGGCCCCAAGCTTACGCATGAACCGTTCTTGAAAAGAATCAAACAAGAAAAGAACTGGATGCCAGATGCAGTGTCGCTTCAGTCCAGAGAGGTGTGCGGTGGTGTCTCAGGCCAGGCAGTGAACACCGCCAGACAGGAGGAATCCTCCCTGTCAGCATGTGGATTGAATGCAGCACACGGCAGTTATGCTGGCAGTCACGACATACCAGGTCCACAGACTAATCCGTGTGCCAAGTGGAACAACGCTCCCAGCTCCAGGCAGCATGCCTGTGTCCTTCCACCATCATGTGAACTGACAGCGCCCAGGACATGGGAGACAGGCAGCCCAAGCTCTGCGGACCTACACAGCGCCAAGGCCATGGCAAGTCATGCAACTCACCAGGTGGCTGAGGCCGTGAACTGGCAGATGACTGGCTTGCTGCAGACGATAGCGACAAGCCTGGTGGAGAAGTGTGCCGGTGATGCCAGTACAGACTCTGATCTGGCCTTCGTCAATTACGTGAAGGCGGAGCTGAGAAAGCTGGACAAGGATTTGCAGTTTGAGGTCAAGTTCAGCATCCAGAAGGTCATTTATGATGCCCAGAAGGAAATGAATCGACGGAGAACTCAGGACAACAATGGTGCAGAGTAGGCCATGAGCAAATCAGCGTATCCCTTTTTCCCTCTGGAAGCTAAGGGTGTAGGACAGGAGTGAGGGTGGGGGAGGGGGAAGAGGGAGCAGTCAGCCATTTGTAATTGATGATCTCTACAATTTGTCATTTTGTGCAGTTGCTTTCCCTAACTAGCATCTGTAACTGGTGATATCCAGGTTTTGTCATTTTGTGCAATTGCTTTCCCTAACTGGCATCCTATACCATACCATGTCAGACTCTGGCAAGCTGGACATACACTTCTAGCAGATAGCACAGACTGGTTTCTGTTTCCTTCCATTCCATGATCAAATACACGTACGCATGTGCGTACACATACATACTCACACGCTTACACACACATGCTTACACACACTCACACACACACACACACACACACACACTTGCACACACACACACACACACACACACACACACACACACACACACACACACTTGCACACACACACACACACACACACACACACACACACACACACACACACACACACACACACACACGCACACTCATGCACACACATCAGTCAGGTTTTGTTCAATATGTAGACAAAGTCTCTGTGTTTGATCCTTTTTCTTTAAATCTCTGTTTCATCCTTGTTTTCTGAAGGTTTCCCCTCATTCAATGTAAAAATCAAAAGAGATGCCATTTATTTCTTGACAAAGACGAAAACAGATAGCCATGTATGCATTGCACCTTATGATTCTAGTCTTTGTTGACAGAAATATGAATTCAAGTAGATGTTTAAAAAAGCTAAGTAATTTCCAATGAAATGGCTGCTTTTCTTCATTTTCACTCTCTGTACTAAACCCACAGTTTTTGTTTTCTGACTGTAAATACTCGCTCTCTGGCACTGTCTTTGTCTTTGTCTCTGTCTCTGCCTCTCTCTCTCTCTCTCTCTCTCTCTCTCTCTCTCTCTCTCTCTCTCTCTCTCTCTCACTGTCGCTCTCTCTCTGTGCTAGTCTGTCTCTTTTTCTTTCTATCTCTCTCTCTCTCTCTCTCTCTCTCTCTCACACACACACACACACACACACACACACACACACACACACACACACACACACACACACACACACACACTCCATTGACACCAGGGACATAAAAGCCTGACATGAATTCATCAAGAAAAAGACATCCCTTGCTGGAAATTTATTCATACAAGAGCGAGTTAAAAAATAATGCTTTTGAGTATATTCATTTATAAAAAGCAGGCAAACAAATGCTTTCTTCTCATATCACACAAAAACTTTAAAGAGCAGTAAATTGATTTGAGATTCAAGACCCTATTCAAACAGGTAACGGGAATCTGATGACTCTCTAATATAATGTAAAGGTCAGGTGTTTGCTTAAAAACAATAGGTAACAGGAGCTCTTGAATGTTCCTTTGCTTGATAGTTTACTCTGTTGTTCTTTTTTTCCCTTTTCAATCATGAGGGCATACCTTGGTTCTGGAACTGCCAGACATACTTTGTGCTGGGGTTAAAAGGTGATGTTGTCATGTACCTCAGTGGTTGTGATTTTGTATAGTTTGTTTGGTGTGAACGGACCTCATTTCAGTTGCTTTTCAGGTGGTTGCATTTGAAGTTTGTTTTGACCTTTTTCAGACCCTGTATTATAACCCACATTAACTGATTAGATACTGATAAACACTGAATATCAGTACATGTTCTTTGTGAAGTTAAAGTGCTGTTGAATTGTACTGATGTACAAGATTATTGCAAATAATTGATTGACTGATGTATGTATCGATTAATTTATTGACCAGTTGATTTATTCTGTTACAGGAATTGTTCCATTGTGAAATGGCTCCTTTTGTTGACTTGTAGCAGTTTTAGAGAGATGTTGGAAAGCCTTTCTCACACCTCAGCACACACACACACACACACACACACACACACACACACACACACACACACACACACACTCCCACACACACTGAGTCTCACACACACATATGCACACATACTCACACACACACACACACACACACACACACACACACACACACACACACACACGTGCACACACGTTCAAAACATCCCAGTTCTGATACATCCCAGGTTCAACAGGTCCCATATCAGATTGGCTTCATGTTCTTAACCTTAACCCTAATCTACTCTTAACCTTAACCCTACTAATCCTGACCCTAACCCTACTTCTAGATGTGATACATCTGAGGTTCAATGTTCTTACCCTGACGATACTTCTAGGTTCGACATGTATGAGTTTTCTTACCCTAACTAACCCTACTTCAAATCTTGCAAATGTTTCCAAGCTTTTGGGGCAAGGAGATGCTCTTCAGCTGTGGACTCACCCTGACTCACACACATCAGCTCCTTGTTCCATTCCAGTCAGCCTGCAGGCCAGGATACAGGGCAGAGACTGCGGTGCAGCAAGTGTTCAACGTTTTCCTCGTGTTTCTTGACCTCAGTGTTGGCATCAACATCAGCGGCCATGGAATACTCCAGAATTTGTCATGAAATGAACGGCTTTGCAGTTCAGTGGTTTTCAACATATAGTAAACCAGTCCCATCAGCGGCCATGGAATACTCCTCCAGAATTTGTCATGAAATGAACGGCTTTGCAGTTAAGTGGTTTTCAACATATAGTAAACCAGTCCCTGTCCCGCTACATCCACCTCTCTTGAGATGTTCCTCGAACTGTTCTTGGGCTGATCCTGTTCCCCTCTGTGTGTGTGTGAGTGGCAACTCAGTGGGTTGATTGAGTGTTGTCATGTGCATGGTCAGCTGTTGAGCTGATGATCATGGTCTCCACCATTGCTTGAAGCAGGGCCAGAGTGCAGCCAGAGCAGCAGTGCTGAACAATTCCTGCTGCTGTGAAGTGGAGCGCTGGATGGTCACACTCAGACACACATATCACCTCAGTGGTGAGGAGTCTGAAGTCATCTTGCCTGAATCACCCTTTCTACTGTCTAAGCAACTGCGTCAATATAGGCACTTTTGTTTTCAGTACTGTCCTGTCTTTGAGAGACCTTGGAGTCATTGTTGACAGTAACTGAACTGTTATGATCATGTCGGTGCTGTTGTTTGTATATCCCACCTTCAGTTGAGCCACCTCCTTACAAAACGGACAGCAAGCTTGATTGTGTCGGTCAGTTTATCCAGGCTGGACTTCTGCAACTGCTGCCCCCCGGAGTTTGTCAGAGCAGGAACTGAAAGAATACAGCAGCTTGTCCAGTCCTTAGGGATTGACACTGGGTGCCTGTAGCCCAGTGGATGGACTGCAAGATCCTGACTCCAGCATTTCACTATCAGTGCATAAGTGGTACCATACAGCTGCTCAGTATTTGAAGGACTTGCTACAACTATTTGCTCAACATTGCCACTGAAGTCATCAACTCAGGAAAAATGTTCAAACACTGCCCCAGTATTCTGGAATGCCCTGTTTGTCTATCTCACACAGTGCAACTTTCTTCTAATTTTTTTTCACACCAAACAAAAATAGAATTACTGAGCCGTTAAAACGAAGCAACAAACAAAGCACAAAACAGACGCAATGGTTTTTCATCTGTTGGATCTATTTCAGGTAGGACAAACAGCATTCAAAACAATGGGGGGAAAAAGGACGAACAAACAGTCACTCATCTGGTAGATTTTCGTGCAAAATGTGGTTTGAGTGAAAAATTAAAACTGCAGAATGAAACTGAAGAGAAGAAGAAAGAGCTTGGAGGGAAGAAGATAATAGTAATGATAATGATAATTATCATTATAGTTATAATAACAATGATAATGAAAGAAGAAGGAAAAGAAGTAAAGGAAGAAAGATATAATGGTGAAGAATAGTTACAATGAAAAATATTATAGGAATGATAATATAGCAAATGGAAAGGATAACAAGTGTAAAATACGAAGAGAGAGTAAAATTGGATGTGACTCGTCATTTAAGCGGAGAGACCTCACCCTTTCCTGAGGTTTCAGAGGGCAAGTGTGAGGAAATGTCCAGCCCAAGTTCAGGGGTCTCTTTCTACAAACCAGGTTCTGTTACTCCTACAGAAACCCAGGGCTGTGGTCCCTGAGGTACAGGCTGTGACAGGACCGGCAGACGACCCATTGGTGACGTCAGATCCTCAAAATATTGATGAGAAAATCTGTGTAGGGCCAGTCAGAAAGAGACTAACTTTATATTCTTTATGAAGTGTTCGTTTCATTTTGTGTGTTTTTGTTTTAATGAATCAACAGTGAAAATTCATTTAACATGTGTCAAGTCTGTTAATTGATCCTAGCCGGGAGGTCGTGGGTTCGATTCCCATCAGTGTCATGTGGAATTTTTCTGCCCCGACCGGCACCTACCCAGATTTGAGTTTGCTATGGGCTCAGTTGGGAAGACTGGGACCACACAGTCGAGTTTCATCCACTTAATGGATGCATCTCTGAGAGTGTTGCTCAAATTTCCTGGCCAACACTGCAGGTGTCGGTATCTCTCGGGCCTGGTTGACACCAGGATATATTATGAAAGGAAGAATAGAGTACAGCCCTGTCATGCAGTCTCAGACCGGAATGGAAATCCATAGCATCATCTTCATCATCCTCATTCTCATCGATCAGCATAAAAACAAAATCCCAAGTTCTGTGGCCCTTCATGCCCTGCTCTCATGGTGACCTCAGTTTTGATGTCCTCTCCACGTCTGTGGCCTTTGTTTGATTCTGTCGGGATCACTGGTATCGGCGAGTCCATGAGGTCTGTCGTTGGATGGACGTGGTGGCTCCCTCCGGAGGGAGAGCTCACTCACGCTGGCTCCCATGACTAAGCAATTATTGTCTTTAGTAGGGGGCTGAGTAGGTGGTGTCCTGTGTATGTTGGATGGGAACAGGCACCACTGAATGCTCGGAAGTGACTTGGCAGCAGTGCAGTGCCTCCTCCGGTGTGTTGCCTCTTGACGACTTGACATTGACTGCTCCCTGTGGATTGCCGGTGCCAGGGCTGCGGCTGGACTGACCAAGCTGCGCTTGTGGACGGGGTGTCGGAATGAGTGGTGTGGGTGCACTGCCACTGAGGTGGCACAGAAGATGGGACAGTAAGAAAAAAAGAAAAAAAAAAGAAAAGACACATTGAAACTGGAATTTGCCAAAAAGTGCGGCATATCAAACCCGAGACCTATTTAAAAAAGATGTCTCTCTTCGCCCCAAGTACATACGCACACATGCACTTGTACATACTTATATCTACTCCTTCCCTCCATCCCACTCTAACCCCCCCCCCCCCAATTCCGTTTTCCTTCCCCTCTCCCCACAGCCCTCTACCCAACCCCATACCCCATGACTATTGTATTAATCAAGATCTGATATTACACTTAACAGAAGCAATGTATAAGAAAAGACAGGGGAGACAATGACATCAGACGGAGCCTAGTCTCATGACTGAGTGGGGTGATCGAAGTGTGTGGTACTGGGGGCAGGTGGGAGTTTGGATTCACACGGTTTCGTCTGCCAGTCTGTGATTATTACTGTGTCAGGTGCCAGTGGAAAAGAATGATGGCTGGACATAGTCAGAAGGGATTGTTCCCCCTCAGACTCTCACAGAGCGCGTTGTCAACTGAGAGAGTTGAATTTGCTTTAAAATTCATCTTTGTTTTCAGGTCTGTCGCTTTTTTGTTTTGTTTTGTTTTGTATTGTTTCTTTTTGTACTCCCAGTTCTTATAGAACAGGGAGTACTTTACAATAGGAATGAAGAAATGCTGTCTGTGTGTCTGTCTGTCTGTGTGTCTGTCTGTGTGTCTGTCCGTGGTCAAAATGTGTTCCACTCGTTCCAGACACAACTTCTGGACCGATCTTTCTGAAAATTTGTACGTATGTTCATTATGGGTCACGGATGATGCCCGATGTTTTACTTTACCAGAATAGCCGTTGCTAATGGCTGTGACGGCCCAAAACAGTTTTTCTTCTTTATGGAATATCTCAGAAAGTACTTGTATTCAAGATAAACTGGGAGTATGTTTATATGCTTTGCATCTTGTTTAGTGATACCTTTGTCAGACTGCCTGATTCACCACATTCTGTGAACTTTCTTGCGATTGGTTCGCCTGTTGGGTGGATGAATTATTCTGAGGGGTGTGGGCCCACTGCTGTTACTTTGTTGTGGGTACTTGGGTGTCTGTTTGTGTGTGTGTGCGCAAGTTCATTTGTTCTTTTTTTTCAGTTTGATGTCTGTTCACTTAAAGTGATTTTAGATAATAAAAGGGTATAGTGTAAATATTCATATATGTATGTGTAAGTTTATGTCTTTAATTTTTATTGCACATTAAAATGGCACTAACATAGCATCATGTTATATATGTTGATTTTCTGATTGTGCCAATGTATGAGTATGTGTGTTTGCATGCATGTGTGTGTGTGTCTGTGTGTTGGCATGTGTCTGTGTATTTCATGTTATCTGTAGTTTTATCGCATATTAAAATGGCAATAACATGGCAACATGTTTCATATGTTGATGTTCTGATTGCGCTAGTCTGTGAGTGTGTGTTTGCATGTGCGTGTGTGTGTTGCATGTTGTGTGTGTGTGTGTGTGTGTGTGTGAGTGTGTGTGTGTGTGTGTGTGTGTGTGTGTGTGTTGTGTGTGTATGTTCCAGGCCTTTATTGTTAGTGGATATTAAAATGGCAATAACATGATAGCGTCTTGTTATGTTGACTTTTTGATTGTGCTAAGTGTGAGTGTGTGTTTTTGCATGTGTGTGTGTTGTAATGTGATACTGACAGCCACTACCATCCATCCTTTCACCACCTCACCCCTCTCTCCGTCTCTGTGTGTCTGTCTGTCTCTGTGTGTCTGTCTGTCTCTCTATCTCTGTCTCTGTCTGTCTCTGTGTGTCTGTCTCTCTATCTCTGTCTCTGTCTGTCTGTCTGTCCCTCAAATAGTCCTTAGTGTTACCAGTTTTTTTCATGATGCCAAGCTTCACCCCTCAACCCCCTTCTCCTCTTACTCCATTCCCTCTGTCTGTCCGTCTGACCTTGAGGCAATTGGGCATGACACTGACAACAACGTTATGGAAACATTTTGATGTAACTGTCGCACTGGTTGTCACCACCCTACTCCCTGTCCCCCTGTTATTTTGATAGTTACGTGAATCCTGTGAACTGGTTGGATGTTTCATTGCCGTGTGTGTCTGCATGTGTCACACAAGTGGTGGAAAGCGTAACTTCATGGGCCATGGTGAAGGCTGAAAATGGCCAACATGTGAGAGATGGTCATCTCTGACCCAAACTGTATTAAGTCACACCACACATGTTGGTCTGTCTGGCACATTGGGTTGATGCGCAGGTCACATGGCTGCTGTGTCCGTAGCCATGAGACTCTTCTCAAATGTTCTTATCTCAGTCATTAATTTGCTTATCCATAAGCTTTAAATTGAGCACAGTGTGGTCTTGAAACGTGGCAGAGGAGTATATGGACCATTTCAGTTTCATCAAGATGTCACTGGGTGCGGACAAGCAATATATGCTGCACCACATCCGCCAAGTTTTGAGACCACACTACACATGAATTAAATCTGATGGATATATGAATTAATGACTTAGATGAAAGAATTTAAGAAGAAGGTATCATGGCTACGACTTAGCAGATGTGTGACCTACGCATTAGCCCAATGCAATGGTCAAACCCAGAGTACCTACCTAACATATGGACTAGTAAACGTGCAGTGACACCTTGATTAAACTGAAACTGAGCACATGTTGCAAGGTGACTGTCTCCTTTTTTTTTTTTTTTTTATATTTCAATCCTCCTCCATCCTCCCTTTGCCATAATAATTTTCATTGGCTGTCATGTTTCTCTGACTAGCTGTCAATCAAACAGATCTCAGAAACACAATGGTTAGCTAAACTCCTGAAAACAAGAGATCAAGCCCCACAATTCACTGATCCACCCTAGGCTTAAAGACTGAACACAGTCAATTTTCAGTGTACAATATGCAACATTGATGCATGCCAGAGAGGGGAATGTTCATCTCTCCCGCTCTGACACAGTGTCAAGTTTCTGACTGTTCAAAAAGAAATGTTCAATTGAAGGCAAGTTTGCAAGTCTTGAGACTATGCATTGCTTATATTATTTATGCCTTCTATTTTTACAGAATGATCTAGACCAATATTTGGTACAATCTGTTAAAATAATTTATGAATACTGCTGATGGTCTTAATGCTTTGTAGGAGGTGACTAATTGATGCTTCTGTTTGTTTTAATTGTTCGCACACAGGTAACTACACCACCCGAGTATTTTACTACTTTGAAGAGTTATTCAAATATATAAATACCCAGTATAATAATAATATAATAATAATAATTTCCCTTCAATTGTTAAGCAGTTTCCCCCGTATTCAAATCCATTCAAAAGCTAAGTGAAACTGTAATAAAGTGGAGACTGGACATTAAAGACAGTAACATTTATGTTAGTCATACTTTTGCTGGCTGAGACCTGACGCCTTTCGTAAAATTCGGAAGGCAAGTATGAGGACTGGTCCACAAATGGTGGAAAAGTCAGCAGAAACTGGCGACACCCCTCCTTGGGACAACGCCAATACAAGGGAAGTCACTGTGTACCTACTGGACTCCAACTCAAATCATCAAAATCGGAAATGAAATGAGGCAGGGAACAGTAAACGATAAACAGTAAACAAGTTGGGTATTTTTTACTCCCATAAGAAAACCTAACACAGAGTAACTTGTATTCAAGACCGGCACAGCCTTTTAAACTTGAATAAAGTCAGACAAATACATAGACGAACAATCTAATAGTGGGGGAAAAAACAAGCGCAGGCCAACAACTGAACTATCTTCATAGTAATGACTTGGCAAAGATTTGGACTTAAGGAGGGGAGGGGGGGGGGGGGGGGGGGAGGGGCGGAATTTGAAGATGGAGAAACTGGGAACATGAAATTAAGAAAATATGTTACAGATATGAAAACTCTTCACTAGCTGCATAAGGGAACCATCGCAATCCCTTTTGAAGGCAGATATATTTGTATTGCCTGCTCCGAGGCCTTTCGTCCGCTGGGTCGGACTCATCAGGGAGACACGGCTGGTTGTGTCTGCGCTCCTGGCGTCAAACAGAGACTCTATTTGACGCCAGGAGTGCAGACACAACCAGCCGTGTCTCCCTGATGAGTCCGACCCAGCGGACAAAAGGCCTCGGAGCAGGCAATGCAAATATATCTGCCTTCAAAAGGGATTGCGATGGTTCCCTTATGCAGCTAGTGAAGAGTTTTCATATCTGTAACATATTTTCTTAATTTCATGTTCCCAGTTTCTCCATCTTCAAATTCCACCCCCCCCCCCCCCCCCCCCCCTCCTTAAGTCCAAATCTTTGCCAAGTCATTACTATGAAGATAGTTCAGTTGTTGGCCTGCGCTTGTTTTTTCCCCCACTATTAGATTGTTCGTCTATGTATTTGTCTGACTTTATTCAAGTTTAAAAGGCTGTGCCGGTCTTGAATACAAGTTACTCTGTGTTAGGTTTTCTTATGGGAGCAAAAAATACCCAACTTGTTTACTGTTTATCAAATCATCAAGACATTCCCTCCCTTTATGATGGGTTAATGTGGGAAAAAAGCCGGGCCAAGCAAAGACAGACTGATTGTGTTAGAGTTATTTAATTTCTATATTTAAACTGCGCATACGCAAGTAAAATTTTCTATAGCAGCTTGCACTTGCACTTGTGTTAGTCTATTTGTCTGTATGGGGTGTGAAGAGATTAGGTTCCAATCCATCTTTTAAGCGAGCAACCGTCTGGCAGGCTTTTCGCACACACACAACCTGACGATGCGTCAGTGCAGGAGACGGTTTTCAAAACTGTTTTGGACATTGGGTCAAACTGCTTTAGTTAACTGCATGAACAATTGACGTGAATACTATTCATGTTTAATTAGCCTCTTTTTCGTAGCTATTCCCCCCCCCCCCCCCCCCCCAACACACACACACACACTTCTTGCAAAGCCAGCCACACACACACACACAGATGCATGCATGCACGCATGCATTCACACACACACACACACACACACACACACACACACACACACACACACACACACCCCTTTTATAGCCAGATTCCCCCCTCGCCCCCACCCCTCTCCCACTTCTTTCACAGCAAGCCAAACACACGCGCACGCATGCACGCGCGCACACACACACACACACACACACACACACACACACACACGCGCGCGCATTAATAGCGTGTGCGCACGCATACACACACACACACACACACACACACACACACACACACACACACACACACACAAAGATACAAACGCATAAGCGCGCGCGCCCACACACACACACACACACACACACACACACACACACACACACACACACACATTCACACACAGGTGCGTGCGCACGCACGTTTGTGTGTTTGCTACAATTTACACAGGACATCAGTTACACACGTTACACACGTTCGCTGACTGTGAGCTATGCCGTGTAACGTGTAACGTGGACTGTTTTCAGCTTTAACTTCAACATCTGGCGTCTTGTTTATGCCCATTGTAGGTCAAATGAGACTATCCTAGGTCAAATGGAATATTGCAACAAAATTAAAAGTGCCTATAAACATAATTTGCATGTGAAATAATCGCGGGAAGGGGAGAGTAGCGGGGATGGGGTGTGGGTCTAGTGTAGACCGTGTGCACTGTAGAGTTCTCTCCCTGGAGAGGAAAAGCCGACTCTGATCGGGCATAAAGTACTTTGTTTACAGAACTCGGTGATTCCCAGAGCTGTCAGTGCAGGATTTCATGTTAATGTTTCAACGTCGTCCTTTTCATTCCAATTCTTCTGTTCCCTTCCACCTTCCTCCCAACTGCATCCAGTCATTTTCATAGTGACCCAAGCATCTCCGGACCAGTATCACTCACCAGCGTACATGTAAGATACTAAAACACATAATAGTGAGCAACATCATGACACATCTAGAATCCAACAACATCCTGACCACACAACAATATGGCTTCAGGAAGGGACGTTCCTGTGTCACCCAACTGCTCGAGCCGACAGAAGAACTATCTGAGAAACTAGACTAGGGCACCGACACCGACGTCATAGTGATGGACTTTGCGAAGGCTTTTGACAAAGTCAACCACAGCCTCCTCGTACACAAACTTCAACACTACCGAATCAGAGGTGAAACCAGCCGATGGATCAGCAACTTCTTGGGCAACCGACGTCAGTGAGTAGTGGTGGACAGATCACGCTCAGAACTAGTAGCAGTTAGATCTGGCGTCCCCCAAGGTTCTGTGCTGGGACCTGCCTGTTTCTCGTATACATCAACAACCTCCCAAACAGGGTCCAATCCAGCACACGCCAATTCGCTGACGACACCATCGTCTACAGACACATTTTAGGCGAAGCAGACCAGCAAGCCCTCCAGAAAGACTTTGTGGCGCTAGAACAGTGGGAAAGGGAATGGGTCGTGGCCTTCCACCCAGACAAGTGCACAGTCTTGCATCTGACCCGCAAAAGAGATACACCCACTGCTGGATACCAACTCCACAACCAGACTCTCCAGAGCAGCAACAACACAAAGTATCTCGGAGCGACTCTGCAAAACGACGGCAAATGGAATAGGCACATCAACAACATATGCGCCAAAGCCAACAAGACACTTGGCTTCCTGTGAAGGAATCTAAAGAACACTGGCAGAAAGGTCAAAGAAATGGCATATAAAGCACTAGTGAGACCAGCGCTGGAATACGCCTCTGCTGTCTGGGACCTACACACTGCCCAAGATATCCAGGACATAGAGGCCATCCAACGCAGAGCGGCCCACTTCATCATGAACAACAAGAAGCAAACCTCCAGCATCACCACCATGCTGGAGGAACTAAAATGGCCTCCCCTTGAGACGGGGCGGAAAGCGGCACGACTAACCATGTTTTACAACATGGAACACAACACAACGGCTGTAAAGTTCCACCATCTAAAACCCCTCCAAACAAGATCAAGGAGGGGCCACAGCCAACAATTCAGCAGGATGACATGCCGGACGGAACAAAAAAATATGTCGTTCTTCCCAAGAACAGTAAGGGACTGGAATCTGCTCCCTCAGGAAATAGTGCAGGTCCCAATGGCAGGTACCTTCAGTAAGAAGGTATCTGCAATTCCGTAAATCCAACTCTCGCCTCCCCTCCCCTTCCCCCCTCTGCCACTCCACCCTTCTTTGTACTCTATACCCTCCTTCATTCTCTCAATAAAAGTTTGTTTTTTTTCAGTCGTCTTCACCCCAAACGTAACAATAATAGTCAAACACTTGACTGTGGTTACTAAAGGAAGAAGAAGAAGAAGAAATTGTTCGCCAGCACCTAGATTTCCCCACTATTTGATAATTTCCCTTGTTTGTTCTTGTCCTGCCCGAAGAAGGCCAATAGGTCGAGGATCGTTGCTTGTCTTCGTTGCGTTTGTTTTGCCGTCCTGTACTTCAACATTCATTTCCATTCTATAAACTTGGAACAGGTTTTCACAGTGAATGGCTCAACATATGGTATGCTCTGTGGAGCCTCCTCAGCTGTTAAGGACACGAGTACGTGTCAAAGGAATGGCCTGTGTAGGATCACCTCAAACCTTTCTCTCCTTTGCGGCTATCAGTGGCTGATGTTAACGATTCTCCTATGTCTGGTTGGATGTGGAAGAGTCTGTGGTCGCTTTGTGTGTTCCAGGCCTCTTACCAGATATCACTGACGAAACTGTTAACTTGGGTTTAAATCTCCACAGGAGTACATCATCTGGACAATTTCTCTGATTTGCGGCATTCTTGGCAAGATGGTCGCCAATATGACTGGGAACCTTTACGAGAAAAATGTTATCATCCAATTTCAGAGAGATGTAAAGTGAAAAAGTTCAGGGTGGTCAAGGTCATAGTCACCAATCGCCTGCAGAACACTAAGTCAGTCACAGAGCATGAGAAAATCCTTTTGTCCGGGTAGGCCATTTTGAGTTGTGGGATCAACGGTGCGAGTTCATCAGTACAGAAAAAGGTGCACAGAGGGAGTGTGTAGTGAACGTCATAGTTTCTGAGTGGGATCAAACAGGCAGCACGAGCCACCCCCTCTTCAGACAGGAATTGATGATAAATATTCTTTGAAAGGATGGACATTTTGAAGACAGGTAGGCAGAGAAGGCGTTGACGATCTGCCAGAGAGGTGGTGGAGTCTTTGCAGGAGGTGGCGGTGGGAGTTAGGGGGGGAGGGGGGGGGGGGAGGAAACGACATCAAAATGAATGTCTGGTATTTAAAAGGTCTATGGTGGATTTTTTGTTAATGTAGAAAGATCACAACTCCAGGTGCGACGGCTACGCTTTGCAAATGGGGTGTAACATTGGAATAATACGCATTCCACGAAATGAACAGAGCTTTACTGATCTTCAATTTAAAAAAAATTGGTGTGAAAAACAATCGTAAGCATGGTTCATGGGTTCAGAAAACATGTTCAAACACTAGTTTATAGTCTTCAGGGAGGGACAGTTCCCAGCCTCTGCTTATAGATTGTACGCAAGGGTGAGGTGAGGGGGGGGGGGGGGGTGGAGGGGGGAAGCTACGGAACCTTTCCAGCTAGAGAGACGGAGAAGAGTTTTCTGATAGTCCTTCGAGTGCGACTGTGTAAGTAAGTTCCTTGTCTGAACGCACGCATGACATCTTGCACACACGTAAAATCCCCATCATCAGCTTATGTAAGAGAAGGCCGTTGGTATGGGTAACACGCAAAACTCATAGCATGCACACTCTGTGTACAATGGAAAGAATTAAGCGGAAAGCCGAGTGACTGCAGTTCGACTGAATAACATGGGAAACGGCTGAGTGTAGCGCAGTCAGCTCATCATTCGGCGGCGCCCAGGTCGGCGTGAATAGGAGCGTTAATTGTAAAGTGCTAAGAGCTTGGTCTCTAACCGGGGACTGCGCTACATAAGTACTGCCATTATTAATTGCTTGCCCATCTGTGTGCGCCGTAACTCAAGAATCGTGTTCAGTGCTTTCCAACATACAAAGTACTAGATGTGACTTGTAAAGTTGCATGTTTTCATCGAAAGCATATCTCTCACTGAGGATCGGATGTGGAACACGTTGACAGACGATAATAATGGGAACTTTTGAAGGCCGAACGGTTAGATATGCAAATCACGGACCGCTCAGTGGTAAGAGTACTACTAGGCTCAAGCAGTGAGCTGGTAAACAATATGTAACCATTCACTGATGCCGCTTCCCGCTATTATCTTCTGTCAACGTGTTCCGCATCTGACCCATAGCCGGTGTTGAGTAGCAGGCCTGCTTTTGGAAAACAGCTTCTTTCGCAGCTAATTAGATGTTTTATTCATAGACAAAGGCTGGCTATGGAAGACGCGCAGCAACGTGAGCAGTATTCACTTGGATCGCTCGAGCAGTATTTACAGCTTTTTTTTTTTTTTTTTTCCTTTTCTTATTTTTCTGTCCCATCTTCTGTGCCACCTCAGTGGCAGTGCACCCACGCCGCTCATTCCGACACCCCGTCCACAGCCACAGCCCCGTCTGGCCCGCCGCAACCCCGGCACCGGCAATCCACTTGGAGCGGCCAATGTCAGGTCGTCAAGAGACAGCCCACCGGAGGAGACACTGCACTGCTGCCGAGTCTCTTTGGTGGTATTCAGTGACGCCTGGTCTGATCCAACATACGCAGGACACAATCTACAAAGCCCCCTACTGATGACAATAACAGCTTAGTCGCGGAGCCGGCGTGAGTGAGCTCTCCCTCACATTTCACGGCAGTTTGTTTGTCGCAGATAGTGTCACGAGCATTTTCGAACGACATCTATTGTCTGCTTTACCCTAACATACGCAAGTGGCCGGTTTGAAGCGCACACACATTCCAAGACGGAGAGAGTCAACAACACGTCACAGTGACCGCCAATGCTTCAGTCTATCCAAATCTGATCAGCATTAAGCAGGGAAATATGTGCTACCACCTCCCCCCCCCCCCCCCAGTTCCAATTCTCCTCCGCCCACTGACACACACTTGCTCACAAAATTAATAGCTAGACAGACACTAGAGAGAGCGTATGTGTTGCATACGAGCGCGATATGTACATGCGCATGCGCACTTTGTGAATAAAAGGGTGTAGGCCTATGTGTGCATGGTGAACGCTTTCAGATAGGAAAGGAGAGTAAGAGGGGAAACGGAAGAGGGAGAGAGAGATGATTTGTGTATGATGAAAGAGTGTTAGCATGCAGGCGCGCAAAGGTGTGTGTGTGTGTGTGTGTGTGTGTGTGTGTGTGTGTGTGTGTGTGTGTGCGCGCGCGCGCGCGCGCGCACGCGTGTACACCAACTAGTGTCAGTGCGTTTGCTCACGCGCGCGCCAGAGAGAGAGAGAGAGAAGAGGAGAGAGAGAGAGAGAGAGAGAGAGAGAGAGAGAGAGAGAGAGCGGTGGGGATGTTGGATGCGAGGAGTGGTGTCATGTATGACTTGTGCAGGCTGAGGCCATTCCCCAGCTCTCTGTCACCTTGGGGAACACACGAACACTTTGAAACCGTACCCTTAAATGCCTTGATTATCACATGATCACAGCAAAGATCTACATTCATACACAGGTCTCCACCCCTATCTCCCTTACCTTCCCCCCTCCCTCCTGCCTCCCTCATCTCCCCACGCCTCTCTTCCCCTTCCTCAGCTTCGCTCCCCCCCCCCCCCCTCCCCTCCTTCCCTAAGATAAAGCAACGGAGAAGGACAACCGTCATGAAACTGAAGCTAAGATGTAGAGCTACTACTGACTGACGTGGAAAAAGTCGGCAACATGACAACCATCACCATGTCATCGTCATCATCTGACATCATCATCGTCATCGTCATCGTCATCATCGTTGTCGTCTTCGTTGTCGTCATCATCATCATCATCATCAAGCAGGCATGGAACACAACGAACAGGCGTGCGGATGACTCAGATGTTATGTCAAGTGTAACGTCGAGACCCAACACACACACACACACACACACACACACACACACACACACACACACACACATATAGGGGGGGGGGGGGGGGGGCAGAGAGAGAGAGAGAGACAGACAGAGAGAGAGAGAGGTATATGTACACTTCCGGCTCGGGATGACTGCGCTTCCCAAGTTGGCCATATCATTTAATTGAAATGGGTATCAACATTTCACGTATGTGCGTGCGCTCGCTCTCTCGCGAGCGCGCCAACACGCAGGCGAACGCGCGCGCGCGCGCGCGCGCGTACCCACCCACACACAGAAGCAGTCTCACCCTCTCTCGTTCTCTCTCTAACACACAGACACACACACACGTGTGTGTGTATACCTAATTACGAATTCGATCATTCATGCCAAACTGAATTGCTTTTCTTCGTAGTGTCGCAGCGAACATGCAATGATTTGTTGGCACAATATGTTCTGTCTGCCTGTCTGCCCGTCTCTGTCTGTCTCTCTTCTTCTTCTCTGGTCTTTTTTCGTTGTTGTAAGCTTACAAGTGTAGACTTGAACCCCGTCCCAGCTCGGATCTTCTCGCCTCTTGGATACTAGTATTTTACTAGTCTCATTGTCTACTAGGCCGCCATTCGGCTATTTTCGGAAGGCTAATGGCAAGCTGAAATGAACAACTGTCAGGCCTTTGTTGGGTGTGGACGTGATAAACACAGTTGTGTGCCTTCTCGAGCGGAACCTGTCATATTACTGTAAGCTCATACCCTGTGCTTTGAAGGTTTGAACAAATGCATCAGATAATCAAGACAAACCAGGCGTGTGTGTGTGTGTGTGTGTGTGTGTGTGTGTGTGTGTGTGTGTGGAGAGAGAGAGAGAGAGAGAGAGAGAGAGAGAGAGAGCGAGCATGCATTCGTGGAGAGGAGAGAGAGAGAGAGGAGGGGAGTAGACAAAGAGAGAGAGATGAGAGAGGGGGAGATGGAAGGATGTCAGAGAGAGGAGGGCGGAGGGAGGATGAGGGGCAGGAGAAAGAGGGGAGGTGAAAAATAAGGGGAGGGGGAGGCGAAGAAAAGAGAAAGAGGGGAGGGGGAATTACGGGGAGGGGAGGAGAGAGAGAGAGAGAGAGAGAGAGAGAGAGAGGAGAGAGACGAATACGAATATTTTCATGAGAGAGAGAGAGAGAGAGAGAGAGAGAGAGACGAATACGAATATTTTAATGAGGAGAGAGAGAGAGAGAGAGAGAGAGAATACGAGAGTAAGAGGAGAGAGACGAAATACGAATATTTCAGAGAGAGAGAGAGGAGAGAGAGAGAGAGAGAGAGAGAGAGAGAGAGAGACGAATACGAATATTTTCATGAGAGAGAGAGAGAGAGAGAGAAGAGAGAGAGAGAGAGAGAGAGAGAGAGAGAGAGAGAGAATACGAATACAAACACGAATATTTTCATAAAGAGAGAGAGAGAGAGAGAGAGAGAGAGGAGAGAGAGAGAGAGAGAGAGAGAGAGAGAGAGGAAGAGAAGGAGCAGAGGAAGAATTCACAAGGATGACAGGACGTGTTCATAGCCGTGACGGATCGTGTGCTCGATGGAGACGACACTGCCCTCGGGCTAGGGGTAATCCCATAACACACAGTTGAAAAAAAAAAAGATAAATGCAAGTCAGGTTTTCAGTGCCCCCCCCCCTCATCCCCCACCCACCACCCACCCCCCCACCCCCACCCCCCCCCACCCCCACTCCGCCCTCCAGCTCTTCCCGCGTTTCTTACCGTCTTGCCACTGAAATCTTTCCTGTGCATAGATGTGGGGGAGGTGACCCACTTTTCTTCCTTCCCTTCAAGTGTTGGTCTGGCTCATCTTGCAGTGGTGTGGGCTCGCGCACTTTGTTTGCACGAACTTGGAGGGACTGACAGTTGTGGACTTGGGGTTGGATTCCACAGGTGCGACATTCACCTAGCACGTACTCCACTTCTGTATTGAGCTACCTCCGTTTTATCAAACAACAATCTGTATTTCGTACGTACACGCGCGTGCCTTCTTCCTACAAGTCCAACGATCTCAGGTAGGAAAACGTATCTGTATCTTTTTAGCCATATTATTCGGTGACAGTTGAGATATGCTTGGCACTATATGGGGTTAAGAGGGTGCCGTAGAAAGTGATTGGACAGTGTCACTGTACAGTATTGGGAAACTGTTTGGTTCAGTGGTTTAGAACACTGAGGGTCTACTTACCGAACTGGTTCGAATCCCCGCTTACAAATTGTGTTCCTGTTGCCTGTCTTTCTTCTTCTGCGTACGCAGGCTGATACTCCTGTGGACACTCCCTATATGGACAGACAAGTATCAATCCCATCTACCCAACAAAGGGAGTGGAGTTTTGTGTGTATGACCGTTTTTTTTTATCCCACCATTAAGGCAGCCATACTCCATCTTCGGGGAATACCTATGTCTGATTAGTTGTCGTTCTGATGGGATGGGCGAGGAGGAGGGTGCAGAGGGTGTGGGGGTGTTGGGGGGATCAATGCCGTGCTACTGCTTTCATTGCCCTGGTATAGTTATTCTTGTTCATATTCCTAAAGTGGTGTGGACATCAGCTGTAGTAATAGTGCGAACCGTTGGCTGCCTAAGCTTATTTCTGTCACACATACATCTGTCTGATGAATTGTCCCAGCTTCCATTTGTCATTCAGAGTACACAAGCATGCATTTCTGATATCAAAGCTTGGATGACACACAGTAAGCTCCAGCTGAATATTGACAGACACAAATGATGAAGCGAAAAAGTTCTGATTTAGGTTCCAACATCCACCCAGATAGATACCTGCTTCTTTCGACCATATTAGTTTGTTGTTAACCTTGGTAATACACTGGATGACACACTGTCATTTCAGCAGTACATCTGCGTCTATCGTGTGTGTGACCTGAACATCTGCTGCACTAGTTCTTTTCGGCATCTTTCAGAGGATGCGACCAAACCTCTATTCTGTGCCTTTGTTCTATCGCGGCTAGGTTACTGTAATTCTCTCCTTCCTGGCTGTCCGAAGCATCTTATTCATCACAGAATAATGTAGCCGGACTATCTTTAGATTTCCCGCGATGTTGCTCCCGTACTTCTTTCTCTTCACAGGCTTCCCGTTTAATAACGAATTGATTACAAACTGTCTTTGCTCTCTTTCAAGTCTCTGAATGGTGAAGCTCCATCATGTCTTTCTGATCTTCTCCAGCTGTATTGACCCTTGCGTTCCTGTGTTGATACTCACCCCCTTCAGATCCCTCGTTTCCATTCCAAGACCTTCTTTTGAACGTTCCTTCTCTTTTCACGCATCCTCTGCTCTGCATGGAACACACTTCCTTTTTCTGCCTACATCACCTTCAGTTCTCCGTCTTCCGTAGAGTCGTTTCTCAAGATTACCATTTTCGCTGACTCTTTATGTTTCTTCCTTTATTGACTTATGGTTGTGTGTGCGTGTGTGTGGGTGGGGTGGGGTGAGTGTGTGTGTGTGTGTGTGTGCGTGTCTGAATGTACGTGACTGAGTGCAATTAATTTTGTAAGTGCTTGGCGTTATTTATAGATTAAACGCCCGCCCTAGATATCGGCTTAATAGTAGTAGTAGTAGGCCTAGTAGTAATAGTAGTAGTAGTAGTAGTAGTAATAATAATAATAGTATCGGCATCATCATTATCATCATCATCATATCATTATCATCATCATCATCATCATCATCATCATCATATCACTATTATTTATATTTATTACACACACACACACGCGCGCGCGCGCGCGCCACACACACACACACACACACACACACACACACACACACACACACACACACACGTAAAATGAATGCAATGTGCTAATATATAAACGGTTGAGTACCAAATGGACAATGGCCCAAATGCGTGACTACTCGGTGTTACGGATGGAAATGCGTGTGTGTGGAAGTCTGACTCGCTCAGAATTATGGATGCATGCACGACTTTTTCTAATTCACATACACACACCCACTCATCCGAACAAGGACAGCCAGGCAACAAAATAACTTTTTTTATGCCGCCCGAGCCATCAAACAAAACACACAATTAAACATAGGTTGGTACACCCACCATTAGGTGTTAGTTAGTTAGTTAGTTAGTTTGTGTTTATAGGGTCCAGCGGACTACTAGGAGCCAAATCAGGACCTCAGCTATCATATCTAAGTCTCTAGATACAAATCCCACACTAGTATTAACACATCGCTTAAAATTTATGAGGACAAAAGCACAATTATCTGTTCAACTCCGACGACACCTGTATACATAATTAAAACACTATATTTTATAAAATAAGTTTACCTCTTTCAAAAAAGAAAAAATAAGATCTACTGAAATCTCACGAAAAAGAACTGATAAATCACTGGTGGAAAAGAACTTCTCTCTGATACACATCAAATCAGCACATTCTGTCAAAAAATGATTAACACTGAACAAGCTGTCACACGCAACACACCATGGGGGGTCTTCCCCTCTGAGTATCCAACTGTGCGTTATATAGCTGTGCCCAATATGTAACCGTGACAAAACCGATTCCTCTTTACGGTTACATACCACCGATGGGAAAGGATTGGTTAAATCTGGGCAAATTTTAAACAATTTATTATGAATTTGATTACACCATTCACTCAGCCACAGTTCACGACAATACAAACTAGATTTATGACGTAGATCAGAGTGAGGAACAAACTGCATAGGCCTCCTGGAAAGACTTGCACCGAGAGCTTGTTTGGCTGCTTTGTCCACCACTGAGTTACCATAGATTCCCATGTGGCTGGGGACCCACAAGAAAACTATATGCTTTCCCGAAGAGACAAGCCGAGTATGAAGATCATGAATATCAGCCAAAACTGGATGTGAAACTTCTCTTGTCGATAGAGCCGACAATGCCGACAATGAATCCGATAAAATAAGGAAATCGTTCTGATCTGACCTGGACACCGCACTGAGGGCCAGATTTAAAGCCTTCAGTTCAGCAGTATAAACAGACGACCAATCCCGCAATCTTAACAAAGTAGGCTTCTGAAAATTGTTATCACACACAATGGCAGCTGCAGCCCTCTCACCTTTTTTAGAACCATCTGTAAAAATCTTGATAAAATCTTGATAAAGTTCACATTGCCCAAGATAAAGTTGTTTATATGCAGCACTCGAGGTGACCTCCTTTCGAAATTGAGTTAAATATAAATTAATCTCTGGATTGGCGACTTTCCAGGGAGGTACATCAGTCTGTAATGGGCCGTCATCAACAGCATCAAGGTCAATGCCAGCTGCCCCGAAGTGGGGCAAAATACGAATACCCAGTGGAGGAATCTCATTTGGCTTTAGGTCATATTTGGCTCTAAAAGGCGGGTTCATGACAATATCATAGGCAGGGTTTTCTGGATTAGCCCTCAGTTTCAGATAGTAATTCATGGAAAGACACAACCTCCTTAGCTCCAGAGGGGGTTCACCAGATTCAACATACAAACTCTCTTTTGGAGATGTGCGAAATGCTCCCAGAGCAATCCGCAGTCCTTGATGATGAATTGGATCAAGAGCTTTGAGGTAAGATTTTCGTGCAGAACCATATACCACACACCCATAATCTAGCTTTGGTCTCACCAAAGCCCGATACAATCGCAACAAAGTTCGCTTGTCTGCACCCCAATCAGTGTGACTAATAACCTTCAAAACATTCAAACCTGACTGGCAAGATTGTTTAATGTACTTAATGTGAGGCAAAAAAGAAAGCTTATTATCAAAAATAACCCCCAAAAATTTCACTTGTTTGGAAACTTTAATTACTTGACCATTGAGACTGATAGCTGGTTCTAAGACCTGAGATCTTTTCCTATGGAAATGAACACACTCTGTCTTAGTAGCTGAAAACTTAAATCCATTTTCAGTAACCCACTGCTGAACACGATTAACACACAACTGAAGTTGACGCTCAGCTGCAGCCAAAGTTTTCCCCTTGGCAGAGATGGAGAAGTCATCAACAAATAATGACTTATCAATTCCAGACTTTACTGACTGGACGATGTTATTAATCTTGAGATTGAACAGAAGTGGAGAAAGGATGCTACCCTGAGGGACACCCATCTCCTGCTCAAAAGGATCCGAAAAGGTCGAATGAAGTCTAACACTGAATGCTGTTAGACAAAAAATTAGCAATAAACATTGGTAAATTACCTTTGAAATCAAGTGCCTTCAAATCCTGAAGAATTCCATGCTTCCATGTTGTGTCATAAGCTTTTTCTAAATCAAAAAGAATAGAAACTACATGTTCTCCATTAATCAAAGCATTCCTGATAAAAGACTCATATCGAACCAGGTGATCAGTAGTACTGCGGTTGTTCCGAAATCCACACTGGGAAACATCTAAGGCCCCCAGACATTCTAACTGCCATAACAATCGAGAATATACCATTCTCTCCATAGTTTTACATAAGCAACTAGTGAGAGCTATAGGACGATAGTTGTTAGGATCCGAATGATCTTTCCCTGGTTTAGGAATAGGGATAACAACCGCCTCTCTCCAAGAAGGTGGAAAATACCCTGAACACCAAACATGATTAAACAGAGACAACAACACCTTTAAACCCTCAGCTGACAAATGTTGAATAAATTGATAATGAATGTCATCTGGTCCAGGAGCTGAGTTGTTGGCTTTCAAAATGGCATCCTTTAACTCATCCATGCTGAAAACGCAGTTGTAATCCTCAGAACTATCTGGCACGAAGGAACAAGATTTTGACTCTGCTGATCTTTTGATACGCTGGAATTCCTTGCAATAATGATCAGCTGACGAATTTTGATGGATAGTAACAGCTAACAAGTTAGCAACCTCCTTTTTATTAGTAATAATCGATCCATTTACTTGCAAACATTTTATAACTGATGTAACCGACTTTCCCTTAATCTTACGGATTAGTTTCCAGACTTTCCTTGAATTGACCTTAAAGGACAGATTTGAACAAATTTTGTTCCAAGATTCTTTCTTCTTAGTTTTAAAAGTATACCGACACTTAGCCCTACACGCCTGATGTTTAACTTTGTTCCCCACCATAGGAAACCTAGCAAAAAGTCTTTGAGCACCCTTTCTCTTACCCTTCAAAGTTTTGCACTCTTTATCATACCAAGGGGTCTTAACATCATTTGGTTTATCACGGGACTTGGGAATAGCTTTCTTAGCACTCTCTACAATCACTTTAGTGAACTGCAAAACAGGATCATCATAACTCCGCAACAGATTCATAGGCAATCTACTTAAAATCTATTGCTGATAAAGACTCCAATCTGCAGAGCGAAACTTCCATGTTTCCCGAGGGGACTCCTGCATTTGCTTTGTAAAATAAATAAAAATCGGAAAGTGATCACTCCCGCTTAGGTCCGAATGAACCTGCCACTCTAAGTCCAAAAATAAGGAAGGGTCGCAAATGGACAAATCCAAGTGAGTCAAAGAACCAGAAGGAGAACAAAAGGTCGGTGAGCCTGAATTCAGAAGACAGAGATCATGATCCGATATAAAATCTTCAAGAACTTTCCCTTGAGAATTGGTGCAGTTACTTCCCCACTGTGGAGAATGGCCATTCAAGTCACCCAATAAAAGAAATGGGCGAGGGAGCTGAGAAATTAAACCATCCAACTGACTCTTCGAAATCACAGAAGATGGAGACAGATACAAACAACATATCGTAACGACCTTGTTTAACGAGATACGAGCTGCCACTGCCTCCAGATCCGTCTGAAGTGGAATTTCTGTATGTAGTACCGAATTATGAATATAAAGAGAAACGCCTCTCCTTGAAAAGTCTGCAGAAGCTGCTTGAGTAAGCAGGAGAAACCAGGAATCTCATGCTTCTTACTTGCAGTTAAAAGGGTTTCCTGAAGAGCAATTACCGAAGATCTATACTCTGTCAATAATAGCTCAAGGTCCCGACAATTTGCTTTAACTCCCCTTATGTTCCACTGGAGTATGTCCATGTTAGGTTGTTAAAGAATATCTATCAGCCCTCTTCTCCAGAAACTTCACTGTCCACCAAAGAACTAAAACGGTTCTTCAAGACAAGGTCCGAAGCCGATGCTCCCGATAAATTTCTAAGTTGTTTGTTGCCATGCTTGGAATTTGCTCTTACTGGACTGAAACCTGCTGCACCAAATACCTGACTTCGAGATTTTCCCCTAGGAGGGTCTGGAGTCCGAAAAGGACGCTCCTCACTGCGTGCCTGTCTCGTACTGCTGTTATTGGCCTGTGAGCGAGGGGACATTTCTTTCCTCCGATCCTTCACCCCTGACCTCTGATCCACAGCACTTTGTACAACTGAAACACTTCTTCCCTCACCAGCAGGGACTGAAGCCTGTTGTACACTGCTGGACGGAACACTATTGCATTTCTGAGACAAAACCTCAACTGATTGTTCCAGTATAGTAAGCCGATCCAAAACCGATGACAACAATTCTGTCAATTTCTTCTCCAGAGCAGTGAATGGAGCTGCTCCCAGATCATCACCCGATGACCGGTTCGCAGAATCGTTAACCACATTCTGTGCATAGGAACATTTCCTCTCAATCTTTACTTTCTGAATCTCGCATTCCTTTTTCCACACTGGACAACTTTTTGAATTTGCTGGATGATCACCCTTACAATTGACACAGTATACAGCATTTATACAAGATTCATCATGCTTCTTCTGTCCAGTCACGACAGATCTCCTGACCCCGACAAACTCGGCTGGAATGCCCAAAGCGTTGGCACTTGAAACACCGCAAAGGAGATGGTACAAAAGGCGTAACTTTCACTCGGACATAACCCACTTTGACAAACTCTGGGGGAGATGGCATAGCAAAAGTCAAGAATAGCGTGTTGGTTTCGATTAAGTCACTTCCTTTAGAGATTTTAACTCTATGGACCTGCAGAACACCCTGACTTTCCATCTCAGTCCGAATTTCTGATTCAGCAACTCCAGCCAAGTCAACACATCTGATTACCCCTTTCGAGTAGTTGAGAAAGGGGTGAATGGAAACCTTAACTGTGATCTGCATGAGTTGAGAACCATCCCTTTTCAGCAGCAACCGAGATGCCGCTTCCGTAGCACAGTTAACAAGGTAACTACCAGATCGGAGTCTTAATCATTTTAAATCCTGTGGACGAAACTCCCTCGAACCACTTGCAAACAGCGAACGGAGAAATCCGAGCAATGGATTCTTTCGGATCTTTTGCTTCCACTAAAAGGAAGCTTGGCCATGTGTTTTGGATACCCTTTCTCTTTGCCACTTCTCTTATCTCATTATCTGAATCTGAATCTCTACTCATAGTCTCGTCCATAAGCGTGCCATGTCCATCATCGTTTCTTCTCTTTTTGTTAGGGGGTAGTTGTTTAGATGTCATAATGAAAGAAAAAAACTTCACCTCCCCTATTCCCCACCCGCCATCGAGTGCCCACAAGGGCGATGCCCCTAAGCGGTCCTCCAGCAAAGGGAAACACCAGGGTTATAGTGCAGGTATACACCGCGTGGCACGCGCTCCACCCCATCCACCAGGCTCATGACCAACTGCCGGGAACGGACAGGAGGCCACTCACCTGGCTTCCAGGACAAGCAACGTGGCACACGGTTTGACCCATGCCATGCCCACACTGTGAAGGCGACCGGTTGACAGCATTGGGCCCCATGCTGCCCCCCGTCTAGGGGAAGTCCGGGCCAAAGTGGCGTGTTGAGGGGCGCGGATCCTACTCCGAGTCCCTCTCAACCACCAGGACACCCTTCCTCTCCGACACGGGTCGCACCGCACGGTCAACACGGTGGACCAAGAGGCCACAGAGAAAATAGAAAGTGCTACAGAAGACTTGTGAAAAAAGGAAAAGAATAGGATAAAGATCCGTAAAGGCAGAAGATAGACAAAACAGAAAACTGCAGATTAATAAGGAGAATGTTGAAAGAGAAATGCAGGTGAAAGAACCATGGGTAGGCAGAAAAAACACAAAAAACAGAGAAAAAGAAAGCCCACTTAAAACAAAGTCCCACCCTCAAGGGGCACAAGAGGGTGACCCTGAGAACTAAAAATAAGACACCCCACCCAGGTCCCCCAGGGCAGACCCTGGTGGGGGACCATTAGGTGTACATGTAGAACAAATTAACACAATTTTAATTATCAACTGCCGGGTCCAGCGCTGATGACGACGGCAGCGACGAGGCAAGTCCGACACAGAGTCTCTTCCAAGCTGTGGTTCTCAATGAAGAGGAGGCAAAGAAAAACTAACACGTTCGTGGCGTCTCTGTCAGCAGCACGGTGACAGTCTCAACTACGAGCTGTGGCTCAAACACCTAAGAGCTGTGGCACACACACCACCTGTGGCTCAACACCAACCAAGAGCTGTGGCACACACACCACACACACAGCGACGGCCTCGGACGCAGGTCGCTGGCACAAAAGAAGGGGCGACGTCCTGGCTCACCAGCAGCGACGTCTCCAACCCACTGGCCCAACAGTAGTCGGTCACAGGCGCAGTGGCAGGTAGGGCAATTGTCGGCGCTCAGGCCGGTCTCTCAACACCAGCAGCAAACAGGTGGAGAACGGGGCGTCAACACAGCTATGGCCCCGGCCCTAACCCGGTAGCAGCCAGTCCCCGTCAGTCCAGGGAACACTATCAACCTGGGGGCAACTGATTAACTACCTTGATTATCATGGCCACTATTCATTGCAATCACAACTATCTTCATATTCATTAGCCACATTATATCTCACTAGAACTTGAGCCACATATCAGCATATTCGTTCACATTCATTAGCCACATCAGAATGAAAAACAAAAGTCTATGTCGCTCACTCTGGGAGCTTATTATCCATAGCATCAAAACTCTCCATCTTCTTGCAAACCATATTAGAATAGGCACTTTTTCTTCATCATGAAGTTCATAGCCAGTCAAGTTACAAAATAAACAAAATCTTTTTTCTTTTTTCTGAAGACCACTTCTTATAACACTCACTTCATGTATTCACATTTTCCGAAACAACTTCGTTTTGTTACCCTATCAAGTCATAGGATAACAGAACAACAATACTTTAAAAAAAATTATAAAAAAAAAACCTTCACAAGAGCGCTGAGGAAGTTTCAGTCGCTCCTAAACGGGAATACAGTTTTAGTTTGTTAATAAATAAACATTCAATGATAAATACCTGACTGCTATTTGCAAACGGCTGAGTCCCTCTTCGGCCTTCTGTGACTTGTATTGCCGGAATCACTGCAGAGACTGCCTAACCGGTGCAACTCACCCGGCTTATAGCAATGCGCCGGTGAGTAGCAGTCAGCTAACTTTTGCAACCGGCTTCCGGACAACTACCTTCCGGTAAGCACGGTCGCACATGAAACTTTGTGACCGAATGAAAAACGGTCCGTCACACTCGGTGTGCAAGACCTACTGAGCGACAGCCTGTTGCGCGAGAGCCTAACGAGCGAAGGCCTATGCTCGACAATAATGAGTATGTGTGTGTGTGTGTGTGTGTGTGTGTGTGTGTGGTGTGTTAGAGTGGTTGTTGATAAACGTATACGTACATACACTGTCGGTCTGTCTGTCTGTCCATCAGTCTGGCTGGCTGGCTGGCTGGCTGTCTGTCTGTCTCTGTCTGTCTGTCTGTCTGTCTCTCCCCCCCCCCCCCCCCCCCCCTTCTCTGTCTCTCTCTGGTAGGCCAGTATTAGACTTAATGGTCCGTCATTACACATTCTCTGCAGATGTAATCTGCCTAATGTTCCGATGACTGCAAAAAAAAAACAACTGAGATACAATCTATTCTCTCTTCCACGTTCGAGCAAGTCTCATTTATTCTATGTGTTACAGACAGCCCTATTTATTTAACATGAGTGTCTTTGACCTTGACTACAATTAATCGAGATTTATTTTATATGTTACAGACAGTGATATAAATTTAACATGAGTGTCTTTGACCTTGACTACAATTAATCGAGGTTTATGTTATATGTTACAGACAGTGATATAAAGTTAACATGAGTGTCTTTGACCTTGACTACAATTAATCGAAATTGATCTTTTTTAAAAAGACATTTTATACGAATCGCCTAGAGAAGTAGTCACACCCTAAGAAAATTTGATTTACTCTGTATTCGACCATTAAGTGTTGTACTCTATTTGCATGTTTCTGTTGTCATACCGTTTTCATAATGTTATATGTCGGCCCACATCTTCATAACGGCTCTGTTAACGAAAAAGACGTCTAAAATCTCTCTCTTTCTTTCTATCTCCCTGCCCCGTCTTTCTTTGTCTAACTTTTTTTTTCTTTTTCAAAGATGTTTTAAAAAAATATAGAAATACTTCCAGAAAACTGAACTGAATCGCTTCTACTGCCACGATGTAAGAAAGGTGGGTCAATGATCCAGCTTCAGGCCATCAAGCAGCAAGCGTCGCATCGTCACACAGTATACTATTGTTCTGTGGCACAGGCCACACGCCGCTATAAGATTTTGCGCTAAAACACTGTGTACGCGTTTCAAGGCCTACCATAAGTTTCAGGCTGCATTTAATGTTAAACGGATCATTGATAAAAAAAAAAAAAAAAACAACTTCCCACCAATTATTTCCCTTGTTTGTTTGTTTTTTCACCAATTCAGATCACAAACAATCTTCAAATAGGCCTACATTACCCTCCTCTTAGCTGACGTCACATTTCAGGCCTTTGCACTCACCCGTGACCGTTTCTTTGCGCCAGCTGGAACCCCCCAAACAGTCCCATTCCCTTGATCTTATCTGTCTGCTTGGAACTACTGGCTTGATGACCATATGAAAGAAAACGAGGGGAATCAACTTTCAGACGCATTAAAAAATCTCAAAACAATCTAATTGCACCAGTCTATAAATAATCGACTCTTTAAGCAAGGCCTGGTCGCATTGATTTTTGGTGTGCAGCCACAGTGGTCCGTCGTGCTGTAGGACGGATGCCAAATGAACAGCGTTGATTGTCGACATGTAACTATACTTCTCGACTGGAAATTTTTCAAAGGGCGGGTCCACTCCAAGTGCTCGTTTCTGTCGATTGATTCCAATGGCTGCAAGACTTCTGGATCTCTGGCGGACGACGCACAAGGGCGAAAGAAACAGGGACAAAAACAAACAAGCGAACAAACGAACGAACCCGGCATTGGAGTCTCACCGACTTTAATGCTGTGCGTCAGCCGGCGATGCAGTGTAACAGCTGGAAGCTGGGGTTTTGCTGCCGGCATTTATTGGTACACGCCAGCTTCAGTGGAAATAACGCATTGCTCTGATCTAGATCTTTGGAACAGCGTGCTTCACCTGGCAACATGGCTTTAGGTTCAGTTTTATGTGCTTTAGCATGGAAAAGGTAAGAGAATTAGAAACAGACAGAAAAGAGTGGGAAAGGTAGGAAAAGATCGGTAGCGAAAAAGTAGCCGGAAATCTAGTGAGAGAAGGAATATTAAAACAGGAAAAAGGTATGGAGGGACAATTTTAAACGAGGTAGGGAACAGTTAACAGTAAATAACGAACAAGTGGGTAACTCTTGCTCCCATGATGAGATAATTCAACGCCCATAACTTCAAAGGACTGCTGCATACACGACTAAATCGCCCAGTGGAAACATCATCTTGCGTGCTTTTCCAGAGACGTTAATAATGGACTTGGTCTTGTGCTGTTTGAATAGTCAGCCTAGGCAGGTGGGTGCAGGCTTTTTCAAAGACATAGAGGGGCAGGCTATGTCTCTCACTTTGCTGCCTCACTTTTCACCATTGACGGAGTCCCGTACCCTCGAGCAGGTCACACACCACTTGTGTGCACGACAGTGAGCCCGCGCGACTAGGGAATTGTTCAGTGCGGTGGGCCGCCCACTCAAGTAATCACGTTATGCCAGCTAGTTCTTGTCCACTGTTCAGTGAGGGAGGCCCACAGCCTGCACGTAAGCTTGATGCTGTCAGCGGCGTAGTGTGGGGGATAGACAGCTGTGAATAGATGGCAGACACAGACCCTATTAGATCAACAGGAAGTTGTGAATGCCTCTAATATGCGCAATGGCTCTGTAACTCACCTCATTTTCATCTCTGGTCTTCTCCCGTTTGTGTGAACTTTGGCTGCACTCTGAACTGACCAGCAGACACAATTTAGTGTGTGTGTGTGTGTGTGGTGTGTGTGTGTGTGTGTGTGTGTGTGTGTGTGTGCGCGTGCGTGCGCGCGGGCGTGTATGTTACGGTCTAAGGAGATATTAATTCACACCACAGACAAACTCTTCTTCCAGTGAACGTACAACGCACGGGAACAGTTTGCAGTCTCACTAGAAAGACAAACACCCAACCCATAAACCGAACTAGGTAGACAGAGCCGGGGGGTTGGGGGGCGTGGGGGGGGGGGGGGGATCGTTTCTAGAGCGAGTCGACTAGAATACCTTTTTTTTTTAATATCCGGAGTGAGACAAAGAGGACGAAGAATGCCGAGGCCAGCTGTGCTTGCTGCTGGTGTGCCAGCTGGTAGACCGTCGTTCACAGGGCACCATCTGTTTCCAGTGTAACTGCCGCTGGAGTATCATTTTGTGCTTCTCTCTCTCTCTCTCTCTCTCTCCTCTCTCTCTCTCTCTCTCTCTCTCTCACGGTATAAATATATGTGCCATTTAAACAATGTGAGCGATACTTAAATCCACTACGTCCTGATCGTGTTTGTTGATTTAATCATTATCTATTTTCCTTTTACTTCCATGATGCGATGTGTCAAGTCGTATGTGTACCCCCTCCCACCCCCCACCCCCCCTCACCCCCCACCCCTTCTTGCCTTAATGGCCTGTGTAGTTGAAGGCAATAAATCGTCAAAGGGCAAAGGGTCAAAGCGTCGGAACCTCTCTCTCTCTCTCTCTCTCTCTCTCTCTCTCTCTCTCTCTCTCTCTGTCGTTGTGGTTTTGTATGGGAATATACCAAGGTGTTGGTGAAGAAAATATATTCGTGCAAACTCAACGCCAGAGATTGATTGATTGTGGGTGGCAGGACTGGGAAAGTCATATAAAATCAAGTGATAGTATAGAAATTTTACCCCTAGACATTCAGCGAAAGCATATCTCTTTTCATATGAATAACTATTTGCTGTTTCTTGTTACTGAATTTAGATTTGGTATATCTGAAATCAATGCACATTCGTATCGCCTTTAAAACTATATATGGCAATGAGTTATTATGTCTATTGTGTAAAGAGTCTAATGAGGATGAGTTCACTTTGTTCTAATATGTCCTGCTCTGAACGATCATCGTATGAAATTTATTCCAGAGGAATTCTATATGAATCCATGTTTATTTCAAAGTTTGTTTACTTATGGCCTCGGAAAGTGAAGGAACAGTACGCATATTAACTTTGTATCTACATAAAGCCTTTCAGTAAAGACAAACTCTTCTCTCGTGATTTCTGTTGGAATATATTCTTGTAATGGAATGTGAACTTTGTCTTAATTCCCATAATGATACCCGCAAAATACTGTGACCGCCCTTTATTCATATGGGACCTTGGCCTTACTGAATAAATCTTATGAATCTAGATCTGCCTGTCTGTTCGTCTGTCTGTCTGTACGTTTGTTTGTCTGTCGGTCTGTCTGTGTGTTATATGCTTTTTGTTACTGTTCTAAAGTAGTACCTACGATCCAAAGTAGATTACGTGCTGTACATGGAAGTTACGAAGATAATAATGATGATGATAACAATAATGGTAAATATGATGATTGTGATGGCGATGATGACGACGACGGCGATGGTGATGATGATTACAAAAACGATGATAATGACGGTGATGATGAAGATGGTGATGGTGGTGGTGATGATGATGATGACGATGATAGCCCATATGACCCATCAGAGGGTCATTTAATATATGAAGCCAAATATTCAATTGCACTTCACAGAAGCCCACTTTCTTTTTTGTACTCCCAGTTCTTATAGCACAGGGAGTACTTTAGAATGGGAACGAAGAAATGCTGTCTGTCTGTCTGTGTGCCCGTCTGTCTGTCCGTGGTCAAAATATGTTCCACTCGCTCCAGGCAAAACTTCTGGGCCGATCTTTCTGAAAATTTGTAGATATGTTCATCATGGGTCACGGATGATGCCCGATGTTTTATTTTACCAGAATAGCCGTTACTAACGGCTATAACCGCCCCCAAACTGTTGTTCTTCTTTATGGAATATCTCAGAAAGTACTTGGCCAATTTATAAGCGGTTTGGGTGATCTTGTGACAAATCGGAGCCTCTTTCCATATGTAAGTGATGTAATGCTGAAAATGGATTAAACAACCGTTAAAAACCGTTATTCTGGCGTTATTTCTTATATATAGGTGGATTTTTAATGAAATTTGGTATATAGAAAGGTTATCACACACAAATGGCACTTCTATATAGTGTTTCAAAATTTGACCGTTAAAAACCGTTATTCTTGACATATTGTCCGATTTGGATGAAATTTGATATGTACACAGGCTTTAGCCCAATGAGGACTAAAATACCAGTTTCAAAAGTGTACATCGGTTATATAACCGTTAAACCGTTATTTTGCCGTTATTTTTCATATATTGGTGGGTTTTAATAAGATTTGGTATATAGAAAGGTTATCACACACAAATGGCACTTCCATGTAGTGTTTTGAAATTTGACAGTTAAAAACCGTTATTTTTGACATATTTGTCCGATCTGCATGAAATTTGGCAGGTACATAGGCCTTATCCCAGTGAGGACTAAAATACCAGTTTCAAAAATGTACATCGGTTAAATAACCGTTTAAAACCGTTATTTTGCCGTTATTTCTTATCTCAGAAAGTACTTGGCCGATTTATAAGCGGTTTGGAAAACAAGGAGTACGTTTATAATATCCATGTGTCTGTGGAAAGCGTTTCGCTACCACCCGTGGCATGAAGATCCACAGAACAAAGATGGGATGTGTGAAGACTCATCTGAATGAGCAGCAGCGCACTGCATCAGCAGATAAGACGTCGGAAGACCAAGGCCAGGATTTAAACCACAGTGCCAAGGACATCCACGCTGTTGGTTCGGATGAGGAATTTGCACAGGCCCTCGATGCCAGGCGCCTGAAACTCAGCCTGCCACGAGCAAACGAAACTGAAGATTGGGAGAAACTGGATGCAAAAATCGTCCAAAGACTCGATGCACTGATAGGGAAAAGCACCCTGGAACACAAACTAGCCACATATGGGGACATTGTGTATGCCACATGTAGAGACGCCTATGGAGCAAAACTACCCAAAGAGAAAACACCTCCAAAGAAATCCAGACGCCAAGAAAAGATGGACAAGATCAGGGTCCAAAAGAAAAACCTCAAGATGCAAATGAAGACCGCACTGCCAGCTGAAAAACAAGGCTTGGAAAAACTGTGGAAAGACCTGAAAGAAAAACACAGTGCCCTCAGCAAAGCGGAATCTGCGAGGAAGAGGAAGAGCAAAAAGAAGAAGACACAAGAGCGCTTCTTCAGAGACCCCTTCCAGTTTGCCAGGACACTGTTTGAGCAGCCAAAATCTGGGACCCTAAGTGTGGACAAAGGAGTTCTTGAGCAGCATCTGAGGAAAACATACTCTGACCCACAGAGCAAAGCACCACTCGACATTCAAGGTCTGGTGTGGCCAACCAACCCTGATGAACAGTTCAATGGCAAGCCTCCAACGTTGGCGGAAATCAAGAAGGTGGTCGACAAAGCCAGAGCCAAATCATCACCAGGGCCAAACGGAATACCTTACCAGCTTTACAAGAAATGTCCCAAGGTGCTGGAGTGGCTCCACAGGCTGCTGCGATCGGCTTGGAGAAACCAGAAGATCAGCGGCCAGTGGATGACGGCAGATGGTGTGTACATCCCCAAAGAGCAAAACTCAAGTGACATTAGCCAGTTCAGGCCAATATCACTACTGAACGTCGAAGGGAAAATCTTCTTCTCTGTCATGGCAGCAAGGCTGACCAAGTACCTGATGGAAAACAAGTACTTGGATGTGTCAGTCCAGAAAGGTGGCATCCCAGGCGTGGCGGGCTGTGTAGAACACGCCACAATGATCTGGGACGCAATCCAAAAAGCAAAAACAGAAAAGAGAGACCTGGACGTAGTGTGGCTTGATCTGGCAAACGCATATGGATCTGTGCCCCATGAGATGATACAGTTGGCTCTTGAGATGTACCATGTGCCAAAGAACATCCGCGACATGCTCAAGAAGTACTTCAATGGCTTCTCAATGCGGTTCTCTACCAAGGAGTACACAACAGACTGGATCAACTTGGAAGTGGGTATTGCAATGGGCTGTGCAATTTCCCCAATACTGTTCGTGCTGGCAATGGAACTCATCTTGAAAGCAGCAACAAACAACGCGAGACAAACAGACCTTGGCGATGGATACAAGATGCCTCCTCTCAAGGCCTTCATGGATGACACTACAGTGATTTCATCCAGAGAAGACGAGACACGTCATGTGCTGGAGAGGCTGGACGACATAGTTGCCTCATCCAGAATGAAGTTCAAGCCAAAGAAATCACGGAGTCTCTCACTGAGGAAAGGAAAAGTGGCCGGATCTGTGGTCTTCAGTGTTGCCAACCAGGCCATTCCAACAGTCACAGAAGAACCAGTCAAGAGCCTTGGAAGATGGTATGATGATACGCTGAAAGACACACAAAGAGCAAAAGAAACCAAGCAGATGGCGGAGGAAGGCTTGGAGACCATTGACCAGTGTGGGCTCCCTGGCAAATACAAGGTCTGGTGTCTGCAGTTCATGCTGATACCAAAGCTGCTATGGCCTCTGATGATATACGACATCTGCACCAGCATAGTGGAGGCAATGGAAGCCAAAATCAACAAGTTCACAAGGAAATGGCTTGGTGTCCCACCCTGTCTGACTGACATAGCGCTGTACTGTCGCCAAGCAAAGCTGAAACTACCCCTGAAATCCATCCTGGAGGAATACAAAGCAGGGAAGATCAGACTTCAAAGCATGCTGGAGGACTCAGGAGACAAGGTGGTAGAAGCAATTAAGCCCCAGCTGAAGACAGGCAGAAAATGGAAAGTTCAAGAGGCGATGGATTCTGCAAAAGAAAGTCTCAAGATCAGAGAAATAACAGGACACACACAGACCAACAGACAGGGACTGGGGGTGACCAAAACTGAATGGTGGTCAAAGGCCAAAGGAAAAGCCAAAAGAGACATGATGATTCAGGAGATGAGAAAAGAAGAAGACCAAAAAAGACTCCAAAAAGCAGTCCAGCAGAGCCAGCAAGGGCAATGGACAACGTGGGAGAATGCACTCCAAAGAAGTCTCACTTGGAATGACATTTGGCACATGGCCCCTCTCAGGATCAGCTTCATTCTCAGATCTGCATATGACCTTCTGCCCTCAAATGCAAACCTGGTGAAGTGGGGGAAAACAGACGATCCTGCATGCCCCCTCTGCCATGAAAAACAAACAGTGGAGCATGTCCTAAGCTCATGTAAAGTAGCCCTGGCTCAAGGAAGGTACACATGGAGGCACAACCAAGTACTCAAAGAAATTGTACAAGTAGTCTGGGCTAGCACCAACACCACAAAAGGGAAAATCAGGACTCCAAAAGCACCCGCAACATTCTTCACGGCAGGAGGCAGCAAATCATGGCCAAGAACAACAGTGCCACTCGAAACATGCAGGCAGAGTCTGCTGGACGGGGCAGATGACTGGGAGTGCACTGCAGACCTCCCAGAATGGAAGAGTCACCCAGAGATCATCAGCAAGAGTGGCATGAGACCAGACATAGTAGTCCACTCTAAGTCAACCAAGCAGCTGATCATGATCGAGCTCACGGTGCTATATGAGAACAGAATGGAGGCAGCTCAAATCTACAAGACTGAAAAGTATGCTGATCTGGCAAACAGCCTGAGGAGAGAAGGCTATCAGGTCAAAGTCCTCACTGCAGAAATTGGAGCTAGGGGGTTTGTAGGAACGTCTGCATACAGCCTCATGAAACAGCTCTCAGTTGCAGGGAAGGAAAAAACCAGAGCCCTGAAAGCAATGGCAGAAGCGGCAGAGAGGTGTTCAAGCTGGATCTGGTCAAGGAGGAACAAAAGTGAACTTCATAAGGCTTAATTTCCCTACAAATATCAGGTGTCCCTGTGGCTCAGTGGTTAAAGCGCGAGTCATTAAGTGGAAAATGAGCATGTCCAGAGGGTCATGGGTTCGAATCCCAGCCATGGCTCGTCCCAAGATGGGAAAAAAAGGGGCAGCAGAGGGACATCCGGAGTCATGAACCGGGTGTGGCCCAACCCCCCTAGAGTGTCAGGAGATAAGGGCCGAAACACTTGCTTGAAGGGGGCTTCTCTTCTGAGGACTCTCTGCTGCCACGCTCTCCACGAGTTTCTTTCTACTTTGCATCTTGTTTTAAATCACATTGCCATTGAGGCAACCACATTCTGTTTTCAGAAGACTGACCTTTTTCATTAAACAGACATTAAAAAAAAAAAAAAGCTTACCATAGTCGAAAGCAATTCCGACTTAATAATTTTGTGTTGTACACCACACAGTGGAATGAAGACTTCATGTGAGATAACCCGCGGAACCCTGCATTGTATACAGATTACCCAACATATCACTGTATTCTATATCCCAAAGTGGAATGGAGAAATCAGGGAAGACAGCTCCTCGTCACACAGTCGTATACAGCAAAGTGGTGCAGAGATCCCAGGGGAGATTATCCTTGATACGGTACATCCCACACAGTGGA
>CM065728.1:14910098-14932598 GCA_033310375.1 Conus canariensis | reverse complement strand
CGCACGCACGCACACGGCTTTGACGAATATCTTCCAACATTGGGCAGCAAAACACAAAATGTTATTTCATTTCTTCTCCCTGTATAGAAGGCCTACTCACCGAGCACATCAAATCATTTTGTCTTTGCTGAGAGAGAGAGAGAGAGAGAAGCTTGTGGTCGAACTACGCCTTTGGCCCAGTGCTGGCAACACACACACACACACACACACACACGCCACACACACACACACACACACACACACACACACACACACACACACGCTTGCGCGCGCGCACACACACGCACGCACACACGCAAACACACACACACGCGCGCGCGCGCGCGCACACACACACACAGACAAACAGACAGACGAACAGACAAACAGACAGACGAACTGAAGGGCCGTGGTCTGACAAAGCCAACAGGTGACGCGCCCTTTCCAATCTGACGCACGCTCATCGCTGGAGGACATGTAGAGCCCACATTGAAGTCGACGAACCTCGGATCAGCTCATGAAATATTCAACAGGATGACGCCATCAGCTCGTGGTTTTAAACTCGAAGACCCATATGAATGCAGCTAACACTCGATGTCGTGGCTTGAAAATATGAATGTTCGAAGTTTGGGGGTGAAGGAAAAAAAAAACGTCCCGCACCACTCCCTGTTCTCACTTCAGACTTTCTGTTGAAAATGTAAGCAATAACAGAGAGAAACGTTAATGTATCTGGTCTGTGTACGCCATGGAACATAAGAATATTGTGAAGAACGAACGACGTTTGCATGATGTTTAAATGTCGTGTGCCAACTTAATAAGTGAAGGTAGCTTCATTTGGAGATAGGGAAGGAGTGTGTGTGTGTGTGTGTGTGTGTGTGTGTGTGTGTGTGTGTGTGTGTGTGTGTGAATGTGTGTGTGTGTGTGTGTGTGTGTGTGTGCGTGTGTGTGTGTGTGTGTGTGTGATTACAAATCTCAGTTAATCTCAATGTATGTATATTTGTGTGTATGTGTGTGGTGTGTGTGTGTGTGTGTGTGTGTGTGTGTGTGTGTGTTGTGTGTGTGTGCATCTCTCTCTCTCTCTCTCTCTCTCTCTCTCTATATTATATATATATATACATGTGTGTGTGTGTGTGTGTGTGTGTGTGTGTGTGTGTGTGTGTGTGTGTGTGTGTGAAATTAAAATCTCGGTTAATGTTTTTTGGAGTTATATTCTTCATGAGGAGAGAAAAACGATTGGGAAATCATCACTGCTCACTTTATTTTTAAAGTTAACCAAGTAATCTTCTTCTGCGTACGCAGGCTGATACTCCTGCGGACACCCTCTGTATAGAGAGTGGAGTTTTGTGTGTATGACCGTTTTTAATCCCGCCATTAAGGCAACCATACTCCAACTTCGGGGAAGGAGCATGCTATGTGTAACGTGTCATCCATACCAACGGCCAAACTGGCCTTCTCTTCCGAAAGTTGATGATGGGATTTTACGTGTGGGCAAGATGTTATGCGTGCGTTCACACACGGAACCTCGGTTTATAGTCTCATTCGAGGGACTGTATGGGAAATGGAGTCAGAACCAATGTTAACTCCGAGGGAAAACCCCCCTGTACCGAAACGGCCCGGCGGAGATTCGAACCCGCAACCCCAAGATTACGAGTCCGGCGCCCTACCACTGAGCCATTCCGGCCCCAACCGCATAATCAAAACAGGGAAGTAAAGCAGATGAATAAGACGTAAATCAACAAGAAATGAGGAGGATTATGACGTCATGTATGCCATGGTATGGCGCTTACTACTAACAATGATAATGAAAATAACAACAATAACAATAATAACAACAATGACGACGATTATGATGTTGGAGAAATTCAACCACTTCTCTGGAATTTTCCAGGATTCCGTGAAAGCTCCATGCCCGCAAAGTTCCAATCTGCCCTCTCCCTCAAAACATCCACAGTCCTCGGAGTGCTCCCCCCTGGCATGCAGCGACCAATCAGACGCTGCTGACGTCACAGGGGCCCCGTCAGGAGCAGAAGGGTTGGTGTCCAAGGGCCGAGAGGACTCCGACAATGTCACTGCTCGGCGGGACTTCCCTTCTCCCAAGTCCACGTGAGAGAACTGTGAATGTGCAGCTGCAGTTTGTGCAGTTTGTAAGGGAATAGGCCGGGGGGGGGGGGGGGGGGACGGGGGGGACGGGGGGGCTGGGGGAGGACGGGGGCTGGGGGGGGGGGGGGGGGCCGGGGGGCTGGGGGGGGAGGAGGAAGAGAGAGACGTTTCATATGAAGTCAACATCTGTTGATATTGGTGCCACGTGTAAAACTCCACGACATATTTCAGATTGGATGTTAGAAGTGAGTCATTCACCAGAAAAAACAATAACAACAACAACAACACACACACACACACACACACACACACACACACACACACACACACACACACACACGTGCGTGCGCGCTCAGGCACGCATACACACAGCACAAAGAGAGAGAGAGAGAGAGAGAGAGAGAGAGAGAGAGAGAGAGAGAGAGAGAGAGAGGTTATTTCAAAGTCCCACGGCAACTATCGTTTCAACAGCAAATGTCGAGCAATGTTTCATTTAGCAATGGCACAAATATGGGAATTTAATTGTTTTGTACTAATTAGTGAGCCATTTTCATAACCTGCACTTTAGGATGGTCAAGACACCGTGTTTTTTTTTTTTTTTCTTCTTCTTTTTTATTCATTTATTTATTCATTTATTTGTGTGTGCTGAATGCAGAAGGATCCGAGGTGAATCAGGTTTTTTCACATCAGTGGGATCAAGATCGAATCCCACCCTGTTTCTTTCCCCGAGTTTTAATTGAATCTTTATGAAACGTCTTTACTAGTTATTCTGTACTCACATACATTTCCTTCAATCTCTATAAAACAAACAAACAAACAAAACAAAAAAAACAAATGAGGATAGAAATGAAACATTATTTTGTCATTTCCCCGGGTAATCTGTGAAGTGATAGATATTTGGGGTTCGTTTATGCCGTCCGCTGACGACCATTCCATAACAGTTAGTAGTTGCAAAGTAGGGCGACTGCAGGCGGAAATCCAAACAAATCTTAACAAGATGCAAAGCATATAAACGTACTATCAGTTCATCTTCCTGAAAAACGTCACAATCAAACATGCGTCATAATGTATTTAACGTCGCCATCAAAACATGCGTCATAATGTATTTCGTCACTGAGATATTCCATAAAGAAGAAAAACCGTTTTGGCCCGTTATAGCCGTTAGTAACGGCTATTCTGATCAAATAAAACATCGGGTATCATCCGTGACCCATAATGAACATACCTACAAATTTTCAGAAAGATCGGCCCTGAAGTTTTGTCTGGAGCGAGTGGAACACATTTTGACCACGGATAGACAGACACACAGACACACAGACAGCATTTCGTCGTTCCCATTGTAAAGTACTCCCTGTTCTATAAGAACTGGGAGTACAAATAGTATAAGTAATACACCCGCCAGACATGAACAAACGTGTCTTGTGATTCGTTTGTTCATGTGTGGTGGTTGTATTACTTATACATTTTAAGATTCCATAACAGATTTTGCAAGTGTGAGTTTCCTGTATGTATTTCATGGCAAAGCAGAGTTTTCTCCGTATTTCTGCCCTCACCGTAGAACTGGGACCCCAGGACATAATGTTAAGCCTGCACTGCTCAGACTGAAACGTTGTACCTTTTGTAACAAACGTTGAAGCACACTGAGCCGCGCAAGCTTGTGACGACTTAAAACGAATGGGCTATATTATATATTGCCAAGTGCTTTTTTTTTTCTTTTTTTTTAGCGTTTTGGTACCTTGACATCAGGTTTGTTTGTTTATTCTGTAAAGAAATTTGAACATGCCATGGGCTTGTTTCACAGACGATTAGTATGAAATTTTCTTGTCCATTCATATGTGAAGTGTAAATGTAGAAAGAAATTAACTAAGAGTGAATACCTAGGCCATCTTCCATGCCTTCAAAGATGATAAATCAAGTGGATGATTCCATCGTTGACTATGACTGCATATGTTGTTTTTTCGCCTTAAAAGTTTCAAACCATTTGAAACAAGTACTTGCGAAATTATAAAGGTCTTTGTTGTTCATTTTTTTGTTTTTTTGTTTTCTGTAACAGTTTATTGATATTTTGATGTATTTTCTTAGGTGAGCATTTATCCAGATGCCTATATCACCGGCATGCTGTACAGCCGTACATTTTTGTCATTGCATAACACACAACCAATGTCAAATAAAATTCGATATATCTTTTTGTGTATTTTCTTAGGCAAACCTTTACCCACATGCATGTATCGTTGGCATGCTGTACAGCCGTACATTTTTGTAATTGCATAACACACAATCCAGTGTCGAAATTCGATATTAGTCTTAATGGACGTTTTTTTATTTTTTTTTTATTTTTTATTATTATTATTTTTTTTTTACATATGAACTAAAATTAATTCGGATTTTCTTACTGTCTTATAAATTTCCTGCTAACGAAAAGTCTTTGATGCTGTTATGAAAATTCACAAATGACAATTATCTTGATTTACACAGGAATCTAGTACGTCACATGCTATAAACGGCTTTTTGTAATATCAAGGAATATGGCTAGAACACTTGTTTATCTAGGAAATTGATGTTTAATTTGAGTTGTTAAGTAGATTACATTATCAGTGTTGGATCTTAGTTTCCAAAAGCTGCTTATTTACTGTGTATTATATCAGTGTGTGTGTGTGTGTGTGTGTGTGTGTGTGTGTGTGTGCGTGCGTGCGTGCGTGCGTGCGTGCGTGCGTGGTGGTGTGTGTGTGTGTGTGTGTGTGTGTGTGTGTGTGTGTGTGAACATACATACGCGCCCATGTGTGTGTGTGTGTGTGTGTGTGTGTGTGTGTGTGTGTGTGAGAGAGAGAGAGAGAGAGAGAGAGAGAGAGAGAGAGAGAGAGAGAGAGAGAGAGCGCAAAATCTGCCGACAGCTTGCAAACATTTCTCGGCTGATTTGTTGGAACAGATCATACGTTCACGTAATTAAAGGTGTGCAGGCATGTTAGAAGCACACACAGGCGCGCGCGCACGCGCCATCTCGTTTGCAATTACGCATGCACATTCGCGGGCATGCATGTGGGCGAGCGCTTAGGTGTGCACGCATATTCCACAGAAGAGAGTGGAGATTAAAGGTGGGGGGAGGGGGGGGGAACAAACAGAGAGAGAGAGAGGGGGGGGGAGAGAGAAGAGAGAGAGAGAGAGAGAGAGAGAGAGAGAGAGAGAGAGAGAACGAAAGAACGAAAAAACGTTGTTTTTTTAATGACGGAAAAGAAAAGGCACAGTACAGTCCTTTCTTACATCTTGCCCTTAATGAGCAACAACAAAAAAGTGAATTAAAAAGTGAATGAACTATTTAAAGAGATGAATACTAAACTGAAATACAAGAGAGAGAGAGAGACAGACAGACAGACAGACAGAGACAGACAGACAGACAAACAAACAAACAAACAACAGACAGAGAGAGAGGTGGGTGTAGAGGGTTCCTATGCGTTAATGTGTGTTTCCGTGTAGGCTATGTGTGTTGGCGCGCGCAAGTGTGCGTGTGGGTGCCCTTTGGTGTGCGTGTACTTTGCCAGTGCACCTGCTTTCACGCGCGTGCCGGAGCCGGTGTTAGCCTGGTGAACAAAGAGAGTGTGACAGCTGGCGCCGTGTAGCAGTGTCAGGGCACACGACTCGCTTGTCAGCCGGCACTGACAGACCCACGACCATCAGTGCCACTGTCACTGTCGGATCGTCCCCACGCAGAGCGCAGTTCAGTTAGAGCCCTGTTCATCTCCTATCCAGTGATTTCTGGTGCCTGCCGGCTAGTTCTGTCTGGCCACAATCCCCCACAAGCTTGGCCGAGGATCGCTAAATCTTCCACATAGGTGACATGACTGCGCGCAAGCGTGTGCACAGGAAAGTAGCGCTCAACCCTGTAGAGTGACCTGTTGCAATGGGGAAAGGTTTGATGTCCAAGATCCTATGGAGCTAGGCGGGGCTGGGACTTGAACCCTCCACCCTCAAGTGGTGTGAGCCGTTAGGGGGGCGATCGAAAGCGTGCAAGCATTTGAGCGACACCGGACTTCACTACCCATCTCTCCGGCACTTAGGCGGCTGTCGACAGCGTGGAAGAATTAAGCGTCTTTGATCACAGGAATCAAACCTTGCTCTTGTACACCTGGGGCAGTGATCGACAACGTGCGAGTGTTTGGTGTTAGCTATTGCTGATCGACCACACCTGATCCACCTCTGAGCCACAATGGAACTGTCCTGTTTTGCCAGGTGTGCGCGGACCCCCAAACCTCCCCCAGCTCCATCCCCGTCCTCGGTGACGTCATCGCAGGCGGAAGGGGGTGAGAGGGATGAGGAACAGCAGCAGCAGCAGGAGGAGGAGGAGCAGGAGGAGTGTGCGACAGAGAGGAGGTCCTGGAGGAAGGTCATCTTTGACCGTGTGTGTACCACTGTGGTGCCGGGCTTCTCCCTCCTCAACTCTCCCGGTGAGAAATCTTCTGTGCCCGCCAGGGATAGCACCAGTCTGATGATGATGATGATGATGATGATGATGATGATGATGATGGTGATGATGATGATGACGATGATGTTGATGATGATGATGACGACGATGGTGATGACGATGGTAATGATGATGATGATGACGATGACGATGATGATGATGATGGTAACGACGACGACGACGACGATGATGATGATGATGATGAAGATGATGACAACAATGATGACGATGATAATGACGATGATAATGATAAGGATAATGATGACGACAACGATGATGATGATGATACTGATAACGATGATGATGATAATGATGATGATGATGATGATACTGATAACGATGATGATGATAATGATGATGATGATATTGATGACGATGATGATGATGATCATGGTGATGATGATGACGATGATGACGACGACGATGATAATCATGATGACGGCGACATTGACGACATCGATGATGATGATGATGATGATGATGATGGTTATGACGATATTGTTGATGAACATGATTTTTTTTTCTCTTTTCTTTCTATCTTTTTTCTTTTTTTTTTTCTTTTTTTTTCTATATCATCTTCCACGCCCCTTTACCGCCATCATTCCCGTACTGTTCATTCTGGCTTTCCCGTGTGCACAACCACATCCAGCAGATGAGTCCATCTGCAGTCCAGCTCCACAGTTCAGAGGGAGCAATTTTAGCAGTATCAAGTCATTTTGAAGCAACACACCAGAAGAACCACGGGACTGGTGTCTAGTCATGTGGCTGGTGTCAAGCGGTGTGTACTGTGATCCAGTCCACGCGAGCACCCTACCGACGACAGTCATGGCTTGGAAGCAGAGTCAACGATCGAGAGTAAGCATCCTTACACCGGAGGAGACCACAAGGTCCATCTACCGACAGTTCCCCTTGCCATTGATGATGACCGTAACATGAACCTGCCACCAGCGTGGATGTGGTGACGTCACCACGAGAATATTGAGGTCTTGTTATTACGCAAGACATCTTTTTTTGAAATGATTTATTTTGAACAGCATGCTTACCGAAGATATGATGAAATCTTCCAAATCTAAATCTTGAAAATCAGAGTGGTTTGGAAGTGATGGAATTTTCAAGATAAGAATGACTTTGACTTGGGTGTGGTTGAATATTCAACTTGAGAGCGAACTGACTTTAATGTGATGAAATGTTTAACATGACAGTGATTTGGACATGATGATATCTTTATCAGAGAGGCTTGAAAGTGATGATCGTTTTGGCATAGTTTGGATGTGACAAAATCTCGAAAATCGGCATGACCATAAGGTGATGGCATTTTTAACATCGGAGTGTCTTCAACGTAATGAAACCTTCAGATTCAGAGTGACTTCGAAAGTGATGATATCCTGAAAATCAGAGAGCGCAGGATATCATGACACGTTGAACATCAGTGTGCCTTAGATATGATGAAACCTTCAAATCAGAGTGCCTTGGCTGTGATGAAACCTTCAAATCAGAATGCCTTTAATATGATGAAACCTTCAAATCAGAGTGCCTTGGATGTGATGAAACCTTCAAATCAGAGTGCCTTTAATATGATGAAACCTTCTAATCAGAGTGCCCAAGCTGTGATGAAACCTTCTAATCAGAGTGCCCAAGCTGTGATGAAACCTTCTAATCAGAGTGCCCAAGCTGTGATGAAACCTAATCAGAGTGCCCAAGATGTGATGAAACCTTCTAATCAGAGTGCCCAAGCTGTGATGAAACCTTCTAATTAGAGTGCCCAAGCTGTGATGAAACCTTCTAATCAGAGTGCCCAGGGTGTTATGAAACCTTCTAATCAGAGTGCCCAGGGTGTTATGAAACCTTCTAACCAGAGTGCCCAAGCTGTTATGAAACCTTCTAATCAGAGTGCCCAGGGTGTTATGAAACCTTCTAATCAGAGTGCCCAGGGTGTTAAGAACCCTTCTAATCAGAGTGCCCAGGGTGTTATGAAACCTTCTAATCAGAGTGCCCTAGCTGTGATGAAACCTTTTAACCAGAGTGCCCAAGCTGTGATGAAACCTTCTAACCAGAGTGCCCAGGGTGTTATGAAACCTTCTAACCAGAGTGCACAGGGTGTCATGAAACCTTCTAACCAGAGTGCCCAAGCTGTGATGAAACCTTCTAACCAGAGTGCCCAGGGTGTTATGAAACCTTCTAACCAGAGTGCACAGGGTGTTATGAAACCTTCTAATCAGAGTGTCCAAGCTGTGATGAAACCTTCTAATTAGAGTGCCCAAGCTGTGATGAAACCTTCTAATCAGAGTGCCCAGGGTGTTATGAAACCTTCTAATCAGAGTGCCCAGGGTGTGATGAAATCTTCTGATCAGAGTGCCCAAGCTGTGATGAAACCTTCTAATCAGAGTGTCCAAGCTGTGATGAAAACCTTCTAATCATAGTGCCCAGGGTGTTATGAAACCTTCTAATCAGAGTGCCCAGGGTGTGATGAAATCTTCTGATCAGAGTGCCCAAGCTGTGATGAAACCTTCTAATCAGAGTGCCCAGGGCGTGATGAAACCTTCTAATCATAGTGCCCAGGGTGTTATGAAACCTTCTAATCAGAGTGCCCAGGGTGTGACGAAACCTTCTAATCAGAGTGCCCAAGCTGTGATGAAACCTTCTTATAAGAGTGCCCAAGATGTGTTGAAACCTAATCACAGTCCCCAGGCTGTGGTGAAACCTTTTCAGGTCAAGCTAGTGTATTGAAACAGAACTTAAGAACTCGAAGAAGAGAATGTCCATTCGTAGCAAAGCAACATACTGATTTGTATGGTACGTGAGAGTCGTAATACAAAAAAAAAACAAACCCAAACAAACAAAAAGTGGGAAAAAAAGAGGAGGACGAAAACCCCACAGAAAAAAAACCCTGGAGGTTGAAGGACGAAAAAAAAATGATGATATTGATAATCAGGCAGACGAAAAGAGTCCTGTCTACTTTGGTTTGGTGGAGTTAATCTTCTCCAAGCTAACTGCTACAGGGTGGATGTTTCCCCCATATATATATATATATATATATATATATATTATATATATTCTGCCAGTGTGCTTTCCACACCTTTTAGAATTTCTTATTATAAACATCTTTGTAATTATAACAATCACTATCTTGATCCAATACAAGACTAGAAAATTACCCCAGGAGAAAAAAAAAAAACTCTCGAGGAGAACAACAGACCCAAGAATTGTGCCGTTACGTTGCCACTGTGTCAGAATCTTCAACTGGTTGAAGGTGGACATCTTAGAAAGAAGAACTGTCCTGAAACTGCCGTGCAGCGTAGAGGAAATCACCAGCGCGTGTGCAGAACACGCAGACACCGCCTGTGAATGATTTGAAGAGTTTCACCGTGACAGTGTCCTCGTGTTCTGAGCAGTGGTGAAGACATTCATTGTTCATGAATGAAGAAAGACTTTCGCTGACAGAGAGTGGAGTTTCTGCAGTGGTGAACACACAGATTATCTGTGAATGGAGAAAGCCTTTTAAAAAAAATGCCATAGCATCCGGTAAAGTAGTGAACATATACATCGTTTGAGTGAAGAAGTTTAAAGACTTACTGTGAAAGCCTATCGTGTTTCTGAAAAGAGGTGAACACACAGATTACCTGTGAACAGAGAAAGACATTTATATTGATGGTAAATGTGTGTACAAAGTTTCTGAATTGTGGTGAGTACACAGGTATTGTCAGTGAACACAGATATTTACTGTGGCAGTCTGTGGAGTTTCTGAAAAGTGATAAACACAGACATTATCTCGGAATGAAGAGACTTTGGCCACGACAAACTATCTTTTAAGTTTTCAGACCGATGTGAACACAGAGACTGTCTACCAGAGAGAAAAACTTCTGTTTTATGTGATTATCTATTAAGTTTCTCAGCAGTGGTGGACACGGAGACTGCCTACTAATGAGAAAAGACTTTCTCTCTAGTCATCTGTAAAGTTTCTGAACAGTGGTGAGAAAAAAAGAGAATGTCTGTGAACGAAGAAAGACGTTTTCTGTGTCAGTATGTCAGTGAAGTTTTCGACAGATGTCTGTTAACGAGGAAAGAGTTTCACTGTTACAAGCTGTCTACAGAGTTAGTTAACGGTGACGTACACACAAATGCAGTCAACAAGTAAAGAAAGACTTTCATCGTGACTTTCTAGGAGGCTGCTGAACAAGAGTGAACATGGTGAACACGGAGGCTGTCTGCGACTGAAGGAAGACTGCCACGGTAACAGTCTTCGCAGTTCTTGAACAATGGTCAACTCAGAGACTGACCACAATAACGACAGACGTACCCTGTGACAGTTTGTAGACCTACGAGATGGCTGAATGCTATGATGGAAACAGATCTCCAAACATTTTCCACAGTCAACGAGTGTATGACGATATCAGCTACTGCGATATGGTGGGTAGTTTCATGGTTACGTTTAGGGGGCCGTGGGATTACCTCCCATCAGAGAATTGTTTTTGTGAGTTAGCCCCCCCCCCCCCCCCCCCCCCCCCCCCCCCCCCCCCCCTCTCCTCAGCTCTCTCTATCGACTTCTACCGAAAGTTGTTGAGCTCGCTATAAGCAACGAGTGAGGCTGCGGGATGCACACAGCAGTTGCTTGACGGTGGCGTTTTTTGCCGATGGGCTCTGCAGTCATGAGATGTGGGCTGATGCACATGGGAACGCTCCCGTGGAGGTTCTGTCGTGTCACATCCGGTGGCCATTACACAATGGCATCTGCCAGAGAGCAATTATGTCCCTTTCACGTGTTAATGGAATGCCCTGTGCGTGCCTGCACCCTTTATGGACACGGCGCAGGCTTCCAAGGGTGGTGCAGGATCGCTCCCGGCTGGTTTGTTCGGCGGTAGAGGACAGTACTTCTCTGGGTCCTGCCCGCACCTTCGAGTGCATCTTTTTCTTTCTCAACTGGAGTAACTGTAATCACACACAGACAGCGCACGACATGCTCTGGTGGGTTGCTTCACGGCGGCCCGAGTGAGTTCTCCCTCCGGAGGGCGCGACCACGTCCGTCCAACGACAGCCCCCATGCACATGCCAGTGATACCAGTGACCCCGACGGAGCTAAACCAAGGCCACAGACGTGGAGAAGACATCGAAACTGAGGTCACCATGAAAGAAGGGCATGAAAGGCCACAGAATTTGAGACTTTTTTTATGCTGATCGATGAGATTGAGGATGATTAAGATGATGCTACGAATTTCCATTCCAGTCTGAGGCTGCATGACAGGGCTGTACTCTGCGCTTCCTTTCACAATATATCCCGGCGTCAACCAGGCCCGAGAGATACAGACACCTGCAGTGTTGGTCAGGAAATTTGAGCAACACTCTCAGAGACGTATCCATTAAGTGGATGAAACGCGACTGTGTGGTCCCAGTCTTCCCAACTGAGCCCGTAGCAAACTCAACTCTGGATAGGAGCCGGTCGGAGCAGAAAAATCCCACATGACTCTGATGGGAATCGAACCCACGACCTCCCAGCCGGGAGTCCGCGACGCTAACCACTTCGCCACGGCGTGCCGAATTCGTATATCTGGAAAACCCTCTATGTCCACCCAGTTGCATACGAATACCTGATTCAGGTAAGAGAAGATGAAGGCGGTAGAAGGAGAAGGATAGGCCGTGCATTCCATCATACCGTGCTGTGGACACGATGTACGTCTGACAGCCCACTGCCGCCACGGACATGAGACTATGGTGCTTTAACCTTTAACCTTCAGTAACTCGTCCATGAAATTCTGACTCTGTCCCTCTCTCTCTCTCACCCACCGACCCACACACACACACACACATGTACACGCAAGCGCGCGCGCGCGTGCACACACACCTACACACACACACACACACACACACACACACACACCGTCTCCCTCACGACCTTCTTACCCAAGTCTGTTTCATGCACTGATCAAGTATTGATGTCATGTTTACCACTTGCACACCGTGGGCTGGTGGGTAAGACATTGTGGTGGTGTGGTGTTCCCGTGTAGCGATGCCTCCCTGACGTCACTGACACTTACCCGTGCAGGGGCGGACGACAGCAGCAGCAGCCGGAAGAGGAGGAGGTCGGAGGTTCGAGCCCGCTGGAAGAAAGCCACGCTGGAAACACTGCTAGAGCTGAGACTGAAGAAGGAGGAGGCCGAGGGAGCTGGTATACATGTGTGTTTTGTGTGTGTGTGTGTGTGTGTGTGTGTGTGTGTGTGTGTGCGTCCGTGCGTGCGTATGAATAGGAATTTTAAAACAGAGTTTTGCCGTGAAAAATATATTGAAATGTTGCCTGATGTTTATATATACCCACTAATTCGGTTCCGCTGTGGTAATCATAAACTCATGATCGAAACTGGCAGACGATTTGGAATACCTCATGATGAACGATTCTGTCGGGACTGCGACCAGAATGACCTTGGCGATGAATTTCATTTTGTAATGAAATGCACCAAATATGATGATATTAGAAATAAGTTTATACCAAAACAATTTACATGTATAAAGTCCGTATTTAACTATTGTCGTTTGCTCTGTGGTAATAAAAAAAAAAAGTGTTGCTAAACTTAGCGAAGTTTTTAAAACTTAGTAAAGTTGTGTAACATTATATCCAGTGTGTTAATTATCGGGAAAATTTTTTGATGTTTGATGTGTTTCATTTACATTTGTTTATTTTGTTTTAAGTCCTCCATGCCCCAAAAGGGGTCACAGGATTAAATCTTTGAATCTTTGAGAGAGAGAGAGGAGAGAGAGAGAGAGTTGTTCCAAAGGGTACCACATGCAATAGAGAATCGATAACAATGTATTGAAGTACCTGAGGAGGGGGAATAGCCTAAGGCCTTGTTTTTAATATTCTGGTGGCGACAGTCGAACAGTGTGTGACGTCACTTGTGTGAGACGGCAACACTAGCGATTGTAGCTGTTGAGTGAATTCATTCAAAGAATGCTAGCTATGTCCGCCAGTTAGAGGAAATCAACTGTGCTGTTACGCTGCTAAGAGACACTGTCAGCTACTGACTATTGTGAGAGTGAAGGGGTCTACGTTATGTCGGTTTATCTCAATAGTTTTGTTTAGTCTTCTCGTAAAGTCCTTGATTTGACGTTATGGAGGAGTATCGGTGTTAATAACATGACACAAAGTACTTTTTCTCTTGTCTTGTCCTCGGAACTTTTACACAAATCCTGTGCAAGCTGAACATCGGCTAAAGATTTGTCTTTTGTTTCAAAATCTGAATTTATTACCATGGTTACTATTTTCACAGCGAAAATCAAAATCCAGGTAGAAATGATAGCCACTTTCCTTCAGCACTTTCGAAAGACACCGCTGTAAGTTTTCTGTCACATGAAGGAGACCTTTTCTTTAGGCCGCCTTCAAGTCTGGTGACAACTTATCTGGAAGCGTCTCAAGGCTGACAGGACGTAAATCTGACCATTCAAGTGATGTTCGTGCCCACAGTGTCATCTCGGTCTCCACTGTACAGACACACGTGATCAAGGGCTGCCATGTGGGGAGTACTGTTTTGTGCATGGTTGTTGTCTGTTGTTTGTTACTTCTGAAGAACGACATATCTATTGAGCATTTCTCTGTCTTGTATTGTTTGTTACATAAGCGTCACTGAGCACTTTGTTTTGTGAGTTCATCGGCATTTCACCTTGTTTTTCAGCGATGTTGCTGTCTGTTTCGTTCTTTTTTTTCTTTTTCAGGAAGAGAATACGCACAGGTTTAACCGTTTCACTTTTCAATGTATAAACTTAGGATTAACTTACCTTGGATTGGGGCAAAATGAATAACAATATCCCTCACTGCTACTGCAATAGTTGAGGAGCCACCCTTTCCCCCTATATCCTCTCTGCACCCCCTCCTCACCCCACTGCCCCTATGTGTAGGCCAGGAGGACCCGGAGGGCTTCTCAGAGCACAGGCTGGGCTACGTGGAGATCAGCCCTTGTCCGGAGGAGGTGAAGGAGCTGTGGACAGGGCTGCTAAGGTCTGCCTCGTCCTCTGGATCCCCGCCCTCCATGGACTACCACACACTGCTGGGCCACGTGAGGAGAGGTATGTACAGACATGTCTTTTCCCTCTGTGAGGAGAGGTATGTACAGACGTGTCTTTTCCCTCTGTGAGGAGAGGTATGTACAGACATGTCTTTTCCCTCTGTGAGGAGAGGTATGTACAGACATGTCTTTTTCCCTCTGTGAGGAGAGGTATGTACAGACATGTCTTTTCCCCTCTGTGAGGAGAGGTATGTACAGACATGTCTTTTTCCCTCTGTGAGGAGAGGTATGTACAGACATGTCTTTCCCTCTGTGAGGAGAGGTATGTACAGACGTGTCTTTTCCCTCTGTGAGGAGAGGTATGTACAGACATGTCTTTTCCCTCTGTGAGGAGAGGTATGTACAGACGTATCTTTTCCCTCTGTGAGGAGAGGTATGTACAGACGTGTCTTTTCCCTCCGTGAGGAGAGGTATGTACAGACATGTCTTTTCCCTCTGTGAGGAGAGGTATGTACAGACGTGTCTTTTCCCTCTGTGAGGAGAGGTATGTACAGACATGTCTTTTTCCCTCTGTGAGGAGAGGTATGTACAGACATGTCTTTTCCCTCTGTGAGGAGAGGTACGTACAGATATGTCTGTTCCCTCTGTACGGACTGTCACACGCTGGGTCACGTGAGGAGAGGTATGTACAGCCATGTCTGTTCCCTCTGTATGGATGTCACACACTGTTGGGTTACGTGAGGAGAAGAATGTGCAGATATGTCTTGCATTTTGTCTGAAGTGCCTAAGTCTCTTGGATACTCTGAGAGAGAGAGAGGGAATTGGACATTTTTCTTCTTGTTTTTCTTCTTGTTCTTCTTGTTGTTCTTCTTTTTCTCCTCCTCCTCCTCCTCCTCCTCTTCCTCCTCCTCCTCCTCCTCCTCCTCCTTCTTCTTCTTCTTCTGCTTCTTCTTTTTCTTCTTCTTCTTCTTCTTCTTCTTCTTCTTCTGATGACGATGATGATCACGATGATCATCATTATTGATGAAAAAAGATAAACCGAAGGAAATAAAATAAACACGAACCTACCAGAGGAACTCAGAGAGGTACTGGCACGCACAGGGCATGTCATTTAGACGTCAAAGGAGACATAACTGCTCCCTGGAAGATGCCATTGTTTGTTACTTCTGAAGAACGATATATCTATTGAACATTTCTCTGTCTTGTCTTGTATTGTTTGTTACATAAGCGTCACTGAGCACATATCTATTGAACATTTCTCTGTTTTGTCTTGTATTGTTTGTTACATAACAATACAATGGCCACTGAATGCGACACAAGAGAACCTCCTCGAAAGCGTCTCCATAGATGCACTGGCCCATATTTCATGACTGCAGAACCATCGGCGAAAGACGTCACCATCAAGCAGACTGCTGCACGTATCCCGCGGCTTCCACTCGTTGCTGTTCTGCTGTCAGGTGAAGCCAGTACAACTCCAGACGCAGTCAAGCTTTCCCCGCATGGTCTTACGTGCCCACTGAAGAGAAACCCAGGATGCATTCTTTCCTGCTGTTCACACGGCAGTCAAGGAAAAGGTACACCCAAGGTGCCAGCAGGACCCAGAGAACTACTGTCGTCAACTGCCGAACAAACCAGCTGGGAGCAATCTCTGTTCTATCCTTGGAAGCCTGCGATGTATTGACATGAGGTGCAGGCACGCACAGGACATTCCATTCAGACGTCAAGGGACATAACATTAGTATTATTAGTAGTGTTAGTATCAGCATGATCAGTTTTAGTATATGATATTTTTACGCTTAACCGTATTAATGCCCTGAGCGTTTGTAATCAATCACTGTGTTGACCAAATTTCAGAATGAGCAAGGACAACCGGCAATACACGAAACGCTTGCCTCTATCAAATGCTCAGTGCATTTAAGCGAACCATCCAAGCCATCCCAATCCCCCAGTCCATCTGTTCCTTAGCTACCAAACAGAAACAATCACTACCTGATTAATAAACAACCATACCTGAACGAATTTCATACTCAAACAGCACAGTACTTTATTTAGTGTACATTTGTACTCTTGCGCGTGCGCTGTGTGTGTGTGTGTGTGTGCGTGTGTGTGTGTGCGCGCGCGCGCGCGCGCGCGCGTGTGTGTGTGTATGTGAGAGAAGAGAGAGAGAGAGGGGGGGGTGCACGTGCACGCGCGCGTCGTGTGTGCGCACACCCGTGCGTGTATGGGTATGCATGCGTGCGTGAGTGTGCGCGCAAGTGCGTATGTGCGTACGCGCGCGTGTGCGCGTGTGCATACATGTGTGTATGTGCGTGCGTGTGTGTGTGTGTGTGTGTGTGTGTGTGTGTGTGTGTGTGTGTGTGCGTGCGTGCGTGTATGTGTGTGTCAGTACAACCATGGGTTAATCTGACAATAAATTGGTTTAAGTCAGTCAGTCAGTAAGTGTGTGTGTGTGTGTGTGTGTGTGTGTGTGTGTGTGTGTGTGTGTGTGTGCGCGCGCGCTCGTGCGTGTATACACCTGTGTGTGATGTTTCAGGAGTGCCCCGGGAGTTACGGGGAATGGTGTGGAAGTTTCTGGCCTTGCAGCAGACCTGTCATAGCGGAGCGGAGAACTGTTCTTCTGACATGTATGAAGTGCCATACTCCGACCTGCTAGACCGCTTCTCCGCCGACCAACACGCAATTCTCATTGACCTCGGTGGGTGGCCTTGAATAGGAAATTGTTAGTGTCAAAAGGTTACAATATACTGTTTGCCAGGGGAAAGAATCATTTATCATCGACAGTCTTCCATGACCATAAGTTCATTAGAGTCGTGTGACACAGATCTCCTTAACCCGTGTGATGCGCGACAGGGAAAAAGTGTTTTGAACAGGTAAGTCCACATTGTATATCCAAGACTACGGTCTGTCAATATCACGTTCATCTTCCCCCGACTCCCACCGCCCCACCTCCACTCCCCCCCCCCCCACCTCCACTCCCCTCTTGCCCCTTCCGCACTCTACACCCCTGTAAAATGATGGTGTTGGTTGGGAGTCATGGTGAGGTGCATGATATTGAAGTCTTCTTCGTATTTCCTTGCTTCTTCCCCGTATGTTTTCATGTCTTGCAGTTCTCCGTGTATCTCCCTGTTGTTGTTTTTTTCCTCTGTTTTTCCATGTCTGGGTGGCCCTCTGTGTAGCTTCCTGTAAAATGTTCACACTGTGTCCATGTCTGTGTGGTCCTCTGTGTAGTTTCCTGTAACTTCTCCACACTGTCTCCATGTCTGTGTGGTCCTTTGTGTATTTCCCTGCTTGTCCCTCTATGTTTCCATGTTTTGTGGTCCTCTGTGCATCTCCCTGAGTTTTCCCTTGCTGTTTCCCTGTTTGTGTGGTTCTCTGTGTATTTCTCTGTATGTTTCCTCTCTGTTTCAATGTCTGTGTGTGCTTCTGTATATTTCCCAGCTTATTCTTCTCTGTTTGCATGACTTGTGGTCCTCTGTGTAGTTTATTTTCTCACCCAGTTTCTACGTCTGTGTATGTCAGTGTGGTCCTCTGTGTATTGCCCTGATTCTACTTCTCTTGTTTCCATGTCTCCGTACGGTCAGTATTGAGTGTGGTGTGTGTGTGTGTGTGTGTGTGTGTGTGTGTGTGTGTGTGTGTGTGTGTGTGTGCGTGCGTGCGTGCGTGCGTGCGTGCGTGTGTGTGTGTGGTGGGGTGTGTGTGTGTGTTACGTGTGTGTGTGTGTACGTGTGTGTGTTCCCAGGCCGGACATTCCCAGGCCACCCCCTGTTCAGCAAGGCGTTGGGCAGTGGGCAGGTGTCGCTCTTCAACCTGCTGAAGGCCTACAGTCTGCTGGACGAAGAAGTGGGCTACTGCCAGGGCGTCAGCTTCATCGCCGGCGTCCTGCTCATGCATGTTAGTGCCTCGCTCTTCTCACACGCATTCCATGCAGGCTAAAGGCTAGACATTCTTGAGACTTGGCGACCGACGGCCTTTCAGGGTACACTCTCGCGGCGAGCGGGGCAAGACATTGGCGGGATGTCGCTAGAGTGTCTTGGAGCTCTCTCGCAAGCGAGAGAAAAAGGCCGACAGTAGTAACGTTTCTTGACTGATGCAGGAAAAGTAAAAAAAAAAGAAAAAAAAAAGAAGAAGACAAAAACAAACATTATCTGATTGGTGCATAATACGATCAGAATGTCCAACATTTAGCAGCCAACAGACCTCGAAGAAACCGCTATTTTGTGAAAATGAATCTATCTAGCATGTGTTTCTTTGCTCATCTCGCCTCTCGCTTCTCTCGCTGCAAGCAAATGATAGTCACTAGCCATTCTGGCGGTTATGAAACGCAGCTGTCTCACCCACCCTTCGTTTTTTTGATGACGTTGCCTTGCGCTCAGCCCGGCTCTCAATCACAGCTGCACATAGCTATTCGTATGGCTCTGTCATATTGGATTAATCTACCACAAAACCTGTTAAATGTTCTTTTTGTGTAGATTCCAAATCAGTCTTGCAATCCCTTGCTTCATCATTTAATTGCAAGAACAATGTTATCTTTGAAACAGAACATTTAATTCAATTTAAAGGGTCTAATGTTGATTTGTTGGATACCATCCCATTATGGAATTTGTTACAATGAATATGTTGACCATCTTGCAAAAAAAAAAAGGGGCGAGGAAAAGTTTGAATGCTATTTAACTGCCTTGCATGATATCTTCAGAAGAAATGTGTAACATAAAAGAAAATGAAACGATACGACGTTTTTTCTTTTCTGGCAGAAAGTATTTTTCGTTATTGAATATACTCCATGTGCAAGTAGATCAATTATTACCTTGTCGTTCATACTTTTGTTAAATGCTTTAACGACAAAATACTGTAAAGACATTAAGGGTGTCTGCTCTGCAGAATTAAAAATTGAGCGTATACTGGTAAAATGTACTTCAATGAAAACTTTCCTACCTCCGGAAGTCGTAGAATATATTTTGCGTGTTTCTAATTTTAAGTTATTTTGGGATCAGTTTAATCTTTTCAACCTTTCAATATTTAGATTAGCTGGTTATTTGTTATGTAGTCCTATTGCACATTTCTTGTAACTCTCTCTCTCTCTCTCTCTCTCTCTCTCTCTCTCTCTGTCCGTCAATCTCTCTCTCTCTCTGTCTCTCTCTGTCTCTCTGTCTCTGTCTCTCTCTCTCTGTCTCTCTCTCTCTCTCTCTCTCTCTCTCTCACACACACACACACACACACACACACACACACACACACACACACACACACACACACACACACACACTTTTCCGTTCTTTAAAAAAAAATTTGATGATGCAAAAATTAACAAAGTTTTGCTGTTTTTTGTATGCTGGAGTCTAAAATCATCGACAGGATGAAAAGACTTTGAATAAAAACAACCAACCAACCATGACAGGATTCTTCGGTTGTGTAGTTGTCGCCCTTCCAGGAGTCAGGTTCCCACGGTCTTCATGGCCCAGAAAGTGTTGCAGGATTAAGATTCTTCATTCGAACAGAGGAGGCGGGAGTCTTTGAGAAGGTCCGTCAACTGATGCTACAATTGGTTTTATGTTCAGAAGGGGGACCTTAGAAATGATCCGTCACATGAAGCTAGAATTGGCTCGGGGTTTAGATAGAAGAGGCGGGGACCTTTGAAGTGATTCGTTGCCTGATGCTACAACTGGTTCTATGTATAGATGGAAGAGACGGGAGCCTTTGCAATGATCCGTCATGCTAGAATTGGTTCTGTGTATAGATGGAAGAGGCGGGGGCCTTTGAAATGACCCGTCACCTCATGCTAGAATTGGTCCTTTATTTAGATGGAGGAGGCTGGGGCCTTTGAAATGATCCGTCACCTCATGCTAGGACTGGGGCTGAGGACTCTGTACTGCCCAAGTATGGCTGCACTACAGGTGACTGTCTGTTTGTCTGTCTGTCTGATTGTCTGTTTGTCTGTCTACTGTTCCAGTGTGGCTTTGCTTCTGGTCATTATCTGTCTTAGTATTGCTTCAGTGTGGCTTTGCTTCTGATCATTGTCTGTCTGCGTATTGCTCCAGTGTGGCTTTGCTTCTGGTCATTGTCTGTCTGCGTATTGCTCCAGTGTGACTTTGCCCTGTCTGTCTGTGTATTGCTCCAGTGTGGCTTTGCTTCTGATCATTGTCTGTCTGCGTATTGCTCCAGTGTGGCTTTGCTTCTGGTCATTGTCTGTCTGCGTATTGCTCCAGTGTGGCTTTGCTTCTGGTCATTGTCTGCGTATTGCTCCAGTGTGGCTTTGCTTCTGGTCATTGTCTGTCTGTGTATTGCTCCAGTGTGGCTTTGCTTCTGGTCATTGTCTGTCTGCGTATTGCTCCAGTGTGGCTTTGCTTCTGGTCATTGTCTGTCTGTGTATTGCTCCAGTGTGGTTTTGCTTCTGGTCATTATCTGTCTGTCTGTGTATTGCTCCAGTGTGGCTTTGCTTCTGGTCATTGTCTGTCTGCCTGTGTATTGCTCCAGTGTGGCTTTGCTTTTGGTCATCGTCTGTCTGTGTATTGCTCCAGTGTGGCTTTGCTTTTGGTCATCGTCTGTGTATTGCTCCAGTGTGGCTTTGTTTCTGGTGATTGTTTGCCTGTGTGTGTATTGCTCCAGTGTGGCTTTGCTTCTAATCATTGTCTGTCTGTCTGTGTATTGCTCCAGTGTGGCTTTGCTTTTGGTGATTGTCTGTCTGACTGTCTGTCTGTCTGTGTATTGCTCCATTGTGGCTTTGCTTCTGGTCATTGTCTGTGTGTGTATTGCTCCAGTGTGGCTTTGCTTTTGGTCATTGTCTGTCTGTGTGTGTATTGCTCCAGTGTGGCTTTGCTTCTAATCATTGTCTGTCTGTCTGTGTATTGCTCCAGTGTGGCTTTGCTTCTGGTCATTGTCTATCTGTCTGTGTATTGCTCCAGTGTGACTTTGCTTCCGATCATTGTCTGTCTCTGTGTATTGCTCCAGTGTGGCTTTGCTTCTGGTGATTGTCTGTCTGTCTGTCTGTGTATTGCTCCAGTGTGGCTTTGCTTCTGGTGATTGTCTGTCTGTCTGTCTGTGTATTGCTCCAGTGTGGCTTTGCTTCTGGTGATTGTCTGTGTGTGTTGCTCCAGTGTGGCTTTGCTTTTGGTCATCGTCTGTCTGTGTATTGCTCCAGTGTGGCTTTGCTTTTGGTCATCGTCTGTGTATTGCTCCAGTGTGGCTTTGTTTCTGGTGATTGTTTGCCTGTGTGTGTATTGCTCCAGTGTGGCTTTGCTTCTAATCATTGTCTGTCTGTCTGTGTATTGCTCCAGTGTGGCTTTGCTTTTGGTGATTGTCTGTCTGACTGTCTGTCTGTCTGTGTATTGCTCCATTGTGGCTTTGCTTCTGGTCATTGTCTGTGTGTGTATTGCTCCAGTGTGGCTTTGCTTTTGGTCATTGTCTGTCTGTGTGTGTATTGCTCCAGTGTGGCTTTGCTTCTAATCATTGTCTGTCTGTCTGTGTATTGCTCCAGTGTGGCTTTGCTTCTGGTCATTGTCTATCTGTCTGTGTATTGCTCCAGTGTGACTTTGCTTCCGATCATTGTCTGTCTCTGTGTATTGCTCCAGTGTGGCTTTGCTTCTGGTGATTGTCTGTCTGTCTGTCTGTGTATTGCTCCAGTGTGGCTTTGCTTCTGGTGATTGTCTGTCTGTCTGTCTGTGTATTGCTCCAGTGTGGCTTTGCTTCTGGTGATTGTCTGTGTGTGTTGCTCCAGTGTGGCTTTGCTTTTGGTCATCGTCTGTCTGTGTATTGCTCCAGTGTGGCTTTGCTTTTGGTCATCGTCTGTGTATTGCTCCAGTGTGGCTTTGTTTCTGGTGATTGTTTGCCTGTGTGTGTATTGCTCCAGTGTGGCTTTGCTTCTAATCATTGTCTGTCTGTCTGTGTATTGCTCCAGTGTGGCTTTGCTTTTGGTGATTGTCTGTCTGACTGTCTGTCTGTCTGTGTATTGCTCCATTGTGGCTTTGCTTCTGGTCATTGTCT
>CM065728.1:14900098-14905098 GCA_033310375.1 Conus canariensis | reverse complement strand
CGGTTTGTATTGCCTGTCTGTATATGTTGTGTGCTGTGAAACAGACGGGTGGTACTTCAGTGATCTACGTCTGTCTGGGCCTCGTGGTGTGAGTGTTAAGGGAGATGGAAAGGTGTGGCTTATCTGTCGGTCTGTTTGTCTGTCTGTCTGTCTGTCCGTCTAACATGCCCGCGGCTCTTGTCTTCGCTGAGATGTCCAGCGGATGCTCTATTCTCTCTCTCTCTCTCTCTCTCTCTCTCTCTCTCTCTCTCTCTCTCTGTGCGTGCGTGTGTGTGTGTGTGTGTGCGTGCGTGTGTGTGCGTGTGTGTGTGTGTGTGTGTGTGTGAGACCATCAGTATGTTTGCAATCTGTATCTCATAGCCTGCCGTTGGTGTAAACATATCAAAGCGTGTGTCTTTTAACCAAGCAACTAGAAAACAAGAGTCTCAGTTCAACCAGCCACGTCATTCCTTCTGCTGGGCAGACCTGCTGTTCACCCAGGGCCCTGACGTCATCTTCAAGGTGGCGCTGCGGCTGCTGACGTGTCACCGGGAGCTGATCCTGCAGCTGGACTGTTTTGAGGACCTGGTGGACTTCCTCAAGACAGGCCTGCCCGAGATGGCGCGCATCCAGATCGAGAGGGTCACCGACCAGGTAGTGGACCTGACCTCTGACCTTTGGTCAGAGCGAAAGTCGCCTTGACCTCTAAAGCTTTTTCTGAGTAAAAGTCACCTTGACCTCTAAAGCTTTGTCAGAGCGAAAGTCACCTTGACCTCTAAAGTTTTGTCTGAGTAAAAGTCATCTTGACCTCTAAAGCTTTGTTAGACCAAAAATCACATTGATCTCTAGAGTTTTATCAGACCAGCAGTCACCTAGACATCTAAAGCTTTATCAGACCAACAGTCACCTAAAGAACTAATTCTTTATCAGACCAACAGTCACATAGACAACTAATTCTTTATCAGACCAACAGTCACATAGACAACTAATTCTTTATCAGACCAACAGTCACATAGACAACTAATTCTTTATCAGACCAACAGTCACATAGACATCTAAAGCTTTATCAGACCAAGTCACCTAGACATTCATTCTTTGTCAGACATAGCCACTTAGACATCTAATTCTTTATCAGACCAAGCCACGTAGACATCTAATTCGTTATCAGATCAAGTCACTTAGACATCTAAAGCTTTATCAGACCAAAAGTCATCTTGACCTCTAAAACTTTATCAGATCAAAAGTCACCTAGACATCTAAAGCTTTATCAGACCAAAAGTCATCTTGACCTCTAAAGCTTTATCAGACCAACAGTCATATAGACATCTAAAGCTTTATCACACCAAAAGTCACCTGGATCTCTAAAGCTTTATCAGACCAAAAGTCATCTTGACCTCTAAAGCTTTATCAGACCAAAGTCACCTTGATCTCTAAAGCTTTATCAGACCAAAAGTCATCTTCACCTCTAAGCTTTATCAGACCAAAGTCTCTTGACTCTAAAGCTTTATCATCCAAAAGTCATCTTGACCTCTAAAGCTTTATCAGTCCAAAGGTCACCTTGATCTCTAGAGCTAAGTCAGACCAAGAGAGGCCCCAAACCTTGACTCCTAAAGCTTGGTCAGTGCGAGAGTCACCGGGCATGTATTGGCCTTGACCTCTGAAGCTTCTGTAGAGTCTGCCACCAGCTTGACCCTCATGGTCAGCCTGGATCTATGGCTGCGGAGGTCAGCGCTCGTTCTCCACTCAGCAGATCTGGAGTCTGGTCAAGTTTTCAGTTCTTCTCCACTCAGAACTTCTATGGTCTGCGTCTGGGATACCCTCTTCCACTGTTCCCTGTAGAATGGTTTTTGACTGGGAGTTATGGTGAGATACATGTCCACCCTCCACTGTACCTTGTAGAATAGTTTTTGACCGGGAGTTATGGAGACGTTCGTGCCCGCCCTCCACTGTGCCTTATAGAATGGTTTTTAGTCATGGTGAGGTACATGCCTACCCTCCACTGTATTTGTAGAAACATCTTAGGCAGGAAGTCATAGTGAGTTATATGTCCATCCTCCACTGTACTCTGTAAAGGAGTCTTGGGCAGGAGGTCATGGTGAGATACATGTCCACCCTCCATTGTACCCATGTCCACCCTCCACTGTATCTTGTAGAATAGTCGTTGACTGGAAGTAATAGTGAGATGCATGTCCACCCTCCACTGTACCCAGTAGAATAGTCTTTGACTGGGATTTATGGTAAGATACATGTCCACCCTCCACTGTTCCTTGTAGGATACTTCTTGACTGCGAGTTATGGCGAGATACTTTTCCACTTCCCACTGTACCCTGTAGAGTGGTCTTTAACAGGGAGTCATGGCGAGGTACATGTCCACCCTCCACTGTATTCTGCTGAAATGTCTTGGGCAGGAAGTCATAGTCAGGTATATGTCAATCCTCCACTGTACCCTGTAGAATAGTCTTGGGCAGGTAGTTATCATGAGCTACATGTCCACCTCCACTGTACCCATGTCCACCCTCGACTGTACCCAGTAGCATAGCCTTTGACTGGGAGTTACTGTGAGATACATGTCCACCCTCCTTTTGTACCCTGTAGAATAGTCTTTCACAGGGAATCATGGTGAGGTACATGTCCACCCTCCACTGTACCCTGTAGAATGTTCTCGGAATGGGAATCGTGGTGAGATACATGTCCACCCTCCAGAGTACCCTGTAGAACAGTCTTTGACTGGGAGTCATAGTGAGATACATGTTCACCCTCCACTGTATCCTGTAGAACAGTCTTTGACTAGGAGTCATAGTGAGGTACATGTTCACCCTCCACTGTACCCTGTAGAACAGTCTGACTGGGAGACATTGTGAGATGCATGTTCACCCTCCACTGTACCCTGTGGAACGTTCTTGGACCGGAACTCGTGGTGATATACATGTCCATCCTCCACTGTACCCTGCAGAGTGGTCTTTGAAGGAGAGCCATGGTGACAATCATGTCGACCCTCCACTGTACCCTGTAGAATGACAGGGAGTCATGGCGAGATACATATCCACTTTCCCCTGCACCCTAAAGGATGGTCTCGAACAGGGGTCACATTGAGACCCATGTCCTTTCCCAGATCCTGTAGAATGGTCTTGAATAAGGAGCGATGGCGAAATCTATGCCCGTGCCAGGTGAGATCATGTTGACAACGTCAGATAACTGCCAGAAGACGTTTCTGTCCCGTCAATATGTGTATGAAGTTTCTGGCAGGTAGATGAACAATCATCGGTCTTCTTTTGCATTCTGAGGTCCGGAGGAGCTGTGTGTTCTCGAAAACCGATCGGGTGTTGGCCGTGACCTTCACCTTCCTCAGTGGTCAACACAGGCTGGATCTGATATGAGGCCAACGTCAGAGTGTTGTTAGAAACCTGTGGGGGTGGGGATGAGGGTGGTGCTATATTCAAATCATTTGAGGTATGTTGTTGTTCTGGCTTTATCTTTCCCTAAATTATGAATCGAACTGTCCTCTCTACCGCATCTCTCCATCCCTCCCCCCTTCTCTCTCTCATCTTATTGTCTCTCTGTCCGTCTCTCTCTCTCTCTCTCACATACACACACACACACACACACACACACACACACACACACACACACACACACACACACACACACACACTACCATTTCCGTCCTTTCTAATTGTATAGCATGCGGAGGCCTGAGGTCAAAGCATCCACATGGCAATGCCGCTCTGTGTCCAGTTCATTGTGTGACACGTCTCTCTCTCTCTCTCTCTCTCTCTCTCTCTCTCTCTCTCTCTCTGTGTGTGTGTGTGTGTGTGTGTGTGTGTGTGTGTGTGTGTGTGTGTGTGTGTGTGTGTGTGCAGGCCGTGGATTTAGACATCAGTCAACAACTCCACAACTACGAAATCGAGTTCCACGTCTTTCGAGACGACATGCTCTCCGCCTCCCACTCCGCACACCCTGGCAACGACAACAGCAACAGCAACAACGACAACAACAACCGTAAGTGTAACAACAACAACGTGGACAGCCGGCAGTCCCTCCTCCTCCACTTGCAGCACGCCGTGCTGAGGCTGCAGGACCAGAAGAGGGACCTGGCGGAGCAGTTGGCGCGCGCGCACAGCGAGCTGCACACCTTAAACATGGCGGCCCACCGCTTCCGGTTGAAGGAGGAGGAGTTCAAGGCCAGGATCAGGACGATGGAGCTGGAGCGGGCCGCGCTGCTGAGCACGGTGAGCTGGCTGAAGTCAGAGCAGGTGCCAGACAACGAGCAGCAGAAGACTTCGGCCTTGTAGGGCACCCGGGTGGTCAGAGAAAGCAGCTGAAGACTTCGGCCTTGTAGGGCACCCCGGTTGGTCAGAGAAAGCAGCTGAAGACTTCGGCCTCGTAGGGCACCCCGGGTGGTCAGAGAACACTCCGGTTGGTTGGTAGTGAGGAGGGGCACGCCAACTCTCCCTGGCTCCTTCATGAAGCGTGGGTTGTCGTCAGAAGGGGGGGGGGGGGGGGGCAGGGGTTTAGTGGTTGTGGAGGACGTTCTGATCGGAACAGGCCCCACGAAGGACGAGGGAAGTGACTCAGCAGCAGCCTGTCCTAGAAGTGGTAGTGTCTGATGACGATCTAAGGTGAACAGCTCGCCATGGACCACTGGCACTGGTAGTGACGCCTCTGGGTGTGGCTATGTTTTGGGGGAGCCGTAAGGAACGGCGTGGGAGGGACGGAAGATGTGAAGATGACAGAAAGAGATGTTCTTTTGAAGCTTGTGTATCTGTTACAACTGATGTAACAGCCACGTGTGCGTGAAGGTGGTGCTACCCCCATCCCCTCTCCCAAGAGCACCCACCCCCACTCCACTCTCGTCCTGAGAATGAGAGGATCAGCTGGTGGCCCGTGATTTCCGGTGACGTCATCCTCACCATGCCTCAGAGCAAGGTGTGACTGGCAGTCGGCCCACCGACCACCCCAACTTGATAGGGTCGGCAGGAGACCAGGGCCTCGCGCGGTCACACAACCGGGACCCGGTGTCA
>CM065728.1:14857598-14895098 GCA_033310375.1 Conus canariensis | reverse complement strand
CTCAAAGTGGAACACGTTGTTTTGTAAAATGTGTCTCACCACTTCAAGGACTCTCTCAACTGGGGGTGTCTTTGTCTGCAGATGGGACTGTAAAAAGTACCTGATGGCGGTTTCCATGTCTCCATGTGGGATGTTCGTATAGAGGCCAACAGCATCAATGGTAACGAGCAAGGTGCCACTGTTGAAAGGCCCATGAGCCGTATTCCAGTCACGTAGCGTTTTTAACATATGAGTTGTGTCTTTGACGTGACTTGGGAGGGTGGTTACAATATCCTCAAGCCAGAAGTCAACCAGTTTTGAGAGATTTTCAGTTGGGCCATTTACTCCCGACACGATTGGGCGACCTGGAGGATTCTGCAGTCTTGTGTATTTTTGGCAAGTGGTAGAACTGATGAGTCCTGCATGCCTTTAGCTCCACTAGCGCCCATGGCTTGGTGTTGTCATCAATGTGGCCGTCGCTGTGGAGATGTTCTACCAACTCGTTTGAAATCTCTGCTATTTGGATGGTAGGATCATTTGGGAGCTGCTTGTAATGCAACTGGTTGTTTAGTAGTCTTTTGGCTTCAGTGATGTAGTTTTCAGTGTCCTGGACAACAACAGCACCACCTTTGTCAGCTCTGCTGATTCTGATGTTCCTGCTGAGGACTAGCTGCCGTAGCTGTTGTAGGGCTGCTCGTAGATTTTGCCTCAGGTTGTCCCTCTGGTGTCCAGAACTGCGGTATGTGTCAGTCAGGTTTTCTAGGGATACACTATACATACATACCATGCGCACGCTTGTACATGTACATTCACACACACACACACACACACACACACACACACACACACACACACACACACACACACACACACACACGAGCGCGCACCTGCACGTTCGCGATGAGAAACGGAGAGAGAAGAGAGCCTAATGACATGAATTATGTAGTCATGTCGAACCGTCACGCTGCCGGCTGGTCATTAAGAACTCCGCCTGGGAGCACTGTACACATTCTCTCTCTCTCTCTCTCTCTCTCTCTCTCTCTCTCTCTCTCTCTCTCTCTCTGAATAATCATAAGACCCTGGGAAAGTGACTCGACAATCAATCCATCATCAACGTCAAAGGGACGGCATTCGTGCACTCCTTCAGACAATGTACGGATGCGAGTTTCGGATACTTTAATTATGTGATCTCAGTTGTTCCAAGTAAGTGAGTGAGTGGTACTTTTTTTTAATCCTCCTTTTTTTTTTTTCTCTCTCTGTGATGTTGGTAAACTCATCTTGTTTGGGCTGCGCGCTCCGAGTAAGTAGCCGATCACATTTGAAAATTCACACGCATTCTTTTTTTTATCTTTTTTTTTTTTCCATCGAAATTTATATTTGGAATTGGTCTCTTTCCTCCCACTGTATGTGCATAGAAAATAACACAAGTAATGAATATCCACCGGTAAAATGGTCAAAAACATCAGTCACTTCAGACCTAAGAAATAAGACCGAAAACAATGGTATGTGGTTGGAAGGGGGGGGGGGGGGGGGGGGGGGGGGGGGGGGGGGGAGGGGGAGGGGGGGGGGAAGTAACATCATAGTCTTTATAACGATATGGAAATGAATAACATCACAGTCTGTATAATAATATGGAAATGAATGACATCCCTATCTTTATAATATTATGGAAATAAATGACATCACTGCCTTTAGAATGATATGGAAATAAATGACATCACTGTGTTAAAATGGTACGGATATAAATGACATCACTGTCTTTAGAATGATATGGAAATAAATGACATCAATGTCTTTATCATAATATAGAAATGAATAACATGACTGTCTTTAAGATGATATGGCAATAAAGAACATCACAGTCTTTATATTGACGTCCTGTTTCATCCCTGATGCGGCCACCGAGGTCGACTAGGCAACCAATCACCGGACCGGAAACAGAGGAAGTTGATTTTGACATTCAGAATAAGATATTCAGATATATGGAAATTCGTCTGTTGCCAGCAGACAAATAAACTAAAACGCTGTTAACCTCTGCTCAACCAATAACTCTAATTTCACAATAGCTTTAAAAAACAAAAGTACATTTTCAAACGGAAAACAAATGAAGAAACAAAGCAAACGACAAAAGTCCAGAATAGGTAAAAACACGAAGATCAATACCATATTTGTATTTTACATCTTTAGAAGAAAACAAGCAATCAATACAAATAAACAATAACTAGAATAAAAGCAAAAACACGCAGATTGATTCTGTCATAGGCCCTGATTATATTTCTGCGTATTGATTTTTTTTTTTTTTTACGTCCGAGTCGTCGGCATGGTGGATCTTTTTACTCTGTTAAGTGGTCTCTTCAAGGGTTACTAAAATGGGTGCAGATCAAACGTCTTTGATTTGTCTGCAACTTGTTATCGATATCAGTCAGATCTGAAGAATCTCTCTACAAGAGTGTACGTTCGTCGATCACAGATATATTTTGTTCTTTCCCGACAGTTCAAGTGATTTTTTTCTGTGTTCTATTATGACGTCAAACTTTTTTCTTATCGTAACGACATGACGAAAAGAACATTACAAGAAACAATAAGCTACGAAAGTTTAGTGTAGGCACGTATGCAATGTGCGAATTCAGTGCGTCGTTTGTGCTTATGACTGTGTCAGAATCACAAGTGTGAGGATTCTAAGATGTATTTGAAGTAGGCCCATCTCACATGCCAACGATCTCACCCTTTGTTCCTCTTTTAACAGAAAGGAACTTTTTTTTTCGTAGTGCAGAGTAACGTTTCTTTGGAAGCGTTCAGAACCAGGACTGTACTCGAGGGCTGTGGCGATGGCGATGGCACAGTTGTGGCCATGATCATGATAGATGTATTACGGTAGGTGAAATAAGCTTGAAGTCCCAGTAAGCAAATGTCAAAACTTAATTTAAAAAACACAAACAAAAATCAAACAAACAAACACAAACAACAAAACATGGGGCGCCGGCTAAGTTTACATTTCTCCTCAGGGTAGGATTATCACCTCCATTTTCATTTTGCATCATTTGCATCTTTCCCACAATCTGGCTTCCCCCCCCCCCCCCCCCCCCGAACAAGATTTCATTCCTACATTACATTTCATGCATATGGATTGTGCAGCGGTACACGTATTACGAACGCCCCAGTGCTTGTTATTGATCAGTGTTTTATGGCTTTGTCACGAATAGGGTTAGCGTTATGGCGTCGGCAAGAGTTAGGCTACGGTTTTCCCATGCATGTATTGTTAAGGGAGGCTGGGAGAACAGCCCATTTACTGGTGTCTTGAAGAATGCAGCGCCAGCTCCAGATGCACCAGGAGGGAGCTGAGCTTTTGCACGGAAATCTGAACCTATGGTGAATCACTTTCAACATATCGTCTTACTGGCGTTCTCAACCAATGGCAGGTTCCAAATTCAGATAGAAACATCTCGAGCAGGGGACGAGTTTGATGGGTACAGAATGTGACAGTGCGTGCACACACACACACACACACACACACACACACACACGCACACACACACACACACACACACACACACACATATATATATATATATATATATACAAACACGCTCACACACACACACACACACACACACACACACATATATATATATATATATATATACAAAACACGCTCACACACACACACACACACACACACATGCGCGCGCGCGCGCGCGCGCGCGCGGGCACGCCCGCCCGCTCGCACGCGCACACACATGCACGCACACGGCGCGCACACATGTATACATGCCCGCATTCATGTTCGTTCATGGGCGCGAACACACACTCACACACACAGGGGGGGGGGGGGGGGGGGGGGGGCAGAGAACAGTAAGATTACAGAGCTGTGGGAACATACAGCTGTGAGACCATAGAGCTGTGGGAATATAGAATGATAAGATCATTGTAGACGATAATAAATTCGCAGCAGGCAGCAGGCGTATAGCTTTGGGAAGGTGGAACAAGAAAATCATAGAGCTGTTGGAGCATAGAACAGGAAGATCATATAGCTACTGGAATATAGAACAGGAAGATCATAGAGCCGTTGGAACGTAGAACAAGAAGATCATAGAGCTTACGGAACAGAGAAAACGAAGATCAGAGAGCTGTGAGAACTTAGAACAAGAAAATCATAGAGCTGTGGGAACATAGAACAGGAAGATTACGGAACTGTGAAAACATAGAACAGGAAGGTCATAGAGCTGTGTCACGGACGGACAGCCCTCCATCCCACTTTCAATGTGTTATTTGTTTGTTTGTTACCACCTTATTTTTGTGTGTGTGTGTGTGTAAAAGAGGGATGGGCAGCTGTGTGTTGTAGTCAACTTTTCAGGGAGAAAAGTCTGCCCGTCCGTGCGGTTTGCACGCATCCTTCTGCACCGTATGGACATCTCTTTCTGTGAGATACCCGGGTAGTTGTGGAAACCCGTGGAGAGCTCACTGAGTCGTTGGAAGTTGTTCCCCTTTGATCGGCGGCTGGCGTTTGGGGAAAAGTTCTTACTTCACTCGGATTGGAGCCACGAGTTGAGAGACCACGTTCTCTTTGTTGAGGCATTTTTATAACCTGGGACGAAGGCCACTGGTCTGCCTGACGGTGGTAGTCTTAGGGTTAGAGAGAGGAATCCCTATTCCTGCCCACCAAGTATTTATCTTGACCCTCTTCACTGGGGGTGACCAGCCGTCGGCTTTCCCATGGTGAAGGGCTGCTGGTGCTGTCGGCTCCGGGGTCCCGGATAGTCTCTTCGCTGAGGATCAGCCTGCCGGGCCCACTTTTTCCCCTCCTTTCCACCCGCCGTTCTGGTGAGTTATTTTCGTGCTTCTCGGTTCTCATTCCACATTCCACAGGGGTATCGTTTATAGATTATAAAAAAATATTTTCATTCAAAATCTTATTTTGGGTACTGTGCTGAGGCAGTACTATAGGTGTAGAGAAATATTGTCTCGGGCGCGCTGCGAGCGTTAGGGTTCGGCCAGATAAGCTGCGCTGTAGCCGCACTGTGCCTTAGCGGTCATGCTCCATTTACACGACGTGCAACTAGCGTGCAACTAATCGGTTGCACTACCATGCAACCTATTCACAACCCCAGACGACTCCAGGCAATCGGTTGTTTGAGGTTGTCTGGAGTTTTCATTTTTTCGGAAAAATCCCATTTTTAGTTGTACGTGTAGTTGCACTGCCGAAAATAATATTGTGCTAGAGCGATAATGTTTTCGTAGTTGCATCAGTTGCACGGCCCCAAACGGTTTTGTGGAGTTGGGAACACTTTTACACGAGTTGCCTGTAGTTGGGTGGGGTTGTAGGCAGGAAGTAGTTTCGCGCCACGCGTGCCTCCGTGACACGCGTGGCAGACAAGGGTCACACGCACGCAGTTCGGTTGCACCTCCTGTGTACAACTGCGCGCGACTACACACAACCGATTGCCTGGGGTTGTCTAGCGTTGCATAGTGCCGTGTACAACTACTTTGGTTGTCGTGCGAATGCTGTATCAGCTGGCGGTTTGAGATATTTTTCTTTCTTTCCTGGCTGCTACACGAATCCACGACTGTCGACATTCTGCTTTTTCAAGTCAAGATGTCAAGCTCCGACTCAGATACTGCTACTACTGACGTGTCCATGGCTGCACGAGAGCAAGAGGAACACATTCAGGAGGCGGCCCAATCCACCCTATCCCAGAAGAGTGCTGGCGGGCGAGGCAAGGGACGCAAGAAGACCAAGCAGTCCGGTCTCACTGAGACCCAGAAGGAAGAGGTGTTGGAGTTTTTGAAGGAGAGACCGTACCTCTACAACAAGTCACAAGGACTTCAAGGACCAATCAAAACGCAACAGGGATTGGAAGGAGTTGGCAGACAGACTGGGAGTGGAAGCAGCTGCATGCATCGGCTGGTATCGATCGATGCGGACCATGCTTGCAAGAGCGAAGAAGGCAAAGTCCAAGAGTGGGTCTGGCAGTGCCAATCTTCTGCATTCGCTCCAATGGGTCTGGGACCATATGGCGTTTATGACTCCGTACATATCGTCACTTTCCTCGGATTCCATAGGCCCAAGGAAGAGAAGCTGTGCTGCTGTAGACCCCATCGAGACTAAGGCAGACGTCGACCCTGACCAGCCAGGCCCAAGTCGGAAGGTGCCATGTCAGAATGCAGCCTCTGCCGCACCCCAAGCACCTACTGCTCCCTCAGTCCGTCCTGTGGGGTCCTCCTTAAGAGCTGCTGATGCTGCCTCTGTGTCGAACTGCTGCGGTCATCTGTGCACCCAGCTGGACAATATGATTGAACGGTTGTCCAGCCCCCAGGCACAATTCTGGAGCAACATTCAGTGGAGGGTTGACCACTTCGACTCCAACCAGATGCTGCGGCTGCAGAATGATGTGTGGGATTTGGTGAGCAGACATCTTGCGATGGTTGGTCCCAAACCAACCGACCAAAATCGCCACATCTCTACAGCAGCATATCCACCTGCGGTTGGAGTGTCTGGAGGTGGATTAGGGGCTCCCAGCAATGTGGCTTCTCATGCCACCCCTCAGCCAGTGGCAGGTCCGTGGACAGCAGGAGATGATGGGCTTGAGGCTTATTACCAGCGAAACCTCGGCAATCCGGTTTCGTACCCCATGCCACGGATCTCCCCCAGGAAGACCAGCACACCTAGGAGGGTCCCCCCACAAGCCACCTCCACCTCCACTATCTGCTCACTGACAGCAGAGGATATGGGCATGACCTTTGACCCGACTGACTACATTGCCTAGGTGCCTTTCGAACACTGGCCCTGTCCCCTGGCTCCAAAGGCCTTCCAAAACAGAAACACTTCATGTTTGTTTGCCTTGTGTATTGTTTCATGTGTGTGAATATCATATACAAATGAAAGATTAAAACAACACAAAAAAGATTGTGTTTTCGGTTTCTTAAAAAATGATGTGGTTTCTGCTAATCTTTCCAATTGTTTAGACTATGAAAATCGTGATTGTGGAAACTAAACATATGTGGGCATGCTACTGTGCACGAGCACATACACAGATAAAAATGAGCATACAGCAAATGCACTAATAGGAGATGGGGGAGTGTTTGGGTTTATGCATGTGGGGAGAGTAGACACAACATAAGAATTGTATCCCTGACAAGGACTGAATGCAGCAATAGCATGAAACAACCTAAAACTCTTGGGAAATGTGTAGGCCCTGAAAAGGGCCAATGATTTGAGGTGGTACCCAGAGGCATCTCACTCTGGAGAGGAGGGAGAGGAGGGTGGAGACTGAGCAGGAGGCCCATCAGGTCCAGGTGGAGCAGCAGCAGCAGGGTCAGGGTTCGCAGCATGGGCTGGCTGGCAGACATTGGCTTTCTCCCACTGCCACGGGACAATCCCTGCAGGACTCCCAAAGTAGTCAGCCAGAGTCTCCCTGACTCGCTTCCCAGCAGTGTTGGCATGAGCTGCTTGTGGCTGAGGTAGGTCCTCCCAGATGAGCTGCTCTCTCCAGGCACCAGGGTGCAAGTCCTTCTGAGCATCTTCCCTGTCGACTGCATCCTGAGGTAGTGGCAAACGCTGCAGCAAGACGTTGTGGAGTATGATGCAACACTTGATGACTTCCCTCGCATTCTCTGGCTTCAGTTCACAGGTACGCAGCAACACTCTGAAGCGTTGAGCCAACAGCCCAAAGGCATTCTCCACCACCCTTCTTGCCCGTGACAGCCTGTAGTTGAAGATCAGCTCCCGAGGTGCCATGCTGTGCCTGGAGTAGGGCTTCATGCAGTAATCCTTCAATGCAAAGGCATCGTCACTGACAATGAAGAAGGGTACAGGGGTGGTGTCCTCGGGATCATCTGTGAGAGGGCATGGAGCTGGCCTGTTGATGGTACCGTCCTCTAATTCCTCTCGCAGCGTAGTCTCAAGGAAGATTTGGGCATCTGACATGTGCCCTTGTCCACCAACCTCAACCCACAGGAACTTGTAGTCTGCGTCCACGAGCGCCAGGATGGGGATGGAGAAAAAAACCCTTGTAGTTGTGGTACAGAGTCTCCGTTTTGTTGGGCTTTTTGATTGCGACATGTTTGCCATCCAATGCACCCATTGTGTGGGGCATGTTCCAGCGGGTGTAGAACTTGTCAGCAATGGCCTTCCAGCCATCTTCGCTCCACTCATCGGGGAAGGCTTCCAAGTGGTAGGCGTCCGTGATGGCGTTGCACACCTGAGGCACGAATTTGCAAATAGTGGATACTCCAACCCGGAAAGCATAGGACAAGGAGCAGTAGCTGTCTCCAGTGGCCAGATACCTCAGGGTGACCGCCAGCTTCAGGCCAGGCTCGATGGCATTTCGCATATTGGTGTCCTGCTTGGTAATTGTGGCACGTATCTTGTCCAGGATTTCCATGAAGATCTCTTGTGTCACCCTTGTGTAGTTCCTGAACATCCTTTGGTCGAGATCTTGCATGGTCATGTCCAGCAGGGTGTAGAAGTGGCCCATCTCCCTCCTCCTCTCCTCAGTGAGCCAGTTTCGAACCCACATGGTTCTCCTGCGTCGCCTCCCTTCCTGTCCATCGGCACAGTGACGGTGGTGGTGATGCAGATCATGATGAAATCTCGCAATCAGAATAGGTAGAGCAGGATCCATGGTGAAGAATCAAGATGGAATGAAGAGGCTCCCTCAAACAGGGTGCTTTCATACCTTCAGGGAGTCTCAACACCCCAGTTGCCGCAGATTGCATGGTTACAATACCACACGACACCCCCTGGGATACCTGGAGACCCCCAGGAAACCCCAGAAAACCCCTGGATACCCCCACCTTAAATGGAGAAAGGCACACCAACAGACAGTTGCGGACTTATATGTACAACCTCCGTGCAACCTACACGCCACTACACGTAGTTGCAGCAGCGGTTGCATGTAATATGTGCAACCAAACTACAACCAAACACTCAGCCAGCGGCTGACACATGCAGCGCAAGCCTCAAGAAACGGCGGGAACAGGGGAGGAGCCTAACGGTTGCGCATTTCCTTTTACACGAATGCAACTCCACACAACTTTGCGGTTGCATGGCTCCTCGTGCAACTGGTAAAACCCAGTGGTTGCACGTTAGTTGCATTCCGTGTAAACGTAGCATAACCCCTCTGTCACACGAAGCGCGACTAAGATGCAACTAAATCTAAAATTAGGATTTTTTAGTCGCAGACTTTGGACCTGGGACAAACGTCAGACAAAAAGTGCGACAGTGAGACCACAAATCTGCAACTACTCTGCGACCTACAAGCCCCTCCTATTTTTCCAGCGTGGCGAGCGCTGGCTGGCTTGCTGTGCTCGCCTGGCGGTGGCTGTTGTCGCAGGGTACAAAACTGCAACTAGCTTGTGACAATTTTTTTGTCTTGGCCAAGTCGTGGCTCTTTCTGCGACTAGCATCCAACTAGCTGCCTCCGTGGTATGGGGGTGCGGATGCCTCCGTCTTGAGGGTGTCCCCACATGTCCCCACATGTCACAAGGGGTCTTGGAGGTCATGTTGAGACTTCCGTTGCTAGACTAGTCTTGAAAAAGTCTGCGACTAGTATCTGTCTTTGAAAAGGTAGAAAAGCAGGCGTCTTGGAGGGCCTATCATCACTCCACGATCTGGATTCACCATGGCTGCATGTCTCCCACTTCTCCTGCGCGAGCACGAGCACCGTCATCACCGGCAGCATCCTGAGGAGGAACAGGCAGCAGAGGGCAGGCAGAGACTGTCTGGGTTCGACACTGGCTGACTGAGCAGAGGAGGAGGAATCTGGGCCACTACTACACCCTGCTGGACCTGCGCATGCGAGATGAGGCTCAAGCTGAGAACGAGGAGCTGTTCAGAAACTACACCAGGCTCAAACCGGAACTGTTTTTTGAGATCCTGGACCGTATCATCCCCGCTATTTCCAAGCAGGACACCAACATGCGCCTTGCCCTGGAACCAGGACTGAAGCTGGCAGTCACCTTGCGGTATCTTGCAACTGGTGACAGCTACCGCTCCTTGGGCTATGCTTTCAGGGTTGCCCACAACACCATCTCCACCTTTCTTCCTGTGGTTTGTAGGGCCATCAAAGAGGAGTTTCAGGATGAGGCCATTCCAGGGGAGTTGTCTGAGGCTGAATGGAAGGCCATAGCTGACAAGTTCTACAAGAAATGGAACATGCCTCACGTCATGGGTGCCTTGGATGGGAAGCATGTGGCCATCAAGAAGCCCCGCAAGTCTGGAAGTGTCTACCACAACTACAAGGGCTTCTTTTCAATCCCATTTCTGGCTCTGGTGGATGCTGACTACAAGTTCCTGTGGGCAGAGATGGGTGGAGTAGGACACATGTCAGACTCCCAAATCTTCTTGGAAACTGACATGAGGGAAGACTTCGAGAAAGACCAGCTCAACAGGCCACCACCCTGCCCTCTCACCGATGACCCTGAGGACACCACAGATGTACCCTACTACATTGTGAGTGACGATGCTTTTGCCCTCAAGGACTACTGCATGAAGCCCTACTGCAAGCAATGGTCCCAAAGGAGTTGGTGTTCAACTACCGGCTGTCCAGGGCAAGAATGGTTGTGGAGAACGCCTTTGGAATTTTGGCCCAGCGTTTCAGGGTGTTCCTGAGGACCTGTGAGCTGGAGCCCAAGAACCTCAGGGAAGTGATGAAGTGCTGTCTGGCGCTCCACAACATCATCATCCAGCGTCATCCACCTCCACCTGAGGCAGTCGACCGGGATAGTCAAGATGGACAGATAGTCCCAGGTGACTGGAGAGACCAGGTGTCATGGCCAGACCTACCTCAACCACGGGCGCCTCGTGGTGACAATGCTGGCAAGAGAACAAGGCAGATTCTGACAGACTTCTTTGGGAGTCCAGCAGGCATGGTCCCATGGCAATGGGCGAGAGCCAGAGTCCGCCCACAGCTTCATCCACCACAACACCGTGGAGAGGACCCTGAAGATGCTCCAGGTCCTGCAGGCCCTCCAGCTCCACCTCCACCACCTCCAGGCTCACCCTCCTCCTCATCCTCAGACTGAGGTGCTGCTGGGTATCTCACCCAAATTTTCATAGGTCCTTTTCAGGGCCACAATTTTCCCAAGAGGGCTTTGTTTCATTGCATATGAACTAGTATCTTGTCACTATATAACATTTCATTTGATATAGACCCCACCCACCCCCACCCATGCAAACAAAGAAACTCACAAGAACAGAAAAAAAGATAAAAACTGTATTTTTTTTCAGAGTCTTATTTCCAATTAAATCCATGGTGAAATTATGGAGGGAAGGAGGGGGGTTGGGGGGGGGGGGGTGGGGGTTGGGGGAGGGGATAAAATAGCCCCCACAAAAAGAGCACAAACATTCATGACAGAAATACATAGAGAAACAAACATACTGACACACACACATACTGATAGAATAACACATGCATTGTGACTTTGTATGTGTGTATGTTTACTTTGTGTTTGTATATGTGTCTTGTGTGTGCATGCTTGTGTGTGTGTATGCTTGTGTGTGTGTGCATGTGTGTAGGTGTTGTCTTTGGGTGTGTGTGTGGGGGGGGGGGGTTGCAATGTCACAAACTTTTTTTTATATATACAGTTTATTATTCCTTGTTTTCAACGTCACTCATCACATTTGTTGTTTCATTCGTTCATTCGTTCAGTCATTCGTTCATACAAGCAGGGAGCAGCTGTACTACTCGTCCTCATCAGCGAAGTCAGTGAGCAGACAGTGGAAAGATCAGCCTGTGGGATTCGTCGTGGGGTGCTGCTCTTCCTGGGAGACACCCGTGTCATTGGGACTGTGATGGGGCTCTCGACCAGATTCCGTATGAAAGTGTCAAATTCTTCTGTGTCTGGTTCCTGCAGCTGCGTGGACGTGGATGACTGGGCAGTTGGTCGAGGGGGCTCAGGCTCTACCCTGTGGGAAGGACCTCCATCTGTCAGCTCTGGAACTGGCTGTGGCGTGGCCGCTTCCTCCTCCTCACACAAATCTAGGATCACATTGGTGACCAGTCTCTCCATCTTCCTTCGTAGATTTGGGCTGAAGTTGGAGGTTTTCCACTGTAGCCATCCCCAGAACTGCATTTGGTGGTTGTCAGCACGGCGCAGATGAGCAGTCAGTTCATCCCTCAGACCGGCACAGCAGTCTGAGTGCCCTGACGTGGAGGATCTTGTGGCAGATGCTGCAGGAGAGGCCGCTGCTGGAGCACGTCTGGCAGGGGGAGCAGCTACCGGCCTGGGCACCCTCCAACTTCGGCCAGGCTGGTTGGGATCCTCTTCTGGCTGAGACCCGAGACTTTGACTTTGAGGATCGTCAGAAGCCTTCCTCTTCCTGCCAAGGGTATCTGAGTCAAGGGTCTCTATGAACGGTGCCATAAAGCGTAGGTTGTCCCAGACCCATTGCATGGCAAAGGTCAGCCTGAAGTCCCCAGACCCACTCTTGGACTTAGCCTTCTTCACCCTTCCCAGCATGGCCCTCATCGAACGGTACCAGGTCTCAAGCATATCCAACGCCAAACCAAGACTTTCAGCCAGCTCCTTCCACTCTCGCTTGCGCCTGGCAGTGTCCTTGTAGACAGAGTGGGACTTCTGGTACATGTACGGCCTCTCATGCAGAAATTTCACAACAGACTCCTTCTGCTCGTCTGTCAGCCCAGCACGGCATGGTGCCTTGCGTGGTGCCTTGCCTTTCCCACTTGGTGCAGCAGATGAAGGTGGGGGGAGAGCCTGAGACTGTTTCTCCAAGTCCTCCGCAGCTTGAGACAGGTCAGACACATCAGACGAAGACATCTTGTACATAGATGCAGAGCAAAACTGGCGAGGGAAACGCCGGGGAGTTTTATCTCAAAAAGCGCCGTATTTATAGTGGTCGCAGATGAATTCTGGGACGGGCCAAGACGGGCCAAGACGGGTCCCAGCTCGTCCCGACATGTCCCAGCAAGTTACACTGTGTCCCAGCTAGTCACACGCCGGCACAGCGTGCGAGCGGCCACTGCGTGGCACAGCCAGACACACACGCGGTGTGCTTGCGTCCGCCGTTTCCTGTCTATGACGGGCCACGAGCGATCGCACCTCGTGTGATAGGCCTCGTCTAACTAGCTGGGACAAGCCGGGACGGGCCAATACAATTTAGTTGCATCTTTGTCGCCGGAGGGGGAGAAAATTTTATCTCTCGAGATAAAATAAAACGACCGCTGCGACTAGTCTGTGACTGAAAAACGGAATTTCCCGTTCAGTTTCTGTGACCTGCCGGGACATGCAGGGACGGGCCAAGACACATCCCAGGCCGTCCTGGCTCGTCTCAAGTCTGTCCTGGCTAGTCCCAAGCTCGTGGGCATTGGCGACTAGTCGCTCGTGTGACAGAGGGGTAAGCGAGCTGTTGAGCAGTGAGCAGTGGGTGGCCACACCAAAAGCGGCGATAACTAGCGGCTAGCCAGCGAGCAGCCAGCTGCGCTGCTGGTTAAAGCTTGCGTGGCCACATGAACAGCTGCCGTGGCTAGTTGTATGCTAGCCTGCCGCTAGCTGTGCACGGTTTGTTGTAATATCTGTTTACAGCTGTACGAGACAGAATCAAAATGGCAGAGAGGAGGTATCTCCTACTTTCAGAGTTGTCTGAACCATCGCCATATATACAGCGAGGAATTCTTGTTGATGACCGAGATTATTGGGTCCATCCCATTAACACGCAACGGAGTGTGTATGGAGAATATCACCATTTGGTTCCCGACCTCAAGCAAGATGCTGAAAGGTTTCTTTCCTACTTCAGAATGCTACCAACCACTTTTGCAACACTGCTGGACCTGGTCTTGAACCAAAGTGATGAATTCCAAGGTTTGGTCTGCATATGACATTTTCAAAAGGAGCTTCTTCTGCAAGCACTGACGTTGCGAAAAAAAGACACAAGGGACGTAAACAAAAAAAACAAACCATTGCATCACATCTGTTTTTGGCCGGCAACCGCCGCTCGAGCTTTGAGCGGTGATAATTGTTTGGAACATTACCACCGCTCGACGCTAGCAGTGGGCTCGCGGTAACCACGCGGTGGTAGCGAATCGTGTGGCCACTCCAACAATAACCCCTATTACTATTTCTGCAGCGCGGCTACAGCGCGGCTACAGCGCAGCTCAACCGCTTTTCATGTGGCCGCACCCTTAAGAGCAAGTTTAAATTCTATTCTAAATGCGCTACGCTGAAGCAGTGGCATTTTTCTTGTCAGCGATTTGGTTGGACACATAGCGCGCCGCGCACGCTTGGTTTCTATTTTGGCTGAGTCCGTTCTTTATTTGTGTGTACCCCGTCAGAGAAAGGGGTATGCTTGTTTAGTTCTACAAATTATTATTAATTTTCATTTAAGGGGAAAAAAAGGAAAACCTGCAGGCCGGACGCGGTGTTGGTTGAGTTACCGCGCGACTCACTTGAAGTCGGGAAGTGAGCGTTCCTTCGCGGCGCAAGCCCCCCAGTCGGTTCCGCTCCGCCTGTTTATGTATTGTCGATTTTTTATCTCATTATTTATTTTACTATTTTATTTCCTTTAGTATGAACGGGGTATGGGTGTGTTGTGGTAATTTTAAATTCAAAAGTCAACATGTCATATGCCTTGTTTTCCTTATCAGTTTTTATATATATACCCAAGGCCTTCAGACTGAAGGGGTAGTTATATATTGTGACAAAATTAATAATTCCATCAAGTAAACGAATTGTGTCTTTTCCAGTCATTAAAGAAAGAGGGAAAAGGAAATAGAGTATACAATAATGAGAAACAAAACCTTGGGTTTTTTTTTTTTTAGTATTTAAATGTGAAGCAAACTGTTATTAAACAACTAGATTCAGTCTTGCGGGTGTAGCCCATTTCGCCAGGTAGTAGCCTGCACCCACACCATATCTCAGCTGTGCTTAGAATGAAATCCTAATGCCCCTTTTATAAGGCGTTGGTTGACTTGGTGTCGGCCCAGACGCCTTTTATCGCAGGGCGCCCATTCCGAGATCGGTATGAAGAGGAGCAGGACGCTGACCGTGGTGCCAAGAGCGAGACCAGAACGCCAGTCCTGAGCGTAACAACTGCTTTGGGGTGCACCAGTGTCTCCCTGCTCGGACAGGGAAAGGACTTTCCTTTGAGTTTGTTTCTGGCTGTGTATGGGCAGTGTATAGTGATGCCTGGCGTGTGGGAGACATTCTGTATGGCTGTGATGTTTGTGAGGGTACATGTGTGAATATACTAAAAGTGTACTTGAAGTGTATAAGTATGCGAATGTTGGTGAATATGCTTGTGTGGCTGGGGTAGGCCCTGTTTCGTCCTTCGTTTAATTGTTTCTCCCCTGTCTTTTCTTCTTTCTTTATTTTGGGATAGATTAGTGTTTAGGGTCTAAACTTAGCTGTTCCCTGGGTCAGGGTGGGGGTCTTTTGTTGGGTTATTTTGCCCATTAAGTAGATATTTTCTTTTAGGTGGCTGTCCTCTTCTATTTTCCCTTTTCCAATTTATCACTCTCTGTCCTCCCTCTTCTTGATAGTCGTCCCTCCCCACTAGGTGTGAATTAGGTATTTTCGTTAATTTAATAAATTGTTTATTTGGTTTATTTTGTTGTCCACGAGTGGTTTGAGTGTGGTCGGTGGGTGTTGTGCCCAGCTTGTCCCTCTCTCCCCTCCACCCTCGCATCCTTGATTCACGGACCTTGACCGCGACACTTTGGGGGCTCGTCCGGTATGTGACGGTCTGGAGTTGAGGAGGGTTGGTCGGGATTTTCACAGCACTCTCGATTACTGCTCCAGCCCTCATGGCTGTGTTGTATTAAGCGGGTGGTTGGCTGGGCTGGAGTCCCGTGTAGGGGACTCTACGCGGAGTGGAGCATTTGCGGGGTTGCCGTGACCGGAAAGTCCAGTTCCCGTCCTTGGCCGCCGGCGCTCTAGCCGCCTCCGAGTCTTCTTGTTCGTTTTGTTTAAATTGTATTCTAAAAAACAATGTGAAAGACAATCACACTGTTGCCTGCACCTTCACGCTGGAACATGCAGCATGGTGAGCACGTGAATTGCGTGACCCCTCATTCTGGGGGTAAACAGGGGGAGAGGTCAGCGTCACATTTGCTGTTTTGGGACCGGCAAACAGTGGTTCAGTGTGATTCGGGCAGTGTTTATCGCATCACAATGGAACAGCAAGCACAAAGACGACGCTTTTCCGCAGAAGATACGGCGAGAGGAGTTGGGATGCTGCTAGGAGGGTCATCGCAACGAGAGGTTGCTGGAGCCTTGGGCGTATCCCAGAGCGTTGTTTCCCGTATGTGGAATCGATATCAAACACGGGACAGTCACTCCACGACATACTGGAGGTCACCCACGTGTCACAACCCAGCGACAGGACCGATATCACCTTGTCCAGGCACGAAGAAATCCTTTCCACAATGCCACACAGCTGCAACATGACCTCCAGAACGCATCAGGGAACCGGGTGTCAACCCAGACAGTCAGGAGAAGGCTTCACGACGGTGGTCTTCATTCAAGGGCCCCAGCAATTCGGGTTCCATTGACCAGACAACATAAACAAGCAAGGTTGCTGTGGGCACTGGAGCACCAAGGCTGGACTGCTGCAAACTGGACTCCAGTTTTGTTCAGTGATGAGTCCAGGTTTTGTTTGGACGTGACTGACCGGAGAAGGAGGGTGTGGCGAAGGCAGAATGAACGATTCCACCCCAACTTCATTGCTCAGCATGACCGCTATGGTGGGGGCTCAGTAATAGTGTGGGGAGGCATTTCAATGCAAGGCAAAACCGATCTGCTGGCGATGGAGAAAGGCACCATGAAAGCAGTCCGATACCGTGACGAGGTTCTTCACCCCATTGTCCGACCCTACGCTGGTGCCATTGGTCCCGACTTCATCCTTGTGGATGACAATGCCCGTCCTCACCGTGCCCGCATTGTCAACCAGTACCTTCAGAATGAGGGAATTGCACGCTTGGAGTGGCCTGCACGCTCACCAGACCTCAATCCGATTGAGCATGTCTGGGATATCATTGGGCGAGCTGTCCAAGCACGTGAGCAGATGCCTCAGAACATCCATGACCTTGGATGCCCTCCAGGAAGAACGGGCCAGAATCCCCCAGCAGCAGATCAGGAACCTCTTCTGCAGCATGAGGAGGCGTTGTAGAGCTGTGATCGCAGCCCGTGGTGGTCACACACATTACTGAGAGTCCATTCATTCTCAATTCCACACAGACAGCAGTGGATTGTTCAGGTTGACTCTTCCCTTCCATGCCCTGTTTCAGGTGGCTTTTAGGGGTTGTGTCATTTGTCCATTCTGTTTCTTGGTTTATCTGATGGAATTTCCCTCATTTTTGTTTGGTTTGGATGAAATAATGACTAATTAACAGTATTTGACCGTTTGAGTTTTGATTGACAAATATTCTGGACCATTACAGTGTGTTGAATATCTGATCCCTAGCAAGTGTTGAGTGGTATAGATTCATCAGCTTAGCCTGAGAACGAATGAACAGTGATATTCAGGGGGCAGTCGTGGTCAAATACACTAACATATTCATATTCAACTGTCTTGTTCATGGGGCAAGACTGGTTTTCCAGGTAGCGAGGAATAGGAGATAAGCTGTTTTTAGGAGAGAGAGAGAGAGAGAGAGAGAGAGAGAGAGAGAGAGAGAGAGAGAGAGGATATTCAAATATGTGTTAATTTTATGGGGGGAAAAAAGAGAGATAAAAAGTAGACAGCCAATCACATGAGAAAGAAGGAGCAGGCTTAGGGAGAAAAGAGAAAAAAGAAAGAAAACGTAACACCATTATTCATCCCCCATCCTTGCCCTAAAAATATATTTTAAAAGATGAAAAGTACACATAATTATATGAAGAGGACGCGAGCCCACACACATATACTGGATGAGTACATTGCAAATCTTTCTCATATTGACCTTTGTATGCACTGAGTAGCGTGTCCAATCATTAACAGTAACAACTTATTTTGAAACAGTAGTACTTGTAAACAGCAACAATCACCTTGGAAAGTTGTTAAAGTGTTGTTGGTGGTGTATACATGTGGATAGGCATTGGTAATACGAAACTGTACGCTGGTGGTGATATATTAATAACATACATTGGAGAGGCATTAGTAATGTGAATTATACTGCATATCTGCATAACTGGTGAGAGTGTGCAAAATATGTAAACAATGTTCCTCTGTAAGATTCTGAGCTTCGATGGCATTAAAGCTCAGGCAGAAGTGAGTTCCAGAGAAGAGGACCAGAAAGACAAAGACTTGATTGAAAAAGGCCAGTTCCAGGGATGGGAATCTGAAGATTTGTAGAATTTCTAGAATGTATGTTATATTTGTGCCGCTCTTTTTCGCCTGGGGTGGCGTGTGTTTCTTTTTTGCTGGAGTGGTGGGGTTTTTTTTGTTTTTTTTTTTTTCGTTTCTTTTTCTTTGTGTGTGTGTGTGTGTGTGTGTGTGTGTGTGTGTGTGTGTGTGTGCTGGAGTTGTACTTTTTTCGCTGGAATGGTGCATTCGTTTTTTTGCTGGAGTGGTGCGTGTTTCTTTTTTTGCTGGAGTGGTGCATGTTTCTTGCTTTTTCTTTTTTTTTATGCTGGAGTGGCGCTTGCGTCTGGTTTGCTGGAATGCTGCATGTTTCTCTGTTACAGCTAGCGATTCATCACAGAAAGCGTCCTATGCTTATCAGGGTTGAAAGATTAAAAACTTGTTTATGATTTGTCATACTTAAATTGTAGCAGAAATACATTCGTACTAAAGTGGTCGAAAGACGGATAGTACGAGGTGGTTCTCATTTTAGTTTGAAGATTTAGGGATTTTGCATAGCCAATTTAGGGATTTTGCATAGCCAAGTGCGCGTTACAGGAAAGTGATGATTTATGCTTTTCGGACAGAGAACATTCACATTAGCGGCTAAAGACTTGGTATTAGTGTAGATGTGGTCAGATAACGTAGACGAGGAAGGGCGACCGGTAGCAATGCAAACTGGCTGATGCAGGCTGAACAATGCGGTAGTCGATCGCCAGGCTGCCTGGGGCTTGAATAAATCATTGCTGAAGTCATCTGATAACGAGAGAGAGAGAGAGAGAGAGAGAGAGAGAGAGAGAGAGAGAGAGAGAGAGAGAGAATTACAGAGACACTTAAAGCGACAGAGAAATGGGGAGAAACAGACACTGAAAGAGGCTGAGATCAGGGACTGAAGTACTTTAGATTTAGAGAAAATAAGGTGACTAGGATCACGAGTAAGAGAAAGATAAACAAATAAAGGTACTAAAAGAGACTGGACAATGCTGGAAGAGCTGAGAACAGAGAGAGAGAGAGAGAGAGGAGAGAGAGAGTTATTACACACCTTTTAATTTACAGAACTAATTATTTTGATTTATTTATTTGTAGATAGTTATTCAAATATTGGTGTAAGTTTTCACATGCATTTTACCTGTGCCTTTTTTTTGTAATAGGGATAAGTTATTCCTGCTCCCTGAAAAAAATTTTTGTAGAAAGAAAATCGAATCCGAAGTAAAGTCCCCGTACTCCAGAGAAAAAAAATTCTAGGGGAGGGTAAATGTTGGTACTACACCGCCGTCATGTCAGCACAGGCGTGTGTTGAATGTCTCACACCAAATACAGGTTTTGCCCTGACCGGTCACATTAGTTTGGGGGTTAACTGATTTGGAGTGACTGTTTGAGTGATTGACTCGTTCATTCATCAATAGATGTCTTCTTCGACCCACCACGAAACTCTTGGTATGTTACAGAAACACGATGAACAAATTGACCCGTCACTTTCGAAAAGTAAGTAGGTGTGGAGTGTGTCATGGATGAGAAGTAGCGAGGGTGAAAGGTGTGTGTGTGTGTGTGTGTGTTGTGTGTGTGTGTGTGTGTGTGTGTGTTGGTGGGGCGGCCTGCGCGCGCGCGCTAAGAGAGAGGGAAGAGAAACAAAGTGTGTGTGTGTGTGGGAGAAAAGAAAGATAGATAGAGAGAGAGAGAGAGAATGTATGTGTATAGAACTGTGTGTGTGTGTTTGCCTTTTTTTTTCTTCCTTAATCTGCAAGCAGTCATGGACACAGTAGACATCCTAGCATTGCAGGCAGCGCAGTCTGTATCCAGGTGACACGGAGGGCCCTCAGGGGAGCTCAGACCTCTGTCACGGTGGAACGGATCTGGATCTGCCCAGTGATCCGGACCTGCATCACGGATCTGCACCCATTTTCATAGCTTCGTTCTTTCCATCAAGATTGGTTAAAATCAGTTGCAGGTTTTTTTGTTCACAATATTATTGACAAAGAGACAAATTAGTTGACAAATGCAGATGAAACATAACTTTAATCGCAGGTGTTTTTTTTATGATAATGTCCCTTGTGTTTAAACATTGGTTATGCCAATAGACCGCCTATCTGTCTAAACATTATTGGAATGGTCATACATAACTGTCCTTTTAAGTCATTGCTAAAACATGAAGACTTACTGTCGATGTAAACATCTTCGGATGGTAACGGACAACTATCGTCCTTTTAAAGCCATGTTGAAAACGGTAGACCTACTGTCCATCTAAGCATCTTTGGGATGGTCATGAACAACTGTCTTCCTTAAAACCTTATTGAAACAAGTAGACCCACAGTCCATCTAAATATCTTTGGAATGGTTAAAGACAGCTGCCCTCCATGTGGTGTGAAAACCTTGGTGAAACAAGTATACCCGTTGTCCATCTAAGTATTGTTGGAATGAGCCCCCAGTTGACCCCTATTTAAAATAAAACTTTAGTTAAAGTAGACCCGCTGTCCATCTAAACATTATTGGAATGGGAATAGATAATTTTTCTTCTTTTGAAACGTTAGTGAAACAAGTACACCCTCTGCACATGTTAACGTCTTTGGAATGGTCATAGACAACTTGCTGAAACGGGTAAACCTGGTGTTTATCTAACATCTTTTGGCATGGTCATGGCATTGGCCCGGTGGAAACTTTGGCAGGTTGCTGAATTGACAACAGTCCTCCACATGTTGAAACCTTATTGAAAATACATACTGCTGTGCATCTAAACAACTTTGGAATGGTTAGAGACAACTGTCGTCTTTGTGCTAAAACCAGACAGAAAGATTTGAATCGGGTGTAGATGTAACCATCTTTTAAACTGTCTTGACATCGGCCTTTAGGAAGCATTGGCAAGTTGCCGAATTGCCATGCCACATGTTTGCCCATGATTGGCTGGTCCTCGGGGTAATGTAGCAGACACTGTTGGCAGTCAGTGAGGTAACGGTCATTGCCACCCTATGATTGGCTGGTCCCAGAGATAATGAAGCAGACACTGTTGGTAGTCGGTGAGGTGGCGGTTGTTATCACCCCATGACCTCAAGAGATAACGGAGACTGTTGGCTGTCAGTAATGTGACGGTCGTTGTCGCCTCATGACTGGCTGGTCCTAGAGGTAATGAAGCAGACAGTGTTGGCTGTCAGTGAGGTGACAGTTGTTGCCTCCACGTCCATCATGAATTTTCTGAGAGACGGTGGAAGGGTGTGCAGGAAGGAGGAGGAAGGGGAGGGATGCTGGGTGATATGATGCCAAAATCATCTCCGAATGGCCTGCTGCAAATCAGCAATGGGTATGTTTGTGTTTCAATAATCCAGAACAGCGCGGATTAATGTCTCCACCATGTATGTCAGTAGTTCATTTGCTTGTGTGTTGACCTGATGGGAGACTGACGATTGGCAAGGCCACAACTCGGCTGGTTTTGGAGATAGGAGAAACGTTGGACTCCACCCTTTCCTAAAAAACAATCATAAACTGATTTTACTTGTATAAACGTAAGTTTCTGGCTTCCCATTTTGTGACAGGTAAAGATAAGTCTAGCTTTCCCTTTTTATTCCCGGTGAACGCTTGTCACTAGTCGCATTAATACTGACACTCGCTGACACACATCACTGGCCAGGTCTTTTGAGTTGAAGTGAATTTCGCACCAGGCACTGCTGGAACACAGAACCTCTACTCTAAATCAGTCAGCTATCGCACAATGGGCTTTAACCAAAAATGCATGAATCGCCCTACAACGTGGACAGGCCTGGTTATGCCACCTCTGTCGTACAGCGCATTACTGTCAACAGAAAACTGGATCAGAGATCCGTCACTGCCTTAAGCATCTGTCACGGCACCCCTACGTCTCATGACTGGACAGATGTTCATGAAGTGAATTTCAACTTTACCACCCAACGCCACCTTCTTCCCCTACCTCACCCAACCATTCATCTACCACCACCAGAAAACCCCAACCCCGTCCCTCCCGCTCCCCCCCCCCCCCCCCTCCCCATAACCACTCTACCATCCGGCTTGTCCTGTTGTCCAAGACTGTCTCGTTTTGCAGAAAACCCGGAAAGCCGTTGTCTTCTGCCTTGTCCTCAGCCTCGCCATCATCGCCTTATGCCATTTCCCGCAACGGCCGAGACGAGTCAAAGTGATCGGATATGCCTGTGATTACGGGTGTGGAGGGTGGGCGGACCGCCAGAAAGGCATAGTGGGTGCCTTCGTGCTGGCGGCCATGCTGGGCAAGCAGTTCAAGATCCACATGGTCCGTCCCTGCTCGCTGGACTACTACCTGATGCCGGCCCGCGGGGACCTGGACTGGAGACTGGCCCCTGAGGAACTGGCCACGGCTGACGTCACCTGGATCCGCCATATGAACAGCGACAGTGTGCAGTATTTTACAGTAAGTCTGTTAACGTCGTTGTCTGCATGCCTGACTGTCAGTCTGGGTCCGGCACATGAACTCCAGCTGTGTGCGTTTTTTTTTTTCTTTTTGAAGTAAGTCTGTTAACGTCTCTGTTTGTCTGTCTACCTGCCTGTCTATCTGTCTGCCTTTCTGCCTGCCTACCTGTCTGTCTGTCTGTGTCTCTCTCTTTTTCTCTCTGTCTCTCTTTCTCTTTCCCCCAACTCCCCCCTCTCTCTTTGATTAGTAATGACATAATGGACAGAGCCACACATGAGCAGAGAAAATATATGTGTGTGCGTGCATGCGCGCTTGTGTGCATATGTGTATTTGTCTGGATGTATAATGAGAAAGGAACAGATTTTTATACTGCCTTCTCCATTTTTATACGTTTGTGTACCTTGAAACGCACACCCCACCCTGCATACAATACCACGTACATGTGTATGTCATTTGTGATCATGTTATATTCAGTATTGTCCCTTTTTTTTTCATTGGCCAGCATATAGTAAATTCATGTCATCTCAATCTTTGACGTACTTTTTCTTGCGTAAATGTGTGATATTAACACATTGAGAAAAATCAAACTTTAAAGGCCATTTTGGCATGGGAATCAGGATTTGAAGCGGCAGCTAGTGTGTGTGTGTATGTGTGTGTGTATGTGTGCGTGTGTGTGTGTGTGTGTGCGCGCGCGTGCGCGCGCAAAATATCTCAAGTTTAAAATACTGGACGTGGCTCCCCAAGCTTGAAGGCCTCAAAAGTTGATGCAGGACATGCAAACATAGAGAAGAAAATAAAACCTTGACCCAAATGTCTTTACTTTTCATAAAGGGAGTGGAGCAAAATCAGAATCCGTCGCAGCTGAAATCTATAACTTTGAAAGACGCTAGCATTTCAGAGGAAGGGGGCATGAGAATTTTTTCTCTTGTGAGTGCTCTTGCCAGTTTTATTGTTCCCTCAAGGTCAGCAGGACCAGCAAGCAACTGTTTCGGTCTGTGAAGAGCACATCAGGCTTGCTTCTGGATTCCAGTTGCCTGCTGGGTGAGATACACTGTCATATAAGCAGTAGGGAAGCTCGAAGCTCGAAAATCAAGTAGATCCTCCTGCATATAAGTGTTATCATTAATCAGAGAGGCAGACAGACAGACAATTCTTAACCCTTTTGGATATTTATCCCTAGTTACTGCCCCCTCCCATAGACTGTCTTTAATTTTTCCGCATTTTGAATTTTTGACAAATTCAAGCATACCATTAAACAACACTGAGTGCTGCTGATTGTTGTGTGGAGACACTGTTCACGGTTCCAGATGGATCGGTAGCTGTGTTGTCGTTGTCCTGGTTCCAGACTGGTTTCTGTGTCCTCCCGGTTTGTTGCCATGGTGTCCTGATTGGCTGTGCTGTCCAGATTGGTTTGTTGCTATGGTGTCCTGGTCGGTTGTGCTGTCCAGATTGATTTCTGTGTCCTCCTGGTTTGTTGTCATGGTGTCCTGATTGGCTGTGCTGTCCAGATTGGTTTGTTGCTATGGTGTCCTGGTTGGTTGTGCTGTCCAGATTGGTTTCTGTGTCCTGGTTTGTTGTCATGGTGTCCTGATTGGCTGTGCTGTCCAGATTGGTTTGTTGCTATGGTGTCCTGGTTGGTTGTGCTGTCCAGATTGGTTTCTGTGTCCTCCTGGTTTGTTGTCATGGTGTCCTGATTGGCTGTGCTGTCCAGATTGGTTTGTTGTCATGGTGTCCTGGTTGGTTGTGCTGTCCAGATTGGTTTGTTGCCATGGTGTCCTGGTTGGTTGTGCTGTCCAGATTGGTTTGTTGCTATGGTGTCCTGGTTGGTTGTGTTGTCCAGATTGGTTTCTGTGTCCTCCTGGTTTGTTGTCATGGTGTCCTGATTGTCTGTGCTGTCCAGACTGGTTTGTTGTTATGGTGTCCACTCCTGATTGGTTGTGCTGTCCAGATTGGTTTGTTGCTATGGTGTCCTGGTTGGTTATGCAGTCCAGATTGGTTTCTGTGTCCTCCTGGTTTGTTTTCATGGTGTCCTGATTGGTTGTGCTGTCCAGACTGGTTTGTTGCTATGGTGTCCACTCCTGATTGGTTGTGCTGTCCAGATTGGTTTGTTGCTATGGTGTCCTGGTTGGTTGTGCTGTCTAGATTGGTTCGTTGCTATGGTGTCCACTCCTGATTGGTTGTGCTGTCCAGATTGGTTTGTTGCCATAGTGTCCTGATTGGTTGTGCTGTCCAGATTGGTTTGTTATGGTGTCCTGGTTGGTTGTGCTGTCCAGACTGGTTTCTGTGTCCTGGTTTGTTGCCATGGTGTCCTAATTGGTTGTGCTGTCCAGACTGGTTTGTTGCCATGGTGTCCTGGTTTGTTGTGCTGTCCAGATTGGTTTGTTGCTATGGTGTCCTGGTTGGTTTCTGTGTCCTGACTGGTTTGTTGCTATGGTCCCCTGATTGGTTGTGCTGTCCAGAATGGTTTGTTGCTATGGTGCCCTGATTGGTTGTGCTGTCCAGACTGGTTTGTTGCCATGGTGTCCTGATTGGTTGTGCTGTCCAGATTGGTTTGTTGCTATGGTGTCCTGGTTGGTTTCTGTGTCCTGACTGGTTTGTTGCTATGGTGCCCTGATTGGTTGTGCTGTCCGCACTGGTTTGTTGCCATGGTGTCCTGGTTGGTTGTGCTGTCCAGACTGGTTTGTTGCCATGGTGTCCTGATTGGTTGTGCTGTCCGGACTGGTTTGTCGCTATGGTGTCCTGATTGGTTGTGCTGTCCAGAATGGTTTGTTGCCATGGTGTCCTGGTTGGTTGTGCTGTTTGGATTGGTTTGTTGCTATGGTGTCCTCATTGGTTGTGCTGTCCGGACTGGTTTGTCGCCATGGTGTCCTGATTGGTTGTGCTGTCCAGACTGGTTTGTTGCCATGGTGTCCTGGTTGGTTGTGCTGTCTGGATTGGTTTGTTGTTATGGTGTCCTGATTGGTTGTGCTGTCCGGACTGGTTTGTCGCCATGGTGTCCTGATTGGTTGTGCTGACTACATTGGTTTGTGTGTCCTCCAGGTTTGTTGCCATGTTGTCCTGGTTCGTTGCGGTGTCCTGTTCACTGGTCACTTGCGATGACCTGCTTTGTCCCCATGTTGTCCTGTTGAGCTGCAGCATCCTAATGTGTTGTCACCGGGGAGTTTTTCAACGTTAGATGAACAGTTTACTCCATACAACATTCAAGAAGACAAACTCCCTAGCTCACAGACCAACCGATCTGCAGAACAACAGTTCAACAGTCATTTCACACCTTGAATCTTTCTTGTAGTAGGCTAAGACTCTTTTGCATTGTTCATGAACTAGATAGATTTGCTCAGTTCACAGATTAAACTTTTTGGCTGCTTAATGCATGAAGTAAGCGTGAAAGCGCGCGCGCGCGCGCGCGTGTGTGTGTGTGTGTGTGAGCGTGCGCGCGTGCGTGCTTGTGTGTGTGTGTGTGTGGTTACAAATTCTGTTCGAAGTTGGAAGGAATTGTAATGTTCCATGAGAAAAACGTAATCGGGATATGTTTGTAATTGGAAAGGAGTTAGTTTGTGCAGAGATATCCAAAGTTAACATTTTTTTTAAAGAAAAGTAACTTTGTTCCAAAAATTTACTTGAAACTAAAAGTCTGTTTTTAATTTTTGCAATTTGTTCAAAGCAGGGTGGGGTATACGTTTTAGATTTACACAAATTTACAATATAAAAGTGTTCCTTTCTTCACGCCATCAAGAAATGTTTGATTGCATGACTGCACTTACCGTTAATACATTTTATAACTTGAGAGGTCACAGACTCAGAGTGATTCATTATAGTTTTACCTTTGAATCTGATTTTGTAACGCAGTGTTTTGTTTGTGTGTGTGTGTGTGTGTGTGTGTGTGTGTGTGTGTGTGTGAATTTCAGGACCTGGTGAAACAGGATGACCTGGAGGGGGCATTCGGATCAGAGTACACTTTGTTGGTTTTCAACATGGAGATAGTGCACATTCTGCGTCAACACAGGTCCTTCTATCCCTCCCTTCTTCATACTTTGTCACTGCTAGACATCACAGTATTGCTTTTCACACAGCTATATATTTCACAAACAAATAAACAAGCAACAAGCCAAAAAAAAAAAAAAGAAAAGACCCAAAAGCCAGGAACACTAAAAGGCTTACAGCTGCCCGATGACGTCACCTATCCGACAGAAATCGTGTCATCCATCTATGTATAGATACAAAATCGTCCAGGCAGGCCCAGTCACATTTGTAGCGACACTCTTGCCAGTGACTTTAATTCTAACATGGTTTTCGTCTTGTACAGTGTTCGTGGTGGTTCACGTCATAGCAGACAGCAAAATATATCGCATCAGCATTGCACATGGGTAGGTCATGTCAATCAGAAGCATGTCTTTTATATACATATAAATTGAAGAGGCGCGTTCATGCGTTTTTAAGTAGATTTCACATTCTTGAGTTGCTACATGTCTCCAGTTACAAACACAGCGGATTTCACCTCTCAGAGTTAAGCTGTCCGCAATTGGCATGATTGATACGTGACTCCAATGACCAGCGCAGTCGATTTCACCTCCCTCTCCCTGAGTTCTGCTGTCCGCAATTGGCATGATTGCAACGTGCCTCCAGTGACCAGCACAGATGATTTTACCTCCCTCTCCCTGAGTTATGCTGTCTGCAAGTGGTGTGATTGATATGTGACTCCAATGACCAGCGCAGTCGATTTCACCTCCCTCTCCCTGAGTTATGTTGTCTGCAAGTGGTGTGATTGATACGTGACTCCAGTGACCAGGGCAGTCGATTTCATCTCCCTCTCCCTGAGTTATGCTGTCTGCAAGTGGTGTGATTGATACGTGACTCCAATGACCAGCGCAGTCGATTTCACCTCCGTCTCCCCGAGGTATGCTGTCTGCAAGTGGTGTGATTGATACGTGACTCCAGTGACCAGCGCAGTCGATTTCATCTCCCTGTGTTATGCTGTTTGCAAGTGGTGTGATTTGGTCGTTCCCGTGTGAGAGAGGCCTCAATTATCATTGCTTCTGTAGATTTTAGGATTTCAGCATGAAGCTCTGTTCGGCCAGTACCTTGTGAGACAGGCCTTACTCATTTGGTGTCGCTCTGGTGGATATCAAGATTGCAGCACGGAACTCTCTTAGGCCACTACGCGTGAGACACGCCTTAATCGATCAACGTTGCTCCAGCAGATTTGAGGATTTCACCATGAAAATCTGTTTGGCCACTCTTGTGGAGACAGGCCTTAAACAGCCGGTGTTACTTCAACAGTTTTACTCTTCAGTGTGCATATTTCATTTAGTCCATTGTTTATTTACACGTTTGATAAGTTTATCAATTAATGTTGACCTGCGCTTGTTTCATTTAGCCCTTCGTTATCTGCACGTTTGCTCATTCATCATCCATGGTTGCTCCAATATACTGACATAGGAATGCGTGTGATTGATCATCCAATCATTCAGTCATTCCTTCACTGATTTAATCAATATAATTAATCTACTTGCTCATTCGTCTATTCACCAATTCTCTCTTTTTTTAAAAAAAATAATACATTCACCTATCCACTCGTTCAGTCATTCACCTATTCAGTCATTCAATCATTCTTTCACCTTATCAGTCATTCAATCATTCCTTCACCAACTCATTCATTCATTCCCTTATTCATTTATGCAGCAACTGAGTCATTCATTCATTTATTTATACTGTTATTTTCTTGTTCAGTCCATCAGTCGGTGCTATTGTAACAGCTCGCTCCGGAATATATTTGCTACAGTCACTCACTCATTCTTTTATACACTCCCTCATTCTCCACCTCACTCATTCATTTACAAATTCGCCCACTTACTCAATCGGTTGCCGATTCATCAGTGTCTTAGTCACTGTTGTTCTAACAGGTTAGCTCAGGGAATACACTGGCTTCAGGAGCAGACCATTCCAGAGATCTATCATATGGTCCTGACCCAGCTATTCGCCTTGACGCCAGGCGCCCAGACATTACAGGATAACTTCCAGCAATCTCTACCGGCGCACGCCAAACTAATTTGTGCTCAGGTAACCTGCTCTGGCGAACAGGGGACTGCGTGGCCACAGATAAGAGAACAGGTTAACTTACTAAAAAAAAAACGAACAGAGGCTTTCTTAGCAACTGATAATAAAACAGGGAAGTGACATGGTAGCAGTGAGTTTGGTTAAACGAAAGTCAAAATCTTAAACAGTTGTGTCAACTAGAGCAATGTGCCAGGTAGACAGAGTGAATGTAATAGACTGTGTTAACGCAGCTGTCTCAAAAGAAGATGAGCAGATTTTCGAATAAGCGGTAAGCCACATTACAGCTTTTGTCATTTATGCTTCATATTGGTTTTTGTTTGCGATAAAGACGTGACATTCACCTTAGAGCTTTAGGTTTGCAGTTAAGTGTTGAAATGTATGAGAGATATCTTCCACACGGTCTACTCCTTGTCGTGGTGTGGGAGCTTGTGTACCTCCATGACCCAGAGAGCTATGCCAGCGGGAGCTGTATGCTCCTGGTAGGGCCACCCAAGCTGGACAGGTCAAAGGGTAGAGGTCAGACTAATGTAGACCAACTCGCCCAGAGGTTAAACGGGTTTGTGTGGGGCTAACACCCCTTCTTGGGTAGATGGGGCTCATTAGTCTGGGAAGACAGCTCACCTAAGAGAAGGAAAACTCTGATCTCAAACCTCCGCTGCCTTGCGGCTATACCCACTCTTAGGAAAGGCTTCGGGAGTCAACCCTGAGGAAAAATCCGGAGTCGGAGTCCCCAAGGCAGTCCGAGGCTGTATACAGCAACGTTCTGGCAACTCCTGCGACGGCACTGGAACCATGTGTATCGGCGTTTGCCTTTCCAATAGACCATTCCAGCGACGTGGGGGGGGGGGGGGGGGGGGGGGGGTCTGCTGCATGGGTAACAGCTTGCCCTCCATAATTACTTACCCAGGCTTTGCGCTCTGGAGAGGTCACTCCAGCTTCGCTTTGCAGCGTCGACAAAACACGGGAAGTAGCAGTCTACCGGTTATAAGTCTGCATACTCAATTGGCGTAGAGTCAGACGCCAGGGGCTGCTTCCGACGGTGGGAGAGGTCATCGCATCTCACTGGGCAGCTACCGCTCGCCTTAAGCTGGGCAGTCCCCAGCCAGTAAGGTGCTGCCCCGCCACGGTCCGTTAGCCTCACTGGGTGTGTGGGGTTTAGGGTGAAAACCGACAAGCGGATCGATAACTATGCACCAGACAACAGAAAAATGAAAACTTCCGCCCTGAAATTGGGTACGTGGAACTTAAGGACAATGACTCCAGGATTTTCTGACGACCTGCAGGAAGTAAACGATGCTCGCAAGACAGCTGTCATCGACAGAGAATTGAGCAGACTGCAGATGGACATCGTCGCCCTTCAAGAAACCAGGCTCACAGAAACAGGATCTGTGAGGGAAAGAGACTTCACCCTGTTCTGGCAGGGCAAACCATCAGACGAGGTCAGAGAACACGGCGTGGGATTCGCAATTAGAAACAGATTATTGGAGTCCATAACCCCACCAGCAGAAGGAACAGAACGAATCCTGTCTCTCCGACTCCAAACATCATCGGGACCAGTCAGTCTAATTAGTGCCTACGCACCAACTTTGGCATCCACAGCAGAAGCAAAAGACAAGTTTTATGACGACCTCAGTGCTGCTATAAGGAGAATTCCCTACAGAGAATTACTGTTCATCGCAGGCGATTTCAACGCCAGAGTAGGTGTCGATCACAACTCATGGCCCACTTGCTTGGGTCAGTTCGGCACTGGGAAAATGAACGAGAATGGCCAGCGCCTGCTAGAGCTCTGCTGTCATCATGGGTTGTGCGTCAGTAACACCTTCAACACGAAGCCTCAGCATCGAGTCTCCTGGAGACACTCGATCCAAACACTGGCATCAGCTTGATCTGATCCTCACCAGACGTGTCAACCTTTCCAGCATCAAGATCACTCGCAGCTACCAGAGCGCCGACTGTGACACTGACCACTCTTTGGTGTGCAGCAAAGTGAAGCTCCGCGCGAAGAGACTGCACAGTACGAGAAAGGAGGGCCGGCCTCGCATCGACACCAGCAAAACACGCGATCAAATAACAGTGGAGGAGTTCGCACGCGTGTTGGAGGATTCTCTCCCTGGCCCACCCACTGCAAATGCCCAAGACCGATGGGAACGCTTCAGAGATGCTGTCTACAACGCCGACATGTCCACCTTTGGCAAAAAGACCAGCAAGTCAGCTGACTGGTTCGAAGCCCATTTAGAAGAAATGATACCAGTCATCGAGGCCAAGAGAAATGCCCTGACAGCATACAAAACCAACCCTAGTGAGCAGAACCTCCAGGTTCTCCGTGCTGCTCGCAGCAAAGTCCAGCAGTGTGCCAGGCAATGCGCTAACGATTATTGGCTTCAGCTCTGCTCCCAGATTCAGATCGCAGCTGACACGGGCAACATTAAGGCGATGTATGACGGCATCAAGCAGGCATTGGGCCCAACACAAAAGAAAACTGCCCCTTTGAGATCAGCTACAGGGGAGGTGATTCAGGACAGAGAACAACAGATGGAGCGCTGGGTAGAACACTACACTGAGCTATATGCAAGGGAAAATGTAGTCACAGAAGATGCCCTGAATGCCATAGAGCGCCTACCAGAACTGGAAGAGCTTGACAGAGAACCAACCATAGAGGAACTCAACGAAGCCCTGGACGCTCTTGCCTCTGGCAAGGCACCAGGGAAAGATGGTATTCCCGCCGAAGTACTGAAGTGCTGTAAAGAGACACTTATCACCGAGTTGTATGAAATCCTCTGCCTCTGTTGGAATGAAGGCGAAGAACCACAAGACATGAGGGATGCTAACGTCGTCACACTGTACAAAAACAAAGGTGACAGAAGCGATTGCAATAATTATCGTGGCATATCCCTCCTCAGTATCGTTGGGAAAGTCTTTGCACGAGTAGTACTGAAGAGGCTCCAAGTACTTGCAGAGCAAGTTTATCCTGAATCGTAGTGCGGTTTCCGTGCCAACAGATCCACTATAGATATGATCTTCTCCCTTAAACAACTTCAGGAGAAATGTAGGGAGCAAAGGCAGCCACTCTTCATTGCCTTCATAGATCTCACAAAGGCTTTCGATCTGGTCAGCAGAGATGGCCTCTTCAAGATCCTCCCCAAGATTGGATGTCCACCCAAACTTCTCAGCATCATCAGATCCTTCCACGAAGACATGAAAGGCACTGTCGTCTTTGACGGCTCAACATCAGCTACCTTCAATATACGGAGCGGAGTGAAACAGGGTTGCGTCCTGGCTCCCACCCTGTTTGGAATCTTCTTTGCTGTGATGCTGAAACACGCATTTGGTCCTGCAGCTGAAGGTATCTACCTCCGAACCAGGACAGACGGAAAGCTCTTCAACCTCTCCAGACTAAGAGCCAAGACAAAAGTCAAGCTGAAGTGCCTGCGTGACTTCCTCTTTGCAGACGACGCAGCAGTAACCGCCCACTCAGCCGAGGACCTACAGCAGCTCATGACTTGCTTCAGCAATGCCTGCCAAGACTTCGGGCTTACCATTAGCTTGAAGAAAACACAGGTCATGGGACAGGATGCTGACTCTCCCCCAGTCATCAGCATCAATGACCATGAACTGGACGTCGTCCATGACTTTGTTTATCTGGGCTCAACTATCTCAGACACCCTCTCACTTGACGCAGAGCTCAACAGGCGCATCGGCAAGGCAGCTACCACCATGACCAGACTGACAAAGAAAGCATGGAACAACAGCAAGCTGAGCGAGCACACAAAGATCCAGATCTACAGAGCCTGCGTCGTGAGCACCCTCCTGTATGGCAGCGAGTCGTGGACTTTGCGTGCCCGACAAGAGCAAAAGCTCAATGCTTTTCATATGCGTAGCCTCCGACGCATTCTGAACATCACTGGCAGGACAAGGTCCCAAACAACACAGTCCTGGAAAGAGCTGGATGCACCAGCATGTACACGCTGCTGAAACAAGAGACGTATGCGGTGGCTCGGCCATGTCGTGCGCATGGATGACGGACGGATCCCTAAAGACCTCCTCTATGGAGAACTTGTGCAGGGAAAACGTCCCACAGGCAGACCACAGCTGCGATTCAAAGACGTGTGCAAGAGGGACCTAAAAGCCTTGAACATCGACCAGAACAACTGGGAAGCAACAGCCCTCGAACGGTCAGCCTGGAGACAGACTGTGCAGAAAAGTCTCCAAGTTCGAAGAGACACTCGCTCAGCAGCACGGGGAAAAGGGAATGAGAAGAAAGGCTGCAGCCCAGGCAGACAGACCAGCGTCAGACTTCATCTGTGCCCTCTGCCACAGGGACTGTCATTCCCGTGTCGGACTGGCCAGCCACACCCGCCGCTGTACCAGAATAGACACCTAGAGCGCAACTCCATAGTCTTCCGAGACTGAAGGATGCCTACATTGTATGAGATATCCTGTGATGTCAATAATGACTGACCCAAACAGTGCAGATAATATGGAACAGTTTGTTACATTAAACAGTATAGACTTAATATGAAACACTGAATGAACTAACAATTTTATTTGATGTGCTATCTTCCGCTTAACCGAAACGATTCATTAGTTCACTTTCGGCTTCTTTTTTTCAAAATTCTGTACAATCCTCCGTGTAAGATACATCAATGTTGTTCTTGATTTTATTCATTCTATAATGATGCCTGTTTTGGCCTGTGTGTTGATTGTCACAAATTGATCGAGTGACAGATACGCCAAAGAGACAACAGACAACTTGGCTACATAAATTGCAGTCTTAAAATGTGGTTCCCTTCACATTACGGACATTTTTAATGTGCTTTTTCTATGAAAAAAGTAACAGTAAACACTCATTATTTGATAAACTATGCTAAGCCATTGTCGTTAAAAAAAAAGCATACAAAGAACGTATGTCCAACGTAAAGCACAAAAAGAATAAGAGAGAGAGAGAGAGAGAGAGAGAGAGAGAAGCACACAATTCCACCATCTCAACAACGTCCAACCAAGTTAATCCAGGTGATTAGAAGAATGAAACAAGGCTCAAAGAAAGACTCATTTCATGTGACCTTTCAGAGCAATAAAACTTACAAAGGACTCATTTCATGTGACCTTTCAGAGCAATAAAACTTACAAAGACGGACTCATTTCATGTGACCTTTCAGAGCAATAAAACTTACAAAGACGGACTCATTTCACAGTGACCTTTCGGAGCAATAAAACTTACAAAGAAGGACTCATTTCATGTGACCTTTCAGAGCAATAAAACTTACAAAGACGGACTATTTCATGTGACCTTTCAGAGCAATAAAACTTACAAAGACGGATTCATTTCACAGTGACCTTTCGGAGCAATGAAATTTACAAAGACGGACTCATTTCATGTGACCTTTCAGAGCAATGAAGCTTACAAAGACGGACTCATTTCATGTGACCTTTCCGAGCAATGAAACTTACAAAGAGGGACTCATTTCATGTGACCTTTCCAATTATTGGAACGTACAAAGAGGGATTCATTGCATGTGACCTTTCCGAGCAATGAAACTTTTAAAGGACTCATTTCATGTCACCTTTCCGAGCAATGAAACTTACAAAGGACTTATTTCATGTGATCTTTCTGAGCATTGAACGTACAAAGAGGGACTCGTTTCATGTGACCTTTGTGGGCAATGAAACTTTCAAAGAAGGGCTCATTTCATGTGACCTTTCTGGGCAATGAAACTTTCAGAGGGACTCATTTCATGTGACCTTTCTGGGCAATGAAACTCTCAAAAGACTCATTTCGTGTGATCTTTCTGAGCACTGAAACTTTCAAAAGATTCATCTCATGTGATCGTTCTGAGCACTGAAACTTTCAAAGGACTCATCTCATGTGATCTTTCTGAACACTGAAACTTTCAAAGGATTCATTTCGTGTGATCTTTCTGAGTACCGAAACTTTTAAAGAAGCGCTAATTACATGTGATCTTTCTGAGCGCTGAAACTCGTCAAATATGGTTCAATTTCTCTGTGTCTACACTGCAGCTATCGTAGTCATTCGCCTTCGTTCAATGAAAGTCTATCAAGCCACATCAGGACGATAGCAAAGCGAGTTCTGGTGACATTGTAAACTGATCTCATCGATTGCAGACGTATATTCCTTTACGGTCTGTCTATTCTTCAGACAGGCAAGAAGGTTTGTAAAGCTGTGGGAATATTTTGAAGTACGCTTCGGTACATATAGAACTTTGCCAGCAGGATCATCCAGTCAAAAACTGTATTTGTGCTTACATCTTGTTTTACACAGCCGAATACAATCAGTTATTTGTGTACCTGTAGGTTATAGCAATGCTGACAATTTCATTCAGAAATTACGGCGAGTCAGCCAAAAACTGGCAGACAAATTCGCAATCGTGCAGCGTCTGATGCATCTGTTGATCACTGTACTTACAAAAATGACCGTTACGAGAATCACCTGTTCCGCACGCACACACACGCACGCACACACACACACACACAACACACCACACACACACACACACACACACACACACCACACACACACACTCTCTCTCTCTCTCTCTCTCTCTCTCTCTCTCGCTTCAGAATTGGAAGAAGCCTCTTGCTCAAGTCTGCTTGGGAATGGCCCTCACTGAACATCTGCAGTCATTTTAACACAGCGTGAGAAGATTAGGTTCCATTCACATTTTGAAACAAACTGTTCTATTTACAGACGGCTGTAGTAACGATACGATTATCACTTAGTTTGTTCTGTACAAAGTTATTACCTCTCTTGATACAAAAGCAAGCTGCACAATTTAAATTTTTATGTGGCGATAAACGTTTACTGACTGCATTCAGCAACGCTTCATATATCACGGAGTTTAGACTGGGCTCGTTGACATAGTTGCCTGTGATTCACTGTCATGATTATTACATATTAACAAGTGTGGTACTCACGGACGCCTTAGCTGCCTGGACTTACTGTTATCAAAATAATCATTACATACTAACAAGTGCGGTGTTTACGGACATCTTAACTGCCTGTGATTTACTTGTCATTAAAATGATTATTACATGCTAACAAGTGCGGTATTCAAGGACATCTTAATTACCTGTGACTTAATATAATTAAGATAAGAATTACATACTGACTAATAAGTGAGATGCTTACGGACATCTTAACTGCCTATGCCTTACCGTCATTAAGATAATTATTACATACTTACAAGTGCGATGTTCACGGATATCTTAATTGCTTGTGAATTACTGTCATAAAGATAATTATTACAGACTAACAAGTGCAGTGCTCACGGACATCTTCATTGCCTCTGACTTGCTGTAATGAAGATAATTACCATAAACTAACAAGTGCGGTGCTCACGGGAAAGATAGTTTATAAGGCTCCGCCCAGAAACGTAGACAAACGAATCACAAGACAAAACGCGACGCGTTTCGACCTCGTAGGTCTTCTTCAGGCAAGATACACAACACTCGGGATAACGAAAATGAAGAACGAGCAGTCACTTATCTTCATCCAATTCGGCGCAAGATGGGCGTTGGTGCTCACGGACATTTTAATTGCCTACGGCTTAATGTCATGAAGATAATAATTACATACTGACGAACATGTAAGGTGCTCACGGACATTTCAACTGCCTGTGACTGTCATTAAGGTCATTATTACATACTGTCTGACAAGTAAAGTGCTCACGGACATCTTAGCTGCATGTGACTGTTACTTAGATAACTATTACGTACTGTCTCACACATATTCTAGTTTGCCTTCTACTTAGTTTCCTTAGGATAATTAGTAACTACTATCACATCACGTACTGTGTAGTGTCTCACAAATAGTGGCAAAGCAGCAGATTATTTCCTGGTAAGAAACAGGAGAAACGGATGAACTAGGGAAACAACTGACTGGACGCAATGATTTGAAATTCGAAAAGAACAGAACTGCTGTTGAACCTTGCTGTCAACAGTCATTTGACGTTTGAAAAAGGCAATTTGCCAAGCATGGTTCTGTGGTCAGTTCTTTTGATGGGTGCTTAATTATGATTGACGTTGATGGTGTGTTTGTATGTTGGATATGTAAACGTGGATTTGTTTTTTTGATTGATGGATGGGTGAGGGTACGATTGATGTTGGCAATATCTGTCTGTCCAATTTAATGTCTGCGTTTTTGCTGAGGGGATAGGGGAAGAGAGAGAGAGAGAGAGAGGGGGGGGGGGCTGGATATTCAGAACACTGCAGGTAACTACCCGGATGATGTCTGTGTCAGATCCGGGTGGGAGGTAAAGGCGACACCCAATCTTTCAACACCATCAGGGGCCTTGTCAGCTTAGCTGCGTTCTTCGCTCCTTACAACACCTCCTCCTCTTCCTCTTCCTCCTCGGGGCAGTTCCGCTTCCTGATCACCTCGGACAAGGCCTACATGCTGCAGCACGTGCGCCACCTCTTCCCAGCGCTCTTCGTCAGCCTGTCTGGACCCATCATCCACGTGGACCGCTCGACAGGAAGCGGCGTTTGTGGGGGACTGGGACGCGTCATTGTGGAACAGCTCGTGCTGAGCACGTGCCACGTGTTGGTGATATCGGAAAGTGGCATGGGCAAGATCGCTGCCTTTCTGCGGAACACAGACGACAATCTCTTCCTCTTCCACAATGGCCTGGTGGAGAAGACTAGAAGGGATCTTTCCTTTCCAAACAGACCTTCTTGGTGATGGGCTATAGGAAGGAGAGCCAGATGACTGCCTCTGTTAAAGTAACACGTTGGAGAGGTCTTCCCTCTCTTTAATTTACCTTCGTGATCGGTGATTAAATGTACAAGACTG
>CM065728.1:14782598-14847598 GCA_033310375.1 Conus canariensis | reverse complement strand
AACAAACAGGACAGACATAGAACAGAGTGTGGTCATGGCATGGTAAGGACACTGTGATGATTGACTGACTTTATGTCGTGGCAGCACGAATTGGACGTGCCAAGCTGAGTCGCCAGGAACTGGAGAACTGGTTGAGGCACACCCCCAAACTGTCCCGGGGCAGCGACCATCTCTTCAGGAGTCTTCACAATAAAGGTTGGTCCATTCCTGCAGTGGTTGTCTTCATTAGCACCTTGTTCAGATTTCAAGCTCAGGGAGTATGTCAGATTTCAAGCTTAGGCAAAGTGTCTTCCGATTTCAAGCTCATGCAGAGTGTCTTCCGATTTCAAGCTAAGGCAGAGTATCTTCAGATTTCAGGCTTAGGCATAGTGTCTTCTGGTTTCCAGGGCTCCCCATGAGGCGCAGAATGTGCGTATTTCACGCACTAGAACTCTATTTCACCCCCTAGAATTGAGATTTTGTTGAACGCGTCTGCTGTTTGTTCAGGCTGGCTGTGTGCTCTGCATGACCGCAAGTTCTCAGAACCGACCGCAGTAAAAATAGCCTCGCTTCTTGCGTCGAGCGTGTCTGTGTTGCCCATTCGCACAACGAGACCACGAAGTCTTGACCAACAGGCTGCAATAAAAATAGCTGCATGTCATTGCTTTAGTTTAGATGCGTGTTTTTCATTGGTCAGTTATCTGGCCCCTAAGAGAATGCTGGCACTGTCTCATTCAAAGAGTCTGGCTTCTCTTTTTCTGCGACCGGCGAAGATGGCATCTCTACTTCACCAGTGGTTGAAACAAAAACCAAATCCTGACAACAATACAGAGGAAGACCGTGGCAGTGAACGGAAAAAATCTAAGACTGAGGAGAAGACGACAGATCAGAAGATTGTAAAGAATCATGGAACTTTTAGAAAAGCATGGGTTCAAGAGTTTCCATGGCTCAAATTAGACTCAGTATGCACTCCGCCAAAAATGATCTGCACAGTGTGCACGGCGGCAAGCCAGAAATCGACTTCTAATCTGTACAAGCAAAATCCGTTTGTTGTTGGGTTGACAAATTTTCAAAAGTCAGCCTTAAGTCTTAATAAAATCACCCTCTAAAGTTTGAAAGTGAGGGTGAAAATACCCCTAGAATATCAGATAGGGGGTGAACCCACCGTCTTCACCAGCAGCTGAGGGGGAGCCCTGGGTTTCAAGTTTAAGCAGAGTGTCTTCAGATTTCAAGCTCATGCAGTCTTCAGATTTCAAGCTGAGGGGGAGTATGTTGACATTTCAAGCCAAGGGGGAGTATGTTGACATTTCAAGCTGAGGGGGAGTATGTTGACATTTCAAGCCAAGGGGGAGTATGTTCACATTTCAAGCCAAGGGGAAATATGTTCAGATTTCAAACCAAGGGGGATTAGGTTCACATTTCAAGCCAAGGGGGAAGATATTCATATTTCAAGCCAAGGGGGGTGGGGTGGGGGTGGGGCATGTTCACATTTCAAGCCAAGGTGGAGTATGTTCACATTTCAAGCCAAGGGGGAGTATGTTTACATTTCAAGCCAGGGGGGAGTATGTTCACATTTCAAGCCAAGGGAGAGTATCAGATCTCAGAGCTGAAGCTTCACAGTGCTGAAAGGTTTGACATTTACTGCTGTGTGTTGATTAGTTATGTACAACATTTCTGTCTGGGAATGGAAGCAGAATTGCTTCCCTTTGCTATGTGTAACATCACTGTTAACCAGCAAAATTGAGTTCTTTTATGAAAGTACTTGCAAAGTGTTTGTTTATCAATGCATGAACTTTAGTCAACTTTGGTGTGAATGTGCAACTCTAGGTATAAAGTTTTACCAGCTGTGCACCTTGCAAATCATAAAATGCCTTTTCTGGGTGGTCACAGTGTTGAAGAAATGTCAGAGACAAAGTTGTGAAGGTCATTGCCTTCAGTCTTTTCTTTGTGACTGGTTCCGAGTCACAGAATGATCCAAAGTCTCTGTAGCCACCTTTATCTTTTCTTTCCTTCTCTCTTGTTAAGCAGGAGTTAATTCAATGGTGCCCTACAAAAAATAGCCTTTGTATTTTGACCATACTTGAAAGATTCTGCAGATTTGCACAGAATCACAAAGCTTACCATATTGCCTTTGAAAGTGTTGAAGTAGATTTTTAATGACTCCTTGTAGATTTCTGATATATCAGACATTTCTTATTTCACAAGTTTGATGGTCTCTGGAAATGGCACTGCCTTTGAGTTCCTCTTTCTTGTTTGTGGAAGGAGCGGCAGACTTTTTATTTGTCTAAAAATATTTACAATCTAAGGAAGATAATTGTCTGTTGTTGAATGGTCAAGGTAATAGCTTGTGGGGAACATATTGTTTCTAGATGGCACAGTGAAAAGACCACATGTCAACTTATGTGATCATTCTCTTTCTTTAAAGATTTCATATGCCTCTGTTTGTGATGCGTGCATGTATATATGTGTGCATGCATGTGTGTGTGTGTGTGTGTGTGCATGCGCGTGCACACACACTTGCGCGCACACACACACATGTGCGTTTAGATATACATCTATCAATGAGTGACAGCATTCTTTGTGTTGGTGTGTATTTCAGGAATCATATCGTATACAGAGTACCTGTTCCTGCTGTGTGTCCTGACCAGTGAGTATTGCCTGAACACCTCAGATGTCGTCTGTACCCCTAGTGTTCGGCAGCTGTGATTATAGTATACATTGTCATTCCAGTGCTGTTCCTCCATAGTGACCTAGCCGTAGTGCGCTTAGCATAGGAGACAGCAGTATGTTTATCTGAACAGTTTGCCCTGTGGAAACAAAAGGATTTATCATATGCTGTGTTACAGCAAGTCTGATAATCATTTCTGTGTTTTGCATTAGAAGAGTAGTAGTACAGTCAGCTAATATCTGTGCATTCCCTCTGCTTAGATTTACATGTAGCCATCACAGACATGAAGTTGGATTCTAAACTTAGATTATAGAGAGCTTAAAGGGATAACAGGGTGTGAGAATCTTGTCATGTGATTGCATCAGAGTATAAGTAAAGAAAAAGTTCCATTTACTTTTCTGTTGTCCCAGTTATCATAGATTTGATCTCTTTCCACCTCAGAGTCTTAATGCAAGTCAGCATTTTCGTCCTGTAATCTTTTCAGTCAGTTCTATTGCAACTTGCTTAGTATTTGAAGATAGGGGAAAAACTGTGGGATGTTTGTGCATTTGTGGTTTGGTTTGTTTTCTCTACACTGTAGTACATTTATCACTTGCGTGCATTGAGTGCAAAGAACTTGTTATCTTCCATGGTGTTAGAGGGTGAAACACTTTGACCTTGTTCAGCACCATGTAGTGACTGAGCTGTGGTGTGCTGATGGGGGTAGTTGAGACAGTGAGATGACTGGGGCAGTGTGGAGGTTTTTTTTCCTTCTTTTTTAAATGCTGATTGATGAGAATGAGGATGATGAAGGTGATGCTACAGATTTCCATTCCGGTCTGAGACTGCATGATAGGACTGTACGGTACGCTTACTTTCATAAGATATCCCGGCGTTGACCAGGCCCAAGAGATACAGCCACCTGCAATGTTGGTCAGGAAATTTAAACAACAGTCTGAGAGACATATCCATTTAGTGGATGAAACTCGGCTGTGTGGTCGCATCCTTCCCAACTGAGCCCTAGCACACTCAACGCTGGGTAGGAGCTGGTCGGGGCAGAAAAATCCCTCATGATTCTGATGGGAACTCAGGACCTCCCAGCAGGGAGTCCGCGCAGTGTGGAGGTTTTGTCAGGGACAGTTTACAAAAGTCAGAAAAGCCTGGACATGTCGAACCAAATACTACATGAAGCAGCTTGAGTGAACTGTAGGCAAACAGACTGGATGTACATCGCTACACAAGCCGAAGTGAGCTGGGGACCGAATTGATGCACAAACAATCAAAGTGAACCAGAGACCCTCTTCAGACTGAGAAATGGCCACTGCCGACTGCTTAGCCACCTCAGCCGAATTAAGATTGCCCACACAGATGAATGTCCGCATGGTACTGGATCTCAGACCCCAGAACACATCCTCCAACATTGTCCAGCCAGTGATGTTCCACGGCGTCAGACCTGGCCAGAGGGCATAAAGCTCTAAATGTAGCTTTGGAGCAGCCATCAAGATATTGAAAAGACTGTAGGATTCATTATGTTGACAGGATTGAAGATCTGACGTAGCCAATTAAAACCGACAGAAGAAGAACCAGACACCAATGAGTTGGACTTACATTGCTACATAAATAACCAATGTGAACCCGGGACAAACAAGTTGGATTTTCATTGCGAGGTAAAAACTAACGTGAACCAAACAGACTAGATTTACATTGCTACAGAAACAACTTAAGTGAACCAGACAAATGGCTTGGATTGGCATTTCTACACAAACAGCTGATGTGAGCCAGAGATAAGCAGACTGGATTTACTTTGTTACATGAAAAACCAAAGTGAACCGGAGACAGATCGGATTAAGTTGCTAGCAGACTGGATTTACATTGCTACACAAAGTAAGCCAGTGATAGGTGGATTTATGTTGCTACACAAACAATCTATGTGAACCAGAGACAGACAGACAGATGGGATTTGTATTGCTACACAAATAAAGTGAACCAGAGACAGACAGATGGGAGTTGCATTGTTCCGCAAACAACCTATGTAAACCAGAGACAGACAGATGGGATTTGTATTGCTATGCAAATAACCAAAGTGAACCAGAGACAGACAGATGGGAATCGCATTGTTCCGCAAACAACCTATGTAAACCAGAGACAGACAGATGGGATTTGTATTGCTATGCAAATAACCAAAGTGAACCAGCGACAGACGGTCGGGATTTGTATTGCTGCACTAACAACCTATGTAAACCAGAGACAAACAGACTGGATTTGTATTGCTACATAAATAACCACAGTGAACCAGAGACAGACAGATGGGAATTGTATTGCTACACAAATAACCACAGTGAACCAGAGACAGACAGATGGAATTTGTATTGCTACACAAATAACCAGAGTGAACCAGAGACAGACAGACGGGATTTGTATTACTACACCTAGTCTACATTCCCTCGAAGACAGACGCGAGGAGAAGGTTTTCATCCACAGTGAAAAGTTACTGCGTATGCCTACCCACCCCATGCACACCGAGATGCAGAACCCCACCAAAAACAGGCTAAAGAGAACAAGTTTCAACCACCTGTCTAAGAGCCTGCATCGCAGCAATGAAGACCTGCTGCCTGTTTCACCAGCCGAAATGGAGATGCTTCCAAATTTTGAGGAACCAGACAATCACCTGGAAGATGTCGCAATCATCACCGAAGTTCCTGGCATTAAAAGAATGGACCGTCAAGCCCCTCAAGTAATGAAAGCTCTAGCACAGGAGATGATCGCCAACCAATACAACCCCAGTGAGTGGACCCACGTCTTCACAGATGGATCCTCAGAAGGAGCAGTCAAGAATGGAGGAGCAGGGTTCTTCATCAGACACACCAATGGAAGATTGACACACAAGGCCTTCCCTACTGGAAAGATCTCCTCCAACTACAGAGCGGAGGCAATAGCACTGCTCCACGCAGTGAGGATCTTTCTGGAACCGGCCAGCCCATCACAGAAGGTTGTCTTCTTCACAGACTGCCGATCTCTGCTGCAGGGACTTCAGAACACAAGAAATGAACAACATACGCAAGACATCAAGGCTGCCCTCCATGAACTCTCAAAACAGTCTGTCATTACGCTTCAGTGGATTCCGTCTCATTGTGTGATCATGGGCAACGAAAAAAGCTGATGCTGTCTCCAAAGCAGGCAGCAAAATGGAGCAGTTCAGCCACCCCGTGACCTACAGGGAGGCCAAGACCATCATCCACAACCAGTTTCAGTCCCAGTGGAAGAGAAGGCTGGGTACAGAGAGTGGTGCTGACCCGATCCACCAGCTCCAAAGGCACCAGCAGACAATCCTCTTCAGACTGAGGACCGGCCACTGCAGACTGCTGAGCCACCTTAACCGCCTGAAGATCACCTACACTGACCAGTGTCCATGCGGCACTGGACCCCAGACCCCTGAACATGTCCTCCTGCGCTGTCCTACTCACGCAGCTCTACGACACAAAACCTGGCCGGGGGGAGCGGAGTTACAGGCGCAGCTTTGGGGAGCCCGTTCTGACCTGGAGAAGACCGCGGGCTTCATCATGGCGGCCGGGTTACAAGTCTGACGCATCCAGCTTCAATCGAACGCAGAAGAAGAAGAAGTATTACTACACAAATAACCAGAGTGAACCGGAGAGATAGAGAAACTGGATTTAAATTACTACACGAACAGCAGAAGTGAACTGTAGACAGACAGACTGGATTCACATTGCTAGTGCCACACACACACACACACACACAAAATGTGAACCTGAGGCATAAGCCACTGTACTTGCGTGACTACAAAAACCATCAGCATGAACTAAGAAGAGCAGAGTGGACTTGTTTTTCACAAACCGCTAAAGTGGACAGAGACAAACAGCATTCGCATGCAATTTGTGGGCAGGCAGGGTTTGCATTGCTGCACAAATGATGGTAGTGAGTCTGAATGTTGAGGTATTGACATTAGTTTTGAGCAAGAGGGGAAGAGAGGGTGGTTGTGGTTCCAAACTTGTGCTGACCTGTGACGTGTGCTGTGTGACTACAACAGTGCAGGCAGACCCTCCCCGGAAAAGGAAGGGAGCCAAGGCCAAGGGTAGGGGCTGCATCGGTTGCCACAGTGATGTTTAACCTCATACACTGCGTCTGTTGTGTCTGTCTGTCTGTCCATGTGGTTGTTGTGACAGCGCAGTGTACCCATGTCTTGTTCTTGTTTGGGGTGCTGTGTTAGCATCGCTTAGTAATATATCATCAAGTGATTGATTAAAACTGTGTCTCTCCTTTTTTTTTGTCTATGGTTTTGAAGGAAGGTAAACTGATAAACTAATTTGCACCCTCCCCCCCACCCCACCCCCCAACATCCCATTTTCACTGCTGCTTCAGCGGTAATATCTTCATACTACTCATTCTTGCTTCCCATCCCAGCCATACCCTGGTTTGTTACTGTGCTGCCCTTGCACCAGCAGTCCACTGATTGCTGCCAGTGTCAAATTGCCATCAGGCAGCCCACAGGAGGAGACACTGCACAGCTGCAGAGTCACTGTGGTGGCGGTCAGTGGTGCCTGGTCTGATTCAAGATAAACAGGACACCACTTACTAAGCCTTTCAACGACAAATGATGGAGCATTGGAGCATTTCCGTGCTTCTAAATAGATAGATATGAGTACTAAACATGTCACCAGTTCAAGGTTTGTATCTATGATTTTATTAAACATAAAGCATCCTGTCAAACTCTTTTTCATTTTCATATTTTTTGGTTGTTGTTTTTTTAAATTGTGGTCAGCCTCAACACTTACAGGGCTGCTATTAATCAAAACTGGTCAGATTTTAAAATACAAAAACAGTAACATGTCTTAAGCCGGGTAATGAGGTTTTAGTCGATCACTGATGATTTTGGCTGTTTTGAGTCTAATCGGTTGGTGTGTTTGTCTGTCCTGCAGTATTTTGATCACGAAGAGATACTGATGAAAACAAAATCCTTTCCTACTGACATGTCTTGCCTTTTTGTTGGAAGTTTACATTCTGAGTTGTTGATGACAGTGACACTGGTAACTTGCTCTGTTGTCAGGATGGTTGAGTTCATTTTGGCCTGTAGTTATGACAGGGTATTGGCGTGTTTGCAACTTCAGTTTTACCATATCTTAAATTCTGATAAACAGTCATTGTCATATCATCCTCGGCATATGTGAGTGAGCATGGAAAGACATGTGAGAGAGAAGACTGCAAGTTCTTTATAAATTACTGCAGAGGTGCTTCCACTTGACAAACAACACCAGACATCAAGTTTTACATGCTGTTGCTATGTGTATCGTCAGGCAGAACTACTATCATGTATTTTTTAAATATGCTGTTGCTATGGTCTAGCTCCTGCTTTGTTTTGACCTATTTTCCTTAGCTGACTTTGCCATACCATTTTTTTAAGATTTCCAACACATTCATGGCTACCTCAGTAATGAGAGTTACTGATGAAGTGACAAATTACTTGCATACTCAGCCTCACAGTTTTTTGGACAGCATGCAGTCTCTGTCTCTCTGTGTGTGTCTGTATCTCTGTCTGTCTGGCTGACTCTCTCTCTCTCTCTATTTTTCTCACTTCCCCTCTCTTTCTTTCTGTCTCTCTGTTTCTGCCTCTCTCTTGCTGTCTATTTCTATTCATCTCTCTTTCTCTCACTCACTCTTCAGTCTCTCTGTCTTTTTCTCTTTTGCACTCTCTTTGTCTTGCACGTTGAAACACACGCTCACACACACACGCACGTACGCACACACACATGCACGCAGGACCACGTAAATTAAACTGCCCCATAGCAAAGATAATAAAGGGCATGAATGTCAAGATGGGACAGGCACATATGTACACAGGCAGCTAAATCAGATTTGTTCTTTTGGTCAAAATACACTCCAGAATAGCTACTTCTTAACAGTTCTGTCATCATGACCACCATGAAATCGCAGGTGCTAGGAGAGAAAAGCTGTCTTTCTTGATGGTCTCATTGCACACCTGTTCTAACTATGACCCAGGTTTTCACATCAAGGCAGTTGCAACTCGCATGTTTCAGTTGAATTTGGGAGTTGACGTATGGCAGTTCAGTCTTCAGGTTGGATCTTGGACGTTTCAGTCTTTTGTGCCATAGTTTTTGAGATGTGAAAGGCTGTAGACAGGACTTCTGTATTCTTTTTCTTAGCTGCTTCGCTCTTTTGGTCTTTCTCCCTCTTTCTGTCAACCTTTCTGCCTGTCACTCCAGTCTTTCTTTTGTTCTCTTGATATTCAACATGGGTAACTGAAATCACGCGTAATTTCTTTTTAGTCTACTAAAGAAATGAACTATCAGGACTGAGAAGCATGATGGCATGAGCCCTTTTATTTGCTTGTGCCGTGGGTTTGGTTGGTGCTGACCCAGTGTCTGTGTTCATGGATCATCTCCCAGCTGCAGTTAGTGCTCTTTTGACCTTGTGTTGATGCTGAGTTCTTGCATGTACATATAACAGTATTCTGCATGGTGGTTTGGTTAGTGTTGCTGTTATTGTTACATTTTGTTTTTTTTTCCTTTCCTTACCATGCTCCTCTCTTCCACCTGCTCCCACCTCTCCACCTCTGTCATTCCTCCTGTCCCCTCTGTCCTCTGTGTTTCTTCTCTCCGTCTATCTTTTTAGGTCCCTCCTTCCCCTCCGCCCCTTTCCATGCCATCTTCTAAACCCTTTTTGCAACAGTCTTCGTCTATTGTTCTCCGATTGTCTGTCTCTGTCTATCTTCCTGTCTGTCTCTTACTCGCTGTCTGTCTGTCTGCACACACACGCACACACGTATACTTGTACGCACGCACACACACACACGCTCACACACACACACACACACACACACATTTCCCTCTCCCGAAGCTTTGATACAATTGTCAGTAGACACTAAGTTGATTTTCATTATTTTCTTACAATAATTACATGTAATTCTGATTCTTAATTTCTGTTCTCATTACTTAAAAAGTCTTTGTTTTATGAGGTCTATCATTTTGTTGATTACTATTATGTACCCCCCCCCCCCCCACCCTAATTGATCATTTATAATTTGTCTCAAACAACTGCAGTCTTTATAAAGTATTGTTTCCCTTGGTGACAAAAAGGTAGTTCCAAACTGTTCATATTATTATGAAGATAATTACAAACTTTATACTTGTGAAGTTACTGTTATAAATTTATAAACTACTTATGAAGTAACCCATTTTCATAGTATATTAGTGATGTAAACAATGGAACTTTGTGTTCTGCATATTCTGTTTTTATTTTAAAGTATGTGAGGAATGTTTCCTTCAGTTTATATTAACAGTGCCTTCCCATAAGGAAAAAGGAATGTTATTTTTTTTTTGTTTGGAGTCATAAACTGACTGAAACTGTGAAAGAAGGATCCAAGACTGGCTGGATGTTGCCAGAGGCCTGTGACTTAAGAGCTTATCTTCTGGCTGTGAAATGTTTGCAATGGGATCATCGAAAAACGAGCAGAGCTGCAGGTATAGCACTACAGGACATGGCCCGCAAGAGCTGCAATGATGACTAGAAGAAAGAAACAGAGAGAGAATAGAAGGTGGTCCCCATCACACTCCCATGTCATAATCACCAGTTTATCTGCCCACATATGAGCTTCTTGCACTTCTGTCAGCATTATATTGTGTCAGATTTTCCATTTCCACCCCCCCCCCCCCTCCCCCCCTTCCCTACCTCCCCTAGAAGTTTGAGTGTATGATTCTTAACTGCGGTGTGATATGTCATCTTGATACAATACCTATGGTGACTTTCATTACCATAGTCATCTGTCTTTTGCTTAGCACTTTCACTACCATGGTAGCTAGCTTTACATCGAAAGTCAATGTCTGCGCCAGGTCAACCAGCACTGTGGAAAAATTGTAAAAGCTACTGGAAGAAGAAAAAAAGCTGTTGCAGAATCAAACTGCAATAATTTTCTTTTTGTCAGAGAATGTTTTCAAGAGCCACAAGTAACAGGCCTGTGAACAGAGTTACTGTAAAAGTGCTGGCTCAAAGTTTTGTCCAGGTGGCAGCTAAAGGGTAAACAGTGTTTACAACACACTTTTTTTTCATATTGCTGTTGTAAATGTGTCAGAATGGTTCCTGATAAACCTCTGTCATAGACCCAAGTGTCGTGGAAGTAATGGCTGTGATTTCCTTTCTTTCTGCGTAGGCAGGCTGATGATACTCCTGCGGATACTGTCTGTATAGATAGGCAAGGATTAATCCCATCTACTCAAAAAAGGGAGTTGACTTTTGTGTGTCTAACCATTTTTTATCTGGCTATTAAGGCAGCCATACTCCCAACTTCGGGGAAAGTGCCTGTGTGTATATTTTTACCTACTAATGTGGGTTTGTTTGTTTTTTTTCAGAATTTTGCCAGGGACAGCTTTCTTGTTACAGGGGTTCTTTTACAGTGCGCAGAAAGCATGTTGCTCACAGGACCTCGGTTTATCATCTCATACAAAAGACTAGCCCGTAGACCACACCCAAATGGTCTACTGATTCTGTGAAAAGTTCTTCGCCCAGTACGGGGTTTGAACCTCTGACTTCTCACTTGCTTAGCGGGTGTTTTACCTCCAAGGCCACCGACTTCTCACTTGCTTAGCGGGTGTTTTACCTCCAAGGCCACCGAACCACCAATGGTTGCTATGATTCTTACTGCAAGCCTTTGGGAGAGGCCCGCTGACTGTCTGATGATGGCGATCCGATCTCTGAAATCATAGTGTGGGGCCAGATGCTGTTGTTGTTGTCTTAACCTGAATCCCCCCTCGATAGCATCACTCTGACGTTTCTCATTCCGGTCACCCCAAATGCAGCCACACCCAGGCTCATCCTGTGGCAGTCACTGTATTGGTAATCCTGAGTCACTTTGTTCATGTTCACTGGTGCCCGTTCTCATTCAGTGCACACAGGGCACCAACAATGCATCTAACTGAAAACATTTTTAATGTTGAGCTGTTAGAGCTGGTCAAAATGGGGCATAGAAACAGAATGCCATCCACTACAGGTAGGTTGTGGCCTCTACAGAATATCATTCTGGACCCAGGTAGCAAACGTTTGCTTCAATTTCCATAAAGAAACACACCCTGAAAACTCCTGCTTTGAGATCAGAAAGAAAGAAGAATGTTTGATTTTTTTTAGGTCTTAAAGGTCACTGAACAAAGCCCGACTGAAATGAGTACAGTCCTAGCTGCTTACAACAAAGACCCAACTGAAATGAGTACAGTCCTAGCCGCTTACAACAAAGGACCAACTGAAATGAGTACAGTCCTAGCCGCTTACAACAAAGGACCAACTGAAATGAGTACAGTCCTAGCCGCTTACAAAGGACCAACTGAAATGAGTACAGTCCTAGCCGCTTACAACAAAGGACCAACTGAAATGAGTACAGTCCTAGCCTCTTATTGCAGTGGCCCAGATGAAATAAGTACAGTCCTAGCCCCTTAGGGCAAATTCTCAACTGAAATTAGCACAATCCTAGCCTCTTACAGCAAAGTCCAGGAGGGGAGTTGGGAAAGGGGTGAGAGTGAACAGAGTAGGATGAGCAACACATTAGGTTAGAATGGCCGTCTTCTATATAAAGCTCAAGCGTTAAAGAATTCAACCTGGGAGGGGGGTGGGAAGCTAGTCCCTCATGGACAGTAGGTTCTCAGTCTCATTGCCGTCAGTGAAAACAGCTTGGATTGAATGTTTTTTTTTTTCTTTTTTTTTTTTTTTTTTGTCAGTGATTACAGAGCCTACATGTTCTTGCTGTCATTTTAAAGCTTCACTATGATATTTCATGTAACAGCAGAACTGTGCTTTTCTGTCACTGTTTAAAGCATTTGTAGACAGTCTGTTGAATTTTTTTTTTCCTCTGATGACAGTGTCACAATGGCTATCCCCTATGATTGCAGAACCTCATTCTGGCTTTCGCATTGCCTTCAACATGTTTGATACTGATGGGAACCAGATCGTGGACAAACGGGAGTTTCTGGTGGTGAGTGGGGCTTTGGATGTGATGATATTAGGGCTGGTACAAAGGCAGGTTCGATTTAACGTAGCTTCCATTACAGCATTTATTCATTTTCATTATGACTGTTACTGTAATTATCATTAACATTCTCATCATTTTTTGTTAACGTAGTTATTTTGTAATAACTACCTGTATTGCTACTTTTATCGCTGTGAACAGTCTTTTGTTCAACATAATCTTTTATTTAAGTTTGCTTGGATGACATGCAAATTTACAGCTTTGGGTGGTGTGTGTGTGTGTGTGTGTGTGTGTGTGTGTGTGTGTGTGTGTGTGTGTGTGTGTGTGTGTGCCTGTCCATATGTGTGTGTGTATGTGTGTGTGTGTGTTGGTTGATGTGTGCATGCATGCATATGTAAGTGTTATGTGAATTTTCACATGAAAACTTTTCTTTTTCTATTTCATCACCCCACAAGAACTGATTCTTTGAGTGTCTGTCTGAATGGACAACAAGATTTAATCACCCAGGTTATTACTTCTTGAGTGTCTGTCTAGATTGACAACAAGATTTAATCACCCAGATTATTACTTCTTTAGTGTCTGTCTAGATTGACAACAAGATTTATTCACCCAAGTTATTACTTCTTGAGTGTCTGTCAAGATTGCCGACAAAATTAATTATGTAGTTTATTACTTTGTTATTCCTGCATATTTTTTATTCCATGTATGATTGAGCAGAGGTGGTTGAACCAAGAGTGGACTAGTCAACTCACAGTGATGTTATTCAATGAAATTGAAGCTGGCAGATCACATCCATTTTTTTAAAATGATAATTAAGGAATATAATCATGCGTTTGTGTCACATCCTGAGTTTGATGTCAGTAACGGTTCTAAATTGTCACTGTATCATTTTCCAGGTTTTAATTACATGTAGTTTGAATCAAACCATGGGTGTAATTACTGTCAAGTGATACACATTGTTCTGTTGCACCTGAGTTTAGTGAAATGCGTCATATCTTGAGGTTACTTAGAATTCTGTAAAGGGTGTGTTAATTTGTCACATCCTAGGCTTATTTACAGCTCTGTAAAATCCTGGGTTTAGTTCATGATCGTGGAAATGCCTGTGACATTTTTGTTTCCTGTCTTTTTGGTCCATTCCCCAGTCTTTGCTCTAGAAACTCTTATACACCTTTTTTCAGGTCTCAGTTTTTGACATGCCAGCTGGAGGGATTGTAGTCTGTTGATTAAGTCGTGAAAATTGTACACACTGACTTCAGTGGAAACCAGTGGTCTGTTCTGCAGTGTCTGTTCACCTATATATCTTTTGTGGTATATTTAAATGTTTTTCATTGACTTTTTCTTTATTTGTTTGGAAACTGAAAGTGATGAAAGAAGAGCGGAATGGCTGAGGCACTGAGCAGTCTGGTCTCATCTGCCTTAAGGATGTCAGTGGTTGAGCTGCAGTGTCATTCATTGTTCATGTTGTTTGTTTCTTTTTTCAGGATGTCGCTTTTTTTTTTTTTTTTTTTTTGTAGGATGAAGTGTTGTTTTCAGAATGTGAGGTTTTTCTGTTTGACTTTGACAGTCCTGAAAAGGCTCTGTGTGGTTGACAGGGCCATGATAATAAACCCTGTGAGGTAGTTCTAATGCTGGCATGTGTGTTACTGTATTACATCCCAAGTGAAGGTATAATTCTGTAAGCTGTGTTAACGTATAACAGTCTAGGCTTAGACATAGTTTTGTAAGGCGTGTTGATGTTGGTTTAGGTATAGGTCTGTGAGTGTGCTAATGTGTCACATCCTGGGTTAAGGTATAGTTATGTAAGTATTACATCTTTGGCATAGATTTAGTGCTGTTAGGTATGTTAATGTAGTACATCCTGGGTTAGGTATAGTTCTAAGTGGTGTGTTTATATGTCATGTCCTGAGTTTAACTATAGTTTTGTAAGGTGTGTTAATCTATTACATCCTGGGCGTAGGTATAGCACTGTAAGGTGTGGTAATCGTATGTAACATCCTGGCTTTACTTAGAGCTCTGTAAAGTGTTAATCATGCATTACACCTTGGGTTTAAGTATAGCTCTGTAAAGTGTGTTAATGTATTACACTCTAGGTTTAGATATAGTTTGGTAATGGTGTTGTAGCATATTGTATTCAGGGATGACTTATTAGTCTCTAAGGTGCTGTAGTAAAGATACTGGATTAGTTATTTTTCTGAAAAGGTGTGCTAATATACTGTTTCATGGGTTGAGTTGTTTTGCATGGTGTGTTAGTGTATGGTATTCTGGGTTTAGATATAGGTCTGTAAGGTGTGTTAATGTATTACATCCTGGGTTTAGTTATCGTTCTTTATGGTGTGTTAATGTACTGTATTCTGGTTCAGATATACCTCGGTAAGGTGTGTTGATGTCTTATCTCAAGGGTTTACAAGTAGTTCTGTAAGCTTTTTCTACGTATTGCATCCTGAGTTTACTTGTTGATCTGTAAAGTGTGTTTATGTATAAGAGTTTTGTGAAAGGTTTGTAGTTTGTGTTAATTTATAGCATCCTAGATTTAGTTATAGTTCTTTGAGGTGTATGAATGCATCATATCCTAGATTTTGTTACAGTTTTGTAACATGTTAATTACTCCATCCTGTGTTTAGTTATAGTTCTGCAAGATGTGTTGTTTTATATCTAGGGTTTAGGCAAAATTCAGTAAGGTAAGGTAGTGCATTGTGTTCTGAGTTTGATTACAGCTCTGTAATATGTGTTAATGTCCTACATGAGTGTAATTATAGTCTGTAAGGTGTGTTTTTGTATCACATCCTGGGTTTAGTTTTAGTGTTGCATTATACCCTGAGTTTGATTACAGCTCTCTATATGTTTATGAATTGCATTCTTGATTTAGTTATTGTACTGCAGTGTGTTTTCATGTCATACATCATGGGTTTAGTAAGAGTTCTTTTAAAATGTGTTGATGTATTACATCCTGAGTTTGATTACAGTTCTGTAGTGTGAAAAAAATGTGTATGGTTTATTTTTCACATCCAGAGTTTCTGTTCAGTTCTTAATCATTATTGTGGTGGTGTTACCTCATCCTGAACTTCCCTACAGTTCTTCAGTTTCCTTACTGGTGTTTAAAGTCACCGTCTGAGTGTAAAGACACCTTGAGTGTGATAGCAGCTCTTGGAGATGTCTTCCTATTATTTTCAGATGATGATGAAATATTTGGGAAGTGACTTTCAGACTTCTGCCGAATTTGTTTACCATTTCTTCATTTTAGAGCCGTGTCACCGCCTGAGTTATTTACAGTTCCATCATATTAGAGTCATGACATACCTGGCGTTATTTAAAGTGCCTTCATTTTAGAGTTATGACATGCCCAGAGTAATTTTACAGTTCTTTCATTGTAGAGTCATAATGTCCCCCGATTTATTTACAGTTCCTTCATTGTAGAGTCATGATGTCCCCTGATTTATTTACAGTTCCTTCATTTTAGTACAGCTCCTTCGTTTTGGAGTCATGACATCACCTGATTTATTTACAGTTCCTTCATTGTAGAGTCATGACATGCCCAGATTCATTTACAGTACCTTCATTGTAGAGTCATGACATCCTGTGAGTTATTTACAGTTCCTTCATTGTAGAGTCATGTCATCCTATGTGTTATTTACAGTTCCTTCATTGTAGAGTCATGTCATCCCGAGTGCTTCTCAGTTCTCTGAAGGCCCATCACCCCATGACATCCCATGAGCGTTATCATAGTTGTACAAGATGACTTCACTTTGTTGGTGTGTGGGAGCACCGTCCTATCCCTGGGTTTGCACTGGTACCTGAGGCATTTTGTGGAGTCCTCCATAGTTGGTAATACCCACATCATGAGGTTGTCTAGTGGTGATTACCTTGGGTTTGTAGTGTTTGTTTCAAGTGTGCTTTGAGTCAAAATTTGGGTTGATAATGACCAGTTCTATATTTAGTGACTGGTCTAAATGTTGAAACTGTTAACTATGTGCTTTGGTATTTATTGTAGATTTAAAATGCCCATACCCAGCTCCTGGTTTATCCAAGATCTGATATGTCCGTCCTTTACCTCTGAACTTGCCCCAAATTTAAGGCATCTATCCACTGCTTCCTGAGTTATACAAGACTCAGTGAGTCCATCTGCTGCATCTTGACTTATCCATTGTGTAAATATCCATTTCCAGCTTCCGGATGTAACTAAGGTTTGATAGGTCCATCCCTTCATGACTTATCAAAAATTTGATATGTCCATCTACTATTTTCTGATTTATCTAAGATTTAGTATGTCCATCCTCTAATTCCCAAGATTTAAACATCCATCCTCAGCTTTCTGATTTATCCAAGATATAGAAATTCCCATCTCCTGCATCAGCTTCTCAAAGATTTTAAACTTTCATCCATACTTTTGATTCATCCAAGCTTTCATATGTCCATCCCCTACTTTCTGACTTATTGAAACTTACAATGTCCGTTCCCTACTTCCTGCTTATCCTAGGTTTAAAATGTCCATTCCCTGCTTCCTGACTTATCCAAACTTTTATCTGTCCATTTCCTACTTCCTGACTTATCCTAGGTTTAAAATGTCCATTTCCTACTTCCTGGCTTATCCAAACTTTTATTTGTCCATTTCCTACTTCCTGACTTATCCTAGGTTTAAAATGTCCATTTCCTACTTCCTGGCTTATCCAAACTTTTATCTGTCCATTTCCTACTTCCTGACTTATCCTAGGTTTAAAATGTCCATTTCCTACTTCCTGGCTTATCCAAACTTTTATTTGTCCATTTCCTACTTCCTGACTTATCCAGTAATTCAAATGTCCACTCCCTACTTCCTGACTTACCTGAAGTTTAAAAAGTTCATTCCTTACTTTTTTCTTATCCAAGGTTTAATATGGCCATCCCATACATAAAAACTTTTCCAGTTTGATAATAACGTGTTCCCCACTATGTGATTTATCTCCCTTGATTCCTACCTGCTGTAGCCTTCATTAGCAGTGACGTTCCATCGCTTGTTCCATAACCAGGACGGAAGTCAACATTTACTGAGACCTTACCACTGAGCCATGTAACAAGGCCATTGCCCTGTGATGCTTCATGGACCAAAGTTAGCTTGAGTTAACAAGCTTTAAATGGCTGGATAAAAATAATTTGCTCTAAAAGTTTCTCCTTGTGTTTGTTGCGCCACTTGCCAAGAGCGAATGCTGGCAGTGAGTACTAAAACTATCTTCAGTCTGTGGCTTCTTCAGAGAGTGCAGATCTCATGAGTACATGGGGAATGTAGTACATGCCAAGATGTCCCGGATGGAAGAGTGCTGCAGAGCCGTCATGAAACCTTGAGATGAGGAACTCCAGATTGAATAGTTCTTTATCACTGGAAGCTAAGTTAATTGATAATGGACAGAGTATTGCTGTCAGGATGTAGGAGTGAGGGTGAGCCCCAAAACAAAGAATGTTTCCCAGTTATAAGCCAGAGAGATCAACTTCAGTTTTAACTCTCTTCAGTTCTTTCCCTTAAATTTCGATCACCGGTGATCGATGGTTTTCTTCCCGGAATTATGGTATTTAAAACAACATTTTTGTTATCTGAAGCAGTATATCGCCTAAAAAAACCTGCAATAGACATATTCATCACAAAAATGTTATTTTAGAAATAATGCGCAGAATGTTACGGAAAAAAAAGAACATCTGTCATGCAAAATGCAAAAATCTCAAAAATTGTTGAGAGTTAAGAATGCTGCACAGTAACAAGTTAAGTGGAAGGACCCCAAACTAAATAACATTGTACAATTATAAGCTAAGAAGATGAACCCCAAACTAAATAACATTGTACAGTTATAAGTTGAATGGATAAACCCTAAATATTGTAAAATTATAAGTGAAAAGAATAAACCCAAAAGCAAATGTAGTGCAACTATAAATCAAGGGAATTAACTCCAAAGTAAATTGTGCCGTACAATTATAAGTGAAATGGATAAACACAGACTAGATAATGGCACAGGATTTCAAGTTAAAAGGATGAATCCTGAACTAATATGTGGAAAATAATGCCTGTACCACTTCAAGGTTAGAGGATGAATCCAAAACTGAACAGTGCTTTATGATTATTGGTTAAAATGATTAACCACAAACTAAAAGATGTCATATGACTGTAAGATCAGAGGATGAAACTCTAGGTAATGTTTGCAGTAACATAACCTGAATTAATGCTGTATGACCCTGATCAAATGATGGGTTAAGTTAAGCAGTATATCCTCAACTGAATAACTTTGCAGAATGATGAATAAACTTGTTATATGTATTTCAAATTGAATCATGCTGCATGATTATGGATTAAAGCAGAATATTTCAAACTGAATAATGTTACAGGATTGCAAATTTAAGTAGCAAATCCCCTGTTGAATTATACTATAGGAATGTGTGTGCAAGCCATAAATCTTAGATCGAATAGTGCTTGAGGAGTGTAATGTATAGCAGTCCATTTCAAAGCGAACAATACTGTTGGGATATAAGTTACAGCAGTATATCCCAGTCTGAGGAATGCTGTAGGATTATAAGTTAAGGCAGTATGTGCGAATTGAATGATGCGAGATTTTAAGGTGATCCATCCCCAGTCTGAACGTTACGGCAGGATGAAAAGTGAGGGCAGTCTCTCCCACGTTAACTAATTCTGCAGGCTTGTGAAGTGTCTTGTCAGCTGACAGCATGGCCATGCTACAGGCAGGTTGGCTTGCTGTCATGTCAGCAGTGTGTCTGAATGGGATTCACTTTAGCCACATACACTGGATGTCTGTAATGTCTTGGTTTAGCGCTGGTCTGATCCTGTGAGTGAAAACCATGTGTCTTGCGTGTAGCACTAGTCTGATCCTGTGTGAGTGAAATCCATGTGTCTTGTGTTTGGCACTGGTCTGATCCTGTGTGAGTGAAATCCATGTGTCTTGCGTTTAGCACTAGTCTGATCCTGTGTGAGTGAAATCCATGTGTCTTGCGTTTAGCACTGGTCTGGTCCTGTGTGAGTGAAATCCATGTGTCTTGTGTTTGGCACTGGTCTGATCCTGTGTGAGTGAAGTCCATGTCTTGTGTTTAGCGCCGGTTTGATCCTGTGTGAGTGAAATCCATGTGTCTTGTGTTCAGCACTGGTCTGATCCTGTGTGAGAGAGATCATTTCTCTTGAGTTGATCTGATCCTGTGTGAATGAAATTGAATGTCTGTGTTTAGTATTGATCTGATCATGTGTGAGTGAGATCATTTATCACGTGTTTAGCACTGGTCTGATCCTGTGTGAATGAGATCACTTGTCTTGTGTTTAGCACTGGTCTGATCCTGTTGAGTGAAATTCATGTGTCCTGTGTTTAGCGCTGGTCTGATCCTGTGTGAGTGAAATCCATGTGTTTTGTGTTTAGCACTGGTCTGATCCTGTGTGAGTAAGATCATGTGTCTTGTGTTAAGCATCGGTCTGATCCTGTAAGAATGAGATCATTTGTCTTGGGTTGGCCTGATACTGTGTGAATGAATGTGAATGTCTGTTTTTAGCAGTGGTCTGATCCTGTTGAGGAAAGTCTAGTGTACCACTCATCCAATCCTCAGTGAGTGAAGTCCACATGTGTTATGTAGCACTGGTCTGATCCTGTGTGAGTGTATTTTATGTGTGTAGCATTGGTCTGAATCTCAGATCCTGTGTAAGTGATAATTGTTTGTCTTGTGTCTAGTGTTGTCAGATTCTGCAAGAGTGATGTTTTTTATGTGTTTTATATTTATGACTTGACAGATCTTGTTTGAGTGATGTTTGTGAATAAAATCACTACATAATGCGTTTAGTTATTGTCTGATCCTGTGTGAGTATGTTTGTGCGTCTTGTGTTTAACACTGGTCTGGTCTCGTGTGAGTAATGTGATTTTATCATGCATTTAGTTCTGGCCTGATCCTGTGTGAGTGAAGTCTGCGTGTGTTACGTTCAGCACTGGTGTGACTCTGTGTGAGTGAAGTTGGTGTGTGTCATGTGTTTAGCACTGGTGTGACTCTGTGTGAATGAAGTTGGTGTGTGTCATGTGTTTAGCACTGGTGTGACTCTGTGTGAGTGAAGTTGGTGTGTGTCACGTGTTTAGCACTGGTCTGACTCTGTGTGAGTGAAGTCTGTGTGTGTTACTTTTAGCGCTGGTCTATCCTGTATGAATGAAGTTTGTGTGTCATGTGTTTAGCACTGGTGTGACTCTGTGTGAGTGAGGTTGGTGTGTGTCATGTGTTTAGCACTGGTGTGACTCTGTGTGAGTGAAGTTGGTGTGTGTCATGTGTTTAGCACTGGTCTGATCCTGTGTGAGTGAAGTTGGTGTGTGTCATGTGTTTAGCACTGGTCTGACTCTATGTGAGTGAAGTTGGTGTGTGTCATGTGTTTAGCACTGGTCTGACTCTGTGTGAGTGAAGTTGGTGTGTGTCATGTGTTTAGCACTGGTCTGACTCTGTGTGAGTGAAGTTGGTGTGTGTCATGTGTTTAGCACTGGTCTGACTCTATGTGAGTGAAATTGGTGTGTGTCATGTGTTTAGCACTGGTGTGACTCTGTGTGAGTGAGGTTGGTGTGTGTCATGTGTTTTAGCACTGATATGACTCTGTGTGAGTGAAGTTGGTGTGTGTCATGTGTTTAGCACTGATATGACTCCGTGTGAGTGAGGTTGGTGTGTGTCATGTGTTTAGCACTGGTCTGACTCTGTGTGAGTGAAGTTGGTGTGTGTCATGTGTTTAGCACTGGTCTGACTCTGTGTGAGTGAAGTTGGTGTGTGTCATGTGTTTAGCACTGGTCTGACTCTGTGTGAGTGAAGTTGGTGTGTGTCATGTGTTTAGCACTGGTCTGACTCTGTGTGAATGAAGTTGGTGTGTGTCATGTGTTTAGCACTGGTGTGACTCTGTGTGAGTGTGGTTGGTGTGTGTCATGTGTTTAGCACTGGTCTGACTCTATGTGAGTGAAGTTGGTGTGTGTCATGTGTTTAGCACTGGTCTGACTCTGTGTGAGTGAGGTTGGTGTGTGTCACGTGTTTAGCACTGGTCTGACTCTGTGTGAGTGAAGTCTGTGTGTGTTACTTTTAGCGCTGGTCTATCCTGTATGAATGAAGTTTGTGTGTCATGTGTTTAGCACTGGTGTGACTCTGTGTGAGTGAGGTTGGTGTGTGTCATGTGTTTAGCACTGGTCTGACTCTGTGTGAGTGAAGTTGGTGTGTGTCATGTGTTTAGCACTGGTCTGACTCTGTGTGAGTGAGGTTGGTGTGTGTCATGTGTTTAGCACTGGTCTGACTCTGTGTGAGTGAAGTTGGTGTGTGTCATGTGTTTAGCACTGGTCTGACTCTGTGTGAGTGAAGTTGGTGTGTGTCATGTGTTTAGCACTGGTCTGATCCTGTGTGAGTGAAGTTGGTGTGTGTCATGTGTTTAGCACTGGTCTGATCCTGTGTGAGTGAAGTTGGTGTGTGTCATGTGTTTAGCACTGGTCTGACTCTGTGTGAGTGAAGTTGGTGTGTGTCATGTGTTTAGCACTGGTCTGACTCTGTGTGAATGAAGTTGGTGTGTGTCATGTGTTTAGCACTGGTCTGACTCTGTGTGAGTGAAATTGGTGTGTGTCATGTGTTTAGCACTGGTCTGACTCTGTGTGAGTGAAGTTGGTGTGTGTCATGTGTTTAGCACTGGTCTGATCCTGTGTGAGTGAGGTTGGTGTGTGTCATGTGTTTAGCACTGGTCTGACTCTATGTGAGTGAAATTGGTGTGTGTCATGTGTTTAGCACTGGTCTGACTCTGTGTGAGTGAAGTTGGTGTGTGTCATGTGTTTAGCACTGGTCTGATCCTGTGTGAGTGAAGTTGGTGTGTGTCATGTGTTTAGCACTGGTCTGACTCTATGTGAGTGAAATTGGTGTGTGTCATGTGTTTAGCACTGGTCTGACTCTGTGTGAGTGAAGTTGGTGTGTGTCATGTGTTTAGCACTGGTCTGATCCTGTGTGAGTGAGGTTGGTGTGTGTCATGTGTTTAGCACTGGTCTGATCCTGTGTGAGTGAAGTTGGTGTGTGTCATGTGTTTAGCACTGGTCTGACTCTGTGTGAGTGAAGTTGGTGTGTGTCATGTGTTTAGCACTGGTCTGATCCTGTGTGAGTGAAGTTGGTGTGTGTCATGTGTTTAGCACTGGTCTGACTCTGTGTGAGTGAGGTTGGTGTGTGTCATGTGTTTAGCACTGGTGTGACTCTGTGTGAGTGAGGTTGGTGTGTGTCATGTGTTTAACGCTGGTGTGACACTGTGTGAGTGAAATTTGTGTGTCATGTGTTTAGCACTGGTCTGACACTGTGAGTGACGTTAATGTGTAATGTGTTTAGCACTGATCTGACACCGTGTGAGTGAAGTTGGTGTATTTTGAGTTTAGCACCGGTCTGATCCTGGGTCATGTTTATCCTTTTCTTTTTCAGTTGGAAAGCTTCTTCATTCTCCCTAAACACGAGCGAAAGTTTGTACCCAGAGACGTAGAAAAGCAGCAAACCATTCTAAACGTATGCTTCCACACATGACCTTGGCGTATGGACAGATGATAGAGGAACTGTGCTGTAGCCAGCTGTAGTGACATGTAGTGTGCCACTGGCTAATCCTGTCTGTGTCAGCAGCAGGACTGCTGCCGCTGTACTCTGGCATGGAGCTTGGCTCATTAACCCTGAGTAATTAACCCGCTGCCTGCAAAGTAGCGTAAGCCACCTACTGGACTGACACCACCACCATTAGGCAGGACGTAGACTTCTGGTGCAGCGTGCAGAATTCGCTGCCACCACATGCAGACATACTTGTTGCGACACATACACATACATAATAGATGTTAGTGCATGCATGTGTGCAAAACACATAACATACAAGTGTTCGTGTTCCAGTACTAGATCAACACAGATCTAAGTGCTGCAAACAAAGCAAGTTCTAGTAACTTTATAAGTGATTGTAATCCTAGTTTTATTGAATTGAGAAATAGGGGCTGGGTTTCTTTTCGTGACATCGTTCAAGTGTGAACTTAAATGTAAGGCTAACGATTTCCGTAAAAATATTTCTTTTAAAATTTGAGAATTCATAGGGATGCTTGATCATAATCCCCTGCTTCCAGTCTTCTGTCTACAGAAAATGCAGTGCAAACAGGTGGTCAGGGTTATTGTAATGTATTTCTGTAACTACCAGCAAACATTCAGTCACCAAGCTGCAGTGAGCTAGTTCCATGTAAGACAGTTCCAGTGCAAGGTGGTGAGATGACAAACATGACTAACCATCACAAAGTTTCCCTGAGTTAATTCCATGTAAGGTAGTGCCAGTCAGTACAGGGCAGTGACGTTATAAACATAACAGATATGACAAACCTTCACCAAGCTACAGCGAGTTAATACCGTGTGAGGTAGCAGTGAGTGAATTCCATGTGAGGTAGAGCCAGTGACATGGCAAAGCTGCAGTGAGTGAATTCCATGTGAAGTAGAGCCAGTGATATGACAAAGCTGCAGTGAGTGAATTCCATGTGAGGTAGAGCCAGTGACATGGCAAAGCTGCAGTGAGTGAATTCCATGTGAGGTAGAGCCAGTGACATGGCAAAGCTGCAGTGAGTGAATTCCATGTGAAGTAGAGCCAGTGATATGACAAAGCTGCAGTGAGTGAATTCCATGTGAGGTAGAGCCAGTGACATGGCAAAGCTGCAGTGAGTGAATTCCATGTGAAGTAGAGCCAGTGATATGACAAAGCTGCAGTGAGTGAATTCCATGTGAGGTAGAGCCAGTGACATGGCAAAGCTGCAGTGAGTGAATTCCATGTGAGGTAGAGCCAGTGACATGGCAAAGCTGCAGTGAGTGAATTCCATGTGAAGTAGAGCCAGTGATATGACAAAGCTGCAGTGAGTGAATTCCATGTGAGGTAGAGCCAGTGACATGGCAAAGCTGCAGTGAGTGAATTCCATGTGAGGTAGAGCCAGTGACATGGCAAAGCTGCAGTGAGTGAATTCCATGTGAGGTAGAGCCAGTGACATGACAAAGCTGCAGTGAGTGAATTCCATGTGAGGTAGAGCCAGTGACATGGCAAAGCTGCAGTGAGTGAATTCCATGTGAGGTAGAGCCAGTGACATGACAAAGCTGCAGTGAGTTAATTCCATGTGAGGTAGAGCCAGTGACATGGCAAAGCTGCAGTGAGTGAATTCCATGTGAGGTAGAGCCAGTGACATGGCAAAGCTGCAGTGAGTGAATTCAATGTGAGGTAGAGCCAGTGACATGACAAAGCTGCAGTGAGTTAATTCCATGTGAAGTAGAGCCAGTGACATGACAAAGCTGCAGTGAGTTAATTCCATGTGAGGTAGAGCCAGTGACATGGCAAAGCTGCAGTGAGTGAATTCCATGTGAGGTAGAGCCAGTGACATGGCAAAGCTGCAGTGAGTTAATTCCATGTGAGGTGGAGCCAGTGACATGACAAAGCTGCAGTGAGTTCATTCCATGTGAGGTAGCGCCAGTGCAGAACCATGACATGACAAAGCTGCAGTGAGTTCATTCCATGTGAGGTAGCGCCAGTGCTGAACCATGACATGACAAAGCTGCAGTGAGTTCATTCCATGTGAGGTAGTGCCAGTGCAGGGCTGTGATGTAATTCCAGTGCTGAATGGTGGCGAGAGGAACATGGATTGACTGTGCAATGGCTAGGAGAGATGATCCTTTTGGAATAGTGCCTGAAAGAGGGTAGGGAAGATGAGACAGCTGAAAAGAAGGTAAAAAAAAAAAAGACAGATCATGAATAACAAAAAAAACAATACAGCCAAAGTAAGGCCACTGATAGGCCACAGAGGATGAGAGTGGCCAGTGTAGGGCCACTGATAGGCCACAGAGGATGAGAGTGGCCAGTGTAGGGCCACTGATAGGCCACAGAGGATGAGAGTGGCCAGTGTAGGGCCACTGATAGGCCACAGAGGATGAGAGTGGCCAGTGTAGGGCCACTGATAGGCCACAGAGGATGAGAGTGGCCAGTGTAGGGCCACTGATAGGCCACAGAGGATGAGAGTGGCCAGTGTAGGGCCACTGATAGGCCACAGAGGATGAGAGTGGCCAGTGTAGGGCCACTGATAGGCCACAGAGGATGAGTGTGGCCAGTGTAGGGCCACTTATAGGCCACAGAGGATGAGAATGGCCAGTGTAGGGCCACTGATAGGCCACAGAGGATGAGAATGGCCAGTGTAAGGCCACTGATAGGCCACAGAGGATGAGAGTGGCCAGTGTAGGGCCACTGATAGGCCACAGAGGATGAGAGTGGCCAGTGTAAGGCCACTGATAGGCCACAGAGGTTGAGAGTGGCCAGTGTAGGGCCACTGATAGGCCACAGAGGATGAGAGTGGCCAGTGTAGGGCCACTGATAGGCCACAGAGGATGAGAGTGGCCAGTGTAGGGCCACTGATAGGCCACAGAGGATGAGTGTGGCCAGTGTAGGGCCACTTATAGGCCACAGAGGATGAGAATGGCCAGTGTAGGGCCACTGATAGGCCACAGAGGATGAGAGTGGCCAGTGTAGGGCCACTGATAGGCCACAGAGGATGAGAGTGGCCAGTGTAGGGCCACTGATAGGCCACAGAGGATGAGAATGGCCAGTGTAGGGCCACTGATAGGCCACAGAGGATGAGAATGGCCAGTGTAGGGCCACTGATAGGCCACAGAGGATGAGAATGGCCAGTGTAGGGCCACTGATAGGCCACAGAGGATGAGAATGGCCAGTGTAGGGCCACTGATAGGCCACAGAGGATGAGAATGGCCAGTGTAGGGCCACTGATAGGCCACAGAGGATGAGAGTGGCCAGTGTAGGGCCACTGATAGGCCACAGAGGATGAGAGTGGCCAGTGTAGGGCCACTGAAAGGCCACAGAGGGAGTGGCCAGTGTAGGGCCACTGAAAGGCCACAGAGGATGAGAGTGGCCAGTGTAGGGCCACTGTTAGGCCACAGAGGATGAGAGTGGCCAGTGTAGGGCCACTGAAAGGCCACAGAGGATGAGAGTGGCCAGTGTAGATCCACTGATTGGCCACAGAGGATGAGAGTGGCCACTGTAGGGCCACTGTTAGGCCACAGAGGATGAGAGTGTGTAGATCCATTGATAGGCCACAGAGGATGAGAGTGGCCAGTGTAGGGCCACTGATAGGCCACAGAGGATGAGAGTGGCCAGTGTAGGGCCACTGATAGGCCACAGAGGATAAGAGTGGCCAGAGTAGGGCCACTGATAGGCCACAGAGGGTGAGAGTGGCCAGTGTAGGGCCACTGATAGGCCACAGAGGATGAGAGTGGCCAGTGTAGGGCCACTGATAGGACACAGAGGATGAGTGGCCAGTGTAAGGCCACTGATAGGCCACAGAGGATGAGAGTGGCCAGTGTAGGGCCACTGATAGGCCACAGAGGATGAGAATGGCCAGTGTATGGCCACTGATAGGCCACAGAGGATGAGAGTGGCCAGTGTAGGGCCACTGATAGGACACAGAGGATGAGAGTGGCCAGTGTAGGGCCACTGATAGGCCACGGAGGATGAGTGGCCAGTGTAGGGCCACTGATAGGCCACAGAGAAGCAGACATTGGCCAGAATAAGGCCAATAATAGGCCAAAGAGGATAAGAGAGCACAACAACAACAAGAACACAAGCAGTTTGCAGCAGAATCTTGTTAATTTTTGTGAACCAAAATCAGAGGAATGTGCACATCATTTCAAGTCAAGAGTGCTTTGTTATCTGCTCTGAGGGATTTTGAGTGGCATGGAAATGCAGATCAGATGGTAATTGTTTAAAAACTGAAAAAGAAAACAGTGTCATAATCAGAATAATGCCGTTTCCTAAAAGATGTACAAAAACCAAGTACTGACCACTTTAAAACACTGTGGATATCCTAACTTATTTGAGGATGATCAGAAGAGAAAAAGCTCTAGTCTTACTCCATCATGAATGGTGTAGTGGTGCATTGATTAATCAGATAAGGTAGGGCATACAGAAAGCATGCGATGGATGATGATGGAAAGAAATAAGATACTGACTGGACCTGTGTGGGGAGTCTTTCATTGGGACCTGGTCAGTCTGTGGATGTGCAGCTTCCTTACATCCTGTCTGGTCATTGTGTCCTCCGCTGTCACACATGTGCATCCCTCTTTGCAGGCTGACATGTACAGTTTACATGTAGATCAGAATTTGATGCTGAAATTTAAAACGGTCACTGACATCAGCCAAAAGGATATGAAAAGAGTTTGTACTAGAAGTAAGGTTATCAGTCTTGACCTGAAGGGCATTACAAAAATGTGCAAGTAGAAAGATCAGTTTCTTTTAGGACATGACAAGAAAGTGGAAGTAGAAAGGTTATCGACTTTGAACTAAGCGACATGATTAAAAAATGAAAAAGAGAAGTTATTATCTTGATCTTAGGAACATGACAAGAATGTGGAAGTGAAAAGGTTATTGCCCTAAACCTAAAAAAAAAAAAGATGGCAAGAGACCTATAAAGAAGGGGTGGTCATTGACGTCAACCCAAAGAGTATGACAAAAAGAGATAGTGCTTCAAGTGCTCGACAATCTGCTTTTCTGCTTCAGCTTGTGTGCTGTGCATGTGCACTGTTTGTAGGTGCTCCGCATCTCTCCTGTGCATGATTGGACCACATGGTCCTGTAGTGTGTTCCTGTGTGGTGCATGACTGACTGTGTAGCTTCTCCAAGCTGTATGTGTGTGCTGCATGATGTAACCATGTCACTGGACCCATGTACCCATGCTTCATTGATCCTGCTTGCCACCTTACATCCATCCGTTAATGTCAGGGCATTAAAAAGGGCATCGCTAAGGTGTGGACTGAATGCAAAGGCAGTAAGAAAGTTGTCTTAATCAATGATCCAGACTTGTCATTATACAGTGAGGGTGTTTGATGGGAAGGCCTTTGGTGGCAGGGTGATTTTTACAACTACTGGCATGTTGGGTGAATTATCTCAATATCTTTTTATGTTTTTTATATTCACACTTGATACGTAATCATCGGCATGATGTAAATACCTTGTACACTTCATGGTCATTCACAGTCTTTAACTCTTGTCATTTGCTCAGAGACTGTTTACCTTGAGGAATGCCCTTCAGAGGCAACTCATGTGTCATCAAGCATTTTAGTATGGTGATCCTTTTGCATTGTGAGTTGTCAGTCCTTTTTCCTCCCGTAGGACGAAGATTGATCAGATGTTAGTTACATGTGTACCATGCCATTTTGTTTAGTTCATTTGAAAGTTGTTTGTTCAGCTTCGTAGAAATTTTAGTGGATCAGCATACTCCAGATTGAAAGACATTATTGTCTGCTAATAAGCACGGGTAGAAATCAAATAGTTTCTTCTGCACCATGCACAGGATGACAGATTAGTGAGTAACCAACAGCAAAAGGGTGAATACATTTAAATCAGACGAGTATTTGAGAGTTAAAGGTGAGAGTTGCTTAAATATTGCATTTAAACCACATTGAAACAGTTAATACACAAAGTTGTATCATTAGATTATTGTTCTTAGTGGATTCTGTGCTTTTATTTCCTCTGTGTTTAGTTATTTTGGTACCAGGAGTTTTATTGAAGTATTTTGATGAGCAGAAATTCATTCGTTTAAATTCCTTTGTGAGTAAACAGTCTCTAATCAACTCAGGAACTATGCTTGTTTGAAGGTCAAGCATTTTGGAGAGGACAAGTGAACCAGTGTGTGTGTTTCTGGTTATACGTGGTTGGAATGATCAGGGTTGTGTTTGGTGAAAAGGAGAGAGGAGGATGTCAGGCTGTGTTCACTTTACCTGTGTCACCATACCTGTGTCAGTTGGAACTTAATTTTTTCCCCATACACTGCCATAATGTCCATCTAAGAATGGACCTCGCTTATTGTTCTTCAAAATGCTTTTTTTTTAATTTTTTTTTTAGAGAGTTCTGAATATGCATAATGAAATATTGTTTTATGTTGTCCATTTAAGGTAAGTTAGAACATAATATTTCATAATTTTTTTCAGCAGTCACATGTTTTGTTTGTTTGTGTATGTGTGTGTTGCAAAAATTCACGGGTAAGTAGTGTTTTGACAAGTTAAGGTTTGAAAAGTGGCTTATCAGTTGTGTATTGATATACCAATTCACAAGGAAAATGAAGAGTTGGTTGTAATGCTGAAGATTGTGATTTATTTAATATTACTGTGACTGAAAATGTGTTTTAGCACTTGACTGAAGGGAGACTATGCTGTTGGCAAGCAGCAGGCAGATTAATGCCCTTGATCCTGACATGGTGTGTTGACAGCTGGAGCGTGTCTTCAGCAAACAAGGGCAAGGAAAGGGGACACAGCCCGCTTCTCCTGCACAAGTAAGTGATGTTGTATACGTGCTATAGATTCCATGTAGTTAGTGGTGGAATGGCTTGCTCTTTCTTTCTCACTCTTCTCTCTCTCTGTTTCTGGCGAGGATCGAGGGTTACAGCTGTGTCTTACCAAGAAATCATTCATTGAATACGGCAGGGTAACAGTTGTGTCTTACCGAAGGCATTGATTGAATGTTGTAGGGTAACAGTTGTGTCTTACCAAAGTCACTGATTGATTGATGTAGGCTTAAAGTTGTGTCTTATCACAAGTCACTGATTGAATGTTGCGGAGTTGCAATCGTATCTTACCACAAGTCACTGATTGAATGTTCTAGGGTTATAGTTGTATCTTATGACAAGTCGTTGATTGAATATTGTAGGGTAACAGTTGTGTCTTACCACAAGTCATTGATTGAATGTTGCAGGGTTACAGCTGCATTCTACCACAAGTCATTGATTGAATGTTGCAGGGTTACAGTTGCATCTTACCACAAGTCATTAACTAAATGTTGCAGGGTTACAGTTGTGTTTGACCACAAGTCATTGATTGAATTGTAGGGTTATAGTTGTATCTTACCTAAAGCTAAAGTCATGATTCAATGTTGCAGGGTTACAGTTGTGTTTGACAAGTCATTGATTGAATTGTAGGGTTATAGTTGTATCTTGCCTAAAGTCATGATTCAGTGTTGTAGGGTAACAGTTGTCTTACCACAAGTCACTGATTGAATGTTGCAGGGTTATAGTTTATCTTACCACAAGTTGCTGATTGATTGTTGTAGGGTTGCAGTTGTGTCTTGTCATTGATTGAATGGAATGTTGCAGGGTTATAGTTTATCTTACCACAAGTCACTGATTGAATGTTGTATGGTTGCAGTTGTGTCTTGGCATTGATTGAATGTTGCAGGGTTATAGTTTATCTTACCACAAGACACTGATTGATTGTTGTATGGTTGCAGTTGTGCCTTGTCATTGATTGAATGTTGCAGGGTTATAGTTTATCTTACCACAAGTCACTGATTGAATGTTGTATGGTTGCAGTTGTGCCTTGTCATTGATTGAATGTTGCAGGGTTATAGTTTATCTTACCACAAGACACTGATTGAATGTTGTAGAGTTGCAGTTGTGTCTTGTCATTGTCATGTTGCAGGGTTATAGTTTATCTTACCGCAAGTCACTGATTGAATGTTGTAGAGTTGCAGTTGTGTCTTGTCATTGATTGAATGTTGCAGGGTTATAGTTTATCTTACCACAAGTCACTGATTGAATGTTGTAGAGTTGTAGTTGTGTCTTGTCATTGATTGAATGTTGCAGGGTTATAGTTTATCTTACCACAAGTCACTGATTGAATGTTGTAGAGTTGCAGTTGTGTCTTGTCATTGATTGAATGTTGCAGGGTTATAGTTTATCTTACCACAAGTCACTGATTGAATGTTGTAGAGTTGTAGTTGTGTCTTGTCATTGATTGAATGTTGCAGGGTTATAGTTTATCTTACCACAAGTCACTGATTGAATGTTGTAGAGTTGCAGTTGTGTCTTGTCATTGATTGAATGTTGCAGGGTTATAGTTTATCTTATCACAAGTCACTGATTGAATGTTGATGGAATGTTGCAGGGTTATAGTTTATCTTATCACAAGTCACTGATTGAGTATTGTGCTCTCCACCTGTTGGAGATTTAAGACCAAGGCATCTCGGTCTTTATGTCATGCTGTGACCTTTGTTTGTACAGCAGTAATTTCTGGAACCTGTTGATGACACTACTCATTTTGGGGTATCGGCTTAAACTCTGTTGTGTCAAGATAATCTCCATAAGTTTTTTCCATAATTTTTTTTGTTTATTATTATTATTATTATTGTTGGATGGGAGTGGTAGTTTTGTGTGACTATGTAAGGAGGGGGAGTTGAGGTGGGAAGGGAAATCAGGAACTGTCTTCACAGTCCTCTTTGCTTCCCTTTCTGTCTCTTCCAACCACCTAGTGACAGCATTCATAGCCGATTTAGTTGTAACAGCTCCCTTTCTGTCCGCATGAATGATCTGATTTGCTGCATATATGTGTGTGTGTGCCTGCGTGTGTGTGTGTGTGAATAGTTCTTTCATGAACAGTCCAAGAGCAAATTTTCTAGGTGGGGTGTAGTAGTAGTCTGCACGATTTCAAATGGAGATGTGGAGGTTTTGTCAATGAAGAATTTATTGATTATTAATCGAAAGCCGATGGTCTGACAATCTGCGGAATCTACCTCATCAGATTTCCCGCTGTGACAAGTGCCTGTTTGATTTTGCCCTTGGTTGTGGTTTGTCAACAGAGAGGCGACATCATGGTTTTCCATGTAAGTCAGCCACAGTGTGCTTCACCTGAGTATGGTGTGTTCACACCTGTAAACCTTGGAGGGTGTGACAGAACCTTTACAGCCTGAATCGTGAAATGCCAGTTTGATATGATATGATTATTGACCTATGATTAATCTTTGTACTATGCCCTGGAAGGTGTAATCCCATCCCCACCTGACTCTCCACCACGGACTCGCCTGCCTCCCATCATCCCCGCTCTCCCTGCCTCTGCGCTCCACCCATATTAAGCTTTTTTACCCCTTGACCCCTCTCACATCCTTGGAGATAGAAACAGTCATGTGTCGCAGGGACCACAAAAGACCATTGGTCTGCATAGGACTGAGAACATTTGTATGAACATGAGATGATAATATGGCTGTGTGAGCTGTCAGTGACTGTGGTGCTCTATTAAAACGTGAATTATTGGTGCGGAGGATAGCATCAGGTGAAAGGTGAAGGTGCAATTGATAAAGGAAGATGATAGTGCAATAAGCAAAGGAAGGTGATAGTGCAATAAAGAAAGGAAGGTGAACGTGCAATAAAGAAAGGAAGGTGATAGTGCAATAAAGAAAGGAAGGTGAACGTGCAATAAAGAAAGGAAGGTGAAAGTGCAATAAAGAAAGGAAGGTGAAAATGCAATAAAGAAAGGAAGGTGAACGTGCAATAAAGAAAGGATGGTGAAAGTGCAATAAAGAAAGGAAGGTGAACGTGCAATAAGCAAAGGATGGTGAAAGTGCAATAAAGAAAGGAAGGTGAAAGTGAAATAAAGAAAGGAAGGTGAAAGTGAAATAAAGAAAGGAAGGTGAAAGTGCAGTAAAGAAAGGAAGGTGAAAGTGAAATAAAGAAAGGAAGGTGAAAGTGCAATAAGCAAAGGATGGTGAAAGTGCAATAAAGAAAGGAAGGTGAAAGTGCAATAAGCAAAGGATGGTGAAAGTGCAATAAAGAAAGGAAGGTGAAAGTGCAATAAGCAAAGGATGGTGAAAGTGCAATAAAGAAAGGAAGGTGAAAGTGAAATAAAGAAAGGAAGGTGAAAGTGAAATAAAGAAAGGAAGGTGAAAGTGCAGTAAAGAAAGGAAGGTGAAAGTGAAATAAAGAAAGGAAGGTGAAAGTGCAATAAGCAAAGGATGGTGAAAGTGAAATAAAGAAAGGAAGGTGATAGTGAAATAAAGAAAGGAAAGTGAAAGTGCAGTAAAGAAAGGAAGGTGAAAGTGCAATAATTAAAAGGAAGGTGAAAGTGCAATAAAGAAAGGAAGGTGAAAGTGCAATAACTAAAAGGAAGGTGAAAGTGCAGTAAAGAAAGGAAGGTGAAAGTGCAATAAAGAAAGGAAGGTGAAAGTGAAGGAAGGTGAAAGTGCAATAAAGAAAGGAAGGTGAAAGTGCAATAATTAAAAGGAAGGTGAAAGTGCAGTAAAGAAAGGAAGGTGAAAGTGCAATAAAGAAAGGAAGGTGAAAGTGCAATAAAGAAAGGAAGGTGAAAGTGCAATAAAGAAAGGAAGGTGAAAGTGCAATAAAGAAAGGAAGGTGATAGTGCAATAATTAAAAGGAAGGTCAAAGTGCAATAAAGAAAGGAAGGTGAAAGTGCAATAAATAAAGGATGGTGAAAACACAATAAACAAAGGAAGGTCAAAGGTGAAAGTGCAATAAACAATGAAAGGGGAAGGTGCAATAAGCAAAGGAAGGTCAAAGGTGAAGTTGCAACAAAGGAAGGTCAAAGGTGAAGGTGCTGTAAACAAATGAAGTATTGTGAAACGTTAAAGCTTGTTGAAGATATGACAACTCAATGAAAATCTCAAATAAAGAATGGAAATACACATCACATTGCTGATGCCATATATGTGTCACTTCGGCCTCTGTGTCCATGTGCTCCAGTTTTCCTGGCATCCTATCACCTGGGTATTTATCTCTTTCAGTATCCTATCATCGTGTTAGCTCCCTGTCCATTAGGCTATGTGTGTCAGTTTCTCAACAACCCATAGCTGTCTGTTCACTGATCTTAGATTTTTGTGTGTATCCAAATCTTCCATGACCTTTCCATTTTCAGATCCCTTTCACTCTCTGTATTCCAGCATCCAACCTGCAGTATGCTAGAGTGATAACATTCAACATCAAGGATTTCCTTCCTGCCTTAAGAGATTGAATGCTCGTCAGGTTCACACAGATTGATCGGCACACAAGTACTTTTTTTCCCTCTGTGTGTATGCATGAGGTGTGTGTGTGCATGAGTGTGTGTGTGTGTGTGAATGTGTGTGTGTGTGTGTGTGTGTGTGTGTGTGTGTGTGTGTGTGTGTGTGTGTGTGTGTGTTTTGTGTGTGTGTGTGTGAAAACTACAGGTTCAGAGTTTCTACAGGGCTAAAACTGCTTAATGCAACAAAGAATGTGTGTGTGTGTGTGTGTGTGTGTGTGTGTGTGTGTGTGTGTGTGTGTGTGTGTGTGAGAAACTACAGGTTCAGAGTTACTACAAGGCTAATACTGCTTAATGCAACAAAGAATTGTTAAAAATTCAGTGGTTTTAACAAAAGCAAGAAGAGAGTAGATGTTCCGCTGAATTACAGTTTATGCTTGAGGTGTTTTTTTTTTATATAAGTTTCTTGGTTGCACATTACTGTGACATTAACTAATGTAGCTTGATGTTAGTCAAAGCTTACCTCAGTACCTGTGCTGTTTGACACAAACAGGTGGATCTGTGTGTCTCTGTGTCTGTAAATGCTTACCAGTGCTGAAACAAGTAATCATGGCTGTATTTGTGTATTGGTAAAAACTTATTGGTGCCCAGATTGTAACCTTAGGATTTGCACCTTCCTCAAGGCACAAGCATACTGGCCTTGTATGGAGAACTCACTAACCTTTGTGTACAGTGGAACGTGACCCTAGCTGTGAGATTGACCCATGTAACCAGTTGGTTGTACCTTTGTGTAGGTAAAAGCTTACCAGGATTTTAGTCCCTACTACCGGTACAGGGTGAGCTTAACCTGCCGCTGTTATATTTCCATTTTTGAGGGGAAGACTCCAGTTTCCCTATAGGCTACGCCTGTGCTTTCCCTTCCATTTTGTTTCCTTGGAACGCCCGCACCCCCACTTCCCTCCCCCACCTTGGACATTGTGATATGTTGTGGATTTTTTTTTTTCCCTTTTCTTACCTCATGATGTGGTATGTGAATTTTTCTCACTATGTGTATGTCTCTTCATGTTGGCTGTACTTAAGATAGATGACAGTCTCTGCCTGGGTTTCCTCCCTTTTTTTGCTCACCTTTCTCTTCGGGGCGCTGGAACACAGTGTATTCATCCTGTCCTGTCCGATTGCATAGAGTACTGATAGACAAGGTTTTCTTTGTTAAGGACTCTGTGTGTGTGTGTGTGTGTGTGTGTTGTGTGTGTGTGTGTGTATACATGTGTTTGTGGGTTTGTGGAATGAATAGAATGAGAGACATGTGAGCAGGAGAAGAGGTAGCGGAAGGAAGGAATGGGGTGGGGGAAGGTGAGGGGGGTGGGGAGGATATTAGGGGTGCCTGAAGAGTGGTTGAATGTAGTAGGACATCTGTGTTACTTGTTTTTTTGTAACTTTTGATTCTTCTTATTGATATGTAAGGATGTGTTTCTTACTGGCTGCGTTGTTATACTTTCCAGCTCTCTGGTTTTCTCATGAGCATGTGTGTGTGTGTTGAGCGGTATGGAATGGTGTCCTTGTTGTCAGTATGATTATTATTGTCACAATTCATCTTTGTTAGCCGAAATTCTCTTTCTTTTACTTTTGGTGCTTTGTGTCTGTCATTGCTATGTTGGTACAGCGCGTTGAGCCGCGACGCCTGTTTCATGGGAAATTCGCCATAGGAAAACTAGCCATTTATGATTTATACACTTCTTTTTCTACAGATGCGTGGTGGGAAGAGGAGGAAGGAGTTGGAGGGGATGGGGGAGAAGAAGAATATGGCTTCCGTGGCATTGTTAGCAGTGAAGTACAGTATGTGATAAACATAGCCGATAATTAAAGGCAGGGATAGACTGAATTGTGGTCGGGATCAACAGTAATCAGTGCGATTTCTTCCCCTTCTTGTAGTAGCAACAGGTGAGTTCCACTGCCTGTTCCTGCCAGTCGTAAGGAAATTTACAGATTTTTGGCATATCCGTAATTGGACATAACATTTACACACAGTATGTTAGATTCAGTGAATTAAAAAGACAGACAAGAAAAACGGTTTCAAATTCAATTTCTTTCTGTTTGAAAAATCTGTGTTGTCCTCAGAGAAAACAAGGGTCAAAGGTCAGAAAGGATGAAACAAAATAAATATTATCTTCAAAGGCTAGAGGTCGAAAAAGATGAAACAAGATAAATGTTATCTTTAGGAGCTAAAGGTCAAAAAGGATGAAACAAGATAGATATTATCTTTAGCAGCTAAAGGTCAAAAAGGATGAAACAAGATAAATGTTATCTTTAGGAGCTAAAGGTCAAAAGGATGAAACAAGATAAATGTTATCTTTAGGAGCTATAGGTCAAAAAGGCTGAAACAAGATAGATATTATCTTTAGGAGCTAAAGGTCAAAAAGGATGAAACAAGATAAATGTTATCTTTAGGAGCTAAAGGTCAAAAAGGATGAAACAAGATAAATGTTATCTTTAGGAACTAAAGGTCAAAAAGGATGAAACAAGATAGATATTATCTTTAGGAGCTAAAGGTCAAAAAGGATGAAACAAGATAAATGTTATCTTTAGGAACTAAAGGTCAAAAAGGATGAAACAAGATAAATGTCATCTTTAGGAGCTAAAGGTCAAAAAGGATGAAACAAGATAAATGTTATCTTTAGGAACTAAAGGTCAAAAAGGCTGAAACAAGATAGATATTATCTTTAGGAGCTAAAGGTCAAAAAGGATGAAACAAGATAAATGTTATCTTTAGGAGCTAAAGGTCAAAAAGGAACCCTCTTGTAATTAAGTTCAAGCATTGTTCATTCCCCCTATGCACCAAACGTGATGACATCTTGTGACAGGTAGGAAGAGCCAGTGGAATTGGTATTCTCATTGTCTAAATAATTAATTGTGAAAGGAGAGACATCAAGAAAGGGTGGGTGTGAGAGTGTCAGGTGTGTGTGTGTGTGTGTGTGTGTGTGTGTGTGTGTGTGTGTGTGTGTGTGTGTGTGTGTGTTAGGGGGAGGGGAGGATAGAAAAATGGGGTAAAAATGGAATTTTAGGTGTCGTCTATATGTGTTAGGAGGTAACTGTGAATTGGTGTGTGTGTGTGTAGTGTGTGTGTGTGTGTGTGTGTGTGTGTGTGTGTGTGTGCCTTCATGTTTGCTTATGTGTACGGGTGTGTTGAAAGGTGAATGTGATGATTTTGCATGGAAGGACCTGTAGACCTGGGAGTCTGTGGCTTTAAGACGTGGTGTATTTGCTTCTCTTTGATTTTCTGTCATTGTTCAGAAATGTGTTGTGATTCGTTGTATGCAGACTTCGTCTCTTTATAATTATTCTGAATTTTGAATTCTGTAGATAGGAAGACAGAGAGATGCAGACAACTATGGATGTACATAGACTTTTATGTTTGTCTTTTTTTTTCTTTTTTTTTGTGCTTTGTTTTGAGTGCAGAACAGTTGGATATTTAGTGGATATTTTGTTACGCACACAAACCCCATGCTTTTTTTTAGTCAGTTTTGTGGACATTTAAAAGGAGGGTGCATTTTATAATCGAGTTAGGGAAGTCAAATTATTTTGTTGAAATTGATAACAAAAAGGGAGATAAAAAAAGGGAGACAGACAGAGTGGCAGAAACAGAAGAGAAAAGATGGGAAATACTGATCTCTGTCTCCTTGTGGTGTGATGTTGCATTCAGGATGGCTCTCTTTCGCTTTGTCTGTCTGTCCATCTGTCTCTCTCTTTCTCTTCATCTCTGTCACTCACACACGCACACATGCACACACACGCACACACGCATGCACACACATGCATATAATTGATATATATGTATATATAAAATCTCTCTCTCTCTCTCTCTCTCTCTCTCTCTCTCTCTCTCTCTCTCTCTCATAGGAACAGACAAATATACATACACATATGTATGTTGTATGCATGTCACTCACATACAAATGCATACATTCTGTCTCTGTCTGTCTGTCTGTTTGTCTGTCTGTCTCTCATGCATGTATGCATGCTATTAGGCATACATGAATACATCAACTCCATCCTCTCTCTCTCCCTCTCCCTCTCTCTCTCTCTCTCTCTCTCTCTCTGTTAGAACACTGTGCTGTGATTTATCAAACCCAAGCCACCTTCCCAACTTTTGCCTCAGTGTTTGCTTCATTGTTGTGGTCTGTGTGGTAGATGTCGTCCCTTGGATGACGTGATGTCATCATACCCCATACCTGCTGAATGAATGACATAAGTGCAAAGCATAGTAGCCACTGTCATTTGGATGACATGATGTCACCACACCTGCTGGATGAATGATGTGAGCATGAAGTGTAATGGCCTTTGTCTTTTGGATGACGTGATGTCATCATACCCCATACCTGCTGGATGAATGACGTGAGCAGAAGTGTAGTGGCCTGTGAGCACTAAGCATAGTAAGCATTGTCCTTTATATGATGTGATGTCATCATACCCATACCTGCTGTCCTTTGGATGACGTGATGTCATCATACCAGTGTCTACTGAATGAATGATGTGAGCACAAAGTGTAGTAACCATTGTCCTTTGGATCCCGTGACGTCATCATACCCATACCTGCAGGATGAATGACATCAGCACAAAGTGTAGTGGTCACTGTCCTTTGGATGACTTGATGTCATCATACCCCTACCAGCTGGATGAACGATGTGATTGTGAAGAAAGAGTGGCAACAAATGAGGCAGGGCAGGTCTGCTGCATATGTCAGGGAAGGAATTCTTTCAAGGAGTCAGGAAAAGAATTCAGTGGCCTAGAGTTGGCAGAGAATTCAGCATAGAAAGGATCAAGAGGGGAATTTACAGTAAAATTAGTCAGGTAGGATGCTTAGTGTAAGAAAGAGTCAAGAACAAAATTCAGTTTAAAAGCAGGGAGGGAATTCAGGATTAGATAAGATGGGGAGGCAGTTAAATGTTAAATGAGTTGAGGAGAAAATTCATTGTTGCAGAAACAGGAGAAGGAAATTTGGTGTAAATGTGCCAGGAAGAGAACTGAGCATTAATAAGTAGGGGAGTGAATTAAGAATGAAATAAATCAAGGAGGATGTTAAGCAGGAGGCGTGAGGGAATTCAGCATTAACTTTGTCCATGTTCAAATTCAGTGCAAAACAAGTGAAGTGGGAAATTTTGCATAGAGCTTGTTGATCCATTCAGTGTGTGAAATGAGTAAGTTGGTGAGTGGGGTTAACATGAGAGCTAGGGAGGGAGTGGGGGAGAAGAAGGAGGGGGGGGGGGGGAAGCAGGGAGACATTTGAGCTTAACCCAAATTAGGTTACGTTGTTGAGAAGTATGTCTGTTTTGGACTGTGAATATTACTCAGTTGAGGGCTGTGATTATTGTATTGTTGTGGATGTTAGGATATTGAAGGTTGTGAGTGTTGCATCGTTCAGGGTTATCATAGTGTTAGACTGTTGACAGCTGTGATAGACTTACACTGCTGAAGGATGTTTTTGTTGTACTGTTGAGGAATGCGAGAATTACATTGTTGAGCCTGTGTATTATGCTGTTGAGAGCTGTGAGTGTTACATTGTTGAGGGCTGTGAGAGTGTTACCCTGTTGAGGATTGTGTGTGTTGTAATGTTTGGGGATGTTGTAGAGTTACACTGTTAAAGGTTGCACTGTTTAGTACAGAAAGTGTAACTTTGTGTGGAGTTTAAAATGTTACTCTGTTGTGAGTGGTTTTTGTTGTTGAGGCATTCAGTTATCATCCTGTTGAGAGCTGTAAGATGTTACAGTGTTGAGGGCTCAGGTGTTACACTGTTCAGGGTTGAAAATGTTACTCTGTTGGAAGTGTCACTTCGTTGAGGTCGGCAGTTGTTACACTGCTGAGGGGTGTAAATGTACAGGGTTGAGGGCTTAGGTGTTACACTGTTGGTGGTTGAAAGTGTTACACTGTTGATGGCTGTGAGTGGTCAAGTGTTGAGTGCTGTTACAGGGTAATGGAGTGAAGTATTGCTATTATGCTGCACTGTTGAGACCTGTGTGTGTATGTTGCACCTTTTTGGGGTTTGGATGTCAAACTGTTGAGGGTTACATACGTGTTTTACTCTGTTTAGGGGTTTGAGTGTGAAACTGTTGAGGGTTACTTGTGTGTTTTACACTGTTTACGGGTTTGGGTGTTAAACTGTTGAGGGCTTTAAGGCTTGCACTGATGAGGGCTGTGTGAGTTACACTGGAGAAGGGGTGCAAGTGTAACGCTGTTGAAATTGGCAAGTGTTACACTGTTTAGAACGGTGAGTGTTATGATCGGAGGGTGTTCAAGTGTTACACTGTTGAGGGTGTGCAAGTGTTGCACTTTTGAGTGCTGTGTGTATTGCAATTAGAGGTTGCGCAGCTGTCACTGTGTGGAAGGTGATTAGTATGGTAAGTGTAGCACTCTTGAGGGATGAGCTTTACTCTTTTGATGTCTGTGAGTGCAACAGTCTTGAGGGTGGAGGGTGTTACAGTGTTGAGGGTGATGAGTGTGACAGTATTGAAGCCAATGAAGGTGACAGTTGTAAAGATGGTGAAAATGAGGGTAGTGGTGAGGGTGGTAAATAAGACATTAGTCGTGAGGGCGGTGAAGGTGACAGCAGTGGAGAGCGTGGTGAATGTAACAGCAGGAGTGAGGGTGGTGAATATAATAGCAGGAGTGAGGGTGGTGAATGTAACAGCAGGAGTGAGGGTGGTGAATGTAACAGCAGGAGTGAGGGTGGTGAATGTAACAGCAGGAGTGAGGGCGGTGAATGTGACAGCAGGAGTGAGGGTGGTGAATATAACAGCAGTAGTGAGGGCAGTGAACGTAACAGCAGTGGTGAGGGCGGTGAATGTAATGGCAGTGGTGAGGGCGGTGAATGTAACAGCAGTGGTGAGGGCGGTGAATGTAGTGACAGTGGTGAGGGCGGTGAATATAACAGCAGTGGTGAGGGCGGTGAATGTAACAGCAGTGGTGAGGGCGGTGAAGGTGACGGCATAGAGTGTTACAGGAACAGGACCAGGACATCCCAGACACCACTCTGCTGATTCACTTCTTTGGTCCTAAAGGAACCCAGGTCCTCAACTACAACGACTTCCACAAGTAAACCGCTCACTTCACCCTGTGTCCCCAGATGTCTGTCTGTCCTGATGTCTGCGACTGTCTTAAAGCTGGTGCTGTGTGTGTGTGTGTGTGTGTGTGTGTGTTGTGTGTGTGTGTGTGTGTGTGTGTGTGTTTCCAAGACCATATCTGTTTATTTGTGTCCTCTTACTATTTGTGTTTCTGTCATCTTCACATATGTGTACGCACTCTTGTTTTGACAGCATAATTGTTGGTAATTGATTTTTTTTTTCCTAAAAAATAACCATAATTATGATACAAACTTATGCCTCCCCAGATCATACAACAGTGGGGTGGTGGGGGGAAGGGTGGGGGGAGGGGCGGGGGAGGGTATTGTGACAAACCCATGGACAGTGATATCTTCTTTTCTTTTTCTTTTACTTGTTCATCACAGCAGTAGGCCACATGTTTGGTGGTACCTATCTCCTCTCCAAGTCAATTGTTGCATGCTGGGTGGTTCCATGTTTCCATATCTACCAGACACTGAACACTGTTGTTTAACATGAGGATTTGATGTGTCACATCAGGAATAATAGCCACGGAGGGATTTGCACAACTAGTAGTAGATCTGGAAGAATCCTATTCCACACTGCTCTCAGTTGACATGGCCAGGGACTAGTCCAGTAACCCCCAGACTGAGATTCAGATCTTAAAACCACTTGAGTGCAGAACCTTCATGAATTTGTATACCTCTTGTTCTAAAGAATGTATCTGTTCTAATGAATGTATCCCTGTGTCTCAAGAATCTATACTGCCCTGTATCCCATGAATATATGCATAATCTTATCTAATGAATTCATATGTCCTCTTATAAAATGAAATTATGTATTCCCGTTTCTGATGAATGTATGTATCCATTTTAATTGATTTGATAGTCCCAAGATTTGATGAATTTATTTATCCCAATCTCTAATGATTTTACATATCCCTTTTATTTAATCTCCCTAACACAGCAAGTTGTATATCCCTTTAATGAATTATTTGTCCCTTTATATGATCAGTTCATTTACTTACTTATCCATTTTAGTGATAAATCTCCCTATCTAGTAAATTTACATGTTCTGTTATCAAATGAATGTATCGCATTATCTAATTTCCCTATGTAATGAATTAATATAACTCTAACAGATATGATGAATTTGTATAGTGGTTTAAGTAATAAATCTATACATCTGCTTACGTTATGAAATTATAGGTCCTCCTATCGAATGAATTTATAGATCCCTTTACTGAATGAATTTATATATCCCTTTATGTAATAAATTTACACATCTACCTATATAATCGACATATACATCCCCTTTCCTGATTACTTTTTGCTATTCTTTATTTAATGAATTTATGTATCCCCTTATCTAATGAATTAGCATACCTTTATCTTTTATCCTCATTTCCTTTCCCAGTGAATTTATAAATCACAATATTGATTGAATTTATATATCCTCTTATCCAATGAATTATGTATCCCTATATTAGATGAATTTATATGTCCCTTTAGTTAATTTTCATATCTCCATATCTACTGAATTAGATATTCCTTTGTCAAATTAAGTTGCATGTACCCTCATTTAATGAATTCAACCTTATCAGTTGAATTTGTAATTCCCTTATCTAATGAATGTATTTATTCCCCTTATCTAATGAGTTTACATATTCATTCTGAAATTATGTGTCACTAATCAGAGAAGTGTGAATATCTCTCTTATCTAATGAATTCACAGATTCCTTCATCCAATGGATTTACGTCACTTTAATGAAGTTACACATCCCTCTCCCTAATGATTTTTTTTATATCCCTTTTTGTAATAAACTTACATATCCCTTATCCAATGAATTCATATGTTCTTTATGTAAGAAGTTATGTATTATCTAATACATTTTATCTAATTTGTATATGTTACTTTATCTAAGGAAGTACACATCTCTTGATCAAAGGAATTTAGATATCACACTGTCTAATGAATGTATATGTCACTTGATCTGATGAATTTATATATTCCTTTACCAAACGAATATACTTATCACTTACCCTGTTAACTTATGTATCCTTTATTTGATAAATTTTATATTACCATAAGTAAAGAATTTGCATATCTGGTTAACTTATGTATCCTTTATTTGATAAATTTTATATTACCATATGTAAAGAATTTTATATCACCTTTTAAGCTGTTACTTTCAAATGCCCTACCTAATGAATACAAAGGTAGATAGAATTAAAATGTCACCTGATCCAGTGAATTTACATATTCCTTATCTGATCATCTTTTGTGATTGATAATTTATGTTTCCTTATCTAATGATTTTATGTGTCACCTCCTGAATTTATTTGTCCTCTTTATCTAATGATTTTATGTATCACCTCATGAATTTCTGTATCCTCTTTATCTAATGATTTTATATATCACCTCATGAATTTATTTATTCTGATATGAATTTATAAATCCCCATATTTAATCAATCACCATATCTTATGAATTTATGTATAACCATATATAATTCATCACTTGAGTTTTTGTCTTTCATCCACGCTGCGGTTTGCACCCCAATTGAAGAGATAAATGATGTTTTTTTTTGGTTTGTTTGTTTGTTTGTTTTTGTGTCCCAACTTCTGTGCCACCCCAGTGGCAGTGCACCCACGCCACTCATTCCCACACCCCATCCACAGCCACAGCCCAGTCAGTCCCGCTGCAGCCCCGGCACTGGCAATCCACAGAGAGCAGTCGATGTCAAGTCAAGAGGCAACCCACCAGAGGAGACACTCAACTGCTGCCGAGTCACTTCGGTGGTGTTCAGTGGCGCCTGTTCTAAACCAACATATGCAGGACACCACCTACTAAGCCCTCCTACTGATGACAATTATTGCTTGGTCGCAGAGCCGGCGTGAGTGAGCACTCCCTCCGGAGGGCGCCATCATGTCCATCCATCGACATCCACCATGGACTCACCGATATCAGTGACCCTGACAGAATCAAACCAAGGCCACAGACATGGAGAGGACATCAAAACTGAGGTCACCATGAGAGCAGGGCATGAAGAGCCACAGAACTTGGGATTTTGTTTTTATGCTGATCGATGAGAATGAGGATGATGAAGATGATGCTACGGATTTCCATTTCGGTCTGAGACTGCATGACAGGGCTGTACTCTACACTTCCTTTCGTGATATATCCCAGCGTCAACCAGGCCCGAGAGATACAGACACCTGCAGTGTTGGTCAGGAAATTTGAGCAACACCCTCAGACGCATCAATTAAGTGGATGAAACTCAACTGAGTGGTCCCAGTCTTCTCAACTGAGCCCGTAGCAAACTCAACTCTGGGTAGAAGCTGGTCGGGGTAGAAAAATCCCACATGACTTTGATGGGAATCGAACCCACGACCTCCCAGCCAGAAGTCCAGGACGCTAACCACTTCGCCATGGCGGCTGATAGATAAAAGATGTTTGTTCTTCCTCTGTTTCCATTGTTTTGAGTGTTGTTTGTCCTGCCAGAAGAAGACCCAAAAGGTAAAAAATGGTTTGTGTCTGTTTTGTAATTTTTGTGTTCCTACGTGTAGTGACGTCATGACAGTGAAGATGATGACGACGATAACAGTGGTGGTGATGATGAGTATCTGCTTTTCTGCAGATTGATGGCAATGAAGATGATGATGATAACAATGGTAATGATGATGAAGACAACAATGATGATGATGGTCACAGGTTCATGGCCAACCTGCAGAGTGAGGTGATCGAACTGGAGTTCATGGAGTTCTCTCGAGGCCTCAGCACCATCTCCGAGGTGGACTTTGCCAAGATCCTGCTGCGCTACACCAGCCTGGACCGCAGCCAGATCGAGGAGTGTCTGGAGCGCGTCCGTTCTCGCATTCCTGAAGAAATGGTCAGCACTTCCTGTCTTCTGCACTCACAATAACTGTGTTTCAGTGCCTGTCCACTTAAACCTTTTTTACAACAATGCATGGGCACATGGTAGGCATGTTGAGCTCCACAGTCAACATTTGGTAGATTTGTACATATGTGTGGTGTCATGTTCGCCGTGTTGGATTGTGTCTTTGTATACTTTATTGGCTGCTTTAGCAGAAGACCAACATGATTAGACAAACATACTTTCTTTCTTTTCTTTCTGCGTACGCAGGCTGATACTCCTGCGGACACTGCCTGTATAGGCAGGCAGTGGAGTTTTGTGTGTATGACCGTTTTTCATCCCGCCATTAAGGCAGCCATACTCCATCTTGGGGAAGACAAACATACCACGGTGACTGGGAAAAAAAAGTATTGCACTTTCTGTTGATACCAATAACCTGTGCTAAATTGGTAAACAAGGCCAAAAGATAACCAATTGAAAAGTACTACAAATAGCTATCTCCAAGCTACCATCAACTTTAGAGTGGTGCCTATCTGGCAAAGATCTGTTCAACACACCTGGCAATCTTTGAGTTAAATGTGTTCAGTCTTTAGTGCTTTGGATTGTACTCCGTGGACTTCAGTAGTAAGATTTTCTGATACTTTAGGCACCCAGCATTCAACTCTGACGACAAACGTATCTGGTGTGACGTAAATAGACTAGGGTGCTTCCATTCTTGTTTAAAATCATTTAAAGCTAGAGTAGTTTGCCAAAATTTCAAGAATAGTATGTCCTTGATGTCACACACACACACACACACACACACACACACACACACACACACTCACATTCACACACACACACACACACGCACACACACACACACACACACACACACTCACATTCACACACACACACACACACACACACACCACACACACACACACACACAGAGGCATGCGCATGCATGTGCATGCACTTGTGCACATACAAACATGCACACACGCGCAGACACACACACATATAGCCATTGTATTTATTGTGCTTGCTATTCAGAAGAATGTGTGATGGAGAAGAGTGTCTGGCCTGTGTGTTTCTGCAGGGGATCTCGCTGGAAGACTTCCGGCAGTTCTGTCAGTTTCTCAACAGCCTGGATGACTTTTCCCTCACCATGAAGATGTACACCTATTCCCAGAAATCAGTTTCTCAGGGTAGGTTCTCACCTTCCCCTCCTCCCGCCCCCCTCATCACTGCCTCTCTCACTCTGTCTTTCTCTGTCTCTGTCTCTCTATATGTGTCTGTCAGTCTTTCTCTCTCTCCCTTTCTCTCTCTCTCTCTCTTGTTCACTCGCTCGTCTCACAATCCCTTTCTTCTCTCTCTCTCTCTCTCCCCACCCCTCTCTCTCTCTGTCTCTGTCTGTATGTGTAAGTTTCTTGCCCTGGCTTTCTCTCTCTCATTCTTTCTCTTATGTTTACATATGTTCAGTTTTGCATGTGTGTGTGTGTGTGTGTGTGTGTGTGTGTGTGTGTGTGTGTGTGTGTGTGTGCAATATGTTATAATGAGATTGCTTACTATTTTCTTTATAAAAAAAAAAAAAAAATTGTTTTTGTTTTTTTTCTTATTGCTGTGTTTAATTTTGTCAAATCGATGTAATTGTTCCTTCTCATTTATTGCTATTTTGAGGGCATTGTATAAAAAAGCTTCCAGCTTATCTATTCACCCTCATTAAAGATTTCGAGTTTCTCTCCATCTCTCTCTCTCTCTTTCCCTTTGCCTGTGTGTGTATGTGTGAGTGTCTTATTCTTGTTGTCTCTTCTCCCCCCCCCCCCCCCATCCCCTCCCCTTCTCTCTCTCTCTTTGTCTTTGTGAATCTGTGTACATGTGAATGTTTGCATTTAATGTGAAATGTGTGCAGAGCAAAATGCAAAGCATGAATTTGGGCTTCATTAGGCATCGACTTTCTGGTTGATCAAAAGGAATGTCATACCCTGAATGGATTACAGACATTTTATGTCACCAAGTGTAAAGAATGACTGTTATGACATTTCATGCGACAAAGTGTAAAAATATAAATTATTCTTAAACAATTATTTCAGAAGCTAGAGATTCACTACTCACAAAACATTTTTGCTTTAATTACTGATCACAAGCAAAAAGAAGGGTAGCAAAATAACAACAGACCAAGAACAAAGAGGCTGACGGTTGTTTTCTGTTAACTCCATACATCCGTGCTTCTTTAAAGAGCACAGAACAAACTTTCAGTGTGCTGTCTGTTACACGATAAGGCAATGGTCATTGCAAAGCGTGTTAAAACAGCATGCTTTTCACAGTGCTGAGCACAGTGTGCAGCATGCTGCAGCTCGGTAGACGATAGCCACAACACGGCGGCCAGATGGCAGAGTGTTGCCACTCTTTCTTTTGAGTTTGCTGCAGTAAACATACAGTCCTATAGTGTGAGTAGGCTGTGCATTATTGGAACATTATTTTGAAAATAAAACAGCTCTGTAAGTGTGTGTGTATGTGCGTGTCTGTGTGTGATTAAATGTTTGTGTGTGTGTGTGTGTGTGTGTGTGTGTGTGTGTGCATGTGTGATTATATATGTGTGTGTATGTGTGTGAATATATGTGTGTTAGTGTTTGTGTGTGTGTGTGTGTGCATGTGTGATTGTGTGTGTGTGTGCATGCGTGTGTGTGTGTGTGTGTGTATGTGTGTGTGTGTGTTGTGCATGTGTGATATTGTGTGCATGTGTGTGAGTTTGTGATTATATGTATGTATGTTGGTGTGTGTGTGTGTGCAGAGGACTTTCAGCGTGCTGTCAAGGTGTGCACGGGCCACACCTTGGGCCCCCACATCGTCAACACAGTCTTCCAGATCTTTGACTCTGACGAGGACGGCCACCTCAGCCACCAGGAGTTCATCAGCATCATGAGGGATCGCCTGCACCGCGGAGCCAGGGTGGGTGGACATGCAAACCTCCAGCTGAAAACCCTTTGTCTAAAGGCGTCTGTCTCAATCATGTTTGTCTCTTGATGCAGTGTACCCTCTGAAGACTCCCTCTCGTTTTACACCCGGCAAAGGATTTTGGAGGCTGTTTGTGAGATATGTTACTGTATCAATGTACCTGCAAACCAGCTTGAGCCAATATTGGAAATCTGGGAATATGGAGAGAAGTTTGGCTTCTAACGAAAGACATGTCTTTGTCTTGAGGTCCAGGGGAAATCGGTTTATAACTACAGGTATGGCTGTGTCTGGGGTTACAGTGGAAATGTGACTTTGGATTGAAGGTTTCCCTGTCTAGGGATGCAAGAAGTCTGGCTTTTAATTTATTGAAATTTGTCTTACTGGGTACGGGGTTGAGGGTAGGTAGGTTTGCTTTTTTGATTTACTGAAATATGTCTATAGGGGCACAGGGAGGAGTCTGACTTTTCATAGAAGGAACATACATGTCCGGAGGTGGAGGAAGTGGAAGTCTGGGGTTTTTAACTGGAGGCTTGGCTATGTCTGGAGGTACAGGGAGAAATGGACTGAAAGCATGATTAGAGGGGACTGATTGAACTGATCAAAGGAGGGCTGGCAAAGAAAATGTAGCTTCCACAACATGAAGTTCATGGCTTCTACTTCAAAAGAAAAAGAAAAAAAATTTGGGGGGGGGGGGGGGGTAGGAATAACAGAAAGAAAGAAGACAAAAAAGGAAAGAAAGAAGAGAGACAGAGAGGGAAAAAAGGTGGGGGGTTGTTGTTTTTACTCCAGATTTTGAAATTGGGGACTTTTTCATAAAATTGGTATTCTTGAGATTAGCGATACGGGGAATGATTTCTTTCCATTTGGAAAATCATATATAAGAAAAAGAATTTAGAAAGGTTTATACTACATATCTGTCGTCTGTGGCAGGGAAAAGAAAAGTGGGAGGAGGTGAAGTGAGGACAGGGGGAGAGTGGAGGTGGGCGGAGACATTATCATGAAGGAAGCAGGCACCATGAAACTGCTTTATATATGAGTGTGTGTAAACGTCCTTCCACTGACATTCATTGCACATCTTCTGCTACGTTGCTACAGTTCTAAGGTACACGTGCCAGTGTCTTCTCACTGCACTGAATGACTCCTCACATTGTGATGTTTCTCTCTGTGTTCCAGTCTCACTTGATGCACACAAAGAATTCCTGGGATTCTTTCCGCGCCTGTGTCCGCAATGAAATGCGCTCCTTCTGATCTGCCCCTGTCCACAAGGAAATGCACTCCCATCTGATTTGCCCCTGACCCGCAATGAAAAGCACTCCATCTTATCTACCTGTGTCCGCAAGGAAATGCACTCCCATCTGATCTACTCCTGTCTGCAAGGAAGTGCACTTCTTCTGATTTGCGTGCTGACTTTGGACGCATCCTGGACAGCGTGTTAATGTGACACAGCCAGCAGACAGTGTGGACAATGAAAAAGAGATGTTGATACAGCCATCAGACAGTGTGGACAATGAAGAAGAGATGCTGAGGGGACACTGCAGCAGGACAGGGAGGTCCACAGAGGGAGGTGTAGGGCAACACTGGGGTCCACTAGAACACCTGGACGGCATTACAGGCTTCGGGGGGGTGGGGGGGTTGAGGGCATTATTTTAGGCGGACGATCATAAAATCAATGGAGCATGCTGAAGAGATGTAGGATGGCATTAAACTCTATAAAGGAGAAACTTCTTGGGTTTGACAATGATAAAGATGCACAGAAGCAGCTTGATAATTGTAGGATGATGTTGAGATTGGCAGGAAAAGTTTTGGCCAAGAGTTCAACATTGAACACTTGCAGTTTACCAGATTGTATGCATAGACTGAAATGTTATGCATGGAAATCGAAATGGGGGGGGGGGGGGGGGGGGGGTTACGCAGAGAAGGAGGGGATTTCCATTCAGCATACTGAAGGATATCAGGAACTTAACTCATTATGGGTTGTAGCAATTGGTCAGGCTACCAAGATGAACTGGATTGTGATTTTTTTTTGTACAAGAATTTTAGTATGTTTGGTATTGGTTACCCACATTTCATCATACTCCTGATGTTTCAGTTTGTAACTGATTGTTTATAGTATTCTTGAATCTCCTTAATATTGTTTTACATATAAGACTACAGTATTGTGAAAATGTTTTAAAAGACTCATTCAAGATCTAAAAGGGAGCTTTAAATGCCATTAATTACTACATAAAAAGCTTTAAGATGAACTGAATTCTGTAGGGAAATCTGTGCTATGCTTTTCCAGTAGAAAGGAAAATGTCAGACAGGTCTATCAGCCATTGAACTTGGTCAACTTTGAGCTTTGCAAGCAAAGTTCTAGGATGATGTCTGTGGGAAAAGATTTAGATTATATCCTACATGTAGAAGAGGAGCTTAAGGATTATCTGCAAGCTTTAAGACAAGCTTTAAGGCAGTCTAAATGTATAGTAGGAAAGGTCCATTTTGGCGTGCCGAGATTTAGGTTTAGTTGGGCACATAGATTTCAATTTGCTACCATCAGGTACAGTAGAAGACATGTTGGTCGTATGTCTCATGGTCTGTGTGTGGCCTATCCTGTACTTGTCCCTTGGTGGACTTTTAAAGGGGTATGCCCGGTGAGTTGACAAAGCATTCCTGAGAGGGAACGTCTGCACCAGAACTCTGTCTTCAGCAGATTTTTTGGAGCAGGAAGAACAGCAAGGATAGAGCATGCTGGTTTTTTTTTTTTTTTTTTTTTTTTAGTCTTACCTTAATGAACATGGAAAATGGCAAAGATCTAGCATTTGATGTTTGTATGTATACTTACTGTACAAAAATTGAAATACAGCACACTTGTGGCATTTGATGTGGGGTTTGTGTCGATATTGATGTCACATTGCCTTGAAAAACATCTGAAATATGGCATTTGATGTGATGTTTGTATCAATACTTATACCACTTTACCTTAAAAAACAGGACAAGTGTGGCATTTGATGTGGTGTTTGTATCAATACTTATGTCACGTTAACTAGAAAATCGTAAAAATTATACCTTTTGATGTGGTATTTGTATAGACACTTACCTGAAACATGAAGACAAACAAAAAGATATTTTCTGTGGTGTTTTTATCGCTGCTGAAGTCACAATGCCATGAACAATTGGACAAAAGTGGCATTTTATGTAATGTTTCTATTAATATTTTCATCACATAAACTTGGAAAAAAAAAAAAAGTATAGCAGTTAATGTGGTGTTTGCATCAATATTGATGTTGCTTAAATTTGAAAACTAGCCAACACTGGCATTTGGTGTGAAATGTTCATATCAGTACTTATTCACGTGGCCTGACCTTTTTTTGTTTTCTCTTACAACAATACACAAAGAGTTCTTCCTTGAAGAGACTGCTGTGCAATATGAATTTTATGGTTATTATTATCGCTCTCATCATTATTATTTACATTAATGGATATTTGTTTTAATGAATGCGCTCTACTTGGCAAAGTTGAAATCAAATAGATAATCAATATTACAGATAGATGAGCTTGACATGACATTATTTATTCAATAACTGAATCAATGAATATGCCTTCTGATATTTGTATCTTTCAGTTAAACAAAAGAGAGGAAAAAAAAACCGCAGCCACAGATAGATGTCAAACAATTAATTCTATTGTCATTGTGCAAGACTCTGTTTACATAGAAGATGGGGGTAGAGGGGGAGGTGTTTTGACTGGTCTTCAATGCAGAGTTCAGAGTGCTGTATTGTGGCCGTTCTGGCCGTGGTCCTTGGTGATAGCAAAACCGTTGTGTTCGTCGTCAGAAATTGCTGATGACAATTCATTTGCACGTTGTGGAGTGGTTGAGTTTTCCTACGGAAATTGTTGATGACAGTTTAATTGTTTGAAGGTGTATTGAATTGTTATGTTTGCATGCAGGAGTTGTTGATGACAGTGTTTTTCTTTAAATGTCTAAACACTGGTACCTTTTTTTTGTGAGTGTGAGGTGGACTTACATTTATCAGTTGTAAAATTTGTCCACATTTGATCATGAACAGATCGGGTATCTCTGTTTCCCTATTTCCTTAGTCTGTGTTGAGGATAGATCTTTCAGCATTTATATTGTGATGGTGTACATCAATATTTCTTCTTTTTTTTAACCACCTAGATTTTGTTTTTCTAAAAATATTTTTGTCAGTGTGTATGATGAGTGATGTTGTACATCAATATTTCTTCTTTTTTTTAACCACCTAGATTCTGTTTGTTTTTTATTTTTGTCAGTGTATATGACGATAGATTAGATCATGCCAATTTTTTTTTTTTAGATCTGTCAGTGTGTTTGATAATGATAGATCAGATCATTCAGCAGCAACCAGACAGATCTTACATTTCTGTCAGTGTGTATGATGGCAGATTAGTTAAATCATGTAAATTTTTGACTGATGTGTCAGTGTGTGTTTTATAACGGTAGATCAAATTATTTAGCAACAACCAGACAGAATCAAGAAGAAGATGCAATGGAGATGTGTTTGTTTACTGGTTAATGCAATGGCCTCATACATGAGGAATTCCCAGGTCCTTGGTTCAATTCTTGCATTGAGATGGGGATGGAGGGCAGAGGGTATGAGAAATGGAAGGGGAGGAGGGCTTCGTCTCTCTCCTCTTGGCCTGGAGCAATGGTCAGCATCCTACACTGCCAGATGAGAGGATTAACCCAGGTCCTAAGTGAAACAAGCACTGACCAACGTTTACATGCACTGCGCTATAGTTGCAAGCACTGAGCTGACTGTAAATGCACTGAGAATTGAAACTGATTCTAGTGGATTTTGTTTTGATGTGTTATGTTATTTTTTTAAGCATATATAGTAATAGACCTGTCCAAACATTGGGGTTTTTTTATGTGTAATTTGGTTTATCTTGATGTCAGCATTTAATTACCTGCCATTTTTAGCCAGCCTTTCTGGTTTGTCAGTGCAGGAATAACTAGACCTTTGTGCAGTGGATATTCTTTTTCTTGAAGAATCTCACATCAAGTTATTTTATTCATGTCCACAGATCATGTTACAAGTTATCACCAGATTTATCTGTAACTGCCATTTTTCCAGGTGTTACATTTTGTATGATATATCGTCATTTACCTGACAATAATATCTCCTTCGATGATATACCTATTGTTTGTACACTTTTTAAAATTTTCTTTTCTTGTGTACATCTGCTTTGTTTTATCATTATTAAGTATCTTTTATTATGATTTGTGTACATTGTCTTTGACTTTGCCATTTGTTACAACTTTCATTTCTCTACGACGCACTATCAATGTTTGTTGATTTGGTTACATGGTGTCTAGGTGATGCCAAGACCAGTGTAGGTTTTTGCACGTGTATTTTATGGTGCAATACTTTTAGTAATGTTTACCTGTCATGTATAATTGGTAGTTTTACGCAAATGGGGACTGTTTAGAGCAGGAGCACTTGGTGCACTCGTGTCAAAATCAGTAGAACTGCTTGTATTTCCCGATTCTTCTTTTTTCTTTTTCGAAAAATAATTTTAAACTATGTAATCAGGCTCCAGTCTTAACTGCCAATTGCTATCAAGGTGTGAAATCATTGCATATGCCTGTGTCTGTTGAAGATAGTGTGGTCCGGGTTTTTGTCAAGATGGGACAGCACTCTCCCGACACCTTCAGCATGGTCTTGTCTACTGCCTGAAAGAAGTTCACAGATCAATGTGGTCTGTTGACGTGTTATCAGTGAAGTCTGTTAATGCTTTGTCCGTGTGGTCTGTTAACGTGTTGTCAGTGTAGTCCTTTGACATGTTATCAGTGTATTCTGTTTATGTGTTTTCAATATAGTCTGTTGATGTGTTATCGTCGTAGTATGTTAACATGTTATCAAGTGCTTTTTTTTTAGCATGTAAGTGTAGTCTGTTTGCATGTGATTAGACTGCTAACACGTTATCAGTTATTGCATATGCATGAATGTTTTTTGTAGATGGTTTTGTGGTAGAGTTTTTTTTTCTTTCTTTTTTTTTAGGCCCAGGGTTTTCCCCTGCGTGGTGACAGCCCTGATGGGGCCAAGTGTGTCTAAAGCCAAATTCTTACTGCTCTGGTTTTCATTGACATAGGGCTATACTATGAGTGCACTCTGTGTTGTTGGCGGGTCTGCCATCAGATTAAAGCCGAATTCTTACAGCCCTGGTTTTGAGCTATGTAGGGCCATGGTGAGCACGATACTGTCTGTGCTCTCCATAATCAGAACTAGTTCATTTGAATGGCCTCATTTTTTTTTTCCCCATCAGCCGAATTCACTGTCTGGAAAACCTCCTAGCAAGTTTTGTTGTTGTTGTTTCATTTCCGTTCAAAATATGGATTTTTTTGCATTGTACTGTGTATTGCTACGCATCTTGTGAGTAATGTGAAGTATACATCATAGAGAAGTAAAAAGTCCATGACAGTATGCTTTCTGAGCCAGGCCCATAGACTGTGTCCAGGTGGGAGGGTGAACAAAGTATCACAAATTAACGATGAATTTAATTTGCAGCATCAGCTAGATCAGTAACTGCGCTTGTTCACAAGGAAACCCACTCAGACTATTTCTTGGGGTCATGCTTTCTCTCAAAGACAAAGAAATGAGCTTGCAGTCTCATGCTCTTTAGACAAGAGATTTTACATGGAAACTTGCATTGGATCTCATCTGTTAACTATGAAATGTTGATTGTGTATTGTGTAGAATACTTATCTTCTAATGTTCTGGTACGTTGTTGGTTATATAGAATATTAGTTTTTTTGCTGGATCTGGTTGTACCCCAGGAGGATATGGTTTTATTTTTCTCATTTTCTGTTGATTTGGTGGTACCAGCGTTAAACGGCCATGTCCACATTCACCTCCTGTAAAAGATCAACTACAGATGGAAAGAAGCTAGATGAAAACTTCAGAAACCTTGTTGCCATCAGTAGAGTCTTCTCTTAAGAGGATAAGTGTGGATATAACCTGGTGCACCTGGAGGATTCCCTATTGATGATTATTACCCTTTTCACTTTAGCATGTGTTCCCTGAATGATAGCATTGTTTTGGGTTGTTTCCCAAATTCTTTATTGTGATACTCACTTTGAGCCTTTATCCTGGAGTTGTCTGTACCGGGAGTTGTCTGTATTGCACCTGATCAGTTTTATACCTGAGGTGTTTTACTTGAGGTTATGTCATTAAAGTTTCTCTTTGCCATTTCTTTTCGTCTTCTGTTTTCCTTTGGTTCTTTGTCATTTTCTTCTGTCAGTTTTGCCCTTTATTTCATATCTTTTGTTTTACAAATTTAGGAGCAATTCTGGGTGAAAGGTTAAGTCCCATACCCTACTGACTATAGTGTGGTGAACTGTCAGTGTTACGCAGGGTCAAGGACACATCAGGAGCCTAACCTTTTCCTTCCAACACCTCACCCATTCCTTGACTGAATCGGGTACCCATTTCTGCTGGGTGGACGGACGATGTTCAAGCTGTTAGACCCGTGAATGATCCAAACTTACAGTTGTCAGTCAGCCATCAACCGCTCTAACGATTTGACAGTGGGACACTGTCATCTTGTCTACCTTGTCACAGTTTCAGTTTCATCATGGAGATGTCACTGCATGTGAATAGTCCAAATACACCACACACATCTGCTGATCTGGGAAACCACATTGCGTAGGATTTACAGCTGATAGATCAACATATTTGTAACTAAGGTGAAAGGATTTAAGATGAGGGTCGCAGGGATACGACATAGCAGATCTCTGACCTGCACGTAGTCTGAACAGGCTGGTCAGACTTTCATTGCCTACCGAGCGCCCTGCCACAACAACAGTTGTATGGTGTGTCTTTGTGTGCATGCACATTTATATGTGTGTGTATGAGTGTAAGCATGAGTGGATGGGTCCATGTTTGTGTGCTAGTGTCTGCAGTGTATGTGTGTGATCAGTGAGCAGGTGCGAGAGCACTCCTGCATGTTCCCATATGTGCACACGTGTGCACATCTACATGTCTATGCGTGTGTATATGATTGTACACACATGTGTCTCTGTGTGTGTGTTGTGTGTGTGTTTGCTTATCATTGATCAATAGTAATATCAATAATAACTATAACAATAATTGTAATAACAATATTAATTATAGTGGTAAAAAACAATAATGATGAATATAATACCAACTGGCACAGATGTGCCCATAATTGTAGTAACAGAGATGGAAAAGAGGTGAATAAGTAAAATAAAAAGCATATTACATATTAAACTATGGCTGTAAGATCAGAATTTTTAAAACATTAGAAAGGGCAGAGGAAAGACGCATGTAAATCTCATGATCAGTGGATAAAAAGACATACCACCACTCTTCACTCCCCTTTTCCGCTGTCTGCATCATATCATGTGGAACACATGACATAACGCAACCAGGCATTCTATCTACCACCACCCCCAAAGCCACACAAACATGTGTGCCCATGGTTCATACACAAGACTTTCCATTCCACTTTCCACTTTTTGAAGTAGGTCTATGGAGTCGGTCAGTATCATGGCTTGGTGAGCCCGAAACTTGTCTGTGAATTGTATCGCTTCCTATGTCTCCATAGTTAGACTTGAAATTGTTAAGCTGCATGCACCATTGTCTTCCTGGATTGTTAGGTCATTGTGCTTCATTTTCCTTTTAACAGCAAATCCATGAAGCTCTTTTAGCTGAGTCAAGGGGATCAGCAATAAACTCAAAGTGACCTACACAAACATTTCACATCATGGAACAACATTCATGCTGGAGACAATCTCACTGGGATAGTGGTTTCTGTCTGGAACTGTAGGAACGTCCATGGATCCAAAGTAACTCAAGTGGCTGAGGAACACGCATCCTGCAAGTTACTGGCTGTCTGACCTCCCTAAACTGCCCCACACCCCCCTCAGTGACAATACTTCCTTCCTACTCATACTGACTTCCTGCTCCATAGTTATATCCAGAACCCTCCTGTTGTAGTCCCAACTCCACTGCCTACAGGGAACCATGAACATCGGGTCATCGTGAGGCTGCCCATCAGAGGAGACGCTGAATCCCTTCAGGGACAGTCAGTGGTTCCTGTTCTAATTCAGTAATGTGGGATACCATTGTATAAATTCTCTTCTTTTTGACACAAACTGTTTAAACAAATCTTTAAAAGTGTTTGAAATAACTCTGCCAAACAACACGGACAAACGAGTCACAAGACAAAACGTGACATGTTAAGACCTCGTTGGTCTTCTTCAGGCAAGATAAACAACACTTTGGACAACGAAAATGAAGACTGAGCAATCACACCGAATGTGACAAGGTAAGTGATTGCGCATCATGTCTTGTCCTGTATTTGTTTTTCAATGCTGTTTGGTGGAGTTATTTCAAACACTTTTTAAGATTTGTGTAAATTTCCGCCTGCAGTCACCTCATTTTGCCTCTAACTGTTTAGCACATCCGTCTGTATTGAGCATCGTCCTCTGGAGTGAGGACTGTGACAAGGTCCCTCTTACTACATTCCCCCTTGAACTTGCCTACTCACTTCAACATGAGTTGACCACAGGTATGCAGGCAGAGAGCACACCAAAACGGAGGTCACTGTAACATTAGGGCAGTGTAAGGCCCCCTTTTTTTTTTTTTTGAACTTCTTCAGTGACAATGAAGGAGGATAATGATATGGTGTTTGGAGTTCCACTTTGGTCAGAGCTGTACTGTAAGCTTCCTTTCCTATCCTGTCATCTGCCTGCTACGAAAGATGCATACACCTGCATTGTTGGTCAGGAAACTGGAGCAATGAGATCGGAGATACCGTACATATGAAACTCATCTTGGTTCTATGCTTTCTGTTTATGTCCAAAGTACACTGAAAACCTTTGGGAATAGTCCAGATAGCGAAGACTGAACATTCTGACCATGAGAAAGATTCTGAGTTTGGTCCTGTGAAGCCCCAACTTATTTACTGTCTTTGTTGCTGATCAGAGTGCCAGAGCCGCTGCAACGCCAGTCACCATGGTAACAGAACTACACGATGGATGACATTGAGGAACACAGGACAGTATCCTCAAGACCCTCCAGATGATAGGACAGTATCTCAGAAACATGAGATCACTGACCAAGTGGTTCCAAGACAACAGCCGTCTGGGCTCATCCTGGATGGTTTGACCTGTCCTATGCACCAAGGGAGACAATTCTTCCACAGTAGAACTTTTTCATGGTGACTCGATAATTCCTCTACGATGTGACTTCAAACTGAGAGGGGTGGGGTGGGGGTGGGATCTGTATTCGGAGGTCTGTCTACAGTAGACAAAGACCAGAATGTTCCAGAAAACTGTCTTAAAATGGAGGGAGTTTTCATTTTAGTTACACGGTGGAGGGGCCACTCAATAAACCAATGAATGTCATCAGTTCTAAATTATACTTTCATTTTCAACAACCCTCTGACTTGTACTAACAGTTTAAACAATCCTATAAATTACATTTACACTCTCAACAGTCCTGTGAATTATTCTGACTCTTCCAACACACACGCACGCGTGGCGCGCGCGCACACACACACACACACGCACGCACGCACGCACGCACGACACACACACAACACACACACACACATACATAACACACATACACATATCACACACGACACGCACGCAGCACACACGCACGCACGCACACACACACATACAACACACACACATACGCACGCACGCGTGCGCACACACACACACACACACACACACACACACACTTGAACTTGAACTTGACTTTAGGGCGTAGTAAGCCTCGCGCGGCTTTTTAGATGCCCCAGTCTTTCTTGTTTTCTTTAGATTTTCTTCAGTATGGATTGCGCATTTTCATTTTTCGTGACAATGCCCACGCATCATATTTGAACTTTTTGTCCATAATACCTTTTTCTTTTTCCAGAAGGTCTTTAAAAGATTAATGTTTTTTGCAGTTTTTGCTACTTTTGTTAATTTGTTCCAACTAGGAGCAATCCTATTTGAAAAAGAATGTTTTCTAACATTGCTGGAAACTTGTTTTATAAATATCTTTTGATAGGAATTTCTTGTTCTTTCAGCACTCACTAATGTGAAAAATTTTTCCTTTTCTATATCATCTAAACCATTGAATATTTTATATGTTTGAATTAGATCACCCCGTAGTCTTCTAAATTTCAATGATGGCAACTGTAGTTTTCTTAACCGATCCTCGTAGCTTAAGTGGCTGATACTTTTTATTAATCTTGTTGCTCTCCTTTGTACTTTCTCTATACTGATCGATTGTCGTTTTAGTAATGGGTGCCAGATAGTATTTCCATACTCCAAGTGGGGTCGAACCAAAGTCTTGTACAGTCGAGTGAGTGTGTCTTTGTCTCTATAGGTCAAGGATCTTTTTATAATACCTAGCATCTTATTAGCTTTAGCGATAGCATTTCTAATATGTCTGTCGAACTTCAGTCTATAGTCAAAAGTCACCCCGAGGTCTTTCTTCTCCTCACTTTTCTCTAACGTTACAGATTCACTATCACACACACACACACACACACACACACTCACACTCACACACACACACACACACACTCATATGAACACACACACACACACACACACACACACACACACAAAGACTGTCCCACACTATGCATCCCGCAACCAGTCAGAGCAGACTTCTTTTTGTGGACTTGAATCAAGTACACCCCTCCCCGCCCCTCAATCCCCTTGTCTTCAACTGGTAAACCAAGGATATGAACATCTCCATGAAAAGTAAGATCAGGCCCCGGGCTGCACTGTTATCTTCCTGTACTCCTGTGAGACATAGACACTTACGGAGGATCTGGAAAGAAGAATCTGAACAATGAAAATGAGATGTTTCCACCAGGTACTGTAGAACATTAAACACGCTAATCATATCACAAATCAACAAGTGCGTCAAAACATCAGACAGCACTCAGGATCACACGAAGATCGTCTGACATCAGTCAGGAAAAAAACATACATTTTGTATGGCCATATAACAAGATCCAATAGCCTTATTTCAGTAGACTAGAACACGATCCTCCAGGGAACGGTGGAAGGAAGGAGACGGAGGGGATGACGGGAAAAAAGGTAGACTGACAACATTGCACGATACACGATACACGATATTCTTATTTGTCTTCATAGAATACAAGGAAAATTTATTTGTGGTGCCATCATCAAAATTCACATATTACAACAAATCATAAACATGTATATCATTAAAAATATTCCACTCTTTCCACTGTGCTCGGTCGTTCCTTGTCAATTCATTTATCCATCTTGTGTCAGTCTGTACATATACATAAATATTAACACATGCACGCACACATCCTACCACCCCTCCCCCACCCCCCACCACCCCACCCCAGATACACACATACCACACCAATACAGAATTACACGCACACACCCCTCCAAAATAGAGTCACACACACACACACACACACACAGAGGCGCGTACATCACCACCACAAACCACCATCACATATGCAATATTAACACCACACTTAAAAATAAACACTCCAACTGTAAAACAGAACGCTCCAAGATAAGCTCAAAGTTAAGTAAAAAAAAAAAAAAAAAAGAAAAGAAAAGAAAAGAAAAAAATGCAGAGTGAACAGAGAAAACATTTACAGAAATCCAGGTCATGGCATATGAATTGTTCTTCAGTGTGTTGGCCCGATGACTTACCACGGAGTAAAGGGAGAAGAAGATCTGTCTACACGAACATTTGTTTTGTCATGTTGTGATGCCCCCCTCCCGCCGTCCGCTCCCCCCTCCCTCCCCCATCACCTGCCGTACACACACACACACACACACACACGCACGCCTTCTTCCTTGCGCTGAACTCTGAAGCGATCTGAAGTGATCAAAGCTAAGTGAATTTTCGTTATTTTATTCGTTTGTTTCTCACCTGAAGAAGACCTAAGAGGTCGAAACGCGTTGTGTTTTGTCTTGTGACTCGTTTGTCCACGTTTCTCTGGGCGGTTCGCTAACATTTATTTCAGATTTGAAGACTTTTAGTATTAACTTTCATATAAGAATGATTGCTTCCCTTTATAAAAGGCCGTTGCTGCGCCCTTTGGTCAGTTGCTGTTTGAGGTTTTTCTCCGTGAGTTCAGTTGTAACTGGGAGGGGAAAAAAGAAGTATGGACTAGTACGTGATGCAGGCTTTGCAACTTCAAATCAGTTTTCAAGCATGTGAAATTCCTTACTGAAGCTTTTGGATGCTTTGTCAGTAATCAGACAGTTTCAACTTCCGCTGCATGGAGTTCACGTGGGTCTAGTAGTAGTAGTAGTAATAGGGACAGGCTATTTGCCTAGGCCTCACGGCCTATATACATCCCCTCTTTGACATCATAATGTGTTGTGCGCATTTTATCTCATATTTAGCTTCAAATGGGCCTCAGTCGTCATAATCCACAAATAATTCTTTAAATTTGGGTATTTCATCCAAAAAATTCTTGAAATAGTTAGTATTTTGTGCAAATTTTATGTTAGTACGAAGTGCATTCCACAAGGGGGCAACTCGGTGTGAGTAAATGTTTTTCCTTTTGTTAGTGCGGCAGTATTGTATAAAAATCTTGCCTTCAGTATTCCTTGTGTTGTTGTTTCTTGAAGGAATAAACAATGAGTCAATGCTTATGTCATCAATACCATTAAATATCTTATATGTCTGGATAAGATCCCCCCTTGTCCTTCTACCTTTCAAAGAGTATAAATTCAAATATTTCAATCTTTGTGCATATGACATATCTTTGCATTCTTTTAATAGCTTTGTTGCACGTCTTTGAACACTTTCTATTTGTTTAGACTGTCTTTTCAATTGAGGACTCCATATTGCATTTGCATATTCCAAATGAGGTCTAACAAAGGATTTATATAGTTTTAAGAATATTTCCTTGTCTAAATAGGAGAAACTTCTTTTAACTATTCCCAACATTTGATTTGCCTTGTTTACTATTTTATTTATGTGTAAGTCAAAAGACAACATAGTATCAAAAGTCACTCCCAAATCTTTTTCTTCTTTTAGTGCAGTTATTTCCTGTAAGCCATCATTATACCTCATATAGTAAGTGTGCTCTTGATTATTTTTACCAATGTGTAGAACACCACATTTTGATACATTAAAATACAGATTCCATACTTCTGACCAGTCTTGGAGTTTATAAATATCATTTTGTAAATCTACGGAATGGGATGTATCGTCATAAAGTTTCGTATCGTCAGCAAATATTTTACAAGTACTATTTAATGATAATGGCATGTCATTTATAAAGACCGTAAATAGTATTGGGCCTAAGATACTCCCTTGAGGTATACCACTTAGAACCTTAACTTTACCTGATCTTTCCTCACCCACTCTTACATACTGAACTCTGTCATATAGAAAACCTTGTATCCATTTTAGTAGATTTCCTGTTATGCCATAAGCAGCCAGTTTAACTAGTAACCTTTCATGTGGTACAGTATCAAAAGCTTTTTTAAAATCTAGATACAAAACATCAACATTATGACCATCATCTAATAACTTTGTCATGTTGTCTATTACCTCAAGTAATTGTGTTACACAAGAACGTTTCTTACGGAATCCATGTTGGCATTTTGCATACAAGTTATTATCTGTAAAATGAGTTACCACTTGATCTCTAATTATACTCTCCAATACTTTACAAGTGACACACGTTAGGCTGACCGGTCTATAGTTTCCTGGTTCAGCCCTTGACCCCTTCTTAAATATGGCTGTTACTTCCGCTAATTTCCAGTCCTGAGGTAAGATACCCGTCTCTAACGTTTTATTAAATAGTATACATAGGGGAAGTGATAATTCTATATTTAGTTCTTTTAAGACTTTTGGAGGAATTTGATCTGGTCCTTGCGCCTTTTTTGGGTTCAAATTGATTAATTTATCTCTGACCGCTTTGGGGGTTACTATTACTTCTGCCAAAGATATACCATCTGAATATGTACATTCCTCTAATTTTGGTATGTGTAAATACACTAGAAAAGAATTTATTTAGAGTTTCTGTTTTTTCTTTATCACTTGTTGCTAAAGAGCCATCAGGATTATTTAGAGCACCAATATTAGTATTTATCTTTAACTTGTTTTGAATATATTTCCAAAATAATTTAGGATTGTCCTTGCACTCCTTTGCAATCATTTTTTCATATTCTCTTTTCGTTATTTTCAGTAATTTTGTACATTTATTTCTCTCACATATGTACTTCCTATAATTAATTCCTGATTTAGTAGTTAGGTACCTTTTATATAAGTTATATTTCTTTTTAATACTTCTCATTGCTTTCTTATTCATCCAAGTTGGGGTATATCTTTTGTTGTTTTTTTTTCTTGTTTTGGGAATACATTTTTCCATACCTTCATGTATGGCATCTTTTATATACTTCCAAGTTTCCTCTACATTCATATCTGATAAAGCTGACCAATCATGTTCATTCAGTATACCTTTGAATTTTGAATAATTTCCTTTATTCAGATTGAAACAATATACTGTTTGATCTTTAGTTTTCTGTTTATCTAAATTCAGATGGAATGACAAGACATCATGGTCGCTTTTTCCGACTGGATCAAGATGGACAATCTCTGAAATGAGTCTGTCATCGTTTACCAAAACCAAGTCATCGAGTGTTGGATTTTGCCCTGGTCTTCTTCTTGTTGGGTTGATAACTTTTTGAATTAAATATGCATCATGTATCTGTTTTATTATCTCATTTGCCTTTTCACCTGACCATTTTCCATCCCAATGAACATTTGGATAGTTGAAATCTCCCATAATGCATATCCTGTCGTACTTTGACATATTTTCTGATTTTAAAATATCAAATAATTTCTTATTATTTTCCTCTGCACTAGTATTTGGGTTTCTATGTCTGGCTGGCAAGTCAAAACAATACACTGACGCGTATGTGCGAGGAGTCACTCGGTGTTTGTTCATGTTTTCCTTCCAGCTGTTGTACAAACGTGGTCTTTGTGTGTTCGTCTTGTTTAAAAATGTCAAAGAAATCAACCCTAGGATAGCCCACGAGACAGGGAGCCCCGTGCTCGCATTCTTCTTCTTCCTGAAAAGCTGGTTCACTCAAAAACGAGTAGGTCACCAGCGCGCATGTTAAAAAATATAATAAAATAAAATAAAGTGCGACTCAGCCTGTTGGCCATTGGCATTGTGACAGTGGCAAGGAACCACCTGGATAACATCAGGCTAGTACACTTCACAGTACACACATTGTACAGTTTTTGAAATCAACACTCATAGCAAGATGCCAGTAAAGGCCCAACACCAATATTGCATACCCCTGCTGTTGAAATCAAGCCGAATTATGAATGCTAATTACGTATCGGAGTCGGAATTTGTCACAGGTTCGGAAAATGGGCTTGCCACTAGCTATCAGTATAGCAGTAGTTTTGCTATGGGCACGTTATGTTGAGACGCATGGCAAAACATTAGGGGCCTTCTATGTATTTATGATGACTTTCATTTCACTGCTGTGCTTGACTTGTTACGTGTGCACAGTCTGGCTCTGCAGCACTGTCATTGATGATCTCAGGGAAAATACTCTTACAAGAAAGGCATGTTCTGTACTAACTTTTAAACAAAAAATCTCCTTTTGGTATGACCTAGCTGTGGTGGGGAAGCTACAGGGCAAACACAAATGACTTCTGCTCCCATGAGAGCCAGTTATGCTTATGACCATTGGCCAGGC
>CM065728.1:14567598-14777598 GCA_033310375.1 Conus canariensis | reverse complement strand
ATCGGCCAGCTGTGTCTCGTTGGCGGCCAACATGTCATGATGTCCTGGCCGTGTGACAGCGCGCCCACCACCTCCGTCTTCTTGCCTCCACCTGTTGCAGACCTCATTGTGGATGGCACGCTCTCTGGACCTGACCTCATCGTCACCGTTCGACGGTTTGTTCCGTCTGGTATGGAGGCCCAGCAAGTGGACATCAGCATGGAGTGAGTGGTGTTGTGATGGATGGGGTTGTGTGTGTAGAATGTCCCTCCCATCCCCCACATCTTCCTCTCCCTCTCCGTGTAGATAATGCAGACATTGCTGTGAAGGGAGTGATTTGGTGATTCGTTCAGCACTGCCTTGAATGCCATTCCTTCTTTTTGCCAGGAATTCTCATCATACCTGGAATCCTTAATTTTGATTTTTTTTGTGAAACAATACTGTAGCAATACAGTGTATCAAGTTATTACATAGTATTGTCTAGCAAATGATTTTGTTGTTGTTGTGGCAAGTAATGGACCATTGCTGTGTAGAAAAAATGTGTTGAAAATGTGTGTAGCAAGTAAAAGATAACTGTGATGCAGCAGTAACACATTAGTAATGGTGTTTTGGAAGTTATGTACAGCTGTGGTATCGCAATAATGCCATAGTACTGGTGTATGACCAGTCGTTTGGCAGCTGTGATGTAGAAACAACGCTGTGATGGTGGTGTATGGCCAGTCCTGTACTAAAGGAAGTGTTGTGTGCTGTGGGCAGGGAGGAGAGTGAGGTACACCAGACAGACATGTTTTCTCCGATGTTGGCCTGTCGAATGGGTGAGTGCACACAGCTGTATCACGCTCAAAGGTGGATGGGGTAATAGCACTAAGGCAGTCAGCACTCCAGCTGTTCTGTGTTACCTGTACTTACGTGAGTCAGAATGGGCAAGAACCAGGTATAGCTGGTAAAATGCTGTGTGGAAAACTGTCAGTATTGAAAAAGATCAGGCTGCAGGCTTTGATCACTGCATGGATGTTGATAGAGTAGGCTGGAACTGTATGTTTTCTTCTTTTTTTTTTTCTCTCAGTTACCATCAACTTAATAGCAAATCTCTTATCTGTCTGTCTGACTGTTTTGTTTGTCTGTCTGTCTTTCTCTCTTTCTCTGTCTCTCTCTTTCTCCCTCTGTCTCTGTCTCTCTCTCTCTGTCTCTCTTTCTCTTTCTCTCTCTGTCTCTCTCACACACATTCTGTCTACCTCTATCTCTCTTTTTCATTCTTGTTTCTGTCTTTCTCTTACTGTCTCTCACTGTCTCTCTCTGTCTTTCTGTCAGTCTGTCTGTCTGTCTGTCTCTCTCACTTGTATTTGTGTGTGTGGCAGTCTGGCATTCATACACAATGACAGCACACTTGTCTCCCTTCATGTTACAGCATCATGATTTTCTACCCCTGTTAATGCTGACCGAAGTACAGAAAGTGAGCAGTGATGTAGGAGAGAGCGATGGGTGGCTAGGTGTTAATGACGTTCCTCTCGGCACTTTGTGGCACTCTTCATCAGAGTTCTCTGACTGAATTGAAATGTAGCATTATTACCGAGATGTGTTACATTGACCACCAGCAGTTCTGATAATGGTAGTCTGTGTGTTGGCCTGTGCCTTGCAGCACTATATATTAGAGTTCAATATAGAGACTTTTTATGTATGAGTTACATGTATAGATATAGGTATATATTCAGTTTATTGTGTAGACACATTGTGTGATTGTAAAATGTTTAAGCCCAGAAGATTCAAATGAATTAATTTATTTAAGACAGTGGGATTGACAGATTTCAACTTAGCTCTCAGAAAAATAAACTTTAAGATGAAATATACATGGATGTGTGTGTGTGTGTGTGTGTGTGTGTGTGTGTGTGTGTGTGTGTGTGTGTGTGATGATGATGATGATGATGATGTGTGTGTGTATGGTGTGATGTGTGTGGTCACAGAGGGGCAGTACGTGGCAGAGGGCAGCAGACACAGAGTCAGCAGTTGGGGACGATGGTGTACGTTCCATGTGACATCCATCCACGCCCTGCGTCCCCCAACCCTCCCTGTCCACCTTTCCTCTCCCTCCCCCTCTGTCACTCAAGAATCTCACTCCGAGTCACTCACTGACCAACTGGCCTCCTTGGACTTGTCGGCTGTGTCTGACAGTGGAGATAACCCCCTCAGCTTTTCACCAGGGACTCCAGTCAGGCAGGCAGGGGAGACAACTTGTGCAGCACAATCTCCTGAGGTTAGCACTCCTGAGCAGATCAACAGACAGCGACAGGAGCAGTTCCACACACCGGTGACATCAGCGGGACAGGTCAAGGGGGAGGGGCGTGGCTTTGTCAAGGTCACATCACGCACTCGCTTCAACCTCTTGCGGCAGCATGCGGAGGAAGTGGAGGGTGTGGCGGCTGAAAAGAGCGTGACCTTTGACTGCGTGGGAGGGCTGGACAGACAGATAGAGCAGCTGAGAGTGCATTGCGTGGCCCCGCTGATGGCCGCCAAGACAGACAACTCACAGGGTGAGTGCTGCTACAGTGGCTTGCAATCTGGAGGGCAGGACACACTGCTGAAGATGTTTCAGGTTCTCTGAAATACACTTACAGGATGCTAACCCTTTCAACCCTGACTAGCACAGAGTCTGTCCTGTCTTGCTGGTTTGGGCTGATCTGCCTGAACGGGAGGGATACTTAAGTAAAATTCTGTTATCTCGAAACTGTCTTGCCAAGAGGCAAGAAAAAAAGAAAAAGAAAAAAAAGTATTACAGTTTCAAGTAATGTGATGGGTTTTGGACTTTCGATGTTTTGATAAACAATAATATTGTTTTCATCATTACATGAACAGACTGGGTACTTCATTTCAACTCTAAATATGGCAAAAACTATTCTACCTTGCTGTAAAAAAAACAAAGAAACTCTACCCTGTGATAGCAAAATGAATTTCTTAGCACCATATTAATATTCCACATCCTGTTATGTATCTTTGGACTTGCAATGCTTTGACAAGCTCAAACATTATGTAACTTTTGACATAACTCTGTCTTTGAAATTGAACAATAGACTCAGTTTTGGTCCAAAGACTTTGAAGCACCTTATAAACAAATCTTTTATTTTCAGTATACTCTGTCTTTGAAAGTGAACAGTAAACTCAGTTTTGGTCCGAAGACTTTGAAGCTTCAGCACCTCGTTAAACAAAGCTTTTATTTTCAGTTGTGTTGGATATGAAAGCTGTTACATGCATTGTGTAGGAGTAATGCTGATCTGAGTACACCAGGTCTCCCATGTGAGTGTAGCCTGGGTGCAGATTTGTGATGCTGTTCAGCAGTGCCCAAGCATTGCTTGAGTGCAGGGTAGAACGAGTGAAACCTTTCACTACTGGGGAACTTTACAGGAGAGAGAGAGAGAGTTGAGCTGTTAAAAAGAAAGTTGGTAGTGGAAATTGCTTTCGTTTGGTTTTTTTTTTCATTTTTTGTTTTTTGTAGAGGAAGACAGCGTGAAGTGCCAAAAAATGAAGAGGTGGATATCAGCCTTGGGAAAAAAGAAAAAAAAAGAAGAAGACAGAAAAAGAAATAAACAAATCACCATCATAGTTGCTCAGTTGATCCAAGAACTGATTGCACAACAAGAAAAAAAATCGCCTTTCACCACTGATCCCGAGTATAGCTGTGACTTGGGGGCTGTGGGGACAGATGGCGAACATGCAACACAGCAGTTTTAGCTGTGGGGAGAGATGGCGAACATGACATGCAGTTATAGCTGTGGGGAGAGATGGCGAACATGCAACACAGCAGTTTTAGCTGTGGGGACAGATGTGAACATGCAACACGCAGTTTTAGCTGTGGGGAGAGATGGCGAACATGCAACACAGCAGTTTTAGCTGTGGGGAAGATGGCGACATGTAACACGCAGTTTAGCTGTGGGGAGAGATGGCGAACATGTAACACAGCAGTTTTAGCTGTGGGGAGAGATGGCGAACATGTAACACAGCAGTTTTAGCTGTGGGGACAGATGGCGAAATGCAACACAGCAGTTTTAGCTGTGGGAGAGATGGCGAACATGTAACACAGCAGTTTAGCTGTGGGGAGAGATGGCGAACATGCAACACAGCAGTTTATAGCTGTGGGGAGAGATGGCAACATGCAACACAGCAGTGTCGGCTGTGGGGAGAGATGGCGAACATGCAACACAGCAGTTTAGCTGTGGGAGAGATGGCGAACATGCAACACAGCAGTTTTAGCTGTGGGGAGAGATAGCGAACATGCAACACAGGCAGTGTCAGCTGTGGGAGAGATGGCAAACATGCAACACAGCAGTGTCGGCTGTGGGGAGAGATGGCGAACATGCAACACAGCAGTGTCGGCTGTGGGGACAGATGGCGAACATGCAACACAGCAGTGTCAGCTGTGGGGAGAGATGGTGAACATGCAACACAGCAGTGTCAGTGTGGGGAGAGATGGTGAACATGCAACACAGCAGTGTCGCTGTGGGGACAGATGGCAACATGCAACACAGCAGTGTCAGCTGTGGGGAGAGATGGCTGAACATGCAACACAGCAGTGTCAGTTGTGGGGAGAGATGGCGAACATGCAACACAGCAGTGTCAGCTGTGGGGAGAGATGGCGAACATGCAACACAGCAGTTTAGCTGTGGGGAGAATGGCTAACATGCAACACAGCAGTTTTAGCTGTGGGGAGAGATGGCGAACATGCAACACAGCAGTGTCGGCTGTTGGGAGAGATGGCAAACATGCAACACAGCAGTGTCAGCTGTGGGGAGAGATGGCAAACATGCAACACAGCAGTTTAGCTGTGGGGAGAGATGGCAACATGCAACACAGCAGTTTAGCTGTGGGGAGAAATGGCGAACATGCAACACAGCAGTTTAGCTATGGGGAGAGATGGCAAACATGCAACACAGCAGTGTCAGCCGTGGGAGATGGCGAACATGCAACACAGCAGTGTCGGCTATGGGGAGAGATAGCGAACATGCAACACAGCAGTGTCAGCTGTGGGAGAGATGGCGAACATGCAACACAACAGTGTCAGCTGTGGGGAGAGATGGCGAACATGCAACAACAGTGTCAGCTGTGGGGAGAGATGGCGAACATGTGTCAGCTGTGGGGAGAGATGTGAAATATGCAACACAGCAGCGTCAGGAATAGATTGGATGTATGATTTTACAAAGAACTGAATGGACCTTTCAGTAAAACCAACTCTGAATTTAAAGCATTACATTTCAGAAAGAGAGAAAGTGCGTCAAACGGAAAAATTGCTAAAGTTACAACTTGGTGAAAGGAATCAAAGGTTTAGATCATAAAAGTCACTGGGGCAAGAGTCAGCATAAAATGAAATGTTTGTCTTACAAATCATCATTCATTATTATTTGACTGTATAAGATACTTAATATAGACCTAGTCTTACAAGCAGAAGTACATACACAAGTGATCAGCCTTATCCAAACCACAGGTTCTTTTTTTACTTTGTGACAGCTTGTACAGGTTTATTTTCGGGAATGTTGTTATCTGTATATATGGAATGGGGGAGGTGATTTGTGAGGGAGCTGACTGTATGATCAAGGGAATGGTGCTGCAGGTGGATGTTGGGAGGTTGATGGTATAGGAGTGAGGGTGAGGGAATTGTGAGGTTATGACCAGGGAGTGGTGAGGTCGGCAGGGTAATGTGAGGGAGTGATGGTATGATCAGGGAGTGGTGTGGTGTGCAGGGCCCCGTGGTCTGGCCCCCAGTGGGGTGCTGCTGTTCGGACCGTCGGGCACGGGGAAAACCTTCTGGCCCGGGCTCTGGCCAACCAGCTGAACGTGTACACTGCATACCTCTCTCCTGCAGACCTCTACAGCAAGTGTGCAGAGTGGGTGTTGATGTGTTGTGGTGTGTGTGGGTGTGCACGTGTTGTCGCCCAAGCATTCCATGACTTGTACATTTCTAATCATCTCTAGACCATATGTTTGCGTGTGGTTGCTCATGCTATGGCATGTGAAGTGTGTGTGTGTGTGTGTTTACATGTGTATGTTTGTGTGCCCGTGCTCTTGTGTATGTGTGCGTTAATATGTGTGAGTGCTGTGTGTGTGTGTATGTGTGTGTGTGTGTGGTTGTGTGTGTGTGTGTGTGTGTGTGTGCCTGTGCTGTGCTCTTGTGTATGTGTGTGTGTTAAGTGTGTGCATGGTGTGGAGTGTGAGTGCATGTGTCTGTATGTGTGTGTATGCACGCTTATATATGCATGTGTATGTGTGTGTGTTTGTGTTATTTCAGGTTCTTTGGGGAGACAGAGAAAAAGCTGCAGGGGTGGTTCAGAATGGCACGTCAGAGGTGTGTGGATCTGTGGTCTATTGTAGGATCTGCTTCCTCATTTGCAGATACTTGCTTATTGTCAGCCAGTACGTGCCAATTATTTCCCTTTACTTGTTCATTATGTATTGGCGCTTACCAGAATTTATCAGTAGTTGCCAGTTTTATGTTAGTGCTTCGTGATTGTTTGCCAATTCTTGCCACATGTCAGTTATTTGTTAGTACTTGCCAACTGTGTACCCAGTGATTGCCAATAGTTTGCTACTTATTGTAGAACTATTCCTGTATCTGCAATTGTTTGCCAGAGCTTCGTGATTGTTTCTTCAGTGATTGCTGATTGGTTGCTGATTTTTTAGTTTCAAAGTGGGTTGACTGTTTGCAGAAATTGAAACATAAAAGCAAAAATAAGATTACTGAGACAGCAGACGAAGGAACAAACAAATTACAGTACAGACACTATACTAATTGACCTATTCTTCTTCTTCATGCAGGACAAACAACACTCAAAACAACGGAAACAATGCTGATTTTCAGCCAGTAATCAGCAGTTGTTTTGCCAGTGGCTACCAGTTGTTTTCCAGTGCTTGTTGATTTTTTTCTCAGTACTTGCCAATTCTTTGCCAGTAGTTGCCAGTTCATTCTTGGGAAAATGGCCTGAATCTGAAAACCTGTATTGTTATCATGTCTTTAAAACTTGGAAAAAAAAATGGCCTCTGGTAAAAATTATGTCAAGTTTATAATTGGACCCTTGCATCAGTGGCAATATAAATGGGAGTAATACCTCCCTCCTCTCCCCCCCCCCCCCCCTTCCCGAAGTTGTGGTAACAGTAAGTAGGCAACAACAGCAAAAAGAAATTGGATCGGTAGATGATCTAAAATCTTTTGTTGTTGTAATAGCTGACATATATGTAGCTGACATGCCGCAGTGCACAGGTTTGCTTCTGTGTCTGGGTCTTTTAATCAGATCAGGACTCCCACCAAAGAAAAACAGAAATCACCTCAATCCCATCTGTTTCTCTTTCCCTCCCCATCCTTGGAGACTGTTGAAACTTGCATTCCAGATGATGCGATCAGTGTGACAAAGATCAGAACAGATCAGAACATCAAGTGGTGGATTGCCCATCTTTTGGTCTGAGCATGACCTGGGCCACTGGTTCAGGTTTTGTTGATCTGTTTTATGGTAATAGCATCTTGCCGATGTGGGCTGACAAAAAGGCGACTGCCCTCTTTAGCAAAGAAAGTCACATGAGGTTTCGTGATGTTGGTATTGTGTGCTAGAGCATTGAGAATTTAACCTACACTAGTGGATTCACAGATTTGTTTTCCCCTTGTATTGTTTTAATGGCAGTGTTTTGGTTTAAGATTTCCATAAATTGATGGAATGAGGTACTGGTACCCCAGCAAACACACAAGTTTGTTGCCTATTTACACCAAAAGACGAAATATCTATTTGTCTTTTTTGTTTATATCTTTGTTTATATGCTGAACTTGCAGCTGTCTAGATTCCATTTCTCTGTTTGTTCAGCCTTCAATACAGATTACACAAAGATTTCTACTGTTCAAGTTTTAATGTTCACTGTAGATTGGATGTGTTCATTTTCTGTAAATACAGTTATTTATTTATTGTTGAGAAAAAAAAGTTTATGGTTGGCAAAGAAGAAAGGGGGGAGGTCGGCTAGGTTACCATAACCACAACTAATTCTTTTGTTTTTGCCTTATCATACAATTGCAAGCTGTTCATTGAAATAAGAAGGGAAGATGCTTTATATGTGTTCCAAGTGATGTGTAAGGGTGTCCTTGTTGTTTATGTTTTTGTAACTTAACACTTAACTTGTACATGCGTGTAACATGGAGTAAGCTGTCATGTCAGATATGTGAAAATACCAGTGATACTGATGATTTGTTTTTGCCCATTAACTGGATAAAATATCAGAATAAGTCTGCGCATGAAAGGGTATGTGTGGGTGTAGTCACAGATTCCTAGATGTAGTTGACACTTAAAGAGATGTGCATGCAGAGAGAGGCATTAGGAGACAATACACGATCAGTTGAAATGGGAGTAGGTGAATTTATATGAAATGGCACACGGCGAAGGAAGATCAGGTCAGACGTGATGTATGGGGGTGTCCATGCAGGAGTCCTAGTCTGATCATCGTGGATCATGTGGACGCAGTGTGTCCTCGGCGTGACCTGGCGACCTCTGACCTGGAAAAACGCACTGTGACCACATTTCTTACCCTCATGGACTCTTTGTCTTCGGTGAGTTTTGTATTGTTGTCATGGTGATCCTTGCATTGTGACATGATAGATCCATTGTCTGTTGTCATCAGTTTTGTGTTTTCATGGTGGGATCCTTGTATTTTTGTATTGTGACATGATAAATTCTTTGTCAACAATTTTGTGATGTCATGGTGATCATTGTATTGTGAGATGATTGATTCCTTGTCAACAGTTTTGTGTTGTCATGGTGATCATTGAATTGTGAGATGATAGATTCCTTGTCAACAGTTTTGTGTTGTCATGGTGATCGTTGTATTGGTACATGATAGATTCTTTGTCATCTGATTTTATTATCACAAGACATTTCTTTTGAACAGTTTTGTTTTGTTGCTTTGATCACTTTATTTTATTTTTTATTTTTTACAATGTGCTGAATTTTTTTTTTAATTAATAAATCTTTTTAATTCCTTCAGCAAGATCATGAACATATGAACACATGTTACAACATATATGATATAACAACCAAACATTCCTCTCACTCTCAGTCATTGTATAGAAGTACAACATACACTTGTTTTAAGCTTGTGATGTACATATGAATTCAAAGTTGTATCCAAAAATTTGTGGTGATAATAATGTTATAAACCTCTTATTTGTCTGAGACTGAATAAGAGTTTCATGAATCACAATCTAGTGATCTGTGAGCGAATGAAAGTGCAGTTTCAGTATTGTAAATATATGTTTCCAATGTTCCATCTATGAAGGTTTTTTTGTGCACAAAAAGGACAAACAATAGAAGAAGAAAACAAATACATTAAATTTTAGAGGAAATATTTCAATAGTTAAGCAATTCTTAAAGGGTGTATTGAGTCACAAGTAAACAATCACAAAAAAGAAACTAACAAGGAGGCAACATCCACACACACTCGCACACACATACACAAGTGAAGTGTATACCATTGTCATTAGCTAGGTAGGTGGGCACGCGGAGAGATATTTCAAAAGAACATCAACATCCTTAATATGGATGGTGCTAATTTGCCTTAGAGTTTATGCTCTTACAGTTTCAATCTTTGTCTTTTCATTTAATATTCTGCAGTGTTGCATTCAGCAGATCACTTTCCATCCTTCTTTCACTCCCATTTGTACCTCTTACTTTAAGTCTTTAATTTTTCTGGTACATGTATAGATGACCATTTACTAATTGTGCTTTCTCCGAGGGCACAGTCTAGACAGCGTCTGGAACTCCCAACCACTGTTTCAGTAATGTATTAGAGACATTCTTGAATTTGAATATTGGATCCGAGACCCTAAAGCCCCCCAGACAGTACCTCCGAGATCAGCGTGTACACAGATTCATAGATTTCTTTCATTGATTTAAAGGAGAAAGAAAAAAAATTTTAAAAAAAAAATTTAAAAAAAATAAAAAAGGGATACATAAAAATAAAATGAAAAGAAATGATATAATAATAACAAGTAATAACAATAATATCACCACTTTTGATAACAGTATATATGAAAAATCAAACACATTATTATCACAAATATTTCAAACCATATAACTTCACATCATATAAATTCACCCCATAATGATTTTCTACAGGTCATATATCACTTGTATTTATAAGACTTTCATATACTGATATAGTTTTGAGGATCTGGAAAGGTAAAGCCCGCCACCGATCCAACGCCGTAGCAGAGCACAGCCAACCAACCAACAAGCTGACCACTGGGCAGATCAGTCCGCTGATTGGTCAGCAGAACACAGTCACGGCACCATGATGCCAGACCAGCAGCGGGCCCTAAGTCATACAGATGTGGCCTCATCCTCAAATGTCCACCGCCCCTCCAGATGCAAAAAACAAACAAACAAAAGCAAAAAAAATCAACAAACACACACACACACACACACACACACACACACACACACACACACACACACACACACACACACACAAACAAACCCAGAAGGGCTGAGGTTCTGAGGAGCGACCAGACAAAAGGTGTGAAATAATGTTGCCTCCCTTCCTTCAACTAAGCAAGTAAGGGAGAAGTAAGAGTAGTGGCACCTCCCCTATATCCTCTGTCCCTCCATAAACGAAAGCGAAAAAACAGGACTGAGCAAAGGAGTGGCCAAGACTGCACAAGAAACTCAGAGTTGCCCCCCATCCTTCAAATGCAAAGGAGTGGCCAAGACTGCACAAGAAACTCAGAGTTGCCCCCCATCCTTCAAATAAGGAAGAAAGGGGGAACTCACATCAACAAATTAGGCCTGGTGTGTTTTCATGATAAAAGCAATAACAACAACATCAGCAACTAATAGAAGATAAAAAAAAAATAAATAAATAAAATAAAATTAAATAAATAAATTTAACAAAGTACTCTCCATGTAATGAAGAAGAAAAGCTTTACAATGAAATCAGTGTTTGATAGAATGTCCACTGGTCATTAAAGAGAGGCAACGTGCCTTCCAAAAAGTGCATATACTTGAGATCTGCATTTGATCACTTTATTGTTACATGATGGATTCACTGTCAGTGGTTAGTTTTGTATTGTTAAGGTGATTGTTTAATTATCACAGCTTAGATTCTTTGTGAACAGCTTTGCACTGCTGTTATGGTGTTCATTGTATGACTACGTGACAGATTCTACATCAACAGCTGTGTGTTACTGTTATCATGTTGATTAGATTATTATAAAATCGATTCTTTGTCAACAGTTTGATATTGTTTGTTATGGTGTTCATTGTATTATTATGTGACAGATTTTTGTTGTTGTTGACACTTCAGTACTGTTATTGAATTAATTGTATTGTTGCATGTAAGGTGCTTTGTCAACAACTTTGTATTGTTGATATATCCATTGTACCGTTGCACGATAGGTTCTTTGTCAACAATTTTATGTTATCATTATATTTTATTGTATTGTTGCATGATAGGTTCTTTGTCAACAATTTCGTATTAAGGTGATCATCATTTTTGTGACATGACAGGTCCCTTTTCAACAGATTTGTATAGTTTTTTTTTTTTTTTTAATGATTATTTCATTGTTTACATGATGGATACTGTGATGAGGTCTGTTCTATGGGGGTGGTATGATGATCTTAACTTTCATTACAAGGCTGATGTCACACTTGCAGGTAGTTTGACTATGGACAGCTTCAAGATTAGCTATTATGTTATCATATCAGTGACTGTTATATTGTTTTTCATAGGTTAGAACAGGCCAGATAACTCACATGTGATTGGGTGTGTCGCAGACAGGGGACAAAGAGAGATGCGTGGTGATTGGCCTCACTTGTAAACCTGATGACCTTGACCCAGCCTTACGTAGAGCAGGTCGCTTTGACCTGGAAATAGAGACAGGTGTCCCCACAGCTTCTGACAGGCTGCAGGTGAGTTGCAACATTTAGCAGGTCTGCTTGAAGTGTTTACAAAAGAAAAGAAAGCATGAATTAAGCAGGAAGTATTCTACACCATAGTGTGGCTGTTTAACAACCCAAGCAGGAAATACTGCGAACATTACTGCTACTGTCGAATAACCCTAGCAGTAAGTATTGTGAACGTTACTGCTACTGTCTAACAATCCAAGCAGTAAGTATTGTGAACATCACTGCTACTGTCTAACAATCCAAGCAGGAAGTATTGTGAACATCACTGCTACTGTCTAACAATCCAAGCAGGAAGTATTGTGAACATTATTGCTACTGTTTAACAACTCAACCAGGAAATATGAAGAAATACGCTGCTACTGTCTTACAACCAAAGCAGGAAGTATTTTTTAACCATACTGCCATTGTCTTACAACCCGAGTGGGAAGTATTATGAACCACACTGTCACACGACCCAAACAGAAACTATTGTTCACCATATTGCTGCTTGCTTACAGCCCAAGCGGAAAAATTTGATCGCTACACTGCCTGTTCAGCTCTGCCTTGGTGGTCAACAAGAGAATGAAACAGACGTTCAGCGATTCAAGCGAGGGACATATTGAAATGATGAATGAACTGTTTGCAAAGTAGACTTTTGTTATCAGGCTACAAAGTGGATTCCACAGTGGTGAGATGGGAACAAGGACAATAACGATTATCCTCAGGACGTTTGTTGTGTTCCCATCAGATCCTGAGGAAGATGCTGTGCGATGTACCTCACTCACTGAGCGACAGGGAGCTGAAGGGGGTGGCTGGTGTCACCCACGGCTATGTGGGGCCGACCTGGCGGCATCGTCAGTGAAGGTGGGCCAACTGTCAAAACGACATTGTTCTGTGCAGGTCGCCATGAGCTAATGTTGTTTCTGGCCCCACATGTACATGCTGGTCATCTTAGAAAAAAAAATTTTTAAAGGAGAAAAGAAAAAAATGTGTACTCTTCATCGATTATGTGCGCACTGTGACAGTATAGACCGTCATATCTTCCATTACCTGGTTCATTTTGAGTGTTGCCTGGGAAAGTGTAAACCATGTGACACAGTTTAGTGGTGACAACAGCAGACTCAGATTGCATGGTATTTGTGAGGGGGGGGGGGGGGGGGGGGGGGGGCTAGGTTAGCGTAGTGGTTAGCGCGTCAGTTTTTGTTCCAAATCAGAGGCTTGATCCCTGTTTTGAGACAGCATAGGTCAGTGGATTTATCTTCTGAAAAGTGGGCCGTTGTGTATCCAAACTTAAAAGATGTGATGTAGCAGTGTATGGACTATTCCGCACACACTTGATGACACTGAGACGGAAACATCACATCAGATGATGGCAGAAATCTGCAAGGGAGGTAACTGTGTAAGAGCTGGCATTCAGCAAAGTGACCATGCTTTTTTCGTATGGGACAGATGTTATTGGGGCACGCCCAAAGTAATTTTGCCCCAGTTTCATTAGAAAGAGAAGAGGCCAAACATGGCTGTCAGACGCTGCACCTGTAAAGCAGGCAGTTGATGTTCTGATCATGATCCAGGTGTGCACGTCAAATCAGATTTGACCTTCTAACTTGATTATTTGGCCAATAGACTAGAAAAGGTGACTCTGTTTGCAACAGAAAGACATAAGTTATCTTCCCCTATTTACCCCCTCCCTCCCCTTCTCCATCAGTCAAATTAACAGTTCAATCAGAGAGAGAAAAATCATGTGACAAGTAGTGAGATTTTGGTCTTCTTAGTCCGTCTCATGTCATGCGTGAAACGAAGGTCGACTGAAAGTGCTGACCTGTCACATCGCATAGCATTGCTAGCTTTATTTTGGAATACTTCACTGAAAATGTCACATTGCTACATTTTGTGTCCAATTTGTCTTAGCTTTGAAAGTACTGACTAAGGTAATTATCAGTTATTTTGCATATTTTCAGTATTTTGTTTTAATTGAATGATATTTTGTTTGTATATTTATTCTTTTATTTCATTGAAAGGCAAAAAAAAATAAAAAGGAAGAAGGAAGCCTTTGTTAGATTATTTGAAACCCCCCCCCCCCCCCCCCCCCCCCTCCAAATGTGATACTTCAATGAGTGGTATTTTTCTTTCTTCTTCTTTTAACTTACTTCCAGACGTTGCACCCCCCCCCCCCCCCCCCACCCCCCCCCCCCCCCCTCTGTCTCCACTCCCCCTTCCTCCCTCTTCCTTCCACACCAATCATTGTTGTTATTTGCCAGTCTGTTCTTCAACTGTTACTTTGTGTGTTTGTCCTTAAACAAGATTAGCGAGAAAAAAAAAGCCCTGCTGGACGCTGATGGTAACAAAACTTACTGGAAAGGTCATAGATGGCCAAAGACAGACCCATTAATGTTGTTGGGGTGGGAGGTGGTAGATGGCCCATAGACAGACCCATTAATGTTTATGGCCCATAGACAGACCCATTAATGTTGGTTTGGGGTGATAAATGGCCCAAAGACAGACCCATTAATGTTGGTGGGGTGGGGATGATGAATGGCCCATAGACAGACCCATTAATGTTGGTTGGGGTGGGGGTGATGAATGGCCCAAAGACAGACCCATTAATGTTGGTTGGGGTGGGGATGATAAATGGCCCATAGACAGACCCATTAATGTTGGTTGGGGTGGGGATGATAAATGGCCCAAGATAGACCCATTAATGTTGGTTGGGGTGGGGATGATGAATGGCCCAAAGACAGACCCATTAATGTTGGTTGGGGTGGGGATGATAAATGGCCCAAAGACAGACCCATTAATGTTGGTTGGGGTGATAAATGGCCCAAAAGACAGACCCATTAATGTTGGTTGGGGTGGGGTGATAATGGCCCAAAGACAGACCCATTAATGTTGGCTGGGGTGGGGATGATGAATGGCCCAAAGACAGACCCATTAATGTTGGTTGGGGTGGGGATGATGAATGGCCCAAAGACAGACCCATTAATGTTGGTGGGGTGGGGTGATGAATGGCCCAAAGACAGACCCATTAATGTTGGTTGGGGTGGGGATGATAATGGCCCATAGACAGACCCATTAATGTTGGTGGGGTGGGGATGATGAATGGCCCAAAGACAGACCCATTAATGTTGGTTGGGGTGGGGATGATGAATGGCCCAAAGACAGACCCATTAATGTTGGTTGGGGTGGGGATGATGAATGGCCCAAAGACAGACCCATTAATGTTGGTTGGGGTGGGGTGATGAATGGCCCAAAGACAGACCCATTAATGTTGGTTGGGGTGGGGTGATAATGGCCCAAAGACAGACCCATTAATGTTGGTTGGGGTGGGGGTGATGAATGGCCCAAAGACAGACCCATTAATGTTGGTTGGGGTGGGGATGATGGATGGCCCAAAGACAGACCCATTAATGTTGGTTGGGGTGGGGATGATGGATGGTCCAAAGACAGACCCATTAATGTTGGTTGGGGTGGGGGTGATAATGGCCCAAAGACAGACCCATTAATGTTGGTTGGGGGGTGATAAATGGCCCATAGACAGACCCATTAATGTTGGTTGGGGTGATAAATGGCCCAAAGACAGACCCATTAATGTTGGTTGGGGTGGGGATGATAAATGGTCCCAAAGACAGACCCATTAATGTTGGTTGGGGTGGGGGTGATAAATGGCCCAAAGACAGACCCATTAATGTTGGTTGGGGTGATAATGGCCAAGACGACCCATTAATGTTGGTTGGGTGGATGATGAATGGCCCAAAGACAGACCCATTAATGTTGGCTGGGGTGGGGATGATGAATGGCCCAAAGACAGACCCATTAATGTTGGTTGGGGTGGGGGTGATGAATGGCCCAAAGACAGACCCATTAATGTTGGTTGGGGTGGGGGTGATAAATGGCCCAAAGACAGACCCATTAATGTTGGTTGGTGGGGGATGATGAATGGCCCAAAGAAGACCCATTAATGTTGTTGGGGTGGGGATGATAATGGCCCATAGACAGACCCATTAATGTTGGTTGGGGTGGGGGTGATGAATGGCCCAAAGACAGACCCATTAATGTTGGTTGGGGTGGGGTGATGAATGGCCCAAAGACAGACCCATTAATGTTGGTTGGGGTGGGGATGATAGATGGCCCAAAGACAGACCCATTAATGTTGGTTGGGGTGGGGATGATGAATGGCCCAAAGACAGACCCATTAATGTTGGTTGGGGTGGGGTGATAAATGGCCCAAAGATAGACCCATTAATGTTGGTTGGGGTGGGGATGATGAATGGCCCAAAGATAGACCCATTAATGTTGGTTGGGGTGGGGATGATGAATGGCCCAAAGACAGACCCATTAATGTTGGTTGGGGTGGGGATGATGAATGGCCCAAAGACAGACCCATTAATGTTGGTTGGGGTGGGGATGATGAATGGCCCAAAGACAGACCCATTAATGTTGGTGGGGTGGGATGATGAATGGCCCAAAGACAGACCCATTAATGTTGGTTGGGGTGGGGTGATAAATGGCCCAAAGACAGACCCATTAATGTTGGTTGGGGTGGGGATGATGAATGGCCCAAAGACAGACCCATTAATGTTGGTTGGGGTGGGGATGATGAATGGCCCAAAGACAGACCCATTAATGTTGGTTGGGGTGGGGTGATAATGGCCCAAAGACTAGACCCATTAATGTTGGTTGGGGTGGGGATGATGAATGGCCCATAGACAGACCCATTAATGTTGGTTGGGGGTGGGGATGATGATGGCCCAAAGATAGACCCATTAATGTTGGTGAGGTGGGGATGATAGTATGGCCCAAAGATAGACCCATTAATGTTGGTTGGGGTGGGGGATGAGATGGCCCAAAGATAGACCCATTAATGTTGGTGAGGTGGGGATGATAGTTGGCCCAAAGATAGACCCATTAATGTTGGTGAGGTGGGGATGATATTTGGCCCAAAGATAGACCCATTAATGTTGGTGGTGGGGGTGATGATAGTGGCCCAAAGATAGACCCATTAATGTTGGTTGGGTGGGGATGATGTTGGCCCAAAGATAGACCCATTAATGTTGGAGTTGGGTGGGGGTGATAATGGCCCAAAGAAGACCCATTAATGTGGTTGGGGTGGGGATGATAATGGCCCAAAGATAGACCCATTAATGTTGGTGTGGGGGGATGATGAATGGCCCAAAGACAGACCCATTAATGTTGGTGGTGGGGGATGATAGTGGCCCAAAGATAGACCCATTAATGTTGGTGAGGATGGGGATGATAAAGTTGGCCCAAAGAAAGACCCATTAATGTTGGTGGGTGGGGATGATAATGGCCCAAAGATAGACCCATTAATGTTGGTGGGGTGGGGTGGTATGATTGGCCCAAAGATAGACCCACTAATGTTGGTTGAGGATGGGGATGATAGTTGGCCCAAAGATAGACCCATTAATGTTGGTGGAGGTGGGGATGATAGTTGGCCCAAAGATAGACCCATTATATTTGGCGAGGGTGGGGGATGATAGTTGGCCCAAAGACTAGACCCATTAATGTTGGTGGGGTGAGGATGGAGTATGGCCCAAAGATAGACCCATTAATGTTGGTTGGGATGGGGATGATAGTGGCCCAAAGATAGACCCATTAATGTTGGTGAGGGTGAGGGATGGTAGTTGGCCCAAAGATAGACCCATTAATGTTGGTTGGGTGGGGATGATGTTGGCCCAAAGAAGACCCATTAATGTTGGTGGGGTGGGGATGGTAGTATGGCCCAAAGATAGACCCATTAATGTTGGTTGGGGTGGGGTGATGATGGCCCAAAGACAGACCCATTAATGTTGGTTGAGGGGATGATAGATGGCCCAAAGACAGACCCATTAATGTTGGTTGGTGGGATGATAGATGGCCCAAAGACTGACCCATTAAGGTTGGTGGTGGGTGTGTGAGGATGATAGATGGCCCAAAGAAGACCCATTAATGTTGGTGGGGTGGGTGTAGTGGCCAGAAGACCCTAATGTTGTGGGTGAGTGGTATGGCCCCAAAGACAGACCCATTAATGTTGGTTGGGGGTGGGGGTGATAGTACGGCCCAAAGACTGACCCATTAATGTTGATGGGGGTTGGGGTGATAGATGGCCCAAAATAGACCCATAATGTTGGTCAGGTGGGGATGATAGTTGGCCCAAGATAGACCCATTAATGTGTTGGGGGGGGTGTAATGGCCCAAAGATAGACCCATTAATGTTGGTGAGGATGGGGATGATAGTTGGCCCAAAGATAGACCCATTAATGTTGGTGAGGTGGGGGTGATAGTGGCCCAAAGATAGACCCATTAATTTGGCGAGGGTGGGGATGATAGTTGGCCCAAAGATAGACCCATTAATGTTGGTGAGGTGAGGATGGTAGTTGGCCCAAGATGACCATAATGTTGGTGAGGGTGAGGATGTAGTTGGCCCAAAGATAGACCCATTAATGTTGGTGAGGGTGGGATGGTAGTTGGCCGAAAGATAACCCATTAATGTCGGTTGGGGGGGATGTAGTTGGCCCAAAGATAGACCCACTAATGTTGAGGATGGGGATGATAGTTGGCCCAAAGATAGACCCATTAATGCTGGTGAGGGTGGGGATGATAATTGGCCCAAAGATAGACCCATTAATGTTGGTGGGATGGGGATGAATAGTTGGCCCAAAGATAGACCCATAATGTTGGTGAGGATGGGGATGATAGTTGGCCCAAAGATAGACCCATAATGTTGGTGAGGATGGGGATGATAGTTGGCCCAAAGATAGACCCATTAATGTTGGAGGGTGAGGATGGTAGTTGGCCCAAAGATAGACCCACTAATGTTGGTCAGATGGGGTGATAGTTGGCCCAAAGATAGACCCATTAATGTTGGTGAAGGGGGATGATAGTTGGCCCAAAGATAGACCCATTAATATTGGCGAGGGTGGGGATGATAGTTGGCCCAAAGATAGACCCATTAATGTTGGTGAGGGTGAGGATGGTAGTTGGCCCAAAGATAGACCCACAATGTTGGTGGGGATGGGATGATAGTTGGCCAAAGATAAACCCATTAATGTTGGTGAGGGTGAGGATGGTAGTTGGCCCAAAGATAGACCCATTAATGTTGGTTGGGTGGGGATGATAGTTGGCCCAAAGATAGACCCATTAATGTTGGTGAGGGTGAGGATGGTAGTTGGCCCAAAGAAGACCCATTAATGTTGGTTGGGGTGGGGGTGATAGATGGCCCAAAGACAGACCCATTAATGTTGGTAGGGATGATAGATGGCCCAAAGACAGACCCATTAATGTTGGTAGGGATGATAGATGGCCCAAAGACTGACCCATTAATGTTGGTGGGGTGGGGATGATAGATGGCCCAAAGATAGACCCATTAATGTTGGTAGGGGTTGGGGTGTGATAGATGGCCCAAAGACAGACCCATTAATGTTGGTGTGGGGTGGGGGTGATGATAGATGCCCCAAAGACAGGCCCATTAATGTTGGTTGGGGGTGGGGGGTGATAGACGGCCCAAAGACTGACCCATTAATGTTGATGGGGGGTGGGGGTGATAGATGGCCCAAAAATAGACCCATTAATGTTGGTAGGGGGTGATAGATGGCCCAAAACAGAACCATTAATGTTGGTGGGGGTGGGGAAGAAAGGGAAGACCCAAGTTCTGTGTGACCAGGGCCCAGGTCAGCACTGTCTTGAGTCCATCTCATTACCTTTGTTTTCTTTGTCCATCTTTCCCACCATCATTCTTTATCCTGCTCTTTCCATTCCCACTTTCAGCCATACCACTCTGATCAAGAGAGAGAACTCCTGTCACACTTCCTACTTGCCTAACTCTCTTGCTATTCAGTGAGCTAAGCTTCTGTTGTTGTTTTTATTTCCCCTTGTCATTGTCGACTGTTTTTGTCTGTCACTTTTCAAGCGTTTTGCTGATATGAGACCTTTGGGTGGAAACGTATTGTTTCATGCCTTGTCTGTGGAGGTAGGTATGAGATGTGAAGGTGCTGGGTTGATTTCTTCCTTGTGGTAGTGAGTGCACTTGATGTGACCGCAGGCAGGCAGCATCGGTGGACACTGACCAATGAACAGAAGGCGCCGCTGACCGCCGAAGACCTTAAAGCTGCCACTAAGCATGTCTCACCCAGCGCCATGAGAGAAGTGCAGTTTGAAGTGCCACAGGTGGTGTTGTGTTTCCTGGTGTGTGTGCTTTGTGTTGTGGTTTGGTGTCTCATTGTCTCTGTGTGTGTGTAAATGTGAAGAAGGAATAGGATTTGGTCATTTGAGTGAAATATTTATTGTTTTTGTGCTTGTTTGTTTACCTGAAGTTTGGAGCGCAGGGTTAGCACTCATCACTCTTGCTGTGACATGGTTTGATCTTTCTCATATTTTTTTTTACCTACACACAGAAGAGTTTATGAAAGTCCCTCCAACCACTGACATCATTATTTGTGGTGTATTGGGAAACTGTTTCAGTGTGTTGTGTTGATGATGTGTTCAGGTTGTCTGTGTTATGTTCATGCTGTGATCAGTTCACTGTGTTTTGTATCCATGGTGTGTTCAGTTCACTGTGTTATGTCGATGGTGTGTTCAGTTCACTGTGTTATGTCGATGGTGTGTTCAGTTCAGTTGTATGTCTAGTGTTCAGTTACTGTGTGGTGTGTGTTCAGTTCAGTGTGTTATGTCGATGGTGTGTTCAGTTCACTGTGTTATGTCAAAGGTGTGTTCAGTTCAGTGTGTTATGTCGGTGGTGTGTTCAGTTCACTGTGTTATGTCAATGGTGTGTTCAGTTCAGTGTGTTATGTCGATGGTGTGTTCAGTTCACTGTGTTATGTCAATGGTGTGTGTTCAGTTCACTGTGTTATGTCGATGGTGTGTTCAGTTCACTGTGTTATGTCGATGGTGTGTTCAGTTCACTGTGTTATGTCGATGGTGTGTTCAGTTCACTGTGTCATGTCAGTGGTGTGTTCAGTTCAGTGTGTTATGTCGGTGGTGTGTTCAGTTCACGTGTGTATGTCGATGGTGTGTTCAGTTCAGTGTGTTATGTCGTGGTGTGTTCAGTTCATGTGTGTTATGTCGATGTGTGTGTTCAGTTCACTTATTATGTCGTGGTGTATTCAGTTCACTGTGTTATGTCAGTGGTGTGTTCAGTTCACTGTGTCATGTTGATGGTGTGTTCTGTTCACTGTGTTATGTCGATGGTGTGTTCAGTTCACTGTTTATGTCATGTGTGTCCAGTTCACTGTGTTATAGTCCATGATGTGTTCAGTTCACTGTGTATGTTGATGGTGTGTGCAGTTCACTGTGCAATGTCTGTAATGTGTTCAATTATTGTATTATGTCCATAGTGTGTTCAGTTCACTGTGTTTTATCCACGGTGTGTTCAGTTCACTGTGTCATGTCGTGGTGTGTTCAGTTCACTGTGTCAATGTCAATGTGTTCAGTTCACTGTGTCATGTCATGGTGTGTTCAGTTCACTGTGTTCATATCCAGGTGTGTTCAGTTCACTGTGTAATGTTGTTAGTTCACTGTTAGTCTGTGTGTTCAGTTCACTGTGTCATGTCAATGGTGTGTTCAGTTCACTGTGTTATATCAGTGGTGTGTTCAGTTCACTGTGTTATATCATGGTGTGTTCAGTTCACTGTGTTAATCAATGTGTTCATTCATTGTTTATCCATGTGTGTTCAGTTCACTGTGTTATATCATGGTGTGTTCAGTTCACTGTGTTTTTCCATGTGTGTTCAGTTCACTGTGTTTTATCCATGGTGGTGTTCAGTTCACTGTGTTTTATCCATGGATGTGTTCAGTTCACTGTTTTGTGTCAATGGTGTTTTGTTCAGTTCATTGTTTCATGGTGTGTTCGTTCAGTTTTTCACGTGTATTTAGGTTCAGTACATGTGTTGTCCATGGTGTGTTCAGTTCACTGTTTTGTGTCAACGGTGTATTTAGGTTCGCTACATTGTGTCCATGGTGTGTTCAGTTCACTGTTTTGTGTCAACGGTGTATTTAGGTTCGCTACATTGTGTCCATGGTGTGTTCAGTTCACTTTGGTCACGTGTTTTATCCATGCATGTGTGTGTTCAGTTTCACCTGTTTTGTGTCAACGGTGTATTTAGGTTCGCTACATTGTGTCCATGGTGTGTTCAGTTCACTGTTTTGTGTCAAATGTGTATTTAGGTTCACTACATTGTGTCCATGGTGTGTTAAGTTCATTGTTTTGTGTCAATGGTGTATTTAGGTTCACTACATTGTGTCCATGGTGTGTTCAGTTCACTGTTTTGTGTCAACGGTGTATTTAGGTTAGCTACATTGTGTCCATGGTGTGTTGAGGCTTACTATGTTGTACCCATTGTGTGTTTAGGGTCATCATGTTGTATTAGTGGTGTGTTCAAGTTCATTGTGTTATGTGTGTTCAGGTTCACCCTGTTGTATTAGTGGTGTGTTCAAGTTCATTGTGTTGTGTGTGTTCAGGTTCACTCTGTTGTATTAGTGGTGTGTTCAGGTTCATTGTGTTATGTGTATTCAGATTCACCCTGTTGTATTAGTGGTGTGTTCAAGTTCATTGTGTTCTGTGTGTTCAGGTTCACCATGTTGTATTAGTGGTGTGTTCAAGTTCATTGTGTTATGTGTGTTCAAGTTCACCATGTTGTATTAGTGGTGTGTTCAAGTTCATTATGTCGTACCTGTGGTGTGTTCAAGTTCACCATGTTGTATTAGTGGTGTGTTCAAGTTCACCATGTTGTATTAGTGGTGTGTTCAAGTTCATTGTGTCATACCTGTGGTGTGTTCAAGTTCACCATGTTGTATTAGTGGTGTGTTCAGTTCATTGTGTTATACCTGTGGTGTGTTCAGGTTCACCATGTTCTACTAGCGATGTGTTCAAGCTCACTGTGTTGTACCTGTGGTGTGCTCAGGTCCAGTGGTCGGACATAGGAGGTCAGGAGGAGGTCAAACTCAAGCTACGTCAAGCGGTGGAGTGGCCTCTGACCCACCCAGAGGCGTTCAGTCGGCTGGGCATCATGCCCCCTGCTGGCTGCCTGCTGTATGGCCCTCCGGGCTGCTCCAAGACCATGCTGGCCAAGGCCCTGGCCACCGAGAGCGGCCTCAACTTCCTGGCCGTCAAGGTAACCAGGCGGCAGACGCTGCCACCTCTTTGCTGCTGTGAAGGTCACTGCTGTCGGTGAAAGCTCTGGTTGTTTGAATGGGATGCTCTGTCGGTGCTAAAATTTCACAGGATGATAGGACTCAAGGCAAAGGGTGTTGATATCAGGTCAGCAGATAAGAAATGCAAATAGTTGTCATCATATAAACATATCACAAGTTGTATGACACACCGGGCAGCAATTACAAAAATTGTGTGTATAACAAAAAGGTACTTTTTTCAGCACTTTTCATGAATTATTCTTGTTGGGTTACATATTCTATGTCAGTTATGAGACACACACTCGATTTTATGAAGGAAGGAATGGTGGTTAGAACAGTGAAATTAGTGTTTATTTAAGTCGTAATTACTTTCGTGGTTGTGTTACTGAAAATTGATGCAGCTCAAAGACATTAAAGTGAAGCTGGTTATAACACTATTATTGTTGAATATAATATTGATATGACTTTCTTCCCCTGAAGTCTTGTTTTCCGTGCCATCCTTCCTCCCCTCCCCCCCACCAACACCTCCCCTCCATCCCCTTTTTCTTCCACCCCCCACATATCTTAACTGATCTAGGCCCATTTCAGGGTCCCGAGTTGTTTGAGAAGTATGTTGGGGAATCGGAGCGTGCTGTACGGGAGATTTTCCGCAAGGCCAGGGCTGCAGCGCCCTCTATCATTTTCTTTGATGAAATCGACAGCCTGGCGGTGGAGAGGGGCAGGTAAGTCTGGGGTTTCTGTCTTGTGCCCCTTGCTTTGCACCTCAGGTCCTGACTCACCGTGTTGTGTGTCGGGAGTTGTGTGGTGATCTCATGTCCATGTCTGTCTAGTTTATCAAGGCACTGCCTGTGCCTCACTGATTGCATGTTCTGTCAAATCTTTTTGTGCGTCAAGTCTTGTACCTTTGTGTCTTGTGCTTTTGGGGCAAGCCTTTACCTGTGACCTGGATTATCACTATACATTTTTACCGTTATGTCCTGTTTTGTTTTGGTTTGGTTTGGGTTCAAAGTGAGGTGACTGCAGGTGGAAATTGAAACAAATTGAAAAAAAAAAAAAATTCTGCCAACCAAAAGGGACAAACAAAATACAAGACAAAACACGACGGTGAAAATGAAGAACAAGCAATTACAAATCTCAAATTGTTCTTTGTTTTCATTGTCTTGAATGTTGTTTATTTTGCCTGAAGAAGACGAAGAGGTCAAATGTGTCATGTTTTGTCTTCTAATTTGTTTGTCCTTTTTGGCAGATAGAATAATGATAATTTTTCTCTTAAATTTGTTTTGTTTTGTTTTGTTTTTGTGCAAGCTTTTACCCTTAATCTGGATTATTACTGAGATCTTTGTTTCGTTATGAATTGTGTTTTTGTGCAAGCTTCCTATTAATTAGGTCTTGGTTTTGTCATGTGCATGAGTGGCCAGTTTACATTTTGTTGTGATCCAGGCTTTTTTTCTTTTGTTTTGTTTGAATCTATTTCAGTTGGGTTTTTTTTTTTTAACCAGAATTATGTTGCCTGTCTTCCATCCATATGGTGTCTGCATGTCCTCAACTTTTGCTCCCAAGTTTCATGAAAAATTATGTGTATCTCTTAAGTCTGAACTTGATTCAGAAACATTGATGATTCCTGAGATGATGTGAATGGTGGTGGTGTGTGTTGATATGAATGGTGGTGTATGTTGATGTGAGTGGTGGTGTGTGTTGATATGAATGGTGGTGTGTGTTGATGTGAATGGTGATGGTGTGTGTTGATGTGAATGGTGGTGTGTGTTGATGTGAATGGTGGTGGTGTGTGTTGATGCATGGGTGAAACTTCTTCAGTCTGAGGATGGAATCCGTTTTATGAAATAATTCGAGACGGAATTTTCCGTTTTTCGTAAATCTGAAAGAAAAAAAAAAAAAAATTTCAAAACAGTCTCTAAAATTGCGCAAATTACGTATCGAGTGCGTCTTACCATAAAACGGAAGTGCCGAATCGGAAGTACTCTTTATTTTAGGGAACAAAGATAAAGCACCATTTGCCGAAATCTAGATTTCGAGTTTGGAGTTCGTTGGAAACCGTGAGAATGTCCTGTCTTAAAGAAGGCAATTCAGTTGAGGAGATCGACACTGGCATCACTAATAAGTGGCGATGGGCTTGGCTGAACAAAGTAGATGATGAAAAATGACAACATCATGTTTGGTAAACAAGTTGGGTATTTTTTGCTCCCATAAGAAAACCTAACACAGAGTAACTTTTATTCAAGACTGGCACAGCCTTTTAAACTTGAATAAAGTCAGACAAATACATAGACGAACAATCTAATAGTGGGGGAAAAAACAAGCGCAGGCCAACAACTGAACTATCTTCATAGTAATGACTTGGCAAAGATTTGGACTTAAGGAGGGGGGGTAATTTGAAGATGGAGAAACTGGGAACATGAAATTAAGAAAATATGTTACAGATATGAAAACTCTTCACTAGCTACATAAGGGAACCATCGCAATCTCTTTTGAAGGCAGATATATTTGTATTGCCTGCTCCGAGGCCTTTCGTCCGCTGGGTCGGACTCATCAGGGAGACACGGCTGGTTGTGTCTGCGCTCCTGGCGTCAAATAGAGACACACCACAGTCCATAATACTGTGGTGTTCTCACCACCAAGAGTGCAAAAAAGAATCCAATAGCACTCCCAAAGCAGCCAGCGAAGAGTAGTAACTTTTTTCCTCCCCACACTTTCGTTTGGTTTCATTTACTACTCTTCGCTGGCTGCTTTGGGAGTGCTATTGGATTCTTTTTTGCACTCTTGGTGGTGAGAACACCACAGTATTATGGACTGTGGTGTGTCTGCCTTCAAAAGAGATTGCGATGGTTCCCTTATGCAGCTAGTGAAGAGTTTTCATATCTGTAACATATTTTCTTAATTTCATGTTCCCAGTTTCTCCATCTTCAAATTACCCCCCCCCTCCTTAAGTCCAAATCTTTGCCAAGTCATTACTATGAAGATAGTTCAGTTGTTGGCCTGCGCTTGTTTTTTCCCCCACTATTAGATTGTTCGTCTATGTATTTGTCTGACTTTATTCAAGTTTAAAAGGCTGTGCCAGTCTTGAATAAAAGTTACTCTGTGTTAGGTTTTCTTATGGGAGCAAAAAATACCCAACTTGTTTACTGTTTATCGTTTACTGTTCCCTGCCTCATTTCATTTCCGATCATGTTTGGTGTTTTTAAATGAACAAACCTGGTGTAGCGTTTTGCCGCGTGTGCAACTCAGACCTCAAGTATGGATCCAATGGAAAATCTCAGCTAGCAAAGCATGCCAGAAGTCCGGACCATATTAAAAGCATGAAGGTAAGAATTTCAGTAAAATCTTTTTCAGCAGCCCTATATGCCCCCCCCCCCCCCCCTTCCCACCTAGTGACACACGCACACGTACGCACACACACGCACAAAGATGGATGTAAGGCAGAGAGAGAGACGTAATAGTATGAAAAAAAATTTAAAGAAAGAAAAAAAAATTAGAAAAATAAATGTGAGGGTTAGTTTTCTGGAAAAAGGATGGGGAAAACTACTAAAGGTTCTATTTCTTCCGTCTAATAAAATGGGTTAGTTTTGGAAGTACAGTGGAAACTCTATTAAGACCTTAGAAAATGCACATGTTTGTGATCTTAACATGAAACATGGATATTTTTTAAAAAGAAGATAAGAAGATAGGTAATTTAACAGACAGTTTGATGGAACCGTCACAGAATTTAGAGTCACGTTAGAGAGGAAGTCTTATTAGGGAGGATCTAAATAGAGAGGTTTCACTGCACTGTATTTAACACACACCAAAAAAAACAACCCCGAAAAAACAAAAACAAAAACCACTTCGTGTATGGGAAACTGTCATATAAGCAATAAATATGTTTCAAACAAGGCCTCAATTCCAAATTTCCTTTCACTAGAGGCCACGAAAACTCTGAATTTTTCAAAAAATCAATTTCGGCCGGGGGACTTTGCCCCCCTGAACCCCCACCAGGGGTGCTGCCCCTGGACCCCGCCAGGGGCCTAGATGGCCCCTGGACCCCTACCTTTCAGTTTTTCAATTTTTTTTTCCAGTTTCACCCATGTTGATGTGAATGGTGGTGTGTGTTGATGTGAATGGTGGTGGTGTATGTTGATGTGAATGGTGGTGGTGTGTGTTGATGTGAATGGTGGTGTGTGGTGTGCTCCAGCGACGTGGAACAGACTGCCAGACTGTCTAAGACATTCAGATTCTATCTCTTCTTTCAAGTCTAAACTTAAAACCCATCTCTTTTCTCATAATTAGTCAATGCTGTGGGAGAGGGGGGGGGGGGGGTGTACAACCTAACTCATAGCCGTCTGGGCCTTTTCAAATGTAGCGTATGTGTATGTTCTCTATTATATGTATTTGTTGTATGATTGAACGTTATAGGATTAAGTTTTTGTAGTGATATTTGAAGAATAAGTGAATGTCACATTGTAGGATTAGTTAGTTATTGTAGTAATAGTATTTGTAGTTGGGTGTAAGGTGTATTATTGTATATGAGAAGGGTGAATGTAGTATGACTTTGTAAAGCGCTTAGAGAAATTCGTTTGATTAAGCGCTATATAAGAAATCATTATTATTATTATTATTATTATGTGAATGGGTGGTTTGATGTGAATGGTGGTTGTGTTGATGTGAATGGTGTGGTGTGTTGAGTGAATGGGTGGTGTGTGTATGTGAATTGGTGGTGTGTGTTGATGTGAATTGGTGTGTGTTTGATGTGTGTGTTGTGGAATGGTGGTGTGTGTTGATGTGAATGGGTGTGTGTTGAGTGAATGGTGGTGTGTTGATGTGAATGGTGGGGGGTTTTGTGTGATTGGTGGTTGTTGATGGTGGTGGTGTGTTGATGTGAGTGGTGGTGTGTTGATGGTGTGTGGATGTAAGGTGGTGTTTGTGTGATGGTGGTGGGTGTTGAATGTGAATGGTGGTGTTTTGTGTGATGTGATGGTGTGTGTGTTGATGTGTGTGAGATGGTGGTGGTGTGTTGATGTGAGTGGTGTGGTGTGTTGATGTGAGGTGGTTGGTGGTTGTGTTGAGTGATGGTGTGGTGTGTTGATGTGAATGGTGGTGTGTGTTGATGTGAATGGGGTGGTGTTAGTGATGTGTGAATTGATGGTGGTGGTGATGTTGATGGATGGTGGGTATGTTGATGTGAATGGGGTGTGTTGATGTGATGTGGTTGTTGATGTGAATGGTGGTGTATGTGATGTGAAGTGGTGTGTGATGGAATGGTGTTGTGTTGTTGATGTGAATGGTGTGGTGTTGTGAGTGAATGGTGGTGTGTGTTGATGTGAATGGGGTGGTTATGTTGATGTGAATGGTGGTGTGTGTTGATGTGAATGGTGGTGGTGAGTTGATGGAATGGGGTGTGTTGATGTGATGGGTGTGTGTTGATGTGATGGTGGTGGTATGTTGATGTGTATGGGGTGGGATGTTGTGGAGGGGTGGTGTTGTTGATGTAAATGGTGGTGTGTGTTGATGTGAATGGTGGTGTGTGTTGTGATGTGAATGGTGGTGGTGTGTTGATGTGATGGTATGGTGTGTGTTGTGTGTGGGGTGGTGTTGTTGATGTGTGGTGGGTGTGTGATGGATGGTGGTGTGTGTTGATGGAATGGTGGTGTGTGTGTTGAGGTGGGGTGTGTGATGTGAATGGGTGGTGTGTGATGTGAATGTGGTGGTGTGTGGTGTGGTTGATGTGATGGTGGTGGTGTGTGATGGGGTGTGTGGTGGTGGTGTGTTGATGTGAATGGTGGTGGTGTGTTGATGTGAGTGGTGGGTTGTGGGGTGTGTGTTGTGGATGGTGGTGTGTTGATGTGAGTGTGTGGGTGGTGTGTTGATGTGATGGGGTGGTTGGTGTGTGTGTGAGTGATGGGTGGTGGTGTGGTTGTGGTGGTGTGTGTGAGTGGTGGTTGTTGATGTGTGTGGTGGTGTGTTGATGTGAATGGTGGTGGTGTGTGTGTGATGTGAATGGTGGTGGTGTTGTGTTGTGGTGAGTGAGTGGTGTGTGTGTTGATGTGAATGGTGGTGGTGGTGATGTGGGGGGATGATGTGAGTTTGGTTGGGTGTGTGTGTGGATGGTTGTGTGTGATGGTGTGTTGTTGTGTGATGGTGGTGGTGTGTGATGATGGTGTGTGGTGTGAGTGATGTGTGTGTGATGTAAAGGGGTGGTGGTTGTGGTGTTGGATTGGTGGAATGGTGGTGTGTGTGTTGGATTGAATGGTGGTGGTGTGTTGATGTGAATGTGTTGTGATGGTGTGTGTTGTGTGTGAATGGTTGTATGTGTTGATGTGAATGGTGTGTTGGGGGGGGGGTGTGGTGGGTGTTGTGATGTGTGTGGTGGTGGTGTATGTGTGATGTGAATGGTTGTGTATATGTGTTGATGTGAATGGTGGTGTGTTGTGTGTGTTGTGATGTGCATATGTGTTGTGTGAATGGTAGCAATATGTGTTGATGTGATGGTAGCAATAGTGTTGATGTGAATGGTGGTGGTGTATGTGATGTGAATGGTAGATATGTGTTGATGTGGGTGGTGGTGTGTGTGTTGATGTGAATGGTGCAATGTGTTGATGTAAATAGTGGTGATGTATGTCCATGTGGATGGGGGTGGTGTGTGTTGATGTGGATGATGGGCATGTATGTTGAGTGGGTGGTGGATGATGTGTGTTGATGTGGTGATGGTGATATGTGTTGATGTGGTGATGGTGAATGTGTTGATGTGGGTGATGGTGGTATGGTTGATGTGGTGATGGTGATATGTTTTGATGTGGGTGATGGTGATATGTGTTGATGTGTGGGTATTGATGTCATGTCAGGAGCGGGGGAGGGAACAATGTGGCAGACCGGGTGTTGACCCAGCTGCTGACGGGAATGGATGGCGTGGTGAAGCTGCAGGGGGTCACCATTGTGGCTGCCACCAATCGTCCCGACATGATCGACCAGGTAGGGTACAGCAAGTAACTGCAGGGTACAGCAGGTACATCAGGGGAGAACAGGTACATCAGAGTAGATCAGGTAATGAGTAGATCCGGTAACATCAGAGTAGATCAGGTAATGAGTAGATCATATAACATCAGAGCAGATCAGGTAAAGGGTAGATCATATAACATCAGAGTAGATCAGGTAAAGAGTAGATCATATAACATCAGAGTAGATCAGGTAATGAGTAGATCTGGTAACATCAGAGTAGATCAGGTAATGAGTAGATCAGGTAACATCAGAGTAGATCAGGTAGCGAGTAGGTCAGGTAACATCAGAGTAGATCAGGTAATGAGTAGATCAGATAACTTCCGAGTAGATCAGGTAACGAGTAGGTCAGGTAACATCAGAGTAGATCAGGTAATGCATAGATCACGTAACAGAGTAGATCAGATAATGTCAGTGTAGATCACATAGATTAGGTGATACCAGGGCAAATCGTGTAACATCAGGATAGATAACAGGATGTCAAGGTAGATCCAAAAGTAACAAAGGTGATAAGATGGTGCGAAGGTAGATGAGATAACATCAAGTAGATCGGTAACTCTGGAGATCAGGTAATGTCCATTAGATTAGGTGTTAGATCGGGTAAATCAGGGTAGATCAGGTAACATCCATATAGATTAGTTGATATCAGGGTAGACTGGGTAACATCAGGGTAGATAACAGGATATCAGTAGATCAAAGTAAGGAAGTAGATAAGATGGTATGAAGATAGATGAGGTAACATCGGGATAGGTAACATCAGGTAGATAAGGTGATGTCATGTAGGTAGGTAACATCAGTGTAATAAGGTGATGTCATGGGAGGTCAGGTAATAGGGTAAACAAGTGATATCAGGATCAGGTCAGGTAACATCAGAGTAGGTAAGGTGATGTCAGGATAGATCAAGTAACATCTGGGTAGTAAAGGTAACATCAGGATAGATCAGTGCAACATTAGAGTAGATGAAGAAACTTCAGTGTAGATCATGTAATATTAGATAGATTGATTACATCAGGATAGACCAGGTAACTTGAGTATAGATTAGGTAACACGAGTAGAGATGGGTAAGAGCGTGAGCACAGATAACATCAAGATACATCACGTAACAGCATTTGTCCAGGTAACATCAAGATAGACATAGATCAAGTAATAGACCGGATGGATATAGGTAAATATGAAGATAGTTCAGGTGACATCAGGATAGATTGTGAAACAGTAAACCAGTACCATATTACTTAAGAGACGAGGTCACAGAGTTGATGATAAAGAGCACTGACCACAGCACAAAAAGATTGGTGAAGGAAACGTGATGACTGGTTGAACTGACGCCATTAACTAATAACAGATTGATAAAACATACAGATAGAAAGATAAGTGACATAACGATCGGACTATGAGTTATTGACACATTCCAGGTAATCATGGATAGTTTGAACCAGGTAAACAGACAAATTGGATCAAAGACTGAAGAGTTAACAGGATGGATAAAAAAACAGTGGAAGTACAGGATATAGTCGCCTTGGCTGACCAGTCACCCTGACAGACATGATGAAGTAACAGGACAGAGAGATGTGCACAGACAGGAGTGATGGGTAACAGACAGAGAGATGTGTCCATGACAGGATGATGAGGTAACAGGACAGAGAGATGTTCCTACAGCAGTGATGAAGGAACAGGACAGAGAGATGTGTCCAGACAGGAGTGATGAGGTAACAGGACAGAGAGATGGTCTGACAGGAGTGATGAGGTAACAGGCGAGAAGATGTGTCCGACAGGAGTGATGAAGTAACAGGACAGAGAGATGTGTCCTGACAGGAGTGATGAGGTAACAGGACAGAGAGATGTGTCCTGACAGGAGTGATGAGGTAACAGGACAGAGAGATGTGTCCTGACAGGAGTGATGAGTAACAGGACAGAGAGATGTGTCCTGACAGGAGTGATGAGGTAACAGGACAGAGAGATGTGTCCTGACAGGAGTGATGAGGTAACAGGACAGAGAGATGTGTCCGACAGGAGTGATGAAGGTAACAGGACAGAGAGATGTGCCTGACAGGAGTGATGAGGTAACAGGACAGAGAGATGTGCCCTGACAGGAGTGATGAAGTAACAGGACAGAGAGATGTGCCCTGACAGGAGTGATGAGGTAACAGGACAGAGAGATGTGCCCTGACAGGAGTGATGAAGTAACAGGACAGAGAGATGTGCCCTGACAGGAGTGATGAGGTAACAGGACAGAGAGATGTGCCCTGACAGGAGTGATGAGGTAACAGGACAGAGAGATGTGCCCTGACAGGAGTGATGAGTAACAGGACAGAGAGATGTGCCTGACAGGAGTGATGAAGTAACAGGACAGAGAGATGTGCCCTGACAGGAGTGATGAGGTAACAGGACAGAGAGATGTGCCCTGACAGGAGTGATGAAGTAACAGGACAGAGAGATGTGCCGACAGGAGTGATGAGTAACAGGACAGAGAGATGTGTCCTGACAGGAGTGATGAGGTAACAGGACAGAGAGACTGTCCGACAGGAGTGATGAAGTAACAGGACAGAGAGATGTGTCCTGACAGGAGTGATGAAGGTAACAGGACAGAGAGATGTGTCCTGACAGGAGTGATGAAGTAACAGGACAGAGAGATGTGTCCTGACAGGAGTGATGAGGTAACAGGACAGAGAGATGTGTGTTGTCCTGACAGGAGTGATGAAGTAACAGGACAGAGAGATGTGTCCTGACAGGAGTGATGAAGGGAACAGGACAGAGAGATGTGTCCTGACAGGAGTGATGAGGTAACAGGACAGAGAGATGTGCCTGACAGGAGTGATGAGGTAACAGGACAGAGAGATGTGTCCTGACAGGAGTGATGAGGTAACAGGACAGAGAGATGTGTCCTGACAGGAGTGATGAGGTAACAGGACAGAGAGATGTGTCCTGACAGGAGTGATGAGGTAACAGGACAGAGAGATGTGTCCTGACAGGAGTGATGAAGTAACAGGACAGAGAGATGTGTCCTGACAGGAGTGATGAGGTAACAGGACAGAGAGATGTGTCCTGACAGGAGTGATGAGGTAACAGGACAGAGAGATGTGTCCTGACAGGAGTGATGAAGTAACAGGACAGAGAGATGTGTCCTGACAGGAGTGATGAGGTAACAGGACAGAGAGATGTGTCTGACAGGAGTGATGAGTAACAGGACAGAGAGATGTGTCCTGACAGGAGTGATGAGTAACAGGACAGAGGATGTGTCCTGACAGGAGTGATGAGGTAACAGACAGAGAGATGTGTCCTGACAGGAGTGATGAGTAACAGGACAGAGGATGTGTCCTGACAGGAGTGATGAGGTAACAGGACAGAGAGATGTGTCCTGACAGGAGTGATGAGTAACAGACAGAGAGATTGTCCTGACAGGAGTGAGAGTACAGGACAGGAGATTGTCCGACAGGAGTGATGAGGTAACAGGACAGAGAGATGTGCCTGACAGGAGTGATGAGGTAACAGGACAGAGAGATGTGCCTGACAGGAGTGATGAGGTAACAGGACAGAGAGATGTGCCTGACAGAGTGATGAAGTAACAGGACAGAGAGATTGTCCTGACAGGAGTGATGAGTAACAGGACAGAGAGATGTGCCTGACAGAGTGATGAGGTAACAGGACAGAGAGATGTGCCCTGACAGGAGTGATGAAGTAACAGGACAGAGAGATGTCCGACAGGAGTGATGAGTAACAGGACAGAGAGATGTGCCTGACAGGAGTGATGAAGTAACAGGACAGAGAGATCTGTCCAGACAGGAGTGATGAAGTAACAGGACAGAGAGATGTGCCCTGACAGGAGTGATGAGTAACAGGACAGAGAGATGTGTCAGACAGGAGTGATGAGGTAACAGGACAGAGAGATCTGTCCAGACAGGAGTGATGAAAGTAACAGGACAGAGAGATTGCCCTGACAGGAGTGATGAGGTAACAGGACAGAGAGATGTGTCCTGACAGGAGTGATGAGTAACAGGACAGAGAGATTGCCATGACAGGAGTGATGAAGTAACAGGACAGAGAGATGTGCCCTGACAGGAGTGATGAAGTAACAGGACAGAGAGATTGTCCAGACAGGAGTGATGAAGTAACAGGACAGAGAGATCTTCCCAGACAGGAGTGATGAAGTAACAGGACAGAGAGATGTGTCCATGACAGGAGTGATGAGTAACAGGACAGAGAGTTGTCCAGACAGGAGTGATGAAGTAACAGGACAGAGAGATGTGTCCAGACAGGAGTGATGAAGTAACAGGACAGAGAGATGTGCCCTGACAGGAGTGATGAAGTAACAGGACAGAGAGATTGTCCAGACAGGAGTGATGAAGTAACAGGACAGAGAGATGTGTCCAGACAGGAGTGATGAAGTAACAGGACAGAGAGATTGTCCAGACAGGAGTGATGAAGTAACAGGACAGAGAGATGTGTCCAGACAGGAGTGATGAAGTAACAGGACAGAGAGATGTGCCTGACAGGAGTGATGAAGTAACAGGACAGAGAGATGTGTCCGACAGGAGTGATGAGAGTAACAGGAAGAGAGATGTGTCCTGACAGGAGTGATGAAGTAACAGGACAGAGAGATCTGCCGACAGGAGTGATGAGTAACAGGACAGAGAGATGTCCGACAGGAGTGATGAAGTAATAGACAGAGAGATTGTCCGACAGGAGTGATGAAGTAACAGGACAGAGAGATCTGTCCAGACAGGAGTGATGAAGTAACAGGACAGAGAGATGTGCCTGACAGGAGTGATGAGAGTAACAGGACAGAGAGATCTGTCCAGACAGGAGTGATGAAGTAACAGGACAGAGAGATTGTCCGACAGGAGTGATGAAGTAACAGGACAGAGAGATGTGTCCTGACAGGAGTGATGAAGTAACAGGACAGAGAGATCTGTCCAGACAGGAGTGATGAAGTAACAGGACAGAGAGATGTGTCCTGACAGGAGTGATGAGGTAACAGGACAGAGAGATGTGTCCAGACAGGAGTGATGAGTAACAGGACAGAGAGATGTGCCTGACAGGAGTGATGAAGTAACAGGACAGAGAGATGTGTCCTGACAGGAGTGATGAGGTAACAGGACAGAGAGATCTGTCCGACAGGAGTGATGAAGTAACAGGACAGAGAGATGTGTCCTGACAGAGTGATGAAGTAACAGTGACAGAGAGATGTGTCCTGACAGGAGTGATGAGGTAACAGGACAGAGAGATGTGTCCTGACAGGAGTGATGAGGTAACAGGACAGAGAGATGTGTCCTGACAGGAGTGATGAGGTAACAGGACAGAGAGATGTGTCCTGACAGGAGTGATGAGGTAACAGGACAGAGAGATGTGTCCTGACAGGAGTGATGAGGTAACAGGACAGAGAGATGTGTCCTGACAGGAGTGATGAAGTAACAGGACAGAGAGATGTGCCCTGACAGGAGTGATGAGGTAACAGGACAGAGAGATGTGCCCTGACAGGAGTGATGAAGTAACAGGACAGAGAGATGTGTCCTGACAGGAGTGATGAGGTAACAGGACAGAGAGATGCGCCCTGACAGGAGTGATGAAGTAACAGGACAGAGAGATGTGTCCTGACAGGAGTGATGAGGTAACAGGACAGAGAGATGTGTCCTGACAGGAGTGATGAAGTAACAGGACAGAGAGATCTGCCCTGACAGGAGTGATGAGGTAACAGGACAGAGAAGATAAGATAAGATAATGTTGCTTATAGCCCAGCCGACCGCAAGGGGCCACATCAGGGCTGTCACCACGTTAAAATCAACTCACAAGTCATTAAAAAAAAAAAAAAAAAAAAAAAAAAAAAAAAACAACCTTTCACACATCTCTTTAAATGACATCTTCTAGAAACGCACCAGAAACTTCATTAAAAATCTTTCTTCCGTAAAATCTTAAATCAGATGAAAAATGTTAATCTCTCTCAAAAAGTCAAGGATCACGTCAGGCGGGACATCCTGAAGTAACAGGACAGAGAGATGTGCCCTGACAGGAGTGATGAGGTCACAGGACAGAGAGATCTGCCCTGACAGGAGTGATGAGGTCACAGGACAGAGAGATCTGCCCTGACAGGAGTGATGAGGTCACAGGACAGAGAGATCTGCCCTGACAGGAGTGATGAGGTCACAGGACAGAGAGATGTGCCCTGACAGGAGTGATGAGGTCACAGGACAGACAGCTACATTCTGACAGGTGTAAGAAGTAAGGGGATGGTGCAGGTAACCAAAAGCAGGAGGAACCATGGAAGCACCATCTTGGCCGCTGCTGGCCATCCTTGCTGGAGTGATCAGACAACAGGACTGACCCAGTTACAGAACGCTCACGGCCACTGCAAGTTATCCTAAAGTGATTATTCCATGGAAAGGGACTGAGAAAGGAGTGGCCTACATGTCCATATATTGTCCTGACAAGATAAATCCACCAGGACCTATGCATTATAGAATGGATGATTAAAAGAGACAGAGATGCAAGCTATTGTTGATTCAGCGTCTTTTTTTTAAAGCATTTCTTTATTGAACAGATGTGTACATAAACAAATTATTGAACTGAAGCAACAACAAGCAAATGCCTATGATGTGCTCAGTGACGGAAAATTTAACAACAATAAACACATCGGCGGATTGCATAATCAACATTGGTATGTAAGAGAGAAAGAAAAATGCTGAATATCATATGGGAAAATTTGTAGAAAATCTTAATTTAAATTAAAGGACAGGAGAGAAGATAGAACAGATTTAGAAGAATCTAATAGCGATGCAACTAGGCAATCTACACAACAAATATTATGATTCCTCATGCACTGAACATATACAATTTGAACAGAGAGAGAGAGAGAGAGATGCGTCCCGTCTCCCAAAACACCAAAGAGCCCAGCCCCTTGTTGCAGTGGGTCTAATGCAAAGACGAAATCTGAGGGAGTACTAAACAACCATACACAGCCATCTGAGGGCCAACCTGACAGCAGCGTGGAGGAGAAGAAGAAGAGGAGAAACAAGAAGATGAACAAGCATAAGGAGATGAACAAGATCAGGAAGAACAAGTACCTGAAGAAGAACAGGAGGACAAGGAAGAACAACTAATTCGCTATAATATTAAAAACGTTCACTTTGGGCGATAAACTGATAGTACACAGTTTTGAAAATTTGTTCGTTTTCTTCCCAGGTTAATGTTTGGTCACCAAAAAGAAGTGTGTGAGTATCAATACAGTTAAAATTGAGAGTGAATATCATATTCATTCTTATCTGTATGTAGTTTGAACAATCTAACACATAGTGCTCTGCGTTTTCTGTGTGATGGCCACATGCACATTTTGGATCAGCCAGTAAATGTCTATTGTGTAAGTCGTGATTAATGTTACTCATTCCTAAGCGTAATCTACAATGGTTTATTTGATCCTGCTTCGATCCAGTATAATAGCATCTTTTCATTGTAATCCATTTTATCTTCATCATAAAACAATAAATGCTGTATGTTAGGACCAAAGGTCAGAAACATATTCTGTTCTAACATCATGTAGCCTTTTTCTCCTTGCATCATAAATAGTAACATTGTGTGATTGGTCATTTGATGTGTGTGCTGTTCATGCTGTAATAATGAACTCCAGGAGCCAGCGGTACGTCCCACTGTTTTCTTCATTACAGTACACCAGATGAGATGGAACTCTGGCATGGACATGGGGATTTTTTTCCTTGGGTTGAATATAAAAGCAGACTGTAGTTTGAGAGGGCATGGGGGGGGGGGGGGGGGGGGGGGGGGGGGGAGGAGGAAGGTGAATCCATAATTTATTTTTCACAAGTGGGTTATAATAAGTATGTCATTGAAATCTGATTTTAATGGGCCATAGTGAGGCGGTGGTTAGCATCATGAATTGTGGGCTGGAAAGTCATGGATTCAAATTCCCATCAGCGCCATTTATTTGTGGGATTTTTCGATCACGACCGGCTGTCCAGAATAGAGTTTGCCATGGGCTCAAAACTGGGAAGATTGGTGCCACACACTCAACTTTCATCACTGTAATGGATGGGCCTGGTTGACACTGCAATACAGTATGAAAGTAAGCGTAGAGTGCAGACTAGTCATGTTGTCTCTGACTAGGATGGAACTCGTTAGCATCCTCATCTTCATTGATCTGCATAGAAAAAAGTCACAAATTCTTTGTCCCTTCTTGTCTTGCTTTTAGTGGTGACCTTAGTGTCAATTTCTCTCAGTGTCTCTACCCTTGATGAGTTCATGCTGAGGCTGTCTGTGTATGCAAATTCATGGGGACTACTGTTGGGCTAATATGGTGATATTTTCAAGAGGGAGGTACTCGCTCACACTGCCTCCGCAGCAAGTAGATTATCATTGTCCAGAGGGGGCTGAGAAGGTGGTCTTGCGTGTGTTGGATCAGAATGCTACCAAAGTGATCTGGAGGTAGTGCAGAGTCTCCTCTGGTAGGTTGCTTTGTAATGACTTGATTATTGATTGCTTGCTGTGGATTGAAGTTGTGGTGGCTGGGGAAGACAAGCCAGGGTTTGATGTGGATGGGGAACTGGAATAAGCTGTGTGAGATAATGCTATTGAAGTGGCAAGGAAGGTGAGATAGCTAAAAAAAAAAAAATCTGACCTTTAGACCAATGTTTTTCATTTCAGTTATTTGACTTGTTTGATACATCACAGAATGACAATTACGAGCATGTTCCATGATCCTTTTGTGACAATTACCATCATGATGTTAGCTGTGCAACAGAATTACAATTATTGGCATGTTCCATGATCCTTTTTTGACTATTACCATCATGATGTTAGCTGTGTAACAGAATTACAATTACTAGCATGTTCCATGATCCTTTCTCAACAATTGCCCATCACCATGACATCTTCAGCAGTCGAGGATGAATTACAGGCGTTGTTACGACCAGGTCGCTTTGACCGCATGCTGTACGTGCCGCTGCCAGACGCGGCCACACGACGGCAGGTGCTGGAAATAGTGAGAGAAAGACTCCAATGGCGGACGACGTCTGCCTGCAGGACCTGGTGGACAGAACACACAACTACTCTGGAGCTGAAGTAAGGCCAAAGCCTTTGTCACCACCAGCATTGTTCAACTCTTTCAGGCCTAACATTGACAGTCATTATCTCCCTTTGTTCTTGAATGAATGCTTCCGTTTCCTTCATTCCTGGATTTAGGGATCAGACAGAAAATATGAAAGGGGCTACGAATTTTCAAGATAGTTTGTGTTTGTGCATGTGTGTGTGTAAGTGCGAGTGTGTTTGTGTAACAACTCACTGCTATGCACTGGTCTCACATTGTTGTGTCGTCATTGCTTAATTGAATAAAGTGGTTGCTTTTTTTTTTTTTTTCATGGAGCACTGTGGAAAGATCCAGAAGTTTCTCTACTTCATGTAAAAAATTTCTTGTGGTGCATTGGTGAAAGAATTTGAAGTTTCTCTGCTTTCCTGGATTTTTTTTTTATGTCTATGTGCTTTTCAGAAGCACTGGATGTACAGCCACATAAGACCAGAGAGCTGACCCTTTCTCTGTGGTAGGGGCAGAGTCTGAAACACCAGTAAATGATGAACAGCATCATGAATGACACAGTCAAGGATTGATAATGGACGTTGACAACTCAACATGCGCAAAATTTAAAGCTCATGTTGTAATGACCAGTTTACGGATCTGAAAAAAAAAGTGGGTTTTTTTTTCCTGGTTTTTCCATGTTGAAGAAAGAACGATAACCAAGATTCTTGAAAACAAGAAAAAAAGCTGCCATGGAGTACCTAGCATTGCAGGTTGCAGCAGAGGTTATGTGTTCAGATCGTTCAAAGACTGGTGTTTTGGAGTCTTCCCAGTGTGGTCAACTGTGCTGTGGACTTCAGTGGCAAGGCTGGAAGGCTGCTGTCATGTTTCCTCCTCTGAATGGATGCTTACATGTGTTCAGATTACCTGTCCAGCATTGCAGGTGTGTCTCTGGAGGCTTGTTGATGCTGGGCTACAACGGAAGTGTACAGTGCGCCATTCCATGTCCTGATGATGATCTCAATTTCAGTCCCCACTCCTATCAGTATTGTGAGAGTATAGAGGACAATACTTCTTGGCATCCCGCTAGCACCTTCGGGTTTATCTTTCTTGTGTTATCTTCCTCAGTTACGGCAAGTTTGTGAGGTAGGAAGACTTTTGTTGTTGTTCTTTTTGGGGGAGGGGGTGGGGGGTTAGGTGAGGCGGGCTGTTGGCACCTGAACTAGGCAGTTCTAAATTATAACGAATTTTGAGGTTTAAGTGAAATTTCATAAAGACACAAGAGATAATGCGAAATATGTTCACATATTCATGTTTCTTGGTACATGTTCAATGTGATGGGTTAGAATTGTTTTCTTTTTGTTGGATGTTGCTTCTTTGAATGCTTTATTTGACGTTTCAATCAGCTTTCTGTTCGTTGAAGAAAAAAAAAAGAAAAAAAAAGAGATAATGCGAGACTGCAAGGAAGTAAAATTATTTTGTCAGTGGCACATGAGTATGCGGTCATAATGTCATCTGTCAGTATGGTGATGTGTGCTTTTCTGGTGATGTATGCAGCTATGGTGATGTGTGATTTTCTGGGGATGTGTGCAGTTGACTGCGTTGTGCCAAGAGGCGGCACTGATCGCCATGACAGAGAGTGTGGAAGCCAGGCAAGTGCACCGGCGCCATTTTGATGCTGCTGTGCAAGTGGTGCAGCCTCAGACGTCCCAGGACTTGATCCACTTCTATGAGAACTACGCTGCACACCGGGGATTGGAGGGATCACAACGGGTGTAACAACTCCAGGAACAGTCTTTGGCAAACCGGTCTCTTTTCGTCTGGTTCCGTTAGGTCTCACGAACCCACAAAAATGGCCTGTAAAAAAGAACCTGTCGAGTTTGTGCAAGTGGGGATAGCACAAGCACCATCCATTTTGTTACCTCAGAACTTCTGTTCTGTCCATTTGCAATGGCATTGGAAAGATTTTGATTTTGTCCGTCATAGTAATGTGCTCTTAGTTGTACAAACAGTGTTGGACCTATCATAAGTTCAGTTGTCTTTCACAGTGAGAACTGCCTTCGTTCTGCTGTCTTGTTTGAGGAAAAAGAGCTCCCTCCCACATGTCTGAAATTAACACTGGACACTGGGTGGTCGGATGGTGGTGTTCAAATGGTGCTGACCTCTGGCAGGATGATGGAGTCAGTTTGGCATTTAGGAATTTTTCAGTGCACTAGTTCATCCAGTTCTCTCTTAGACTAGGACCTGAAAGAGAGGAATTCGCCCCAATATGGACGATGATATGTTTTAGGTTTTGAAAGGTATGCAGTGAGAGTAGTCAGGAGAAGCAAGGCATGTACCGTCATCCCCGGCACACAGATCTTACCCTTAGTCATTTCTTGGGGCCAATTTTCTTGGATTTACATAGATAAAAATCGAGTCACCAGTAATAGCGTTTATTTCTTAGGAACAGGTAATTTTTACGAATATCCATGCATGGTGGGTTGGTTACTTGAAGAGTTTTCTTGCCTGGGGAGCATTGGTAGTTCTGCAACAATTATATTGCCCGTTTCCGCAGTTTTTCTGGTACAGAGAAATGGTTAATGAGGTTTACCGTTTTCCTGAACATGGCGATTTTTGTCTGCATCATGCTGAAGTTGTGGACCGGTTATTGGGTTTGAGTGGACACTGCCAGGATCGACCTTGGGGTCATTAGACTACGGAGTGGACACAGTCAACATCGACCATGGGATCATCAAACTATGGAGTGGCATTGACCTTGGGGTCATCAGATTGTGCAGACTGTGTCAAGTTCGGATTGGTGTTTTCAGCAAACCACTCCATTGACCTTGGGGTCATCAGATTGTGCAGACTGTGTCAAGTTCGGATTGGTGTTGTCAGCAAAGTAAAAAAAGAGGAATATACTTTGGATGAGGTTTGAGCTCCAGTGTTTTTTTTTGTTTTATTTTCTTTAGTTTATTTAACTTCGATTGTAGTGTTCCTAATGGAGTTTCACAAGAGTGTACTTCACTCTTTAGGAGTTCATGTTCCTTTTTCAGACTGGCAATTTATGAACGAGTTCACCTACATTGCTGCCCATTGTTTCAGTTTTCTCACCTACATTTTTGCATCTTCAGTTGAACAGTGGTCATGTTGTTTGATTCTGTTTGCATGGCATGGAGTTCTTCCAGATCTCACTTGAAGTACTTCAAAAAAAAGTTTTACCGGAAGAACTCAAGTATTTAAGGTCACGAATTGAACCGTTTGGAGTAACATACAGAGCTCACATGTGTATGGAGTAAAATACAGAGCTCACCTGCGTATACTATACTTTCTCCTTGAGTTAGTTTGGACGTTTCTGTGCTTATGCTGGATTTTAAAGTTTCTTCACATGACTGGATTTTGCACAATCCGCTCAGGACATAAGGAAGTGAAAGACAAAACCTTTGTGGTGTTCATCACTTGCTCCCTTCGACGGTGTTTGAGTTGAGGGAAAACAATGGCCAGCCTGTATGTGTGAATGTAGACAGGGAGATGTAAGGATGACCAGCCTGTGTGTTTGTGTAGACAGAAGTGTGTAAAGATGGCCAACTTATGTATGTGTGTAGTAGACAGGAGTGCTTAGAGATGGCCAACTTGTGTTTGTAGACAGAAATGTGTAAAGATGGCCAACCTATGTGTGTGTAGTAGACATGAGTTTTCAGAGATGGCCAACCTGTGTGTGTAGACGAGTGTATATTTACTATAAAGATGGCCAACCTTGTGGGGGTGTAGACAGAAGAGTGTAGAGATGGCCAGCCCGTGTGTGTGTCAACAGGGGTGTGCGTGTCAACAGGGATGCGTGAAGATGGGCAACCTGTGTATGTATGCAGACAGGAGCGTGTACAGATGGCCCACCTGTGTGTATGTAGACAAAGGTGTGCAGTGATGGCTGCCCTGAGCATGTATGTAGACAGACAGGAGTATGTAAAGATGGCCAACCTCTGTGTGTGTAGACAGGAGTATGTAAAGATGGCCAATCTCTGTGTGTAGACAGGAGTATAAAGATGGCCAACCTCTTAGTGTGTAGACAGGAGTGTGTAAAGATGGCTAGCTAACCTCTAGGTGTGTAGACAGGAGCGTGTAAAGATAGAGATCCTTAACCTGTCTGTTGAATTGCAATGGCCAATCTGTGCAGACAGGTTGTAGCACTTGCCAACCTGTGCAGACAGGTGTGCGAAGAGATGGCTAACCTTGTGTGTGTGTGTGTGTGTGTGTGTGTGTGTGTGTGTGTGTTCAGAAGTGAAGAGATAGTCCATCTCTGTGGTGACAGAACGTGTCGAGATGGCCAGCTTGTGTGCATGTGTAGAGAGAGCCTACCTCTCGTGTGACTGCATATCCACACAAGTATGTCAAAATGGCAAACCTGTGTGCATGTGTAGAGGTGTTTGCAACCACCCAATTAAAAATGGAGGCCAGACTTCCAAGAACTGTTGTTTAAGCAAGCTTGGTTTATGTTACAAGCACACCCATTTGGACAGTGCAAGACAGTGAAAAAGCAACCTTGAGACTATAGAAGAGGGGCAGCGCCAATGCATTTCCTATTGCTGCCCCTGCCACATTACATGCAATTCCACTTTCAGTGATGCATTACTTTTCCTTAAAATTCCTTTAATGCTGTATCCATTATCGCATACTATTCCATGGGCAAAAAAAAAAAAAAGAAAAAAAAAAAGCATATTCGTGCCAAAATCAAATCAACTCCAAAGGCTTCCAAGATGGTAACAATTACGAAATACACAACAGATCAAAACTTCCATTTTTACGCAAATAATCATCCTATCAAAGGAAGAGATCATGACAAGAAAGGCAGATGAAGATGGGACAATGGAACAATTCTATACAAGTCACTCAACTGAATTTCTTGGAACTATACAACCAACTCCACATTCTGGCATTCCAGAAACACTCCCCATCCCCATCCCTCCCACTTCTTACAAGTGTACAACCAACCCATTCTGGCCATTCCAGAAACACTCCCCATCCCCATCCCTCCCACTTCTTACAAGTGTACAACCAACCCATTCTGGCCATTCCAGAAACACTCCCCATCCCCATCCCTCCCACTTCTTACAAGTGTACAACCAACCCATTCTGGCCATTCCAGAAACACTCCCCATCCCCATCCCTCCCACTTCTTACAAGTGTACAACCAACCCATTCTGGCCATTCCAGAAACACTCCCCATCCCCATCCCTCCCACTTCTTACAAGTGTACAACCAACCCATTCTGGCCATTCCAGAAACACTCCCCATCCCCATCCCTCCCACTTCTTACAAGTGTACAACCAACCCATTCTGGCCATTCCAGAAACACTCCCCATCCCCATCCCCATCCCTCCCACTTCTTACAAGTGTACAACCAACCCATTCTGGCCATTCCAGAAACACTCCCCATCCCCATCCCCATCCCCATCCCTCCCACTTCTTACAAGTGTACAACCAACCCATTCTGGCCATTCCAGAAACACTCCCCATCCCCATCCCTCCCACTTCTTACAAGTGTACAACCAACCCATTCTGGCCATTCCAGAAACACTCCCCATCCCCATCCCTCCCACTTCTTACAAGTGTACAACCAACCCATTCTGGCCATTCCAGAAACACTCCCCATCCCCATCCCTCCCACTTCTTACAAGTGTACAACCAACCCATTCTGGCCATTCCAGAAACACTCCCCATCCCCATCCCTCCCACTTCTTACAACCAACCCATTCTGGCCATTCCAGAAACACTCCCCATCCCCATCCCTCCCACTTCTTACAACCAACCCATTCTGGCCATTCCAGAAACACTCCCCATCCCCATCCCCATCCCTCCCACTTCTTACAAGTGTACAACCAACCCATTCTGGCCATTCCAGAAACACTCCCCATCCCCATCCCCATCCCTCCCACTTCTTACAAGTGTACAACCAACCCATTCTGGCCATTCCAGAAACACTCCCCATCCCCATCCCTCCCACTTCTTACAAGTGTACAACCAACCCATTCTGGCCATTCCAGAAACACTCCCCATCCCCATCCCTCCCACTTCTTACAAGTGTACAACCAACCCATTCTGGCCATTCCAGAAAACACTCCCCATCCCCATCCCTCCCACTTCTTACAAGTGTACAACCAACCCATTCTGGCCATTCCAGAAACACTCCCCATCCCCATCCCTCCCACTTCTTACAAGTGTACAACCAACCCATTCTGGCCATTCCAGAAACACTCCCCATCCCCATCCCTCCCACTTCTTACAACCAACCCATTCTGGCCATTCCAGAAACACTCCCCATCCCCATCCCTCCCACTTCTTACAACCAACCCATTCTGGCCATTCCAGAAACACTCCCCATCCCCATCCCCATCCCTCCCACTTCTTACAAGTGTACAACCAACCCATTCTGGCCATTCCAGAAACACTCCCCATCCCCATCCCCATCCCTCCCACTTCTTACAAGTGTACAACCAACCCATTCTGGCCATTCCAGAAACACTCCCCATCCCCATCCCTCCCACTTCTTACAAGTGTACAACCAACCCATTCTGGCCATTCCAGAAACACTCCCCATCCCCATCCCTCCCACTTCTTACAACCAACCCATTCTGGCCATTCCAGAAACACTCCCCATCCCCATCCCTCCCACTTCTTACAACCAACCCATTCTGGCCATTCCAGAAACACTCCCCATCCCCATCCCTCCCACTTCTTACAACCAACCCATTCTGGCCATTCCAGAAAGATGTCCCCACCTCCTCCCAAAAATTATGCAATGCAATAAAAATGTGCGTCACTTCGTCAGGTTATGGATATTCACACCACACATAATACAGCAGTACGGAAAAAAGGCAACTGTTGAACAGGATAGGTGTGTCCCCATGATCACAAAATGCGCCGTGTCTGTTCACTCTCTAAATTCCGAACTGGAAATCCAAAGCATGCTTCTGGATGATCAAAAATGGACTCTACAACATTCATCTCTGAAACCTGATCTTTCCAATGATGGTGTTGACACAGAAAGATTTTCAGCAGAACTGCAATTTGACATCATTCAAAAGAATATGAGGTACATTAAGGCATGGATTATGACGCCAAACATTATGCTGCTCATCACACCCAACACCAATGGTAAATGTGGAGTATTATTATTTTTTTTTTTTCAGTATCAGTTCTCAAATGAATTGTCAAATTGTAAAAGTGGAGCATTTTCTTTTTTTTCCCCACCCTGTCAACCCTTATGAATTTACAGCTGGGCAGCCTTTTTTCATGACACCAATTCTGAAAGTGGAGTATTTTCAGCTTCTCACTTGGTTTTTAAACCCTGTCAACCCTTACAAATTTACAGCATGGGCAGCCTCTTTAGCCTGGCCAAGTAAGGCTATCTGTAAGAACAGATGGGGTACTCCAATTAAACTCTCTCTACAACCGTTATCAAGGGTATAACAGCTTCATACATTTTCTCAAAACTGATTTTCTATCAACATTTAAAAAAAAAAATCACATAAAATGAAGCACCCAATTTGATCCTTTGACAAAATATCTAATCTTTACGAAACAGATTCTTTTTTTTGTTGTGATCATTGTTTGCAGTATAGTGATGTGAACAAATCCTCTGTCAGGGCTTGAAAGCGTAGGTGAAAATGTATGCCAAACATTTCAGACTGGGGGTAAAGCCACCCCCTTCACAGTGGTGGAGAGGAACCCCCAATGGGAGAGCTCCTGGAACCAAAGATCTGGCCAAGGTCCCATCATGAACTGTCCTGGCGAGCGAATCGTGAGGGAACTGGATCACATAGTGTTTAGGTCACCTTCCAGCACTGCCTTAGCATCATGAAGTATAGGTGACAGGGCTGGATGGTTCATATCTTCAACAGCAGTCTACCACACACCGACAGTTTCCTTCTGCAACCACGTGGGCCACACCAGCACTACAGGTTAGCATCTCATGTTGGCAACAATCTGCCTAATCACTGTTCCCCAAAAGGCTAAATGCAAAAGGAATGGCAATACATGGCCAGGCTGTACTTCACACTTTACCACCGTAAATGACAATACTTCCACATTCTTTTTCAAATAATTCACACTGTATTCCTTAAAAATTAGTAAAAGCATCGAAGTTAGGAATTACTACAAAGGAAGCATGCGATACACCAGTTATAATTATCATAAAGTTAGTATTTCACACACCACAACAGTCACTGGTCCTCCATGTGGATCGAAGGTAAACTTGATATAAAAATCTGTCATCAATGTCAAAAATCTGGAACAAAGAAATTCAATGCAAAATTAACGCAAAATTTTTTTTTTCTAAATTATCTTTATCAGAAATTAGCAGATGGAAAAATGTCCTTTCCTTGTGACATGCTACTCGTCCCAAAAAAAGAAAAAGCTGCTGCGAACAGCAGCAGAAAACAGAGGTGGTGAATACGCCTTGCACACACAATATAGCGGGGAATGCAGTGCAGTGTAGGGCCGTCTCTCTCACAGCACAAACAGATCACACCTAGAGAAAACTGTGCACTGGACAACACTGTAACCAACCACCCACTGCTACATCCCTGCCTTCCACCTTCAGACACTGCTTGCTGGTTGACAGATCTCTCTCTCCATGTCACTGTCCATAATGGCTCCATCGTCACAATCCCTGTGCTCCGCCTGCACATACCCTGCTGGTCCTTGGATCCTCTGTCATTTCCGGTTAACATGGACAATGTTGTTCTTCACAGGGCCTTGTCCCACAGCACCATTCACAGCAAACGGTCATCGCCTCTTGTCAATTCTTGCGTCCAGTTAATCACCTTGTTTTGGCATTTGGATACACACTTCTTTCTTTAAGTTTAACCTACCACTGCGTTCCAATGTCACTAGAAATGAATATCACAGGCACCTAGAGTATTGTGCATCGCTCTCACACACAAATACGATTAAATTATCATAAAAAAAGGCAATACACTAGTTCCATTGCATAGACTGAGACAGACAGAAGACAGGCATAACTAATCACACTGCTTTGACAGATAAACAAGATGGGGTTCACACTAGGGGAAATGTCCCGCTGGCTTGATCATGAATTAAAAAAATTCCAACTCTAAGCATTGCCACCAACCATTTTGATTATTCCTAAATTTCTCTCTTTTTTTTTTCCAACTCTGGGATGAATTGACCCCCTTTCCTACCCAAATCAAAATTCATTCTTGCATCTTTTTATATATTCTTTCCCATACACCCTGGAATTTACTGTTGGCTGTCTCAAGTGGTGTGACTGTTAGCACAGATTCCAACTCCAGCACATGGTGACATGCAAATAACGGTATGTGCATAGCTGCCAAGCTGATGAAAACCCAATTTTTTTTCAGAGGGCAGGGTTCAGGGGCCCCAGCTGGCTCCCGGTGGAGTGCAAGCAATGACTGGAACGCATCATGTGTCCAAGAGCCCAAAATGGAATTTCCCCCATTCAAACAGCTCCAAACACCAGTCAATTAATATATCGGCATGCTAGTAATGAACTGTTAAATAAAGCTCACAGATAAGACACTGAAAATGAAATGTCCACTGCTTATCATTCAAAATAACAAAGTACTTGTTAGGCCAGCCATAAAGTCATGTCTTTGAAAAGTTATTTGGATAATCATATAGTCACCTACAAGAAACTATTGTTATTCTTTAAACTATAACTATTGTTATTCTTTTAAATTGTAAGTGATCTCTAGTGAATGTAGCTATCCATGGCTACTTGCCATTTCAGATTTAATTTTGGCAAAAAAATTTTCTGCCAATAGTAAGCAGTGGACAAAGGAAGGTAGATTTCAGAAAAAGAAACAAACAAAGGGAACCAAGGACAATCTGGTGTGGGCAACCCTGACCAATCGGGTTCCCTCAGCATGAACCCTTGGAACACTGCTGCAGACATCCACGGCAAAGACGTAACGAAGTCTGAACAAGCACAATGGAAAAAACAAATCCAGAACAGACGTATGTTCAAAATTCAACAGACAAAAACACAGAAAAACCCACCACCGTGTGGATCAACGTAAAGGGTATGCTATGCAAAGCATACACTGCACTTTTCATTATGCATCTACTTAAATGTGTTCATGCGCATTACAGTCAAAATCTCAACTCATGGTATCTGTGCTTTTTTTTTTTTTTTTTTTCCATTTTTTCATTTGTTTGCTTATTCTTTAATAACATTTCAATAATCTTCCATGTCTATGTTACCAGTTGTCTCAGGGGTGATAGCAGCATTTGGCTGGACAAAAATGCAACCATCACACAATCGCTCCAGCACTTAACAGAAGCGCCTCTTCTCACTAGTCTAATTTCAGCAAATTTGCATATTCAAAGCATCAGAAACTCGAATGATTTCTGCACAGTCATCATGTTCACAGTTCAGTCCAAAACTATGGACTCAAAAAGGGTAAACTAAAGAAGGAAAGAATCAAATGGACAGCATGAATCAGCAGACATCCCTGGCAGGGAGACATGAGCTGTGTCAGAGGTGTGTTCCAGCCAGCACTTCCTTCCCCTGGATTAGTGTCCACAACCAGTTTCCCACCGCTTCCAACAAATGCCACCATCATCTTTTACAGCGTAGGACATGGACTGTAAAGAATGTACAGTAAACACTAACACTACACAATGTCTACTGGACAGGAAAAATGTCTAGAGTTCACACACAATACAGAATATCTTGTGAACACACAGAAAATAACAATGTCCAGTGGACATGGACAATACAGAATACCTAGAGGGCATGGACAATACAGAACGTCTAGTGGGCATGGACAATACAGAACGTCTAGTGGGCATGGACAATACAGAATATCTAGTGGGCATGGACAATCCAAAACATCAAGTGGACAGGAGAGTCTAGCGGACATGGTTCATACAGAATGTCTTGGGGCAATCAAAAGGAAAACCATCTGCTGGGATCGGATGCAGCAACTGTAAATGCTTGAACAGGTCACCTAATCCCATTCAATCACTAGGAAATAGTGTCAGCTGAGCACACCTCTGACCACACCACACTACACACTGACACAGCACACTCCTGTGTAAGCATGCCTCATCACTGACAAGATGTCGCCCATCAGTGCCAAGCCATATGATCGTGCAACCTATTTCGTCATAAGAGGAATACTGTCCATCAAACTCAAAGTCAACGCCATCTGTCTGGATAATGATGCCAACCCCTGCTGGGATCAGGAATGCAGGAGTGACAATGTTGCTTCCAGACTATTACTAGTGGCCAATTTTTCACAGCTGGTGTTCTTCTTGCTGATGTGGACACGGCATTAAGATCAGAGGGCTGATAGAGAAAGGATTTTGCTCCGGACAGACTGTACTATGTTAGTCTGTAGGGAAATGCTCTAAGGCAGAAACAGACTTTTTATTTTATTTTATTTTTTTCAAAATTTCGTAGACTGTCACAACCAGACAATTAGTGTGGCTTGTGAGACAATTCCCCAACAGCTACACCAAGCCAGCCCATGGTCTCTCAGAACTAGAAAAGTGACTTTCACAGAGTCAACAGACCTGGAGGCCTGTGATGACAGCTGTCCAAACTCTGTTGTTGCCTGTTAATTCCTCTCTTCCATCAACTTCAGGTTCTGGCTGTAGCTGTAGCTGTAGGTGAATGGTCATGGGGTCATGGTGGTGGTAGTCCAATATATACTCTGCTTCACTTGCGTTCTCTTGCAATCCATCCATTATCTGTGCCTGGGTTCCACCCCCATCTCCACAAATCAGCTGGGAGCGGGGGTAGGGAAGACAGGGAGGCAGGGTGTTTACCACAACTTGTGGGTCTTGCCCCCTGGGGGGTTGGTGACGCGGGTTGAGGTCTGCACATTCTGCATCTTTCCTTCCCGGGCCTGGTACTCTCCGTCAGAGCACGGCAACGGTGGCTGCTCCTTCTGCGGTTTAGGCATTTCCTGCACACATGACACACTGTCAGCTCCATTCCATTGAGTGACCCTTACTGTCATCCACTTTTTGGATTCAAAAGATGGGAGAGCTGGGAGGCATTAACTAGCTTTTGACTTGGCAACATTTCACCTCACTTTCATAAAAGTCTCTACCCCTATCCACCCCCACAAAAAGATGAGGGACAGCTTTCTTGTTTCTACCTTTGCCTTTTATCATGGGCATCAAATGATTTTCTGCTGACAGTTGAGTCAGATTTTTAACTTAACTATCTCCACAAAATTTTGCCTTTATCAATAAACCATGGCCCCATGCCTGTACCAAAAATTGTTTTTGTCCACAAAGGAATAAACAAAATGCAAAACCACAGCAAGACTTTAGTCCTTCATCAAAGCATGGGTCCCTGAAGACCCACAGAGTACAAGGCTTCATTCCTATACTAAAGGCATGGGTCCCTGGAGACCCACAATGTACAGCAAGGCTTCATTCCTAAAGGCATGGGTCCCTGGAGACCCACACTGTGTACAGCAAGGCTTCATTCCTATACTAAAGGCATGGAACCCTGAAGACCCACAATGTACAGCAAGGCTTCATTCCTATACTAAAGACATGGGTCCCTGGAGACCCACAATGTACAGCAAAGCTTCATCCCTATACAAAACACATGGGTCCCTGGAGACCCACACTGTACAGCAAGGCTTCATTCCTATACTAAAGGCATGGGTCCCTGGAGACCCACAATGTACAGCAAGGCTTTATTCCTATACTAAAGGCATGGGCCCCTGGAGACCCACACTGTACAGCAAGGCTTCATTCCTATACTAAAGGCTTGGGCCCATGGAGACCCATAATGTACACGGCTTCATCCCTATACTAAAGGCATGGGTCCCTGGAGACCCACAATGGGTCCCTGGAGACCCACAACAAGAAAATCGTAGGCAATGTACAGCAAAGGTTAATCGTGGAGTGGTCTGCACCTAGCCCCTGTCTGCCTTACTGAGGGGAAAATGCGGGAATAAAGGAAGAGCATTGGTGGAGTCTGCGTTATTTATTCTGTTTTTACCTCACTGAGGGAACAATGTGGGAATGAAGGAGGAACACAAGTAGAGTCAGTCCGTATTATGAAAACTGTTTTTATTATCATCCTTAAAATTGCATACATCCCATGTCCACCTCACTGAGGGGAAAATGTGGGAATAAAGGAAGAGCACCAACAGAGTCAGTCTGTACAATTAATACTGTAATTACAATCATCCTTAAAATTGTCTGCATCTAGCCCCTGTCCACCTCACTGAGGAGTCAACAGGGGGCAGCCTGCACGTCCGGTTACTGTGCCCTGGGTGTAAGGAAGAGCAAGACTAGCGTCAGTCAGAGCTCCAGGGTGACCAGGGATGACAGCTACATCAACACACAACAATAACATGCATCCAAACAGTTTTTCACACAAATCATGACACTGCCTTCTTTTTTTTAAATGCCAATTTCTCATCAGCAGACTTACCACACACACACACTTCAGAGCTTCATGTCACTGACAAAACAGGGAGACATCAATGCAATAACGTACATAGAAAGTATTACTGGGTGAGTCGTCATGTTTATTATAGCCGATCATGGAAGCCCCAGGACCAAAAGCAAAAAAAAACTTGAAAGAGGATGTTGTATCTGCCATTTTTCAGACAGATAAAAAGTTTATGTGCTTTTGGAAATCCTAGAAATGTCCAGAAAACAAATCAAAGGATATGCAAATGAAAGGAAATAGCAGCAAAGGCGCCTTGCTACATAAAATGGCTTCTGCTGAAGATGGGCTTGTTCATTTCTCTAGAGAAAATTAGGTCATCTTTTAACTTTTCTGATCTTCTGGCTTCTGTCAAGATTTTTGCTGTTTCTTGCAAGAACATCGGCACCACAGCTAACTGCCAGAAAACACCAGACATCCATGAAGTGCTTAGTTAAAGTGATGATAAGTCAACCCTTGAGTCATTAATTTAATGCCCCTTCTCTCCTCAATCTACCTTGAAACAAAGGAGAATACTTGGTCATGTTACTTTCAAATTCACTTAATTCAACACCGAGTTATAGGTGAAACGCAAAAACAGCATACAAATCATACCAGCTAAATGACTCAATACCTATAACAGTAGCGAAAGTTGACTATGGGGAACTTGTTACTAATGACAGACTCTCTATGGCTAAATACACTTAAGTAACTCATGATACAGATGATAGTGTCCAAACTGCACAGTAATGTGTAGTGTAGACTGGCAGTTTGTCACTTAGCAAACAGTGACTCCAAACGCCTAGCATAACAGTGTGTACACAATCACCAAGCCAGTACTGGCTTGTAGCCACAACAGGATTTACTGGACACCCCCCCCCCCCCCCCTTTTTTTTTTTTTTTTCTTTTTTTCACAGAAGCATCCTCCTCCTTGATTTCAATGCCAGCACAACTTGTGTGCACAACTTGCAGTACAGCCTCCCATGACTGATCAACCATAACTGGACACACCACACCCAAACCTCCTCAGCCTGATGTCCCTGGTCATTGTCAAGTATGACAGACAAACAACAACAGTGGTTTGTGCAGGCTGACAGGGAAAGGGTTAAAGCAGGACAGGTCAAGAGTGCTTTCAAGTCAGATTCACTCACCATCTAGTCAATGATGCTATGACCTATTCATTCACCAGTCAACTGATGATGACTCTTATCTAGTTTGTCAGAAATAAAATGCCAGTGTGAACTTGCAGAGACCTTTTTCTGCATTAAAACTAAACATTTTTTTTTTGAGACACAATCAACCATTTCTTTCCACCATTTTTCAGACAATTTACACAACCAACTGTCACTAGCTCTGAACAAGCTGAGTCATCGCATGGACCACGTCAGACAGTGCCTGATCCCTGAATGTTCCTATGTGTTCTGTTTTTGTCGTTTCATGGACTCACTAATCCATGCAGAGGGAATGCTGACCACCTATACTTACCTTGACCTTCAAAGGCAATCTCACCTAACACATAGTGACATACTGACCTTGACATTCAGAGCATGGTGGTTTGGGGCCAAGTCGTTGTAATCGGAGCCAGTGATAGGATTGTATGAACCTGCATCAAATGGACATCTCACGTCATAAGTCTCCGTTCACAATCTCACACTATGTACTAAATGTTTCACATCCAAACCAAGCTCCCATCATAAACTGCCCTTGCATCATGCTTCAAACTACTCTCACATCAGCAAATCTAACAGCACTCTATCCTCAGTTCATATATTAAACTAAATCATTTACCTTACCTCCTACATCTAATGCACAGATCTTGACTAAAATTCATCATTATTTTGTTGCATCTTTATGCTTCACACTACTCATCTTGTGAGGACAAGTTGCATCACTCACCTTTGAACACTGCCTTTGTTCACATATCTTGCAGAACTCATGTTGATGTATAACACTGTGAATCTTTACACACAACTTTTTTCACTCCTCTTTATATTGTAGAACTGGCATACACCTTCATTCCCCTACCCCAAAGAACATAGCTCTCAGATAAATTCAGCACTGCACTCATGCTAAACAGAGTTAAAACTACTTAACAACAGGTTTACAGCCCCCTGTACCCCTCCCACTTTCTCCCAATCCCTCCCTCTGCATTAAGTCCCAACAACAATACACAGCTATCTATTGCTGTGGACAATTTCTTTAAAAGAAACAAATCGATATTTTCATCATCAGACTGACATAAAAGAAGAAAAGAGACAGAGAGAGAGAGAGAGAGAGAGAGAGAGAGAGAGAGAGAGAGAGAGAGAGAGAGACAGAGAGAGAAGAGACAGGAAAGTTGAAGCGGAGAGAGATACAGATAACTGTACTTGCAGAAAAAGTAACAAAAACACTACACCCTTATCCTAAAAAAACAAACAAACAAAAACAAAAAGTGCACACAAGCATTCAAACAAGACCCATACAGTGAACAACCCAAAAAAACAAAAACAAAAAACCCCAGACAGACAGAGACTGCAAAGAGGAAAAGGTATCACAAAGGCAACAGAAACAGCCAACCACAATAAATAATCAGTGACAATGCACAGCAGGCAGACCAAGGCGTAGGCAAGCTGATGTCCACTAAACGTCGCACCTCTACTACCAACAAGCAAGGTGTAGCAGGTACTATAGGTCAGTACTCTCAGATTATTACAGCCAACACTATGTCTTCCATTACACAATTCTCCCCTTGTCTGACTGGCACTCGAGACATGCCGCCTGTGTTGCCATCTTTCCCCATTAAAAACTCAAACACTACCTGTTTCTACATGAAAGGCTCAATCCATGTCAATTAAAATATTAAGCATTTTTTTTTAATATCATGGAGGGAAAAGTTAAGACTACTTTAACCATTCAGTGTGTGTGTGTGTGTGTGTGTGTGTGTGTGTGTGTGTGTGTGTGTGTGTGTGTTGTGTGTATGCATGCAAATGTGTGCTGCACCAGATAATGAAGCAGGTCATCCTGGCATCTCCAAGCGTCATGTTATGCAGTTCTAATAATAGGAACTATACAGAGCTTATCCCCTACAAAGTCTTTCTGAAACCATACTTGGCCCTTTGGTACCACAGCAAAGAACTGAGGTGGGGGTAATAAATCATCAAATTTCAAATTATACAACACTTTCTTTTTTTTCTTTTTCTTTTCTTTTGAAAGGAATTTACTTAAGGTTGAGTAACATCTATTTGAAATGTTTTCCATGGAAACTTGAGGCAAGCTAAACACTAGACACAGTTCTCTCCAACTATTGCAAGGATAGCATCTTTTCTTTTTATTTTAATCTTTTCTATTTATCTGCCAATGGTTGCACATTTGAACGTAGCTGCACTGTTAAGAAGGGGATGAAAAAGCGTTTTTACAACAACAAAAAAATGAACATCACATGAGTAATGCTTTTATAACAGTGCAAGGAAACTGTTGTACTGTAACCAACACCAGATGTGACCTCAGGTACAATCCACTTCACTGTAGCTATGTATGGCAAGTTGACAGTGAATAACCATGTTTTCAATCATAGGTCAAACTGGTTTCTTTTCACTTCTTTTCTTTTACAGCTACAAGCAGCCTACAGAATTTTCCACACAGCCCATGCTTTCTTTTCCTGACAACAGATTTTTTTTTCAAAACCACAGTTGCAGCTTGGTCATGAATATCTTTCACTCATTTTGTATGCAAAATGCTGTCTCTGCTTAATAATAGCACTATTATTCCATACACATGTATAGATCTTTGTAAATCATTCTTCTTTCTTCCATGCCTTGTAGAATCACACACGACACTATTTCGTTTACTAATTTTGAGTACAGCTATTTCTTCACAGTACAACCTCAAGTGAACTGTCATAATAATTTTTTCTAGATTGACAGATGAAAAATTGTAAGGAAAGGCCAAATATCCATAGTTAACACACACAGAGCAGGCAATATGTGCAGGCAAGTACATCATAGCATTGCATGGGTTAAGAGAAGCACAGAGGCATTCTGATTACACCAAGCTGAGGCCACAAGTGTAAGGGTCATTATGTTGACAAGAACAGGACAGACTTACACTTAGTTAGAACTCTGAACATGTACAGGCTAGTAGTGCAAGGGTTAACTAAACAGACTTGATAATAAACGTAAGTAATGTACAGTTTCACATCGTTAACTGCCATATATATTCTATAATGTCCCATACATAATACAGATGCAGTGTTCAGGGACTTCTTGTAGACTTATCTCAGGTTCAATGGTGTCAATACAACATTCTGGAACATGCAAATACAACTACTGGCCAGAAAAACAACTGATACCAGAACAAAGCACAGCTGCCACAGGTAAACCTTTAATCATACTCATATATATAATGCCCCCCCCCCCCCCCACACACACAAAAAAAGAAAAGAAAAAAAGGAACCAGATCTTCAAGCCATTTTAAATGGTCAGATGTACTGGTCTTTACACACACAAAAAAACCATCTAAAAGTGGGGAAATAAAACATATACCTTGGCCCCCATCAGATACCTTCAATTTTCATACTGGAAAAGGTAAAAACATCAAACTCCGCCAAAGTTAAAACACATAGCTTTAAAAGACAGGCTTGCATTTGTGGGAATGGCATGAGAAGGAATCATTCTTCAATGTGTGCTCTGGCCAGGGTTTTATCACAATTTCTCTCTCTCTCTCTCTCTCTCTCTTTTTTTTTTTTTTTTTTTTTTTGCATGTCATGCGAACCCTTCAGGCTTGTGGAATGGTGTTCATCATCTTAAACTTGAGATTTTCTACAGCAATTTTTAATCCTCATGTATTTTTCATCCCCCGCTACTAGGCTCTCCAACAGGCCTTATCTTTTAAAACCACCTTTTAATTTTAAGACAAATTTGTGTCTACCTTTTATCTAATTATTTCAGATAGCCGTTCAAGGAATGCTTCTGTATGTTTCATCAGGAGAGACTTTTTAGAGGCATGACCATTTACCCAATTGCGGGGAGTTTCCTTTTTGCTATATATATATATGGAAGTGCTTCTCGTCAGCAGGTAACCAGGATCCAGTAGCTAGCCTGATGAGTTTTTCACACAGCGGAACAGCTGCTGCTTGTTGATCTTGCTGACCCCTTAGAAATCACTAACACTCACAGAGCACTCACTGGAGGAGGATTCCTTTTAATGCCCCCTTCCCCTTCAACAGACGTCTGTTATTTTCAACTGGGATTAACTGGGATCTTGATGCTTGTTCAATTTCATGTACGGAAACTGAAAACATCATGGCCACGCTTTTATTATCACTTCTCGACAGAGAGAGAGAGAGATAGAGAGACTGAGGCATAGACAGACAGACTGAGACACTGAGACAAAGACTCTATGTAGAGTTTTCTTCAAAACCATAAAACCTCTCTATCATGTCCTGAATGTTGTCTCGCATACTCTGATTTAAAAAAATAATAATAGGTTCCCATCAGTCTAGCCAAATCAAATGCAGCACAAAAACCAAAATGATTAAAATGACCATTAGCTGCATCTTCCAGGGGAGGAAAGGGTGAAGTAAAAAACTTGGGCGTTAGGCTGGCGCTTCCAATTTGAAAATAAGCAAGCAAGCAAACAGAAAAACAGCAGCAATAAAATAAACAAACAAAAACACCACAGACTATGGGTTGGTCAGTCAATAGTCAGTAGGGAGGGGAGATCCTACAGCCACTGATACAGTATCGCAGTGTGAGAGAAATGATCTGTGACTGAGTGAGAGAAATGATCTGTGACAGTATCCGTGTGACAGAAATGATCTTTGACAATATCGCAGTGTGACAGGAATGATCTGTGACAGTATCACAGTGTGACAGGGATGATCTGTGACAGTATCACAGTGCGACAGAAATGATCTGTGACAGTATCACAGTGTGACAGGAATGTTCTGTGACAGTATCACAGTGTCACAGGAATGACCTGTGACAGTATCACAGTGTGACAGGAATGATCTGTGACAGTATCACAGTGATGATCTGTGACAGTATCACAGTGCGACAGAAATTATCTGACAGTATCACAGTGATGATCTGTGACAATATCACAGTGTGACAGGAATGACCTGTGACAGTATCACAGTGTGACAGTGATGATCTGTGACAGTATCACGGTGTGACAGAAATGATCTGTGACAAAGCTTCTGGTGGCAGTGAGGGGTTGTTGCTGCTGTACAAAAGGGGAATTAATGGAGGTTCCACTGCAATGTGTTAGAGTCACAACATTGACATGACACACTGTAGGATGCAAAACTGCAGTGCAAGCCAACAAAGAGAGATTCAGAGGCACAGACACTGGAAACAGTTCGGCACTGGCTGGCAAAAAATTGTTTTACTGATGGGCAAACAAACAGTGGCATTTCAGAGCAATAGCCAGCAATACAAATACTTGTGATGCGAAGGAAAAGTCCATTTTCTCTCACTGGTTCCTATATAAACATCACTCATGTCACCAATTATTATGTAAAAGATATCCAACACGAGGTGTGCATTTTTTTTTAGTTTTCATAATCATGCAAAACCACTGGTATAAAGTTTGGCCAAACACACATTAAGCAGTGGACTCTGAAGACCACAAAACAAATGTAATCAGAGGAAATAAACAATCATTTCTTCTTGTGCTTATATTCTTCTTGTGCTTATATTGTTGTAATTTACATGAAAATGAAGAAATTTATAGCAATCTGCTTAAAGTGATTTATACTGAATTTGAATATGCTACAATAGGGCTGCAAAGTAGATCTACAAACACCTGTGGCTGCAAATCTTATTTTGAACCAGCTTTAACCTGCCTGCCTTAAATTAACGGTTTTACATCTTGTCAACTGGTTCACATGAAGTGATGAACCTCCTCACTTCTATTCTGTCCTCCAGTCATGTCCTCCACCTCCTACTGTCTGATGGTATGGACTGAGACTCTATATTGTCCTCCACCATCAGTCTACAACAGTTCTCACAATGCGACAGAACTAGGCTCTTTCTCCTTTTCTTTTCTCCTCCTCCTCCTGCTGCTGCAGTTCACAAAGTTTTTCCCCCCAGTGAATGACTACCAAGCCATTTTTACCATTACTCTAGCTCTCCGAGCAATATCAGTGCTAAACATTGTGTGAATGTATTTTCCCTTGCTCCTATATCTATTATAATCAACACTTTCCATGAACGGAAGCAAACATTTTGGGCTTTTCTGAAATCATGACTGTGCGGCAGAAAAGAGTGGGGGGTGGGTGGGATGCACTTTCTCCTCTGCCAGCTCCTTCTAGGTGCCTGTTCTTCAGTAAAAATGCACATTCATCTTTACACTGAACAGACACATTCATAAGTGCAAATTCATGACATGAATTACTGCTGCTGAAAGTGCTGAAATAATAAACAGAGTAATGCGCAGAAAGGCCACCAATGGATTTTGACTTGTTGCTATACTGAAATCAGTATTTAAACTGAAAGATTCCTGCCAACATCTTTCAAGCATGTGGCCCCTTTTGTCTGCATGCCTGTCCAACCAACTGAAGGAACCACACAAAAACTTTAAACACCACCTCAGCTCAATATACACCAAACCACTGATGAATAAAGCAAACCAGGCACTGATATGCCATCTACCCTAAGATCGTGAAGAATGACAAGGACTCTGTCACAGCTTGGCCATGCAGGATGTTGAACTCAGAAGTTCTGTTCAAGTCATGGACCACTGGACTAACTTGCACCATATACTGTTAAATTTTCAGACCACATTCCAGCGTCCAAGTTGGATAGTGACACACAGTGGTGGCTGCACTGTACCAAAGTCACTGTGAAACCAACACCAACACTGCCCAAATGTAGCTTTCAAACAGAACCAGGGAGGGCAGATGGGACTCAAACAAGGTGATGGAGAGAAAGGTGGAGAGGACAATATGCCATAAAAATCATCTGATTCAATGAAGCAAAAGGAACGTTGGGGGCTGTGTGTGTGTGTGTGTGTGTGTGTGTGTGTGTGTGTGTGTGTGTGTGTGTGTGTGTGTGTGGGCGTGCACGTGTATGTGTACAATATACCAACCAGTGAACTCGACAATGCAGAAAGTGACACAAATGCCCGTCTCTGCCCTACATCGAGTAACGAACACACTTTCAGGTCGAGTCTGCTTGGAGCCTTCCCAACACTTCTATATATACTGATACTAGTTAAGAAAATGGAGTGTTTCTGGGAACGAAACAGTCACATAGACAAGACATGATCCATGATGATAGGACGGTAGAAAGAAATCAAGAAAGGATGAGGGTTCGTGTCATCTGGTTTTACAGCCCAATCAAACGGGAATCACCAAGGCCATTCTGGTCTGCTACAGCAAGCCGGTTAGAAAACACCACTTAAAAAGCAAAAGCTAATTCAATTTAGGCAAGTAAAACATTAATTCAAAGCAAAAAAACACTGATCTAAAGTGTTCCACCATTAACAACATTTTAGTCAAATCAAATGAGAAATACCTATTGCCTTTAATTACTTTTGGTGAAACACCCAAGAACAAAGTCTATGGAATTTCGTTGAACAAACTTGTGCCTTTGATCATGTTCAGGACTAGGGAAAGGAAAAAGGAGATGTAGAGATGGGGAGGGGGAAGGGGAAGAAACATACACGAAAATGGAAAAGGGGGATGCAGCGAATACTCTTGGAAGGTGCAGAGGAGGAGAGGACAAAGGGGATGTGGAAGGGAATGAAATGTCAAATACTGGAGGCAGGAAGTGACGAGTGGTTTCAGAAGGGAAACATGACACAACAGCAAGGGGTTGTTATGAAGGGAATATGGACAAGGCCCGGTTGATATGAAGGGAAACATGATGACTACATGGACAAGGAAGATGGTTATGAAAGGAAATATGACTACATGGACAAGGAAGATGGTTATGAAAGGAAACATGATGACTACATGGACAAGGAAGATGTTACTATGGGAAACATGACTACATGGACAAGGAAGATGATGTTATAAAGGGAAACATGACTACATGGACAAGGAAGATGATGTTATAAAGGGAAACATGACTACATGGACAAGGAGATAAGATAATGTTGCTTATAGCCCAGCCGACCGCAAGGGGCCACATCAGGGCTGTCACCACGTTAAAATCAACTCACAAGTCATTTAAAAATTAAAAATAAAAAAAAATAAAAAAAATAAAAAAAACCACCTTTCACACATCTCTTTAAATGACATCGTCTAGAAACGCACCAGAAACTTCGTTAAAAATCTTTCATCCGTAAAATCTTAAATCAGATGAAAAATGTTAATCTCTCTCAAAAACTCAAAGATCATGTCAGGCGGGACATCTCTGAACAGGATTTTCATGGACTCTGTAAAATGTTTGTGTCTCACATCGTGCAAGTCCCAACACTCTAAAAGAATATGTTTCATTGTGAGTGGCACATGACATGGAATGCACCACGGAGCTTCTTCATTCTTTAAAAGGTACGAATGGGTAAAATACGAATGGCCGGTGTGCAGCCGGCACAGAACTGTTTCTTCTTTATGACCACCAGACGTAGATGGGAGGAACTCCTTAAGGTTTGGACAGATCTGAAAGAGTTTGTTATCCGTCTGTGTGTTCCAATTCTCCTGCCAAAGGTCTCTCACATAATCGTTAATTTTGGGTTTCACATGGACAAGGAAGATGATGTTATAAAGGGAAACATGACTACATGGACAAGGAAGATGACGTTATAAAGGGAAACATGACTACATGGACAAGGAAGATGATGTTATGAAGGGAAACATGATGATTACACGGGACAAGGAAGATGGTGTTATAAAGGGAAATGTGACTACACTGACAAAGAAGATGATGTTATGAAGGAAATGATAGGAACAGAAGATGTTTAGAAGGGAACATGACTACAGGACAAGGAAGATGGTGTTATGAAGGGAAACATGACTACATGGACAAGGAAGATGGTTATGAAAGGAAACATGACTAAGGAAAGAGATGTTATAGGGAAACATGACTACATGGACAAGGAAACGATGTTATAAAGGGAAACATGACTACATGGACAAGGAAGATGATGTTATAAAGGGAAACATGACTACATGGACAAGGAAGATGATGTTATAAAGGGAAACATGACTACATGGACAAGGAAATGATGTTATAAAGGGAAACATGACTACATGGACAAGGAAGATGATGTTATAAAGGGAAACATGATTACATGGGACAAGAATAGGTGTTATAAAGGGAAATGTGACTACACGGGACAAGGAAGATGATGTTATGAAGGGAAACAATGATACAGGAACAAGGAAGATGATGTTATAAGGGAAACATGATGACTACAGAAAGGAAGATGGTGTTATGAAGGGAAATGAGATACTCTACAAGGAAGATGAGTTATAAGGGAAACATGATGACTACAGGAACAAGGAAGATGGTGTTATGAAGGGAAACATGACTACAGGACAAGGAAGATGGTTATGAAGGAAACATGAAGACTACACGGACAATGGAAGGCAATGCTGAAAGGGAAACATGATGACTCATGGACAAGGAAGGCAAAGCTTCAAAAGGGAAACATGATGACTTCACGGACAAGGAAGGCAATGCTCAAAAGGGAAACATGATGACCTCAGGACAAGGAAGGCAATGGCTCAAAAGGGAAACATGATGACTTCACGGACATGGAAGGCAATGCTAAAAGGGAAACATGATGACCTCATGGACAAGGAAGGCAATGCTCAAAAGGGAAACATGATGACTACACGGACATGGAAGGCAATGCTCAAAAGGGAAACATGATGACCTCATGGACAAGGAAGGCAATGCTCAAAAGAACATATATACAATGGAAAAGCTAAGGGAAACATGATGACTACAAGACATGGAAGGCAATGCTCAAAAGGGAAACATGATACAATAGACAAACAATCTCAAATGGAAAGAAACAAGACAGAGCAATGCTCAAAAGAAACATGATGACAATGGAAAGGAAGGCAACTAAAAGGGAAACATGATGACTACATGGACATGGAAGGCAATGCTCAAAAGGGAAACATGATGACTACATGGACAAGGAAGGCAATGCTCAAAAGGGAAACATGATGACTACATGGACAGGAAGGCAATGCTCAAAAGGGAAACATGATGACTACATGGACAGGAAGGCAATGCTCAAAAGGGAAACATGATGACTACATGGACAAGGAAGGCAATGCTCAAAAGGGAAACATGATGACTACATGGACAAGGCGATGTTCAAAAGGGAAAGAAAACGACCACATGGACAAGGAAAGGGGTGTTCAGATGGGAAACATACTGTACTACAAATACAACAAAGGGAATGGGTGGAAAACGGCTTCCATATTCAACAATGGAGATGATCAGATGGGAAACATAATTTACTATAAATACAACAAAGCGGATGTTCTGATGGGTAACATAATCACAATGAGCTACACATATAACAAAAGTGATGTTCAGCAAGGAAACATGACTACATATGCAAAGTGTGGAGGGGAAAGAACTGTTGAACATGGAGTAAGGATGCCGAGGGGTGTGTGGAGGGAGAGGAGGGAGAAAACTATAATACATGATACATGAAGGAGAGTGAATGGTGGGTAGCAGGCCAAGGTGTAAACTGTGTTAAACTGGGAACATGAAGAGCATGCTAAGAGAGAGGAGAACATAAAGACAACCTGTTTCAATACTGAAACCTTTATACTGTGAAGTACGAGGAACATGAAAGGGCAGGCTGTGGCAAAGACATACTAGAGACGCACACACAGAGCTGACCTGCGACAGGCAACCTAGGACAAAAGGCACAACACACAGGGGTTGGGATGGGTATTTCCAACTGAAGCTTACGAGTACACACAGCAGGGGAGAGGGGTAAGTGACCATAACACAATAAAACAACAGAAAATGCTGGATGTCCATTAATCAGGTACAAAGCAAATGGGTTTTTGAGAAGCGGCAAAGGTTAAGGTCTGAGGGACAACAGAACAGAACCAGCAGTATTGACCACGGGGTTGTCGACCTGCCAATGACAGCGGCCAGCAGAGGTCGGATGGGTGAGGAAAACAGGTCAGTAGATGGAACACAGACCACGAAGAAGTACAACAGAACCGTGAACACACATGAGCACAGCTATCACTGGAAAAACATTGAGCAATACAGCTCCATGCAGTAAGTGAGCTAAATGCTGTGCAGTGAGTCAGGTGAGTGCACAAGTACAGACACACCTTGAAAAGGCCAGCATGCAGTACGCAAAACTTCTGCGCAGATACCACCGACTTAGGTCCATCCACGGTCAAGTGGGTTAGTATAAATGTGAACACCAGTTCATGACCTGGCCACAAACTGAAGTCATGACCCCCCATTAGTTCACATGAACAGACACAATACCGATGAACACAACCAGGCATCACTCTGCTCACTAAACAAAGAATCATGCAATACCAACCCCAGCACGCAACACCAACACCAAGAGAGCCCCAACCAGGGATTGCAGAATGGCACACTGTCTCACCCATACATGATCCCACAGACAATGACTACACACATCCTGACAGAGAGCAAAAGGTCAGCATGCAGTGCTTCAGCCCAGCGGTCAGACATCATCACCAACTTACGGAACCTTTGCAGGGACCGCCTCGTCAACAGCACACCCCTGTCCCCTGGTGCCAACCTCACTCAGACCTACATGTAGTTCCCTTTCAAACAATGTCAACCCCAGATCCCACACTCAAGGATTAATTAGCGCAAGACTATCAGTGCAAGGTCTGCATATATGCCCCTTCAAGCTGACTAATGCCACTCACACTCCCAGAGTATGCTTTTTGCTGCCAGTGTGTCCTTTGACTATTCTTGTAGTCTCACAGAATTGTTATAAGTTGTCTTTAACGCTGCTCATGTTGAACTATATTATATATCTGAGCATGGTGCAGACTGTTTCATGTCAACTCATCTCCCACTGCCCTGTCAAACGATGGTTTACAAATCATCTGTCACCTCTCCTCTCCCCCTCTCCCAAGCTTTAATCCCATTAAGATAATATGCTATAGGGTCAGCTATGAAAATGGCAATCCACTCCCCTCCATCCTTACATGGAAAATTACTGCATTTGACCAGTTGCTATGCTCATCCGACTTTGTAGCCCAAGTAGAAACCATGGCACATAGTCTGCAGAATTATGTGATGTTTCATTACAAAGCCCACAGTATCTATGTGCCAAAGGATTCCCAGCCAAAAAAAAAAGTCAGGGTTACCCATTCAGTGCATCTGTGCATCACAGACACAATGTTTCAAAATTTCAGACTTACGGGTATAAACATACAATAAAATGTTTGCCAGTGAGTAAATTTACCAATAACATCAACGATGTGTGAATCCATTCTGACCAGCTGATCCACTCATTTACTTGACCAAACTTAGCAATGTTCACTTTGAAATGCCCTTTCCTCAGTAGAATATTGAGATTGCATTTCTTTTCATTACTATTTTAAACAGAGCTTTCCTCTGTGTGCCCTGACAGTATTCAATGAAGTTAGTCCAACAGAATTTGCTCCTACATTCTACTGGAACATAAAAAAGGAAAAAGAAAAAAAAAATTAAAAAGAACATTATGACTATGAGGAATCCTTCAGACCATTTTTGCAGAAGGAATTATCTTTGTTACAAAAAACAAACTGGCATGTTGATCTGTCGAAACTGTGTTAGCAGTCGATAAAAAGTCAGCTGCTCATGCAAAATCCAGAGGAAAATGCTTTTATCATCAAGGCACCAAACTTTCAACATTTGGCAACAGCATTTTTTTTTTTTAAACCCTCTGAAAAGTTTAAATCCAGGTACAAATACTCTTTAAAAGAACTTTCTGGGGGCATATTGTTTCCTAAAAACAAAAGCATGGGAAGCACAGTGCCACTGATCAAAGCCAATATTACATAAAGTTACCATATACTGATAAAACCTGCAGTATTATGTAATGTGACCCAAAAGCTTGCATCTGACATGATTGACCAAAGTTCGTAGTTGTGTGAAGTGCCCAGACAACCCTTGGGAATTCGCAGTATACAAACACAGTATGTGCCATGTTATGTGATGTGATATATGAACTCCACCGAGTTTAGTCAGTACTGAATATTCACAGCCCGCCTCATTGCGGATCAATCAAGCTCTGTTATCATATTCTAATCAGCAGACAATTTCTCAATACCTGCAATACATTTTTTCTTCCTCTCTTGGCCAGGTGCATTTCAATAGTATGGTCACAGACAATACCATGTCCTGTTGATCATGAAATCAGCGTATGTGCAAAAAAATGGGCGCTGCATGAAAAATCTGGTTTCAAAATAATACAGGAAAAAGTATGAAACTACGACTGCTCTAACACAGATAACAAAAGTTAAAAAGACCTCTTTCTTCGATACACCTGACCAAGATTCTAATGATGGCCAATATGAACCTGAAGTCAAGTTACACATACATGGATATTGAACAGATAAACCTGATGACCCATTGAAAAGTTTGAGGTAGGAAGGTACAACCTTCTTTTTTTCAATCTGAATTGATAAGAAAAATTCTTCCCTTGAAATGAGATTAGAAGGAATGTGGTGATAGCAGAGGTAATGGGAATGAGTTGCTAAGGATAAGGGGGGGATGTGAATTGATGAGGGTGAAAAGGAAGTAATAGCATGTCCAGAGACTCATTTCAAAAGTGTCGTTAATTAACAGTAATGTTTCAAAGTTAGTCAGAAACATATCACACGTGAATCAACAATCCTTAACTTCAAAACTGTTAAAACAGTTACAAAATGGTCAACACTTGGTCCTGACCGTGAACAGTAAAAAAAAAAAAAAAAAAAAAAATTCAAAACCCTTAAAAAGTCAACATTAATACTGTTAATCTGTTTTTGAACAAAGTGGCAAAAAGTTAACCATTTCTTGGCATAATATGTAAAGAAACACAGAAAGAGAGGTCTAACCAGCATTAACTTGATATCGACAACTCTACATTTAGTACTTCACCTGCTCTGTGTAACTGAGTTGCTCTCAAAGGTAACTAATTATCAGGTCACCTGCTCTCAATTTTTTCATCAAAGAGTTGGTCTCTATGTCTATAAAAGTTATAGCTAACTCAAGCATCAGGGAGTTGCTTTCAAAGGCACTGATGTCAATCAGATCATTATATACATGTACATTTGGAAAAGCTTGTATCAATCTGTGTAACTTTGTTTCTTATAGCTGAAGCTTGTTATCAATCTGTGTAACTTGTTTCTTTTAGCTTACCAGTCTTAATGATGCTATTTTGTCTGCTTTTGTAGACCTAGCTGCTCTTTATCCCCTTATCAATATAATTTGTGCTGCTGCTTTTAATCTGGAAAATGCTATCTCCTTTACTAGTGAAAGAGCTTTCAATCTTGATTTCTGGCAAACTAGTAAAAGAGCTTCCAATCTCAATTTTGATTTTACCAGTTTACCTCATGCTCTAACAGTCTAAGGCTCTATTTTTGGCTGTTCTTGGTGTTATTTACATTAACTACCATTTTCTTTCACTACCTTGAGTTATTTAGATCAACTAACATTTTTCCTCACTACCTTGTGTTGATTAGATTACCTACCATTTTCTCTCACTACTAGTTTCTCTTAATCATGTATGATGTTAACTAGTTAGCTGCTCTCAATCACGAGTGATTTGAACTCAAGTAAAAGAACACTCTCAATCACACGTGAAGTGTACTCATTTAGCAACCTAGCACTCATGTGATCACAGACCCAGTGAATGAGTTTAGTGCCCACAACGCTGCCTACCCCTTCCTCTGCCTGTATATCTACCCGCTGCCCTGTCCCCCTCAGCGCTGCTGGTGGTCTCTCCAAACAGCTTGTCATGGGAACTGGGACCCTTAGAGGGGGTCTTGTCTTGGGGGCTGTCTGGGGCGTCCCCAAATAAGTTAGCATGAGTATCGACACGCTGGCTGGCACTTGTGCCTTTCTGGCTCTGAGCTGATGGGGAGGCATTGTCCCCAAACAAACGATTGAAGGAATCATCACCGTCACGGGCTGATCGCTGTGCGTTCCCTTTGGATGCATCAGAGGAAGATTTTGAGCCAAAGATTCCTGAGTCAGAAGGCTTGGAAGAAGTTCGAGCGCTGGAAGCAGCGGCAGCAGGGGTGGGGTCCGTTGTCCCAAAAATGTTGCTAGAGCCTCCACCAGGGGGCCGCAACACTCTGCAACACAAATCACATCACAGATATATCAAATAACGTTGGAATGTTCTTTCTACACATAACTTCCAACTTGACAGTTTCTACACATCATTTGTTTGTTACTGTCTATAGGGTGGACAACTATACAGAGTCATATCAGGGCAATCAACCAAACCAAACAGGAAGTCACAGCCCTGTCAAAAGTGTCGTAGAAAGAAAAACTACACACACCAGTCTCTGACAAATCCATTGTTATGGTTTCAGGTAGTCACAGACTTATTTCAAAGAATCTTTCTATCAACTCAATTATTGCGTGCAACAAGACATGACCAGAAAGATTCAAAACAAATGTACACACGCATCTGAGATCTGCCTCTTCATCATGTTTTTCTCCTTGTGGTTGGTTGACTGTTTGAGAAGTATCTTGTGAAATAAACATGACCAGTTCTAAAATGACCAGAAGTTAGGTGTCCATAAATTTGTCTGTCAAAACAAAAAAAAAAAGAAATAATAAAATGATAGCCTGAAGAATTTTCTCATGCTACTTTCTCACAAACTCATTTAGGAAAGTGAACATTTATTTCTACGCACAATCCAATGCATGCTGATTTACAAACTCTAGTCTTCAACGGCCATCATTAGTCTGATTAGAACCGAGGTAGTACATTGATTTCAGTTGTTGACACCCTTTCATGCTTTGGCCCAAATAAGCACTCAATCTTATTACACAATGTTTTCCTAAACCTTCTGGGGCAATCTATAAACCTGACCCTTTGCAGTCACCCTAAGTTGACTGAGTAAAACGACACATTAAGAAAGAAGAAGAAAAGCCAGCAGGCAGCAAAAACAAAAAAAAAAGTTCAATTTTACTTCTATCATCACTATTAAGTCTTTGGTTAATCGCAACAGGCCACTTTACATTACACAGTAAGCAAGATATGACAATGAATATTTCTTTTTAAATCAGAACTTAAAAAAAAAAAAAAAAAAAAAAAAAAAAAAAAAAATCCCAACTTCACTTTAGGGATGTTCTCTGCAGCTTCAGTGGCTATACATGAAGTTCATGTCATGACTCGGATAGACTAACACAGCTTCAGGTGCTACATGACATTCTTGTTCTGACTCATGTAGACTTGCACAGCTATGCTTATTTTCATAATTCTGGCCCAAGAAATAGAAACCTGGTCAGAAAATCTATACAATAACCTCAGAGAGACGCATCCATTAAGTGGATGAAACTCAATTCTGTGGATCCATCTTCTCAACTGAGCCCATGCTCATACTGTCATAGCAAACCCAGCTCTCGTTAGGAGTCGGTAATGGGCCAAAAAATTCCTCAAATATAAAGGCTTTGATGGGAATGAAAACCACCAACCCCCAGGCCAGAATGTATGATACTAACCACTGAGCCACAGCAGCTGATCTGAATGAAATATTTTCTTAAGTTGTAATGTAAATTTAGATCCACCAACCACAATTTGTCTTCAATCACAGCAGTTTGCCAACTAGTTACATACGGACATTATTAAACAGTGATCATGCTCGTAATTTTCAAAATCAGATCGGCAAACTAGCAGAGCTAAATGAGTGAAACAAAACCTATAGCCTGTTCTTAGCAATCAGTAAATCACTAAGCATAAAATGTTTAAATGCAAGAGTTAACTTTCCCATCAGTCAAACACCAGTTTCAGTTTCATCAAGGAGGAGTCACTGCGTGCGGACTAGTCCATATATGCTACACCACATCTGCTAAGTTTTGAGACCACACTACGCATGATTTGAAGCTGATGGATAAATGAATTAACAACAAAGATGAGACAATTATTGAAGAAGATTAGTCAAAAAACAATCAGATATGCATGCAATATTGTTTTCATTATGCAACATTTTTGTTGACCATATTTCATCATCTGAACTGGTAGACTACTAGTAATTATTGAATCCTGGTAACGGCCCCATGCACTGCAACATAACTGAATAATTACTGAATGCTGGTTGAACAATTATTTATCACTAAACTTATTCTTTTTGTCTCTGAGGTAGCTCTACAGAACTTTACACTGTTGCTCAGCTTGCTAAGGGAGTGCATACAGTGTTGTCACCCTGACCAATCGAGGTCTGAGGCCTTGTTCCAACAGCCAATCACATCCGATCTTCAGTCATCATGATTTTGCTGTGAAATTTAGCTAAGTCCAGCAAGCACTTTGGGCAAGTGGCCTGTATTGTACACCAAGCAATGAAATCACTGACGACGGCTTGTCCTGCAGTACAGCTGGCTGTAAAGCTTTCATTTGGTTACCTCACTTTGCATAAAATACAAACACAGTTCCCAGAGCATGCTGAGCAAACTTTTTTTTTCCTCCACTATCCTAGGGTCGCAAGGATACAAGCAACTCAACAATCTTGGACTAAAGGTGCAAAAAGATCACAAAATCAAACACAGAAACATGGACTGTTAAAATCACCTTGATTGCTTTAAAACAATTTGGGTTCATTAACTTCAATTATAAAAATTTCAACCTGTAAGGAAACTGTGGATGGGACAGGGGCCTAGTGAAAGGGGGGGAGGGGGGGGGGTCTCTCAATCCGAGCACCATCTCTTTAGTATGCTCCTTTATTGTTCATTTCTAATTCTATGTGCTGTACAGACAAAACAGAAATAAGTTGGTAAAGAACAAACCAAAGCAATGTGCTCAATACAGGGGCAGCCCAATGGACAGCCTGCCCTAAAGAGAAAAAAAGGGATTCTCTGAAGACTTCATTTTGGACAGTCATGTCACACATAAATATCACAAGATTTTTAAAGAACAACACACCATGTCTAAAAGCAATGGGACGTTATCTCATGGCTATCGTGGTTCCAAGTATGCAGGCCAAAAATTCTAACCCTTGTTAAAACTGCTTACACACTGGCACGTTTTAATGTTCAAAATTGATCTTCACAGAATCAAACTCGGTTCGAGCAACTCTTCAGAAGCTGCTGCATTTGATATTCACTTGAGATACATGACCACTAGGCTATGCCCTAGTGGCTAGTACTGTTACCACCACTTCCGTCTCTCCAAATGATGACCAAATGAATACCTTGGAAACGTGCGTTCGTTTGATTCGAAGCACTTTAAATTCTGAATATTTGCAACCATATCTGCATCAAACTGGCGATAGTCAATTACATTAAAGCTAAAATTACCTAGAGGACGGCTTGCTATCTTCTTTCATGCCACTGAAAGTCGACGTTGTGGTCATTTTCCTGTTTCAGTTGTTCTTCACCTTCTCGTCCGGAGCTTTTCGAATCCCTGAGTTCAGGAGTAATGACGTCATTAAGATGGCAATGCGGAGTTAAAATTTGGATGGGTAGAAAAATTCTATATATCTGCCTTCTTGTATTTAACGAAACTTCATCGAATACATTATAATGATTTTTGTACATTTGTTTTGATTATGATATCATGTTGTGTTATCGCCTTTCTTTTCATCCAATAGCCTCGATCTGAACTGTGTCGTCTAATCAGCCTAACATGGACTAGGCCTAGTCCGCAGTTGCAAATTAAGCATAAACATATATATGCATTGCATTCAAGAGTCCCCCGATTTCGCTGCGAGTGTGGCATAGCCTACCAGCGGACGCCAAGGGAAAGGTGGCAGATCTCTGAAGGACACTGATGTGAGAGGTCAGTATCAGGCGGCGCAGCGATCCTTCCAGCCATATGGTGACGGCGGGTCTAGCCTGTGTCGCCGGGGGACGGCTGCTGGAGATGTGGGGTGATCGGCGATGGAGAGCTGCCTGACTGCGACTACCGTGGCTTGGGATACCATGTTCTGAGCCTGGCAGACATGGCGGCACTCCTTATGGGGTTGGGCTGAAAAAATTGCCCTCTGGGCGCAGTCTGCGTGTACCCGCCGAATATTAGGGACTCGTGCAGCGCTCCAGCGACTTTTGTCCTGCTTCCTCCTTAAAGCGGCCTCACGCGACACAGGACCATCACTACCCGAGCACGAAGAAGGCCGCCTGGTGGTCCTCAAGACAGTCTTTTGTTTGGGGAAAGGAGGCGAAATACACCGACGCCCATCGTCGGCCGACCAACTGCCGAAATTGAACCGAAGTTCAAGAGGAACCAGAGCCCAGAGAGAGAAATACGACGGCCCCATACGCAACTCCATCATGGAGACATCATGGTCGACTCCGTGCATGTTCCTCCTCGCTGCACCCATCTCTATGACACTCGTAACTCCCACGTGCTGCAGTATGCCATTGAGTCCTACTACAGGAAGAATGGCTTCTTCCCACGCAGTGGGAGAGAATGGAACGACCTTCCAGCTGAGGAAGTAACATCAGCCTCGCTGGAGGGCTTCAAATCCTGGATGTAAACCCCCTACCCCTCTCCCTTCTCCTCCCCCTTCCTCACCTCCTCTCCTTTACCCCCTCACCCCTCTCCCGCACCTGTTGTCCTTCCCACCCACTAAGGAGAAGGGTCTACCTTTGCCCCTTCTAGAGGCCTGAACATATTAGTCTTTCTTCCCTTCCCCACCCACTTCAAGCTGTTGATCCAGACAGCATCAATTTTGTTATTACCAGAAACCCTTTTTTTTGGTGTCAGAATCTTCAACTGGTTGAAGGTGGACAGCTAAGAAAGAAGAAGAAAAATTCGCCTACTACGTCTGCAAGTGTACCGTGTCCTTAAGTGCATCAGGACAATAGGACGTTAAACTCACCTATCAACGTAACTCAAGAAACTCAAGAGTCGCCCTTTATCGTCACTTTACACATTCACCCCAACAAATAGAAGTAGACAGAATAGATATTCTTATTAACTTTCCCTGTGTTTCCTGAATAACAACACGAGTTCACTCATTAGAAAACGAAGCACCCTTGGAAACTGAATATGACTGTATGCACAAGTTCGTTTTTTGCATAGGACAGCCGTCATTAATGAGTTGATGATTTTCCACGCTGTGTGTGTGTGTGTGTGTGTGTGTGTGTGTGTGTGTGTGTGTGTGTGTGTGTGTGTGTGTGTTAGGTCTGAAGTTTTGATTATGGGTGTTCGGAGGGAGGGGGAGTGGGAGGGGGGGGGGGGAGAGTCAGTAACCGAGGACTGATCAGAATGGTTGATTGTTGATCGTCTCGCATCACTGACTCTGGTCAGCTGCAAGGGACTGGAACAACGTTGTGCTGCTTTGACACAAACATTTGCCATATGCATAAATTACAAACAATAGCGGAAACGAGAACTGCTGCCACCACACCGGGGACTGGTAGCTATAGTAACGCTGTCTCCTCTCTCTTTATGGTGTTCAGTTCAGTTCAGTTCAGTTCAGTCGTTTTTTTAATGTTTTTTCATCGCCAGATGATATTAGACATTTATTTTTTGTTAAAACACACACAACAAAACAACGACGACGACAACAACAACGACAACAACCACCACCTCCACACTGAATTTATCAAGCATGTTAGTACTTTCAAACCCACATTTGATATATGCATATTTACATAAGTGAAATACCCTTGTGGTACACAAAATTGTTGATCTTTATAAAAACTTGCAACCTGTGACTGCGAAATAACCATGGCAATTTTAGCAACATATGAACCATATAAGACAGTATTGACACCATCAAAGTTATTCATCTCAGTACCTTTCTCATGATAGAGCGAGGTCAACACTGAGCATTCAAACAAAAGTTCAGTTCAGTTCACTTGGGACTTAGATAGCCTCACAGCTTTTAGTGTCCCAGTCATCTTATTTATATAAATAAATGGTGGTTGCATAATGCATGCATATGCTCAGGATTTATTTTACTCTATTCTGTCAATCAAATTGAAATTTTTAAATATTTAACTTTGCGTTAGTATCCAGAAGGTTTTTTTTTTTTTTTTTTAAAGTATTCAAATCTTTTGCTTTTTTAATGTGTGCAGGTAGTTTGTTCCAATATGGTGCCACGCTGTTACTAAAGGAAAATTTTCTAATATTAGTGCGACAATATTTAATTTGGATTTTGTTATCAGAATTTCTTGTAATTTGATTAGAGGTTAGTTGAAAAAAATCTCACAAGTAATACCATGAGAATTTTTGGTGTTCCAAGTATTCAGCCTTAATTAATGAATTAGGCCTACTCTAACAATGTGCCTGGGCACGATGGTAAATTAGCCATTTTTTGACTAAAATTCTGCCTATGTATATACTTGTCCATGATTTGAATTAATTCACAAGAGGATAAATGTAAGGGATTGTTTGATAAATTTTCAGCGTTTCTATTAGCTCCATCTTTTGCAAGACTGTCTGCTATTTCATTCCACGTTATACCACAGTGAGATGGGACCCATCAAAAATCAATTCTTATGCCTAGAGTGAGTAAACAATAGTGTCTTTATGGTGTCGTTCTTTCTCTGTTCTATGTATAAAAGTGTTTTCATTTTATATCATCCTCATTAATTTGTTCCTCACATAAATATAAAACTGATCAGGTTGCCCTCTCCTAAATCATGCGTAGGCCTATATGACTGAGGAATGAGTGGGGGTGGTTGAGGTTTGACAAGGCACCTGCCTTCCCTGACTCTGAGCAAGGTCTGACCACGCGTAGGTCAGACATCTGCTAAGTCGTAGCCATGAGACCTTCTTCTTAAATTGTCTCATCTTAGTCATTAACTCATTCATCCATCAGCTTTAGATCATGCGCAGTATGGTCTCGAAACTTTGTTGATGAATCGTAGCGTATATGGACTAGTCCGCACGTATTGACACCTCCTTGATGAAAGTGGAACTGACTCTGAGCCAATAGCTACCTGATTATCTTGTCCATGCGTGTTGTTCGGCGGGGGAGGGGTACTGGATGATGTTGGTCACCAGCGCTCATATCCTGTACCATAGACCAGAGAAAGGTGAGAGCCAGGATTCCCCTTTCTCGCAGGGATGCATGAGTGCTCAGCCCCCCCCCCCCCCCCCCCCCTCGCTTTTAGGATACTCCTATGCTGACGCTGATCCTTCCAGTGAGCCCTGTAGACTCAGAATCGGATAATCGGATGGGGAAGGGGTGGGGGGTTAGATGGGGGAGGAGAGTGGGCCATTGAGTCCCCTTTCGCCTGAATATCCACATACTGGCCCTGCAAAACTTCTCTAGTGGACGCAAACAATTGCGCCCAGAGAGAAAGAGTTACCTACCCAGGGGCAATTTTTAACAAGCGTGATACGTGCAGCAACCATATCAAATGCAATCTAGATGGGACTACCAGATGTGTCAGCCTCATAGATATTGTCTCCCGTCAGTCCTGGGCTGGCAAAGGTGATGCTGGTGGGGTCTCTGGTAAAGTCTCGCCTAATTTACGGATTGGAAGCTTTTTACGATGCTCCACCCCCTCCCTTCACCAGCGTATGAATGTAAATGAAATGAAGGCCCTAAAAGTGGCACTGGGCCTTCAGAAGGCTACTCCAAACTACCTTGTCAATAGAGATGTGGGGCTGTTGTCTCTGAAATGTAACATCCAGGCACAGGGAGCAAACTACTACTTCAGGGCACAGACTGCCCCAAACTCCACTGAAGAACTCGGTGCGGACTTTCAGGAGCCGGTATCGATCCGGCACTGTATCCCTCTTCCGGTTTATATCCTATTCTTGCTGACCACGGTGGGGGCGACTGAGGTGACCCTGAAGCCCCTCCATCCTAACCGTCACTGTCTGATGGAGGGGCTGGGATCAGGCGGGACATGTTCAGTCTCAGGAAGTCGGACATCCTTCATTACACACAGGTGATGGCTATGGGTTTCATCCCCACTGATTTCCGTCGCCACCTTCGCATCTATACTAATGGATCTTTGACCCTGTCTGGAGCGGCAGGCGGCCTTTAGCATTCCCGCCCCGAAGATAGAGAGGGGATACTGAGGTCAGAATCTTCATGGCAGAGCTAGTAGCCTTCAGTAAAGCCCTACCATATCTGAACGATCTTGGGGAGCCTCCTCCCCCCCCCCCCCTCCCCTGCCCATACTGTGGCCATCTTTCTTGACTCTTAGCTCTCACGGCCATAGGGAGGGCTGATGACTCTGCCACGGAGGATGTGTGAGCAAGATTCTGTCCCTTATTCACCAGTTTACCGTGAGGGGCTGCTGTGTGAACCTGCACTGGTTCCCTGCCCATGTCAACATCACGGGAAACGAATTGGCAGATAAAGCCGCCAAGGCGGTGGCAGCTACTGGAGCTCAATGGATTAAATTGACATGACCTTGGCTCTGTCAGGTGTCTAACAGACAATAAAAAGGCGGTATGGGTGGAATGGTGGAGGGATTTCTTGGCGAGGGATGGGGACCTGGGCCATATTGACCCTTGACACCGGTCTGTGCGGGGGTCTCTTCCCATCGTCATCCTCATACCCATCGCCCAGATCATATATAGACTACGAGCAAGAGTCTGGAAATTTATTGTTGTGCCTACACCATGTCAGTGTGGAGCTTTTATCTTAAGTCATCATGTGAATTTTCAATATGCAAGAGCATTTCAAACCAATCAGAAAAGCTGACTTTTCTGGGGTTGGCCCAGTCCTTAGCTTCGCTAGGTCGTCTCCAGGGTGGTGTGGGCTGGGTCCTGGCTGTAGAAGCTGCAAAGCCAGCGCACAGCAACCTTGTGGCCACATACTTGTTCTTAGGGCACATATATGAAACTGATTTCTGAACTAAATCCCGACTTCGAGATAGATTGTTTTTGTTGTATGCTGCTGATGCTATCGTTTTGTGTGTGTGTTGGTCTTCGCTTAATTGATAATCTCCCTTTCAGTTTGTCTGGAGGGAAAGTGGTTGCCGATAAGATCACGCAGTTTTTAGTGGCCGGCTGGCTCACAACCAATGACTGGTCTTCTAGAGAGAACTGCCATTCCTCACAAAAAAAAAAAAAAAAAAAAAAAATCAGCCCCCCCCCCTTCCTTAGCTTCGCTGATCTATAGCATGAGGTGAACTTGATATCCTGTAGACTTTTAAAGATACAGCTCTCATGCTATCCTGGGTGGCCAGTCCAGCAAGTTGTGTTGTTTTTACAGTAAAATGTTTTTAGTAACCGCATCAGGGTTTTTTTTTTCAGAGCACATGAGGCAAAGCGGGCTTGACCTTCCGGAAATGTTAGGGGATGCAGCCCTAACAAGACCTGGACAGGCCTGATCACGTGTGTACATTTAGGCAACGGCTTCGACTGGCTGGTAGAAGTAGATGAGAGTAGCTGACGTGTCTCAAACCCTTGGTGAGTTAGGGCTTGTCTACCCATGCATGCGATGACTAGTTTCGTCAGACAGCGCGGAAGAAACCACTAGATGGTTCAACGGACAAGAAGGCAGATCCAGCAAAGTATTGTGGAGCACGAACAGGGTTCAGTGACCATCCACTGCATCTCGGCTCATCTCCAGCCGTCTTGACTTTTTCTTGCCACTGGATTCAGATGGGCAGGGACGAGAGAGTGAGGCTGACGAACCTACGCAACTCTCCCTCACTGTGATCCACTTCACGCGCATGTCACGACTTCACCTTCTATCATCTCTCCACTGTTATCATCACTCTTCGCCAAGTCCTGAAGCGACAGGTGTGGACACATAGCCATAACCCTACAGGTACCCTACCCTACACATACCCTACCTTACTCCAACAGATAAGCCTACAACCACCTAACCAACATGCAGTCAATTGGACATCACTAAAAATGGCATCAGGAAACGTCTTTTAAACCTAGAACCAAACAAGACAAATGGACTCGACAACCTGAATCCCAAGGCTTATCTGCATGATAGCTAATGAAATAGTACAGGGCATAACTTTCCTGTATTGCCACTGTCTTAGCACCAGTATAGTCCCATGAGACTGGCGAATGGCCAAAGTGACCCTAGTCTTCAAGAAGGGTGAACGGAAACGAGCGGAGAATTACAAGCCTGTATCTCTCCTTTGCATCCTATGCAAAGTGAAAGCTCATTAAGTGGTCACCGAGCAGGATGACATAACATCTGGAATCAAATAAAAACATACAGCTACAGCAGCATGGATTCAGGCGGCAGTATTCATGTGAAATACAACTCTTCAGCTTTGTGGATGAGCTCACAGAAGAACCCAAGCGAGGAAATGTCTGAGTGGCTACAAACTGTACTTTATCACTCACACACACCACACACACACACACACACACACACACACACAAATCTTTCGTCAACTGATCCTGCCCCCCCCCCTCCCTCACTCCCCCCCCCCCCCCCAATCCGATCTTCGAGGAGTGGGGGTGGGGAGGGGGGGGGGGGGGAGGGAGGCCTTGGGGGGATATCTATAATTATCAAAAGAGACTAGTTTTCCAGCCCCGCTTTCTTGTCTTGCCCTCAGGGGACGACATCAGTGCCAGGTGAGGCACTTCAGTCCTCTTTCTCCTCTGAGGGAGGAGTTCCTTTCGCCCCCCCCCCCCCCCTTCCCCTGTACGGCCAGCTGTCCAAAAGGAACTGGTGAACCAGTCATGTGACTTAGCTCCACGCCACAGACAAAATGCCTGCGTGGTGAATGGGAGCAGCAAGGGATGTGTTGTGTGGTGGTGAAGCGAAATAAATTTTGCGTGGACAACCGTCTTCAACCTTGAAAGGGCGTGCGGAGTCCCTCTAAAATCTGTTTGAAGCGATGAACCTTAAGACACTTTTCTTCGTGGTGCCAAAGAGAACAAAAAGGTTTTGTTTGTGGATTCCTTGGCCTGGACTGTGTCCTTCTTATGTGTAGTCTTCGAGAGTGAGCCACTGTGTGTGTGTGTGTGTGTGTGTGTGTGTGTGTGTGTGTGTGTGTTCTGGTGTGAAACTCCGTTTTTGACCAGCTGGGGGCTGGATGTGAGCCTCAGGTGTTTGACTGGGCCTTTGGAAGATTCCCTCTAGTTCAACCTTTTGTGACTCCTTGAGAGAGAGAGAGAGAGAGAGAGAGAGAGAGAGAGAGAGAGAGAGGAGAGAGAGAGAGAGAGAGAGAGAGAGAGAGAGAGGGGGGGGGGGGGGTTCGGGAATTAAGGAATTATGGGAACATTTTAGATATAAACCGTTTTCTTTCCCTTTGGAAAGCCCTTGAGGTTGTTCTTTCTTTCTTTCTTTCTGCGTACGCAGGCTGATAATCCTGCGGACACTGCCTGTATAGACAGGCAGTGGAGTTTTGTGTGTATGACCATTTTTTTTATCCCGCCATTAAGGCAGCCATACTCCATCTTCGGGGAAGGTGCATGCTATGTGTAACGTGTCATCCATACCAACAGCCAAACTGGCCTTCTCTTCCGAAAGTTGGTGATGGGATTTTACGTGTGTGCAAGATGTTTTACGTGCGTTCACACACGGAACCTCGGTTTATAGTCTCATTCGAAGGACTGTATGGGGAATGGAGTCAGAACCAAGGTTAACTCCGAGGGAAAAATCCCCTTGTAGCGAAATTAAACCCCCTTGAGGTTGAATTTTTCCAGATAAACTTTTGCGATGAGAGATTTTTTTTTTATCAGTTCCTTTGTTTTTGTTTGGCTATGGTGGAAGTCACACCGTTTTGGATGGAGGAGCGTCTTTAATGTTGTGAGTGTATTCTGATTTGAGAGGTGCAATAACAGAGCTCCCCCACGCGTTGGGCGTGATCTTCCAATAGCTGATGTATAGCTTCTTTAGAAGCATGACCGAGTATCACCCCTACCTACCGCTCTGGGATTAAAAGCTACCGTTACACCCTCAGGGGTACTTAGGGTCCTGAGTCCCCCGGGTGGTGAACCTCTTTCAGGCAGTTCTCCAGATTGTTTTGTATGAGTGAAGATGACTGAAAAGATTCACTGATTTAAACTATGTGTGAAGTTGTGTGGTCGAACTCTGTACTTTGTGACTTGCTATCTGTTGATTGGGATGTAGGCCTACTAGGTTTTGTTCTCTCCCCTCCCTTACCAGGCGGCGTCGTCCCCACTTGTAGACACTCATCCAGACAGACAGATTGTGATCACAGAAGTAACCATGGATATTGTCATTGTGCTAAATAGATCTCTGTTGGATCGATTCGACGAATTAAGACCTTTTTTTTTTTTTTTTTTTTTAAACTTCGTACAGTCTGAGGTTGAAGAAAGAAATAGGGTGCTTGCGCAACGTATGCAGTGTAAACACTGGCTGGCTTTGATGTAGACTACGCCTTTGGCACAGCCTAGTAATTTACGGTTCAAGATTAACTACTGTTACTCAGATTTCTGCATCAGAATAAAACTACATCAATTTCTGGAACAAGTGATGGTTTGAATGTGACTGAAAAGTGGATGGACGACTGAGTTAAAGTAAGGTTACTAAACACGTATTCATGGTTATAGCCAGTTTTAAGACAGGTATGGTTTTGCTCATAAATGCAAAAACCTGCTTATATTTAGGTCAAAGAAATGCTTTGTACAATGTGAGTATTTCAGGTACCTATTCATCACCCTTGCATGTGTGTTAGCACATGCTCCTCTGTGTGTGTGTGTGTGTGTGTGTGTGTGTGTGTGTGTGTGTGGTGTGTGTGTGTGTGATGTCAGTGTTTGTTCTTATAGCACACTAGTTCATCAGTAGGTGTGATAAGTGTTTGGTGTTGTAGCGGTAGCCCGGGAAAGAATTCAGGCAGAGGTTTTTCACCCATGAATACACACAATACTCTGATTCTTGTCGTTATACCCAAATTTATTTTCCAACTCCAAAATCACCAGTTGTTTTCAAATGATTAATGCAATGATAAAAAGCAAACAAACAAACCACAACAAAAATAAAACATCTGCGCGTGGCACATGTACTATTTAACATGTTTTTAGAGACCAATGGAAACCGTGTAAATGTTTTGATACTTTTCTTAATGGAAGCTTTTTTCTTTTTCTTTTTTTTTTAATATACTTCAGAAAAAAAAATTCAGGGTAGCTTTTTTTTTAAACAACAGACTCCAGAACCCAATATTGAACATTTTACTTGTAAGGGGTGTGGAAAACAGCACACACACACACAACCCCTCCCCCTAACCCACGTCCCTTTGGTTGGATCATCAAAGGAGGATAAACATGTTCAATGGGGCTAGACATCAACTTGATGCATGTGGAAAACACGTCACAGCAAGAAATCTGATAGCCAGCAAAGGAAGTAAAATGTGCAGCTCATCATTGATACAAAACATTTTCCACTATTCTGCACACCGTTCACACAATGCATTACTGAGAGTGCACTTGCTTCGACATAACGTGTTGTCAACTATCTTGCTTTCTTCTCATCAGTTGTATTTTCTTAAATCAACGAAAACACCCGAAATGGGATACACGGTTTCCATCTGTTAACAAAAGGATGTTAAAAAAATGAAAGAAAATAAACATCTCCCAAAAAAGAACAATCGTCGCAAAAGGCTGTCTCGCTTCCCATCGGCACCCAGTTTAAAACATTTGAATATGTATGTCAGCCTAAAGCTCTAATAACTTCTCTTTACTTTCAATGTGACGGTCAACAAAAATTGCCAAGATATACTTCTCATGTCTGCAGCGGCATTATTTGCATAACTAACTGAAAATCAGGGTGGGGGATGGCCAAGGATAGGGGAGTGGGGTCAGTAGAAAGTAAATCCTGAAATGTGAAAACAAAAGAAGAGGACATCTAACATACAAAAAAAAAAATTTCATCAGTGCACTTTCCATGACCAGATCTGTTCCAATAAAGCCTTATGTGCACATGTAAGTTCAGTGTCGAATAGTTTGCCTTCTAGTGGGGGAAAAAGTGACAAATCAAATCATTACAATTTTGAACAGTCTATACAGGTATTTGGTTGTAAAATAGTAGTCACATCAATAACTAATAGATCTACCACAATTTACGGGTGACAGAATCTATCAAAATCAAAAACATACAATTGAAAATTTTACATAAAAGCAAATGAATGAATAAAATGAATGAGTGAAATTACATGCATTTTCAAGGCCGTTTTGTTACCTGGATAATATCCCTTAGCTTATGTTGTACAATTTCATATTCTGTGACCGAATATTCGCCTCTGTCTTGTTTCCTGTCTTTGTCTGTCTGTTAGTCTGTCCCACTCCTTGGCCGTCTCTGTCTTTGTCTGTCTCACTCTCTCACTGTCTCTTTGTCTGCTAATCTGTCACACTCTCTGGCTATCTCAGTCTTTGTCTGTCTGCCTATCTGTCACACTCTCTATCTGTATCTTTTATTGATGGTGATGAATGGCGACATCTTTTGTCTTTGTCCTTTTTTCAGTCTGTCACACTTTCCCACCTTCTACCTTTTAACGACGGTAAATGTTTATTGACACCTTTTTGTCTTCGTTTTATATTGATGTTATCTTGATTAGTCTCTGCAAAGTGATAGCAGAATAGGAAGAACGAACATTTAACACCGATTTATTGAAGCTGGTGGGTAAATGTATCTACTGTCTGTCGTAGGTTCTTTCTCTTTTTTTCTGCCACCCGCGCGCGCGCGCGCGCGCGCGCGCGCGCGTGTGTGTGTGTGTGTGTGTGTGTGTGTGTGTGTGGTGTTTGTGTGTGTATTTGCTTGTGCATACATAAATGTATTCTAATATGTATGCCTGTATGAATGTATTTACATTTTTCGTTTCTTTTCTCTTCTTTTTTCCCTCCTTTTTTTCTTCTAATTTTTTTTTTTTAATTTGTCTGTCTACATCGCTAGATTGTTTTTCTTTTTCTTGTATATAATGTACAAAAACAAATGCAATCAAAAACAGTTTTCTTTGAAAAAAAAAAAAAAAAAAAAGCTCACAAATAATCTTAATTTAAAATCAACTATAACCAGAGACAATCGGTTGAACAACTAAAAACCCCTTCTGCACTACATAAAATTATCACAATAGATTCCTCCAGATCTACAGACCTTCAAAAACTCAAATGTTTTTGCCATCATTAAAGCATCACGTCAAAAATTTAGGTCCCACCAATGGCAGTACTTGAGGTTTAAGACTACCTAATGCACCTCAAACAATCAGGTACCGGCAGATGGTGTGGTCTAGACAACAAAATTCTTAAAATCTCAGCTCCAGTAATTACAGACACGTCAACAGACGTTTCCAATCTACGCATTGACAAAAAATCATTTTCCCAATGGTTTCAACAACAACAATCAACAACAAGATGTAAAGCATATAAACGTACTCCCAGTTTATCCTGAGTACGCGTGAGATATTCCATAAAGGAAAAACCGTCTTGGGCTGGTGTAACCGTGAGAAATAGCTATTCTGGTAAACATCGGCCATCGTCTGTGACCTAAAATGAACATACTACAAATTTTCAGAAAGATCGGGCAAGAACTTTTGAGATTTCCATAAAGAAGAAAACCTTATGGCCGTAAGTAACGGCTGTAACGGTAAAATAAAACATCGGGCATCATCCGTGACCCATATGAACATACCTACAATTTTCAGATAGATCGCCAAGTACTTTTTGAGATATTCTATAAAGAAGAAAAACCGTTACAGGCCAGTTACAGCCGTTAGTAACGGCTATTAACGGGTAAAATAAAACATCAGACATCATCCGTGACCCATAATGAACATACCTGCTAATTTTTCACAAAGATTGCCAAGTACTTTCTGAGATATTCCATAGAAGAAAAGGCGTTACAGGCCGTTACAGCGTTAGTAACGGATGTAACGGTAAACTAAAACATCGGGCATCATCGTGACCCATAATGAAAATACCTACAAATTTTCAGAAAGATCGGCCACGTGCTTTTTTGAGATATTCTATAAAGAAGAAAAAGCGTTACACGCCGTTACTAACGGCTATAACGGTAAACTAAAACATCAGGCATTATTGGTGACGCATAATGAACATACCTACAAATTTTCAGAAAGATCGGCCAAGTACTTTTTGAGATATTCTATAAAGAAGAAAAAGCGTTACAGGCCGTTACAGCCGTTAGTAACGGCTGTAACGGTACACTAAAACATCGGGCATCATCCGTGACCCATAGTGAACATACCTACAAATTTTCAGAAAGATCGGCCAAGTACTTTTTCAGATAACTCTATAAATAAGAAAAACCGTTACAGGCTGTTACAGCCGTTAGTAACGGTTATAATGGGGTAAACTAAAACATTGGGCATCATCCGTGACCCATAATGAACATACCTGCTAATTTTCACAAAGATCGGCCGAGTACTTTCTGAGATGTTCCATGGAGAAGAAAAGGCGTTACATGCTGTTACAGCCGTTAGTAACGGCTGTAACGGTAAACTAAAACATCGGGCATCATCCATAACCAATAGTGAACATACCTACAAATTTTCAGGAAGATCGGCCAAGTACTTTTTCAGATATTCTATAAAGAAGAAAAACCGTTACAGGCTGTTACAGCCGTTAGTAACGGCTGTAACAGCCTGTAACGGTTTTTCTTCTTTATAGAATATCTGAAAAAGTATTTGGCCGTTAGTAACGGCTGTAACGGTAAACTAAAACATCGGGCATCATCCGTGACCCATAATGAACATACCTACAAATTTTCACAAAGATCGGCCAAGTACTTTTTGAGATATTCTATAAAGAAGAAAAACCGTTATAGGCTGTTACAGCCGTTAGTAACGGCTGTAACGGGGTAAACTAAAACATCGGGCATCATCCGTGACCCATAATGAACATACCTGCTAATTTTCACAAAGATCAGCCAAGTACTTTCTGAGATATTCCATGGAGAAGAAAAAGCGTTACAGGCCGTTACAGCCGTTAGTAACGGCTGTAACGGTAAACTAAAACATCGGGCATCATCCTTGAAACATAGTGAACATACCTACAAATTTTCAGAAAGATCGGCCCAGTAGTTTTGTCTGGAGCGAGTGGAACACATTTTGACCAGGGACACACAGACAGACAGGACAGACAGACAGACAGACACACACACACACACACACACACACACACACACACACCACACACTCACACACACACACACACACACACACACCATTTCTTCGTTCCCATACTAAAGTACTCCCTGTTCTTTAAGAACTGGGAGTACAAAAAGCAACAGTTGTGCCTGTCTACGAGGCAGGTGACAACTCAGATTGCAGACCAATCTCAATCATTACCAGTCTTTCCAAACCTTTCAGGAAAAAAAAACCCGAACAAACACCACTTCTTGAATACATACCAGTTGCTTCATCTTGGCCAGTCCACGTTCCAACAAAAACAATGATGTCACACGGCATTAATCAACCTGACTGATAACTGGCTAAACAGTATTAACAACAACAGATATTGCGGTGTCTATTTACTGATTTCAAAAAGCAAAAGATGTGATTAACCTTAAAAATGTATGGCTCATCCGCAAGTATTCTAAAGCCGTTTCACTCATATAGATTAACCAACAGGCAACAGTGTGTAACAATGAATACAACTGTCTCCACATTTAAAACGCTTCACTGTGGCGTTCCACAAGGCTCTATTCTGGGTCCCTCACTCTTCCCAGTTTTTAAAGAGGTCTACCTCTCCATGTTAAATCCACATGTAAACTCTAGTCTTAGCGGACGATAGGCAATACACGCAAATGATTCTGATGTTACTATTCTTGCAAAAACTTTTCAAGAAAGTGCCAGTGATCTCGCAAAATGGACTGAACTCAATCACATGTCGCTACACCCTTAAAAAGGAAACAAACGAACAAAAACAAACAAAAACCCAACCTAAATCTATGTTCATCACAACCAAGCAAAAAGAACAAAATCTAATAACAGCACTTCCTCCACTACATCTTACAGATGAATCTGCTGAGCAGCATACCATAAAATGGTGGAATAACAGTTGATGACAGTATCAATTTGCATCCTCATATAACTGCTCTGTGCAAAAGTCTCTAAAATCAACCGCTTCCTTTGACCCTCACTCATGCAAGCTTTTTCCCTCCATTTTCATGCTAACGCTGACACTAAAACTAGACATGGCTCACAATGCTCATAGCACTACTGAGAATATCTTCACTTCCCTTAACACTATCAAGACACAATATCCATTTACCGTATACACTATTGGGACACGATGTCCATTTACCATACACTATTGAGACACAACATCCACTTGCCATTTCACTATTGAGACATGATCTCCACTTACCATGTACACTATTGAGAAACGATATCCACTTACCATATACACTATTGAGACACAATATCTACTTGCCATATCACTATTGAGACATGATCTCCACTTGACACATCACTATGGAGACATGATCTCCACTTGCCATATTACTATTGAGACATGATCTCCACTTGACACATCACTATTGAGACATAATCTCCACATACCACATTACTATTGAGACATGATGTCCACTTGCCATATTACTACTGAGACATGATCTCCACTAGCCATATTACTATTTAGACATGATCTCCACTTGCCATGTCACTGTTGAGACATGGTCCACGATGGTCACAGCACTACTGCGATATGATCTCCGTTAGCCATGTCACTTCTGAGACATGATACATGATGGTCACTGCACAACTGAGACATGATCTCCACATGCCGTATCACTCACCAAGAGACATGGTCTGCAACTGTCACAGCACTCTTGAGGCACGGTCTCCAGTTGCCGTATTACTATTGAGACATGACCTACACTTGCCGTAATTTTACTGAGGAATGACATATATCATTACTTCAACCTACTGAGACAGACCTCCTACTGTCACTGTATCGAGGCCACAGTGCAGCACTACTGAAGCATGTTTCCATCGGTTAGAGTGCCATTGAGGCGTGTTTCCGGCTGTCACCTTATCACTGAAGCATGTCTCCAGCTTACAGCACTATTGAGGCAAGTTCGCTAACTGACAGAGCGCTGGTGAGACATAGTCTCAAAATGTCACTGAACTGTAAAGGAGTGGTCACTAATCACGAGAGTCACTGTTCTATTAAGTTACGGTCGCTTGAGAGAGTCAAACTCTCACTGAAGTACAGCTTTGTGTTGAATACAGCAGTCAGGCACACATGCTGAAAAACTCTGCACATCACAGAGTGAACGTGTTCAGTGTTCCTTGATACTTTGTGAGTTTCCGGAGCGGTCTTATTCTCCTAAACCACCTGTTCGGCGTTCCTTGACGTTTTACGTGGTGAGTTTGCAGGGAGGTCTCATTTTGACCAACCAGTTCACGCTGATCTGGTTTTAAGATGGGCGAGACAAGACTTGTCATCACCGAACCGCACACCTGTGTCCCCACACACAACAATAGACTTTCCTTCACATGCTACGACAAGGTGTCCTTTAGTCGATTCCACATTCAGCGCAGAGGGATGCATCAAGCTACCAGACATGTTGGTGAGAAAGCCTAACAGAGAGCAGCGACGTCTGAAGACATCCAGAACCAAAACGTCGTCCTGAGACGGATCTGCCAGCAGCAGCACCTCTCGTCCTCCCAGCATGTAGAAGCAGACATCAGAGATGGAGTGGAGAAGCTTGCTGTTGTCCCCCACCATCACCACCATGTCCGCCTTCACGGCACCGCGGCGAACCACATGCATGAACTGATCGCTGTCCACAATCGCAAACAGCTGGCCATCACTGCTCATGTCCATGCTTCGTGGGTCATAGATGTCCAACGCCCTGAAGTCATGCGCCCCTAGATCAAACACGTCTTGCACAGTCTTGATGTTGACCACAAGCTCTGTGCAAGCAGGATGAGGACCCTGTCTGGCTTTCTTCATCCGCAGGCAGGCCCGCAGTTTTCTTTTTGCAAAGATGATTCTGTTGTATTGGTTTTGGCTGGGGATCATTTCATCTTTGCCATCCACGACAAGCACTCGTACACCATGGTTTGACTTGGCCAGAGCTAACCCTTCGTCAATCTTCACCACAGACACATGGCCCGCCACATGGGATGTTATGGACACGTGACCTGACTCAAAATAACACAGCCCAAGGGCAGTGATGCCGAAGGCTCCAGCGTCGTCCTGATAGGTTATCCACGCACTCCTGTCATCTACGGGACACACAGACTGGACAGTCACCATCTGCGTGTCATAATGGTTCAGAGGAATTTTATCCACTACTTTTACCGCAGCTATTGTGCCTTGCGACTGAACTATACAAGGGTCCCCGATCCACTTCATCACCACGTCTGTAAAGCGAGTAAACTTTTCGTGCATCAGCTCAAGACTGTAATGGCAAAAGGGTAAATCCTTTGTATACTTGTCGAGAAAGCTATCTTTACTGATAGTGTCGCATGCACTAATGTGCATTCTGACCACTTCAGGCTCCCGGTCAGAAAGAAGAACTCGTTCCACATGATTCAAAATGGCAGACATTCCATCTATCTTGTCTTGAATAATGTTTAGTTCGACAGTCAATTTGCTCTTGAACTTTTCTCGTTCATTCTGTAGTTTGTCCAGGGCACTTTTTTCATGCTGATCTACCACAGCCCTTGCTTCAGCGGCTCTAGAACGGATGATTCGCTCAGTTTTGTTCAGTTCTTGCTGCATCAACCTCTTTTCCTTTTTGACATGCTCTTGAGCTACTTGAATCTGCCGTAGGCGTTGCTCCACATGACTCTGTGCTTTCCTAAGCGAGAGTCTGGCAGAAGTTGCAGCCTCGCTCAGACTTTGCACTTTGTGTTTGGCATGGTGTTCTCTCTGGCAGAGCTCACAGATCAGCAGCTCGCAGGAACGGCAGAAAAAGCCTGCTGATTGAGAAGGATGCCTGCTGCAGTGAGAGGCAGCCTCTTGATGATACATGGTCAGTGAGTGATTGCTGGACAGCAGTAGTAACGGGTGTTGGTGATGATCGTGGCGACAGTAGTTACACACCTCTTTCTGGCACTGCATGCACGTGTACTTGCTGTCTTCTTCCCCACAGTCATCACACCGCCCTCTGCCCTCCTGCTGGATGGAAACTGTCGTCAGTGCTGCAGCCACTTCCTCCATTTGCAACGCCTGGGTGCTGCCTGGCATGGCGATGGGGAAATCGGATGCCCCTCTCTCTGGCACAGGGATGAGTAACCGACAGAACGGACAAGGAAAGTGTCCAGCGGAACGGTTCTGTGTGTGCTGGTTCACGATTTGCTGCAGGCAATACTCACAGAAACAATGTCCGCACGGTAACTTCTTCAGGTAGCGACGAGATTCTGCACAAACTGCACAGGTAGCCTCTTCGTCCTCCTCAGAAGCTGAGGGCCCTGGGAGTGTTTGTGGGGCTTCTACCCTTGCTGCTTGACCCTGTGATGGAGGGTACTGGACAGAAGATCTGGAAGACCGTCGCTGTACTGCTGATGAACTACTATTAACTGCTGAACTGTTTGAAGCACGTGCGCTGTGTTGCTGTGAAGAAGGCATGCTGCGGTTAGTGTTTTGCTGTCTGTTTGAAGACTGCTCTGACGAGACGGATGGAGACTGTCTGCTGACTGGTGTCTCCCTGGAGCCAGCAAAACTGGGTGTTAACATGCTGAGGGTATTAACGTTTAGCTCGACCAACAACTCTGAGAGATCTGGTCTTCTTCCTTGGCCACTTGACCTTCTTGGTCCTCCTGGGCTCAACGGTGACGAGGATGCAGCTTGTCCAGATCGGGACAGTCTGCTGGTGAGATCTCCATGGGATAGTTGTGGGAAGACACTGGGTCTGGGTCCCCTGCGTGAGTCGAATTCTATGGGACCACTGATAGGTTCCAGCCCTATCAAGACAGGGGTCCGTACCTCTGCAGGTGATGTAGAAGAGCTGTTGGCTTCAGGGCTTTGTGCCATTGTCCACAGTCCACCAGTCAGTGCCGCCGCTTGACCTCTCTCTTCTTGCAGGTGTTCACTGGCTCCCAGTCAATCACTTTGGGTGGAGAAATGTCGTCGTTCTCTCCAACGATTGTCCACAGTCATACAATGTGATAAGAAAAACCAGTCTTGGAAGGCCAGCCAGATTTCCTGTCCTGTTGCAGAGTGTGGGGCGTGGGGGCGTTTCCAGAAGATCGTCAGCACCCAACTTCAGCCCCTAAAGCAGCACAAAACAGCGTGAAAAACAAAGTGACAACGTACAATACTGTGGACAGTAATTGTTGCTGTTTGTTGTTGTGCGAGGTTGGTAAAGGGGACAGAGGGTTAAATGTCGAGCAACAAGAGATCTTTGTGGCATATCAGGCCTGAATTCTTATTTATTTCTACATTCATATATTTTTCTTAAAGAGGAAAATTTGATGCTGGTATACTGAATTTGTGAGGAAATATTTTTGGAGTTTTTTTTTAGCCGATTTGATTCCCTCCCCTCCGCCTGCACTTTGCCAGTTTATGACAGTGGAAGAACCCCTCACTTATCAATACAAGGAGAGGGATTCCAGAGGTCAGTGTGAATCAGCTCAGTTCAAGTGAGATCTTTAGGACTGTGCTGAGTCTTGCCGCTTTTTAAGTCCTGGTAGAGTTAATAACAGAAAGTGTCATATGAAGTTGCGTTGCATTCGCTCAGGATTAAGAAAAAAAGTTAAGAAATGAATATAATTCATCCAATGAAATGTTGGGTCATTGGTATTTTTTTCCCTGTTCTATGAGGTGTTGAAAAATGCCAAGTGTTAGCTCTTTTAAAATGTGTAGGTAGTGTATTCCAGTAAAATGCACTTCACTTCCCAAAATGTCTTTTTAGGTGTGTGCGTGCGTGCGTGCGTGCGTGCGTGCGTGCGTGCGTGCGTGCGTGGGGTGTGTGTGTGTGTGTGTGTGTGTGTGTGTGTGTGTGTGTGTGTGTGAACATCACTTGTTGTATAATAAAGAATTAATCTCTCCTTGTAATGTTACGGCTGAGAAATCTCTTTCTGAAAATTGTCAGAGTCTAATCGTCTGTGCCTTTGAATATGTCAAATACTTGATTCATGTCATCTCTAATTCTATGAAACTTCAAAGATGTTAAGTCACTATTTTTGGTCTGTCTTTACATGTTCTGTCTTGCATGCCATCGACGCAGCACTACTTTTGAATTGCGACAGGCTTTTTATAATGCAATGGGTGCCAGTTAAAATTTCCGTTTTCCAGATGTGATATTATTAATTATTTAAATTGTCACTGTCCATGTTTGACAATACTCCTTTTTTTATGTCCAATCAGTGCACTCTATTTAGGCAACCTTTGCAACCGAGTTGTTCTCCAGTACTCGTGACCAAATGTGGGAAAATGACAAAAAAAATCATACATCAGGCTTGGCGTTTTCTGATACCTGTGTTTGGTAGCTTGATATATGTATTTTCACATTTTGAAAGGAAAATATCAGTATCAACAATGGTATTTCTGAAAAAAAAAGATTTGTATGGGGGGGGGGGGGGGGGGGTGTCAACTGTGTGATGTGTGCATCGTTGGGACATCACTATATAACTATATAATAAATATTATAGTTTAATTCAAATCAGTTTTTGTTACATCTTAACATGTTGAAAGAAAACATGTACATCTAAAAAAATGATAATTTGGAATAAAGACAAACTATTTTTAGCAACATAAAACCTGGGACACCGCAGCATAGTAACAGTCCTCAGAGAATTTTTTTGTCACTAGCCCACACCCAACCATTAACTTAATTAAATTACAAATATATGCAGTAATAATATTTATAAGATACCAGTAGTTGCAATCCTGACGGATCACTCTTTTTAGTGAAATACCATTATTTCCAAAAAAGTGTTACAGTGTTTCGTGGGACAGCATTGGCAGAAGAGAGGCGAAAAGACTCAACAAAAACAAACAGAACACTCATAACACAAAAACTGTTTGTGTTGGCTATTTAATAAAGCAAGATAAAAGAAACAATTATATGTTTTTAAAATTTTAACAATTCTGATGGCTTTAGAGATGAGGCCCAGATGAGCATGTGATAAGACAAATGTTTTCATCAAAGAATAAAATGAGAAACTGTGTATCACACACACACACACACACACACACACACACACACACACACACACACACTACAGAGAAACTGATATGAAAAGAAAAAAACAAAGGACACAATATGAAAAAAACATGCACAAAAAAATGAATGAGGATTGTCAGTCTTGTTTGAAGTGTCTTTTTTTTTTTTTAAATGATGGTCGCATGTGTCACTGTTGGCGCCTCCACAAATGTGATGTTCTCACGAGGCACCCAGTATATTCCATTGTTTGCAGGGAACACATTATGGTGGTTCACGGCTTTGAGGAACTTGACTTGGATTTCAAGTTCATCTGATTCCAAGACCTGCAATCATTACAAATGAACAAATGTCAATAAATAGAAAATAAAAAGTTAAAACTCTAATAATAGTGATTTAAACAGATATTACTATGTATATATCTTACTGAGTTTTAATAGATAGGACACAAAATTTCTCTATAAACACCTCTTACCAAAATGGGTAAACAGTATTAACTGATCAAGTCGTCCCATGTTTCACACCTGATGCTTTGGCCTGAAACTTACACATTACCAACTCGAAGAAAGACAGACATATCAAATTATATCAAAATTATGAGAAATGCATTTAAAACTAGTACCACACATTAGTATTGCTTCTGTCTGAAGAGTAATGCTATCAATTGCAAATACATGACATGTGATTCATAGGACTTACTGTCCCATGAATCACACAAAACTATAAAATCAATTGTCTTTGATTAAAAATCCCATTTCTTTTTCAAATACTAGATTATATTACTAGAATAATCTAACTATAATGAGTTATCTGAAGTGCACATTCACTGACGAAATATTGCTAACAATCGTGAGTAATCATTAAGAATTGCAGGATTTGTGTTTCGTTTGCGTCATGGGGACATCGGCCAAGTTGAAAAAAGCCACGCTTCAAAGATTCAGAATGGTTTGCCAGCATGATTGATGAGTATTACTATTTCAAACTATAACAAAACAATATACTAAACAGTGAAGAATATAAAAGAACTTACCTCAGGCACAGATGACCATTCGGAAAGAAGTACTTCGAAGATTTCTTTGCGGAGTTGACTTGGGCCTCACATGTGTCTCGTGTGATTCACGGGAAACGGAAAGAGACTTTAGGGTGCAATTTCTCACTTCCTGTACAGTTCTCTGCGTACCACGTCACTGATATTGGTTTATGTTTACACACTTTACTCCCCGACCGGCCACAGTAACTTGAAACGCTTTCGTTCGTTCAAAATTCAAATACGAAGTTTCGGCATTATGTGTGATTCATTTGGGACAGCATGAATTTTTTTTTTTTTTTTTTTTCAAATGAAATATGTATTTTGATGTAATTTGTTATGTATTTGCCTTTGTAAACCGTTAGTTGCAAATAGTGCTGGAAAAAACATTGTGGCAATATCGAGTGACGAACTTTTGTTGAGCGATTTTTTTGTGGACTTGGGACATCACGCGTATCACACATAACGCTAAGTTTGGCATTCTCAAATAGGCACTTTTTGTTAAAACACTTTACTTTAAGTTTCATGCATTGATTTTATGGTACTCAAACACGAATTTCTGTGAAATACAAACTGCCCTCAGCACGTCTGGAAGGCTCCACACGAATTCAAAGTAGGTAGGTGTCGGCGTTCCCATTTTCAGTCGCCATTTTTTGGCTCTCTAGCATTTTTTTTTCTTTTTTATTGTATAGAAAAAGAAAATTGGCAAACCAAACTTTATGCACTTGATAGTATAGCCATTTTCCTCTGCAGTGCACTAAATTTTATGAAACAACCATTTCATAGCTTTTAATGGAAATCACTTAAATGACTGACCCCCTAATTGTCAACAGTACTGAAGAATAACTCAACTGCATTATTGATATGTTTGAAATTTCCAATCCTGATCAAAAAGTATTTTTCACTTTAAAAAGCCCTCTCTGCCCCCCCCCCCCCCCCCCCCCCCCCTCTCCCCATTCACCACCGCATGCGGACAATCGTGCGCACAGCCTGCAGTGCGTGACGAAATTGTGATAACCAGCGCTTGGTTAAACCTTTCCCGTACTCCGTGGGTGTGAAATCACCCACACATCCACTTTTTACCCTGTTTGATCAAAGCAAAGCTAATGTTTAACGCCTACCTTACGCTTTAGAGATCAAAGCTAAGTAACAAACTCATTCATTTTCATTGTCCTATTTGTTTGTGTCTTGCCTGAAGAAGACCAAAGAGGTCGAAACGCGTCGTGTTTTGTCTTGTGATCGTTTGTCCACCTTTCTCTTGGCGGTTCGCTAACATTTATTTACAAGTTAGATCAAAACAATAAATCCATACAAAACACAGGAAAAAAATGCCGGAATAGTTTGAAATAATATTTACTAATCATAAATGTCCTGTCCTCTACGTCACAGACGAATATTGAGGACACGGATCCATGGAGCTAGTTTACGTAGCAACAAAATCCTTGCAGACAAGTTGCGCGATGATAGTAAAGGGAAACAGACAAAACAAATAAATAAATGAATAAGTAAATAAATAAATACATATATATATATATATATATATATATATATATATATATTTATAAAATCAAGATAATTGAAAATAGAGAAACCATGAGTTAATGAAAATCTGTATGTTTTCCATAATTCCAAGATTTACAGAAACAAAATAGCAAACACACTTTTAGTCAGCGCTAAACAATATATGTACTTACAGCTAAATGACGGCGTCACATAATGAGAAAGCACAACACTAAACCCAGCAATGACATGGGTCCCCACTGAAAACTGCGACTTGGTCAGTCCGTCGTCAAATGCCACTTTTCAAAACCTCTACAGTGCCCCGCACTCACGGGATCTGTTGTCAAATTTAGGAACAATAACCAACTGGTGGTTTTTATCACCTGTTGTCAAATTAATGAAAAGCATGGACACAAGAAATTCGCGAAAAAAAAACGAACAAGTAGTCAAAATTTACCTGCGGCCTGTAAATAGTCTTGCTGCCGGCCTGCAAAGACAACAGCCGGACGCGACATGAGCTTTGCCTGCTGGGAAGCAAATTCTGGCCGGTTTGTGCGACTTGCCCAATAATTAGGCCTACTGCTTGACTTCTCCCCAATTCTTTCACAGTTCAAACTTCAGAATGTTGTGAGCTCAATGCCACCTTTCTAATGACGCTACATTCAGTTTAAGGATTTAAATAGTTATCTAGTAAGTTAGGTTTAATGAGCTTTTTTTTTTTTTTTTTATTTAAGAGGCAGCTTTTTCATTAGAAAAAAAAAGTTCCACAAGACTGAACGAGCCCGATTAAATTACAATACAACCTTGTAATAGCTGGATTCGGCACAAATCTGCCAATGTTCGATGATAGATGTTATGTTCCCCGAATTTAGCAAGCAAATAACCAATCAAATAGAAGCGATAGAAACCACACCTTGATGGATGACAATCCGGTCGAGTTGCTCGCCGCTGAACGCGTGTGCTAGCTGCTGTCCGACAACGGAAATGGCTTTGAAATCATTCCTTTACTTCGATTTCCGACAACGGAAATAGCTTTGAAATAATTCCTTTACTTCGATTTGTTTGCCGGAGCATAGAAATAAATGCTGTACAAGTTGACTGTAGTGATGACAGGTGATTTTTTGACATATGCAAAAAAGAAAAAAGAAAAAAAAGAGACGAGAGAGAGAATGGTGCAATAACAAATCACAACAGAGTTTAGATTATTCGGGGCTGTGGTATTGTAATTTACGGATGATAGTATCTAATAACATTTGTCTGTATGAATAGTACACTCAGGGGCATAGATTAGGCCATGAAAAGGACAAAGCGCTTTTTATTATTCATTTCGTCATTACGGCGGTGATTCAAAGTTGAATGGCCGTTGTGCCATTGTCTCCAGTAAGTAGGTCGCTGGTCACGGTTGGGGTGAAGTAGGCTAAAATAGGCGTCTGCTACAAGACTGTAAGGAGCAGAACGCGTTCCGTTACATTTACTTATTCATTTGTTTATTTCAGCACGTTCCATGAATAAATGATGATATTTCTGTTTTTTTCTGTTTCAGTAATGGTTTATTCATCATCGAGGTACTTCTATAGTAATACCACTCCACTTTCTGTTCAGCACATTGGCCTCTGTACTTGGTAAGATATTGATTTTTTTAAAGGTTTGCTTGTTTTCTGAAGTAACTAATGGATATTCTTCCAGAGTCGCATCACTTTTTTTTTCTCAATAAGTCTCCAGTCTACATGACTGAAGTGTTTCCTCGTGATTTCGAAGTCACCTTAGGTATTGATGCTTATAGCCCAGCCGACCGTCAAGGGCCACATCAGGGCTGTCACCGCGTTGAAGTCAACTCACAAATCCTTTAAAAAAAAAAAAAAAAAGGAAAAGAAAAAAAAAGTCATTCACACAACCCTTTAAAATATGCCTACACCTTCTAAAAACACACCAGAAGTTTCGTTAAAGATATTTCGTCTGTAAAACTGTCACCTTTACTATTTTCAAAGAGGTCGAAACGCGTCGTGTTTTATCCTGTAGCCTAATTCGTTTGTCGAAGTTATCTAGCGGAGTTAGTTCAAGTACTTGTAAAAATCAATTTCAAATGTTTGAACAAGCTTTTGTATTTACATTTGTATTTTACATTTGTATTACAAGTAGAAGTGGTAAAAATCAGCAACCTGAAAACCATTTCCATGCTAATCCTACATGCTGGCACGTCATACTGCAGCTGTGCTGTGAAGGAGCGGACTCCGTTTAACACCTTCAAGTCTGACAATGGAAGTAGAACCAGTGACACTTGCATTCCACTGGCTCTCATCCACAGACCAGCTCAGGACTCAGCAAGTCATGATACTGACTGACTTCATGAACCTGTTGCTGTTTTCAATAGCGAGTGAACTGACGAAGATGAATGTCACCGAGAGCGTGTTGGTGAACATCAGTCTTCGCTTATTGCCTTGTTGCTTTCGTTATTTGGTGACAACTTTTTTGACGATCGGTGAACAAGAAAAAGAACCATCAAAACAAACATTGGAAAGAGAAGCTTCGCTGACTTACCTCACCGATGCAACACAATCGAAGACAAAATGTAATGTACGTGAGAAACTCTGACCACAGTGTTGCAAAACGATAGTAGAATGTCAGCGTTCTTAGAACTGGCAGGCCTAATGCGAGAGTGACGAGTGAGTTTTTTCTATGGCCAGCTGTCGACTGTCGACGTGGAGGATTATTGACATTCTATGGTTACGTTCAGATATTGCGCAGCGTCGGGAGAATGACAGAGAGAGAAGAGAGAGAGAGAAGGGGGGGGGGGGGGGGGGGCTGGGGGAGAGAGGACGGGGAAGGGGAGGCTGGAAGCAGTGGAGAGGAAGTGAGGGGGGAGCGGGCGAGTTGTGTCAAATCTCTCTCTCTCTCTCTCTCTCTCTCTCTCTCTCTCGAATTGACGCTCAGATATGGAAAGTAAAGAAAAATATCACTGGTTTTTCTCATTTAAAAATGTGTTTCATTCTGAAAAGTTTCTCAATATCATAACAGAAATATGGCACAGAATAAATTACGCAAGATTCAGGTTGAGAACTTTAGGTCTTAATGCGAACAAAAGATGGTTTGAATGTGAAACATCCACAGAATCTCCTTGTCTAGCATGTAGACACATTATTGACGACGAAGAACACTTTCTGTTCCACTGTACTGCATATAATGAAGTGCGGACAAATTGTTCGTTTTCCAGTTAGATATAGCGAAAAGACAAAATGTCGCTGTCGTCTTATCATCAGATGATAAACTTGTAATTAAATCAGTTGCGAAATTCATAGCGGAAGCATTGAAAAGTAGACAGATGAAGGATAGTGAAATTTAAGATAATGCATTATAAGAGATATATGAATGAATGATATATTTCATCGCATGTGGAAGAGATCAATAAGATACAATGTCATCATTTGATTGAGTGGATGGTCGAGTCAGTCTCACGATTTGTTTTCAAACCTTACTGCATTACTTTTATGCGTGAGGACATAAGGAAATGTTACGAATTTATTTGTTTTTGTTAACCTTTGATTTGATACACACTAGGAATGAATGGTTACTATTTGTTTGCAGGAAAGGAAGAGGGAAATGTTATTGCTCTGTTACCCGCTCCCCCCTTGTCAAAAGACCTCTTTGGTAATGACAATAAAATATCAAAGAGTCAAAGAGTCTCTCTCTCTCTCTCTCTCTCTCTATATATATATATATATATATATACACATATATATATATGTATATATATATATATATAGTACACACACGCACACGCACGCACACACACACACACACACACACACACACACACACACACACACACACACACATATATGTATGTGTGTGTGTGTGTGTGTGTGTGTGTGTGTGTGTGTGTGTGTGTGTGTATATATATATATATATATCGGTGAAGTTGAGCTTGTTGGGTTTCTCCCGGCACTCGGTCTGTTTTGCAGACTATGCTTAGGGATAGGGGTATCAGTAACAGTCAACTCGGGTGAAAAAGAGTTCGAAAAATTAAACTTTGAAAAAAAAAATTTCTCTCAACGGCAGAAAACGGGAGAAAAAGTAACAAGCACCAGAAATTGTTCTATGATGTAAGACATGATGCATATAACCTACATTACTTTCCTTCGGACAGCTCCTGAACCATTAAATGTATGTAATTTCATCGACTGGGACACCGATTTAGTGATTCCCCGACCTTGTAATCGTAGTTCAAGTTCAAGAAGCATCAGAAGTCTTTATTTTTCTCAGCTGAAGTGCACGTTGACATACAAACTGTAAAATCGAGCTTTATTTAAAAAATGAAATGTAGGTCCACTGGACAAATTGAGGCCCTCTGGCCTCCTGAAGAATTAAAAGGAGGCCCTGAGGACATGTACCCTATAAAACACAGAGCGAAATCATTTTGACCTCATCTGAGCTTGTGCCTCATCACACAAAATGACTCATCACCTGAATGCAGTAGGCTTGCAGTGTTTTTGTTATTTGTTTTTGTGGAATTTCTCTTGTTTGATCCAGGGTAGACTAAGCTCTGGCAAAACGCAATTAAACAACAGTCAAGTATATACTCCCAGTTCTGTGAAGCTCCTTTTTTATTTTTTAATTTAATTTATTTATTTTTTTTTTTTTAAGATCAAACCAAATAGGGATCTTCCAAGTGCGTACATGACAGTTTTCTACTACAGATTACGGTTGGAAGCAGTGGGTTGAAACTTCATGAAGAACCACCAGGTTATTGTAGTGATTCCGTGATACAGGACAACTGATAAACTTTTTAAAACCCCTCAAATGGTCTGATAAATTTAACTGGTCATCGTCATACATTGTCATGTTTGTATTACTATACATTGAAAGCAAAATTGTTTGCTGCATGTGAGAGTAGGCCTACTTTAGGCCTAAATGGATGTCGTGTTCTTATTCTTTCAAGAAGGGTCCAGGTTGTGCATGTTATTTTCTAGTAGTTTTCATTAAATTTTGTGAATAATCATTAGCACCCGGGACTCAACATCCCTGAAGAGATAGCAGTCACGGAGTATAAAATAAATGTTGCACTGAACGGATTAAAATCTTAAAATTAATGAGATTCTGGTCAAACTCATCTCAAAGCATCTATAACCGAACACGAAATATTAATGACAAATGCAAAAAACGAAAAACAAAGAAACAACCCATAAAGGTAGCATTCTAATTCTTTTGAATGGCAGTAAAGCAACAGCAAAAATCAAAACCTACAGACATGAATCGACTATATATTTTCTTTATCTACTGTTAATTTTTTCAAAAAAAGAAAGAGAACACTTACTGAAATGACTGATGGCAAGCAAACAAAGTCTGTCCCTATGAAATCAAAAACAGCACTGCAAGAAATAATTATGGAGAGACATGGATGACATGAAACTAATCAGTGTAGGTCCATGAGTAGAACTGATTAATTAACAGATGATGTTCACATGATGAAATGACTTGGAAGTGTGACCAACAATATCACTGATAACCAGCGATAAAGACGAGCAAGTCAGAGGGGGTGTCATGCCACATCTAGCCACACATCAGAAATGTCTGGGATAGTTTGCACAGAAGGTGACACGCATGTGGGTTTGAACATAGATTATAAATCATGTCAGTATGTTTTAAGCCGGGTTTCAATAACTAATTAAAATGTTATGATAATCATTATCATAGTAGTAGTAGTCGTAGGAGTAGCATCATCAACGAGTTTCTCATTAAATCAAGCAGAATGGCTGGCTTAGTTTTACCCGCCTAGTGGATGTCAACAGTTTAGCTACCAATCATTGATTTATTGTTCTTGTTGTTAAGGGTGACAATGTTTAGCTCTCATTCATTAGTTGTTCTTGTTGTTACGGATTATTAAGTTTAGCTATCATTCACAAGTTGTTCTTGTTGTTAAGGGTGTCAAAGTTTAGCTATCATTAATTAGTTGTTCTTGTTGTTAAGGGTGCCAAAGTTGATCTATCATTCATTACTTGCTTTGGTTGTTAAGGATGTCAAAACTTTGGTGATCATTCATCAATTGTTTTTGTTGTTAGAGATGTCAACGGTTTAGCGACCACTCATTAATTTTGTTGTTAAGAATGTTAACATTTTCTCGACCGTTCATTAATTGTTTATTGACTGTTTTTGTTGTTAAGGGCGTTGACAGTTTAGCTACCAATCATTAATTGTTTTTCTTGTTAAATATATCAACTGTTAAGCTACCGTTCATTGTTCTTGTTGTTAAGTATGTCCACAATTTAGTTACCAATCATTAATTATTTTTGTTGTTAGGGACATTGACAGTTTAGCTACCAATCATTGTTTTCGTTGTTAAGGATGTCAACAATTTAGCTACCATTCGTTGTTTTTGTTGTTAGGGGTGTCAGCCGTTTAACTGCCATATCATTCATTGTTTTTGTTTTTTTGTTTCGTTTTCAGGATGTACCTTTTTCTGCGTCTGACAACCCCCTTTTCCTTCAATTTGTTGTTGTTGTTGTTGTTGTTGTTGTTGTAACAAACGAGTTTTATAGCTCTGTGCTGCCCGCTGGTTTATGAAAACAACCACAAACTACCTCTCCTCATTCAAGAGTTCACCCGAACAGGCCTTGAAATTTGAACTGGGAAGCTATATTCCCCCAACTGCCCACGGACGACCATACTTCAGATGAATAATTACCAACAGCAGTCGCAGCAGCGGTAACTGTAAGAAGCGGGAGGGGGAGGGGGGTGGGACTGCAACCAAGAGATAGCCAGGATTTATATCGACGAAAAGGAAGTTATATGGGTCAGCTGACCCAGAATTCAGCGGTCTGTGTATTTGGCCCTGCCAGAAAGGCTTTCCGCGTTTAATCCCTACACAGAGAGCACCTTGTCCTCACAAGCGTTCGACTAGCATGATCTTTAATGAGACCATCCACGGCGTTTGAGTGGGCGAAAGGGGGAATCGTGATCACTGTCCATCAGATATGTGGTACACTCTCAAAAGGGTGGGAGGTTGGAGGGGGGAGTGCTCCCTCATGCTGGCTCCACGACTAAGCAGTTATCTTTATCAGTATCATAGATGGTGTCCTGGGTGAGTTGGATTGTAACAGGCACCACTGAACACCACCAAAGCGAGTCAGCAACAAGACAGTGTCTCCACTGGTGTGTTGCTTCAAAACGATGCGACATTCATTTCTCCTTGTAGATTGCAGTGCTGCGTTGCTAAAGAACAAACTCGGATAAGGTTGTCATGGGAGAGTTGGCATGGGCCGTGTACGAATAATAAAAAGATTCGAATATGAAAATTAAAAATCCCACGTTTAGGGTTCAAATACAAAACCTGACATTTTTCATTTCCTAGACCAGGTGTTAATCTACTCGGCCGCTTTCTGCATACTGTATGTATGCGAAAGAATTACTTTTAAATTAATTTATCCATCAGCTTAAAATCATGCACACTTTTCAATTAATTTATCCATCAGCTTAAAATCATGCACACTTTTCAATTAATTTATCCATCAGCTTAAAATCATGCACACTTTTCAATTAATTTGTCCATCAGCTTAAAATCAAGCACAGCGAGGTCTCAAAACTTAGCAGATGTGGTGTAGCGTATATGGACTAGTCCGCACGCAGTGACGCCTCCTTGGTGAAACTGAAATCGTTTGTATGACCAAGGACAGACCTGAGACCCTATCCAACTTGTTTGTCACGAAACCGTCAGCATCCCATAACTGTGATGATAACGATATCTCCGTGACCTAAGCTGCTAAACAGTGATGGGTCAGTGTCCAGGTCCCACCTTCCTGGTTGACAGATAACTCACAAGGCTGTGGACCCTGCGTCTATCTGTCTGCCCCAGGCTGTTGTGGTCTCAGTTATCTTTGTACCACTCTGTCCTCTGCACAGCTTGCTCTGACGGTCTCTGTTTATTTCGTTGCTACTGCTGCACTCTACTTGCTTTGCAATGCGGGTGGGTGCACATCCGTGTTCTGAGGTAATCGATAAGATATCCTCTTCCTTTCAAGTGACACCAGATCTTACAATGTGTGTTCGTGTCAGGTGTGTATACTATACGTGTTTATGCGCACGTTTCTGGCTGTGTATGTATTGTCATTATATATATATATACACATATATATTGTGTGTGTGTGTGTGTGTGTTAGGGTGTGTGTGTGTGTGTGTGTGTGTGTGTGTGTGCACACGCATACGTGTATGTCCTGCATCATATACATGCAACCATCCACAAACATTCGACACAGAAATCATCACTACAACATCAACACCAAGAACACACACACACAGAGGAGGGGGCGGGGTGGTGAGAAAGTGTGACACAATTGCACCCCCCAACATAAGCAAGTGTGCACACACACACGCACGCATGGATGCAATCATGCACGCACGCACACATACACACCGCTCCATCATCAGCACCAGAGGATATACAGAGGTGGGTGGAAGAAAGACACAGGGAGGAGAAAAACAGCACATGAGATTTTTTTTAAAGTATGATGAACCATAGCCGACTTACTGCTCTGCATGTGCAGACAGGTTCACTGCGGGACTTGCTTGATCTGCATGTACAGACAGTGACACTGGGGACTTGCTTGATCTGCATGTACAGACAGTGGCACTGGGGACTTACAAGCTCTGTAAGTGCAGCTGAAGGTGTGCATGTTGGGGGATTACAGTTGTTGTGTAGCATGCTGGGATTAAGTTGTATGTGTAGACAGTGGCACTGGGCAAGTCTGTATGTAGACAGTGCATGGGGACTTACAAGCTCTGTATGTGTAGACAGTGGCACTGGGGGACTTACAGGCTCTGTATGTGTAGACAGTGACACTGGGGGACTTACAGGCTCTGCATGTGCTAGACAGTGGCACTGGAGGACTTACAGGCTCTGCATGTGCAGACAGTGACATTGGGGGACTTACAGCTCTGCATGAGTAGACAGTGGCACTGGAGGACTTACAGGCTCTGCATGTGAAACAGTGGCACTGGGGACTTACAGGCTCTGTATGTGTAGACAGTGACACTGGGGACTTACAGCTCTGCATGTGCAGACAGTGCACTGGGGACTTACAGATTCTGCATGTGAGACAGTGACACTGGGGGACTTACAGGCTCTGCATGTAGCAGACAGTGGCACTGGGGGACTTTACAGGCTCTGCATGTGCAGACAGTGGCACTGGGGGATTTACAGGCTCTGCATGTGCAAGACAGTGCACTGGGGGACTTACAGGCTCTGCATGTGTAGACAGTGGCACTGGGGGACTTACAGGCTCTGCATGTGCAGACAGTGACACTGGGGACTTACAGCTCTGCATGTGCAGACAGTGGCACTGGGGACTTACAGCTCTGCATGTGCAGACAGTGGCACTGCGGGACTTACAGGCTCTGCATGGCAGACAGTGGCACTGGGGGATTTACAGGCTCTGCATGTGCAGACAGTGGCACTGGGGGACTTACAGGCTCTGCATGTGCAGACAGTGGCACTGGGGGACTTACAGGCTCTGCATGTGCAGACAGTGGCATGGAGGACTTACAGAGCTCTGCATGTGCAGACAGTGGCACTGGGGATTTACAGGCTCTGCATGTGCAGACAGTGGCACTGGGGGACTTTACAGGCTCTGCATGTGCAGACAGTGGCACTGGGGGACTTACAGCTCTGCATGAGCAGACAGTGGCACTGGGGGACTTACAGGCTCTGCATGTGCAGACAGTGGCACTGGGGGATTTACAGGCTCTGCATGTGCAGACAGTGGCACTGGAGGACTTACAGGCTCTGCATGTGTAGACAGTGACACTGGGGGATTTACAGGCTCTGCATGTGCAGACAGTGGCACTGGGGGACTTACAGGCTCTGCATGTGCAGACAGTGGCACTGGGGACTTACAGGCTCTGCATGTGTAGACAGTGGCACTGGGGGACTTACAGGCTCTGCATGTGCAGACAGTACACTGGGGACTTACAGGCTCTGCATGTGTAGACAGTGGCACTGGGGGACTTACAGGCTCTGCATGTGTAGACAGTGGCACTGGGGGATTACAGGCTCTGCATGTGCAGACAGTGGCACTGGGGACTTACAGGCTCTGCATGTGCAGACAGTGCACTGGGGGACTTACAGGCTCTCATGTGCAGACAGTGGCACTGGTGGACTTACAGGCTCTGCATGTGCAGACAGTGGCACTGGGGGACTTACAGGCTCTGCATGTGTAGACAGTGGCACTGGGGACTTACAGGCTCTGCATGTGCAGACAGTGGCACTGGGGACTTTACAGGCTTTGCATGTGCAGACAGTGGCACTGGGGGACTTACAGGCTCTGCATGTGCAACAGTGACACTGGGGGACTTACAGGCTCTGCATGTGCAGACAGTGGCACTGGGGGACTTACAGGCTCTGCATGTGCAGAACAGTGGCACTGGGGGACTTACAGGCTCTTCATGTGTAGACAGAGGCACTGGGGGATTTACAGGCTCTGTATATGCAGACAGTGCACTGGGGGACTTACAGGCTCTTCATGTGCAGACAGTGGCAATGGGGACTTACAGGCTCTTCATGTGCAGACTGTGGCACTGGGGGACTTACGGGCTCTGCATGTGCAGACAGTGGCACTGGGGGACTTACGGGCTCTGCATGTGCAGACAGTGGCAATGTGGGGACTTACAGGCTCTTCATGTGCAGACAGTGGCAATGAGGGACTTACAGGCTCTTCATGTGCAGACTGTGGCACTGGGGGACTTACGGGCTCTGCATGTGCAGACAGTGGCAATGTGGGGACTTACAGGCTCTTCATGTGCAGACAGTGGCAATGGGGGACTTACAGGCTCTTCATGTGCAGACTGTGGCACTGGGGGACTTACGGGCTCTGCATGTGCAGACAGTGGCAATGTGGGCACATTCACTACTTCCTCCTGACAAGTTTTCAGACTCTACTGGGTCCACATGAATGACAGCTCAGATGACCAAACTTGATATACGACCTGTTAGTGCCAAGCCATTGGCATTGTGTGTGTTTCTGTCAACATGGCTTAGAAGACCTCACTGTGATTGTGCTTGTCTGACAGCTAGCTTGTGTGTAACTGATGAAACAATCAGGAGAGAGTCAGCAAAGCAGAGAGAAGAGCTGAAAAACAATAGGATGACACAACTCTGACACCGAGGAGTGAAACAAAAGCTGAAAGAAATCAGAACTCACAAGCCTGTTGGAATGAGAGAGCACACAAATGAAACTAACGACGACACACCTCACTATTTCTTATCTTACAGTTCACGTTATATTATCCATTAAAAGGATCACAGGTCAACACAAAAAACAGTGACAGGACTTCAACTAAACTGTGTTTTAATGTTTCAAATGCATGTCATTCATACTATCAATATATAGATCTTATACTGATTTGGCATAGTGTGTTTTTATGCATTTGGTGTGTTGTGTGTGTTTATCCAAGCACGGTTCTGCTTACAAAACTGCTTGAGGTTTCTGAAATATGTTCAGGGCTCTCCCACGTTAATGTCGTAATTAAAAGCAACAACAACAACAAAACATAGGCATATACACACTGAATAATCTGCTCGAGGAAAAAAAGAAGACTAACAAACAGTTTGTTTTCCAGACCGGTGGGAGGTGGGGTGTTTACCTACCCCAAACAGGTGATGCTTTCATCCGTCCTTCTTGCTCTGCTTGTCTTTTCACAAGAACACACTCACTTTACAGATATATTTTAATGATGCCTGATGACGGGTGGCATGTGGGCCAAGAAGGAACCCACTATACTCTGGTGCCAATATGGATCACAGGGTGGATCCATCTGACCTTGGTGGAGGTCTGCACTCTCTTTATGGGGCATCCTTTTGGTTTGACATTGCAAAAAAGAGGAGGGCACTGGTTTGACATAGCAACAAACAGAGGACTGGGGCACCCTTCTGGTTTGAACATAGCCAACAAACAGAGGACTGGGGCACCCTTCTGGTTTGAACATAGGCAACAGAGGACTGGGGCACCCTTCTGGTTTGAACATAACCAACAGACAAGAGGACTGGGGCACCCTTCTGGTATGAACATAGCCAACAAACAGGACTGGGGCATCCTTTTGGTTTGAACATAACCAACAGACAGAGGACTGGGGCACCCTTCTGGTATGAACATAGCCAACAAACAGGACTGGGGCATTCTTTTGGTTTGAACATAGCCAACAGAGGACATGACAGAGCAAAACAACAACAAACATCAACAGACACTGGCAGAGGCCTCTGTTCTTCTTATAACGCACCCTTCTAGTTTGAACACAGCCATCAAACAGTGGACATGACAGGGAAAAAACGACAACAACACACATCAACAGCTGCTACTGTTAACACTCCTCTCCAGCAAGCACATACATGTATAAAAATCAATTATGCAATCAAACAAAAAAAAGGAAAAGACAATTACGTAAACTAAACAGCTGAGATCTAATTCCATGAGATGTAACCCAGTCAGTGCTGAAGCACAGAACTAAAGCAGTACCACCATGGTGTTCATGACATGAACAGAGGAACACCTGACTAGCGGTGAGATCTTCACACACAACCCTCAATAGCAGACCCACCCACAGCACTGTAATCAGCATATCGAAGAGCAAAGCTTCACCTGAATTTTAGAGCTGGCTATGAACTGTTGGCTGCACTCCTCTACATCATCGTCTATACATATAGTATATTTCTCTTGACAATATGTTCATCATGCACACATACAGCACATCTTTTCGGACATCATAATATCATCATCTTCCACACATCTAGCATATTTCTGCGGACATCATAATTATCATCACAATCATTCACATGTACAACACAGGTCTCTGGACATTAATAATCATCACTATCACCCATTTACACAGCAGATCTCTTTTAACATAATTATCATCATCCATGCACGTTGCAGATCTATCCTGACAATATAATCATCATCATCATCTTTACACATAGAAAAAATAATCTCTCCTTGCAATTATTACAATAATCATCATCATACATATCGCAGATCCAGCTTGCCAATATAATTATCCTTACAGAGAAAATCTCTCCTGATAATACAATCATTATTATTTTCCTTACACACTGCAAATTTCACCTGACAATATAATCATCACCACCACCATCCTATACATTGCAAATCTCACCTGAAATCATAATCATCATTCAAATACACTGCAAATCTCTCCATACAACATACCCATCATCACCTATGTGCTTGTCATTGTACTTCTCTCCTGGCAAAAGAATGGTCATCATCCACACACAAGCAAACTAAACAACTACAGTGACATAAGCATTATCCACATACACTGCAGATGTATCCCGACATGAAAATTGTTCCTTTTATTCATGCACTTTGCAGATCTATCCCGACATGACAATTCTTCTCCTCCTCATCCACACTTTGCAGATCTATCCTGTCATTATGATGATCATCAAAATAATACACAAACAATGTCAGACCTGCCTACCTCAAAATCTAACCATTAGTATTCCATGGAGTAAATTTTAGTATTATATGACAAAAAAAGAGTATTTTTCTTACCTTGAACTTTAATATGGATCTTATACCGCGCAATTCTTGCAGCCAACTCACTGCGCTGTACTCACACTAAAACACTCACACCAACTAGCACAAGTGCACTACTCACACTGCACGTATTTAGTTGACCATCTCATTAAAAAAAAAAAAAACAATACTAAAATGCCCTCCTCCCTTTCACCCCACCTCCCCCGCACACACACACAGTGACAGACAGTCACACACATGTATACCCTTCATACAGTTTTTATTTTCCATCTTTTTCTTCTCTCTGTACTGCCACTCCATCCCCCTCCCCCCCACCCTTCTCCCCCTGTTTTTCTTGGGTGGGGATGTGGGCAGGGGGAGTAGAGCTAATTAACAGTATAAGTTAGTTAAAGTGACAGACACACCTTAAGCAATTTTGCTGTCGCTAGTGTAAGGAAACATCTTCTTGAATAGGGAACAAGACGATCGGTGCTGCGATCGGTGCTGACAGGGACAGATTCGTGTCAGCCACCAACCTACACATCATGATCATCATCTCAGTGTTTGTCGCCTGCTGCTCCAGGTCCCCCACTAGACTTCGCCTCAGCCTTTTTCAATGCTTGTACAATTGAAGGTGTTCCTTTTACCCTTTCGGATTTTTTTTTTTTTTTAATGCGATTTTGACAAAGCATGCTTTATGCAATCGTTGCACCCTCCATCAGCACAACTAAAACCCATTTCGCACAAAGTGCACCAAACCAAAGTTGGACCTTTTTTGAGCTTGGGACTAAGCACTTCCAAGTTTGCATGGTACGCATTCAGGAAAGCTTGCTCACTCATTTTGGCAACCTTTTCAATATCTAGCTCTTCATCACTCTCATGAACGCGTAATTTCGCTGGTGGCGGCATTCTCTTAGTGCATGTCAGTGTCAGTCACTCACTATGAAAGATGCCCAACCATGGTGTAAGCGAGCATGCACAAACTGGAACTAGGGACAATAACTCATGTCTTCAAACAGAAAAATAGTACTTTTTTTGTGTAGCCTATGTTGCCGATTTTCGTATTTTTGTCCTACTCAGCGTATAATCGTATTTTCCATTCAAATTTCATAAAATATGCTAAAAAATCGCAGGGTAGGCAGGTCTGTAATGTGTTGTGTGTGTGTGTGTGTGTGTGTGTGTGTGTGTGTGTGTGTGTGTGTTCATACATACCTGTGGTGGTTAGTTTTGGTTAGGACAAAGTATATATAGTGCACATCATGCACTACAGGAGTGTGTTGGTGATCAGGACCAAGTATAATGTACACATCATACACTACAGGAGTGTGTTGGTGATCAGGACCAAGTATAATGTACACATCATACACTACAGGAGTGTGTTGGTGATCAGGACCAAGTATAATGTAACATCATACACAAAAGCAGTGTGATGATGGTCAGGACAAAGTATAATGTACACATTATACACTACAGGAGTATGTTGGTAGTCTGGACAAAGAATAAAGTACACATCATACACTACAGGAATGTGTTGGTAATCAGGACAAAGTATAAAGTACACATCATACACTAGCGGAGTGTGATGATGGTCAGGACAAACTACACATCATACACTAAAAAACTGTGTTAGTGGTCAGGACAAAGTATAATTCACTACATGAGAGCAGTTGGTTACTGGCCTTGACAAAGTATAAATCATAAGCAAGCTGAGATTTCCCATCACATCCTTTGCCATTTTTCCCCAGTGAACACAAGAGCCTGATCCTGTGCGTACACTGGATCAGAACAAGGTCTATGTCTGATACATTGATAGACCATTCCTTCTCCTGACAGACAGAAAGATCATTCCTTCCAATAGATTGAGAGACCAGTCCTTCTGCTAATACACTGTCCAAGAGATCCTCCTTCTGACCCCATTCTCCAGGTGGGCAATGGAACCTTTGTCAGACGGTCTCCATGGAGCGGGCCATGTCTTGGAGTTGTCGGGTTAGGTTCTGAAACAAGGCATGAGATGTGGTCATCATACTGCTCAGTGTGAGTGCGTGCCTTAACACTGACACAATGGTGTGGAAAGTGGGATCCGACTTCTGTCAGCATGGTCTTGTACAGTGTTCATGTCCTGCGTTAAGGTACTTGTCATAGCACACTTGTTGGTCTAATGAGGACTGAAGAGCTTTTACTGATCAGACTGTGTTTGCCAGTCCGTGTATTTCAAGATGTTGGTGCATTATGGTTGTAAACGACAGTACTATGATTTCCTGTCTATACAGCATACTAGTACCAATGATGCACTCACCAATATTTTTTTTTAAAATCTGAAATATCCCAACATCAGCCCCACCAAGTTGATTAGCTGCAGGAAAACAGCAGTCAACCTGATGATTCAAGAGCAGCACGACACCTATATAAACAAGGCCCATGTATTCTGGGGAATGATTGGCGTGAACTGGCAAACAAAACAAGAAAGGGCAATGCACATACAATGGAAAGAAAATCAACTACTTCAAGTCTTCTTAATCACTGGTATGAATTTTGTGCAGTATTACAGGACAATCAATACACTGTATGGCAACCACTATTGTCCACTGAGTTGAAGCAAACATCACACAGGCCAGACCTGACTGGTTAGTTACCAAGGAAACTCCTGAGAGTGACTTTCAGAACATGTATGGTTGACAGTTGTCAAAAGGGAGAGAGATCACAAAATGTACTGACACTCTGACTAAAATCCACCAAACCAAATTCAGGACTCCTGACTGCAAGGGAGAAATCAGGGAAATAAGACAGGAGAGTCACAGAGACTGGCAGACAAGAAAAGGTTCAGAGCAGTTGCCATACTCTCGCTCATGTAACATCAACAAAGAACCAGTCAGACAAAACAAAAGAGAGTTTCCCCCTTTCAATTTACAGATAAACTTTTAAACTATTTATATAACATTCTTTCTGCAATGATTTTACATAACTATAATGACATACTTCAAACTCAATACATCAACGGCCCTCAAAGACTCAACCCCCCCCTTTTGTCTTTTGAATTTGGCATCTACAGTGCAACAATAAAAATATTAGGGTTTTTTTTCCGAACAAAGTTCCCTGGTCCTCACAGACCTTTAAGTTTCTTTTCCAGCTTCGGCGTCAGCCAGCTACATTAACTTTCAACCACCACCTCTCATCAACTTACAAAAAAAAAAAAAAAAAAAAAATCAATAAATGAAAAACAAAAAACCCAAAAATGTGCTGTGCCCCTCTCAAAAAAAAAAAACCAACAAAAAACCCTACATGCCCCCTACTCTTCCAGGAGGTTTGCCAAGCCTAACATGGGCCAGTCGTGGCCTCTGATTTACATTTACGTATGGTGCTGTCAAGCAGTTTCCCTCTGATTCAACTGGCCATCCTACAGGTGACATACCAACCACCCTATGCTCTCTGTTCACACAGGCCATGCATGCTGCACAGCTTTCATGACCAGGTGAACTCAGGCACAAGACTTTAAAATCCTTCTCTTTATTTTATACATGGCCCTTGTCCCTTCAGGACTATGGATACCAACTTATTAACACTGTTATTCAATATAAAAAGTGATTATAACAAACCTGCAGTTTTTGACAACATAGTATAACCTTTATTAGTACTTTATAATAATGGGCAAATCACAAGGATTCACAATCTTCTAGGTTATGAAAATGAGGCTACCTCGATAAATCTAGAACTTGTCATGCAAGCATTAGCTGCAGAAAGTACATGCAATGTAGACAACAATCCTTTGGGGAGCAACCATCTTCCTGTCACATAAAAATCAAACAAATCCAACAATTCACTGAAGAACTCAATAACGCAGTCCCAAGATTTCACTGTGAACAAGGTGATTGGTACAAATTTAAGGTGCAGGTAAAACAATACATAAATCATATGAATTTATGACTTTGGAAAGAGTTTGGGGAGAGGTCCTCTTGCATAAGATTGGCAAATGCATGACCTGTGCATTATCCCAACATGCTGTTCTGGCCTTTAGTGCATGGCTGACATAGTCTGCATTGGTACTATAGGTGTGTGTGGTGTGTGTGTGTGTGTGTGTGTGTGTGTGTGTGCGCGTGCGTGCATGCGCATGTGTGTATGAGTGAGCATGTGCATGCTGTATGAGTTATGCAAGCACCATTTCTAGGACGCACTCTTGAAGTAATTGCATATTCAGCTGCTGCAACATCTGTCTTCATAAATTTATCTCGAAATTCTTCATTACTTTCAGCTTCAGTTAGAGGTGGATTGTGGTTGGAAAGAAAAGATTTAAATTTTTACCCATCAGCTAAGTGTCTGGAAAGAAAAGATTTAGATTTTTACCAATCAGCTAAGTGTCTGGAAAGAAAAGATTTAACCCTTTGCCTGCTACACCCTTTTAAAGCTCTGAGACAACAGTTTGCCAAGCCTTTTTTAGTCGCGAAGGTAATAATTCAAAAAAAAATTCTGGCTCGAAAACTATTGAACAAAAGCATATGAAACCTATACTTTTCTGAAAGGAAATTGAACACTCTATCTTTTGATAACAATTGCAATCATATTCAAGAACACTGCAAAAAGTTTATGTCCAATGAAATAGGTTTATGTGTTTTTCACTCAATTTCTAAACATACTATCATATTAGTGTGAAACAAAACAGTGAATTATTGTTAGAAAACAAAAGAATCATAAGGAAAAATGTATTTCCTTACCTTATGTGAAGAATATAAATCCAAAGTTTTCAAATTGACCAGATACCTGTCCACAGCTACATCCAGGTTGTTAGGAGGTTCAGAAAGAAATTTATGTGTCACTGTTGTTTTTCTTCTTCTTTTATCCACCAACATTATGACCACACAACACAAACAGAAAGATGATAAAATCACACATATATTACATAATTATATGTACAGGACAGGAGACAGTGACTAATAGTTTTTCTTTGTGGGGTACTCCTGGAGATGGTGTTGAAGGACACTGTCCACACATGTAGTTTGTTTCCTTTCGGATGCCCCTCTTGCTGCACACCATGCACCTCCTGCCTGATGAGCGCTTCCCCACAGTCTTTTCTAAGGTAGTGGGGAAGTGCCTCTCCATCAGTCATGCAATTTCTTCCGAACGGGGTAGAGCTGCTTGTGGTGCTGGATTGTTGCCATACAGGAGGTCGCTGATGACTTGCAGCTGGAACGTCAGGAAATCCAACTTGCTGTGTGTGTTTCTTGTCTGGCTGGGTTTTGTTAGGTGGCACAAGGGTCTGGGCCAACACACCACCTCTCCCTCTCCCCCTCTGTGCAGCAGCTCCCCATCCTCTACCTCTGGTCCCCGGTCCTCTGCCAACACCTGTTGACATAAAATAAAAGTCATGTTCACACACACACACACACACACACACATACACACACACAAACACACACACAAAAACACACACACACACACACACAATACACACACACACTCTCTCTCTCACACACACACACACACACACACACACACACACACACACACACACACACAAACAGCACATGCACCATTACTACTTCTCACTCAGTCTTGTTTCAAGTATCTACTCAAAAACCATTTGATTGCACACCACACACACACACACACACACACACACACACACACACACACAAACACACACACACACAGTGAAATCAGAAACACTCAGACAAAGTGCCACGCCCACACCACGCCCACCATGTAAAGTCTTCTGTTTTCTGATAAATGCCATGTGATCAAAACCCATTCATCAGCACACTCGCACAAGACAATAACTATGAGTCGTACCTGTTCCCCTTCCAACGCCGGCCGCCTTTGTTGACGCGTGCTGGCTTGGCCGCGAGCAAGCTGACCCGTTGTCTGTGTGTCAGCTGTAGCAGACGACGCTTCTGCTTCACTCACAGTACTACCCTCCTCTTCTCAGCTGTGATCACTTGACTGGCCTTCGCCCACTTCAAAATCTGGGTCAGTGACGTCGTCATACTCAGCCTCCAGCTATCTGCTCTCTCTGTTCATGTTCTCATGAGCTATTCTGGCAATGTTGACATCAGCATCACCCCCACTCCTCTGAACAGCTGATTCGTCACCTTTGTCCTCATCCAGCGAGTCTTCTAACACACTGGAGTCATCATAGGCAACAAATTCTTCGTCCTCAATCAGTTGAAGAACTTCCTCAACATCAGTGGTAACAAACTCGCTGTAGTCTTTTTGGTGCACGCTTTCTTTTGACACCACTTGGTCCTACTCGTGGTTCTTCTTTGTGCCATGTTGAACTCGTGTGAAAATCTGCAGGGGGTGGTATCGGTAACAGCCCAAACTGACCACTTGTCTGCCTCGTTGGATTCTTTCACTTATGAATATTCATTGCAGACATATCGGACTTTCTTATTGGTGTGAATTGGGAAACCCCAAACTAAAGATAAAGATAGGAAAATTCCTACAATGACGATTACGGATTTTTCCGTGAGTACGGCAGATTTTTGCACACGGAAGTGTCACGGAAAAATCCGTGAGGGGGCAGCCAAGGGGTTAACCCTTTCACCGCCAGACATTCTCTTTTGCATAAATCCCCATCGCCAGCCATTTTTCCAAAAAAGCTCTTATTTCATACCAGCATATGTGAAACGCGGATATCTCTGGAACTAAACAACCAATTCTCATGCTATTTTTTTGTAAAATGGAGGAGATACACTATACTTTTATTATGTCATAATATGTTAGTAATGGTAAGTCAACAACAATTTCAAATTTTTAGTAATTTCAAGTGCAAAAAAAATGCAAAATAAAAAAAAAGAATGCTATGTTTCTTCTTAATGTAAAAAATGAAGAGAGAATGCCAACAAACTCTCAACAAGGGAGGAAAAATACTCCACTCACAATTGAAGACAAGAAAGTATGGTATTTCCAACAGAGAAGTGGAAGAAACAGCCACAAATACAACTACTCCAATAGCAGGGAACACACACACACACACACACATACACACACACACACACACACACATTCTTATGCCTAACTGGTACACATGTAAGAAAGAAAAAGGGAACACACACACACACACACATCACACACACACACACACACACACACACACAAACACACACACACACACACACACACACACACACACACACACACGTCCCTTTCACTCTCAACAGTAATATTTTTTTATGAACACAAAGTCATTCATGTGCCTGTTGGTCTCTGAACCCTTGCCATTCAGCTGATCTATATGATCAGCTGTGTACACCCACTCAAACACGTCTCTGTTGCTCGCCTCTCACGTGTCAGTCGGCCACGCCCCCTTCAACCTTGACCAGCAAGAGTCGGCCCACAGCGTGTGTGTGAAGTTGTTGCCTAAAGTCTTAGTTCGCTCCCTCACATAGAGTTAGTGAATGGTCTGTCAGTGCTGGCTGGCTCAACGCAAAAACACCGCGGCACACGCGGTAGGGTAGTAAGTGGGCGTCTCGTCAGTCTCCCAACCATTTGGCCACGGTCCAACGCCTCGCGTTGCAATAATTTGGTCAAGCCCTCACTATCGTTGTTTACTCGTGACTGTCTGGGTCTTCTTCATCTGTATTAGGAACAACTATTCAATATTCCCAGCACTTGATCTGTGGTAAATGTACGGCAAGGTCAAGTACATAAAGTGCTTGGTGGTGACGTCATAGTGAATGGAAAAACAATCGGAATAAAGTCGATAAAACACTGAACTGAATAGTGTTCTGACAAAGCAAATGGCTGTGAGCACCGGCCAGACCATCCCCCAACTATGACGTTCATTGCTGGCTTTTTATCTCATGAACTAGGATCGTGAGAGTATCGGGAGTTAGGTCACCCTACTTAGTCGCCAAATGGCACCTTCGGCGCTCAGCCCTGTCGTCGCCAAAAGGCGCCTATGGCGGTGAAAGGGTTAACATCTATCATTTTACATGTTTACTCATTGGCCTGTAAACAAGGATTTGGTGGCCTCATAGTTTTGCAGTATGTGTAGCATGTATGGACACATGCAGTGACACCTTGATGAACAAACAAGGGAGCCTGGAGACCTTTAACCAATACTGTTACAATCAATGTAAACAAAACTTTCCAAATATACATTTCTGCTTATTTTCATTTGTTATAACAGAGAACTGTTCCTGAATAAGAGTTTGCTCACTTGCTGACATATTATTTTTGTTTGAATGGTGGGGAGGTGGGGTGAAAACTGCACTTTTCTATTAATCCACAAAGTAGACAAGGCTTAAATCTGTGGAAAAGTGATAGGTAGCATCCATATTAGTATTAAAAAAAATTATGGCACGACTAAATGAGCAGTGTGGGTCTGAGAGGTCAGTTTGAACCAAGTAGATCATGTGTCACTATCACCACATGTCTGAAGTATCTTAAGATGGAATGTGTGCGCTGTGATAGTAAGGCCATAGAAAAAAAAACAACAACAGTCCATACATGCAACTCTCTCACCTGGTGAAATAAATTTGTGAACCAAGTGCCATCTCAGTTGATCCCTACAGTGATCATCAAAGGAACACAAACGTGTTACATGTCTGTACTCAGGAACCTGCTTGTCAGCGTGTCCACCCCTGCTGACCCTCACAGAGGTCAGGAATGCATGTAACATGTCTGAATTCAGGAACTTAGCATTGGTTTGTATGGGTGTCCACCCCATCAGACCCTCAGAGAGGTCAGGAACGCATGCAACATGTCTGAATTCAGGAACTTAGCACTGGCTTGTGAGGGTGTCCATCCCAGCTGACCTTAAGACTGGTCAACTGGGGAACACATGCAACATGTCTGAACTAAGGAACTTAGCACTGGCTTGTGAGGGTGCCCAGCCAAACTGACCCTCAAAGAGGTCAGGAACACATGCAACATGTCTGAACTAAGGGACTTAGCACTGGCTTGTGAGGGTGTCCATCCCAACTGACTGCCAGAGAGGACTGGAGACCACAAACCCGCAACCTGTCTGAAAAAGCTGGGGTGTCAGGTCCAAACAGCATACCAAAGGGATCAACCATTTCCTGCATCCAACAGTCACCTCCTTGAAGCCCATGGTCTCCAGTCCACACACAGTGGCTGACACCCAGCTTTCAAACGATGGTGAAAACAGCCTGCCCAAAGCTGACAACAGAATGTCCCACACAGGCTGTTAAGGCTTGGACACTACTTGAAACATTTGTTCAATAAACAATTCACAAAGTTAATATTTTTAAAATTTCACACGTTTCCTTTCTTCTAATATCCATGTACCTTGCTGCAGTAGTCAAAGTAACATTTTCAGCCTATCATAATGTCAAGTGTTTGGCTGCACCCTATGAAAGACTGTAGATTTCATACAACAGTGGTGACCTCTTCCTACAATTCTAGGCCTTTGGTGGAACCTAAATCTCATGTCCTTGCTTCCTTTGTTTACTTCTGTAGGAGAAAAAAAAAAAAAAAGGATCAATGAAGTCTGTGCATGGGAAACAACTTCATCCGTGAATCATTCCATCCACAAATGGTTCACAACTCAAAGCTCCATGTCAGCATTTGGGTAAAGCCTTTGAAGAATAAAATGGCAGCAATCAGATGGACATTGTTAAGGATGGGGAAATATATGTGGAAAATGAAGCAAAAAAGAAATTATTGGTGGTGGGATTGGACTGAGACAGTTGCATAAAAACAGACTCTCCATCGTTACAAAAGAAACCCTGGGCCTTGCATGGTTCCTCCTCTGTTGCCATGAATGACACAAATATGGATATTCAAATGCCTCTCAATTCACCAGACTGCACAATTTTCAACTTTTAACAAACTTTCTGGTAATGTATACTCCAACACACTTTCAGATTTCCTTTTCAGTTGGCTCAGTCCTGCCTGGGCAGAAATCTGTTTCACCACATGAAGTTTAAACAGTGTTCCCAACAGTTCCAACAGCCCTTGAGGCAGCCTCTGCCCAGTAACAGACATGTATGCATTCCCAGGATAATGCTAAACTGATGCTACTGTAAACTGCAAGGACAGAATTTCTATACACCCATTGTGTGACTACAAGGTGGTGGGGCTGCTAAGTACTCACCCTGAACTGGGTCAAGGTCATTTCCACAGTGTGACAGTGATGTTGGCCCGAGGGATCAGAGGTGTTTAAGGTCAAGGTGACAAAGGGAAGTTGAGGTTGTGACATTCATCGGAGGTGACGGCCAGGCCCACCTTCCACTTCAGGTCCAGCAACTGAAAGGTGATGGGAGAGACTTTGACAGGTGTACACTCATCACCAGAAAGGCAGGGGCAGATCAGGAAGATGGTGGGAGGTGAGGGTGGGATGCACGGGGTTGAGAAAAAAAAAAAACTGTTCAAGACAGCTTAGAATACCCTGCATTTCATCTTCAATTGCCCCCTAAAGCAAACCATGACATAAATTTTGCCCTTCCTGATTTTCATGTCAGTAGTTTTGCATTGTTAGAACTCCTGTATTCACAGTTTGCATAATGCAGTGCTGCAAAGGCTTCAAAAGCAGAAAGTGTAGCTTTTTGACATTAAAAGTGCAGCATTCCAAATTCAAACTTGTTGTATGTGAAGCTACAAGTACAAGTCAGACTAAACAGCAGTTTCAGTCAAACTTCATTTTGCACATGATATGAAATGAAATGAAATTGAAATTTTATTTTTACCAGGGTACTGATATAAGCTATATAAATGCTTTAATCAACCCAGCACTGGGGCAAAAGCAAAGAAAACAAAAATCAAATCAAGGCAAATACATATAAAAGGACGAAACAATGACACGATCTTGCACATTTTAATACAAATTAGCTATTGCTCACACCATTGACAAACGAAAGCAAAAGAAAAATGTGTGAACATAGTACACAAGAAGTAGGAAAAGGGGAACGAATCAGGCAAGGGGTAGGCTGGGGTGAAGGGAATGATGGCGGATTAAGAAGATGGAAATCTCGCCATTTATCATATGGTTTTCACTTGACCAACAACAACAACAACAAAAAAAAAGGAAAAAGGAAAAAAAAATGAAAGAAAGAAAGGCCAACAACAAAACAAATCGATAAGGAGGTAAACTCGCGATCATCTTTCAACAGTTTCTCTTCTGCTTTCCTCTTTCCTTTCCTCTTTCCTTTCCTTACTTAACTTGCACATTTTTTTTAATGAAAGAAGTCCCAGCCTAGAGATCTACGCTGTCTTCATTCCATATAAGCTACCCTTAAGTCCATAAAGGCAGCTGTTTTAAAAATGTGTTTCTTTTGTGCAGTCTTGCATCACACAGTGTAGCAGCTTAGCAATGTGAACAAACTCGTAGCATGCTACACCGAAAGCATGGTACTTGGCAGCTCTGACCATTTGATTTCAAATTATGAATGTTCAAATAAGCCAATTTTCTGCACAAAAATTGTCTTAAAAAGATGTTCTATCATTGAAAATCGGTCAGGACTAATATGGACATTCATAACTATCCCATTCTTGCCAGCAGACATTGTTACTAAAAATGGAGAGAGAGAGAGAGAGAGAGAGAGAGAGAGAGAGAGAGAGAGAGAATGGGAGGGGGAGAGAGAGAGAGGGAGAGAGTGAGTGAGTGAGTGAGAGTGAATATGAGAGAGAGCGAGAGACAGAGAGAATGTGTGTGTGTGTGTGTGTGTGTGTGTGTGTGTGTGTGTGTGTTTGTGCACGTGCATGCATGCATGCATACATGCATGCATGTGTGCATGTGTGCGAGTAAGACAAACAGAAAGCAAAGACCAAAAAATGTAGAAGAGACATATAAAAGATCAGGTGATCCATACAGTGTGTTGTTCATATCAGATAAATCAAGGGCACTAACCTGTCCAACCTCCACCCTACTGCTGTCCTCTGATGACGTCATGATGACCGTTATGAGCAGTGAAACAAGCACCTGCTGACTTTCTCCACCTTTTTGTCACCTATAATCAGAACACACTGCTTTCACCATTGAGTCAAATATCTATTATCAAATGAAATAATGGCCAGGATATCAAAAAGACAAAGGTCTACTCTTCAACCACCATGTGATTTATAAAATGCACAAAGAGTTTGTCTTGATGTGTGACAATCAAATAGACAAACCTATTTTGCAACCAGTAAAAGTATCTAGTACAAAAAAAAAAGGTTTTTGAGTCATAACAGCACACACATGCACACAAATGGCACACACACTCCCCCATTCTCAGTTCACAATTCCAGCTCCTGTCTGGTCTGTACAGGGGCTGACCCACAACATTTAATACTGAAAAACCCATGAAAAAATCACCACCTCCCCCCCCCCCCCCCCTCCTCTTATTGCAGTGGCCCTTTGTTGCCAAAGAGAAAATACCAAAAGAACGACTGTTCTAACAACTATCCAAAATGAGAAGTTCACATGTGAAACCCTCACCTTTACAATCTATAATTTCAGCTTCTCTGATCATACTTCTTTTAATTTCTTCCCTCCTTTTGTAGTTATTGATTTGTTTAACTTTTCTATTCGATGCTTCATTTCCTCTTGGATTGTGTGACAATAATCAAAAAGAAAGCCTCATTTGTTTGGCAGGTCAACCACGAATGATAAAGATTTCTTCCCTTCTTTTGCAGTTTCTGATTTGCTGTAGTTTTCAATTCACTGCTTCATTTTCCCTTGAAACTGAATTTTGCAACAATAATCAGAACGCTTCATTTGTTTGGTACGTGAACCATGCATGTTACAAGTTTATTCTATGATCCATCTTTTGTTACAATACCAAATCTATTAGTTTTTCGTATGGCTAAGTCAGTCTGCCTGCAGGTGTAGGTTTTCACTGTATATACAAAATATATTGTTGGAGCCTTCTTCATGAAAGAGTGGGGCATTTTCTCGAAAACTGGCTGAGAAACTCTTTTGCACTGGACAGTTTTCTGACTGTAAGTGATTGATTGTCTTCCAGTCTGAAGATGATCAGCATAAATTTCAGCAAGATCAAACTGAACTACTAGCAGATCACATTTATTGAAACTTTCAGAGGCAAAGTCCATTCTTCTTGCTCAATTTCCTCCATCATAACAAAACTAAAAACTGAAAAAAAAGGAACTGGTTTACATTTAAAATAACAACAAAAGTGACTATAAAATGCAGCACTTTCTAGTTGTATGGTGTACTAGGTGCTGTCTTGAAATTTTGTACAAAATCCATCCAAAAATATGTGGAAACACAGGTTTGTGTAAGTCTTTCTATTTCGTGCTGGCAATCTTTAGTCTTTGAAATGAATCAAGTGTATGTAAACATCAAACATCTGGCAGACTGCACAGTATACAGTGGTCAGATTACAAAAACAAATGCTCAATATACATGCTGTAACTGAGTAAGTGATCATACACAGTCATATGGTTAATCATATCTGGACTGAGAAAAAAAAAAAGAAGCTTACTGCATGTATAATAAAATGTAAATGTCTTCCTGGCACATGACTTGCCTCTTACTCTTCTTACACTCTCTCACACACTACTTTTCATGTCTACCAGTTGATTTCTCAGACACTCCCACCTTACATCAGCAGACAAAGCACTACAAAGTTATAATTGTAACCAATCTCCTCTGCTGATTGGGGCAAGTTATCCCTGTTTAACGCATAAACTGTGAATCTCTTTGTAAACACAAACATGATCATGAATGTATTTTTCAGAAAAGCAAATATTTCAGGCAGAGTTTTGCCCATAACATATAAAATCTACTGCATGCATCAACTTCCAACTGAAACATGATCTTTGGTTCTCAACTTTAGGTCAAAATCAAACTTTCCAAGGGTGAACATCCTCCAAATAAAAGAAAATAGTGTGAATAATGTAGTTGAACCACTGAGCTATTGCCAAAGACAATGGAGACAAGACTGAGCCATTCACGAAGCACTGTGCATGTGAGAAGCCAGCCTGGGGATGCACAGTGAGCTTGAGGTACATGCTGTGCTGGTTCTACAAAGGAAATGAACCTTCAGATGGCCTCTCAGTGGAAGCATGGTCCTGGAAGATCTTGTATATATATATGTATTAAATCCCATTTTATAGGGATGGGATACATATGCAAGATCTTCCATGATTACCTGGGTGTGAAGTTTCATTCAAAGGACTTTTTGGGTTTTGCAGTCCAAACCAAAATTAAGTCTGATGGAAAATGCCCCCTGTATTGAAATGGTCCAGAGGACAGTCAAATCCGCAATCCCAGGATCATAAATCCAGTGCTGTACTCTACGCTATTCCAGCCTTCTGTACCTGGCTGCTCTTTGCTTAATCTTCTAAATGATGAAGATGTGTCTGTTGGTGTTGGGATCCTCAATGGAATGGTGTACTAGCAATGGGTTACACTAAGGTTTTGTACCTTGTTGTGGAGCCAGCTTTTCAATTTCTCTTCAAGAAGCCCTGGGGTCAATTTGCTTTAGTGTAGATGTCATCAACATGTGTCCCCAAAGAGAGTTTGAACTGTATAATGACCACCACAATTTTCACAGCATAGATGCTCTCGAAGGTATGTTTATGCTGAATGTTGCTTGATTTTGCACTCATCTTCGTAGCTTCCTGCTCCATGTTATGGACGTTTAAACGTATTTGCCACAACTTCAATAATATTTAAATGAATTTACCGCAATTCCAACAATCACTGGTGTCCCCAAATATTATCAAACTATCCATACGTTGATCTTTTTTTCATTGTTGTAATTATCTGCATACAAACTGTAAACTGAAATGTCGTAAACTCTACAGGCATGCTATTTGTGTGTTTGTTTTCCGTCCGCCTTCGTCCCCCGCAATTACCGGTGTACTGCTGATGTTAGAGAGAGAGTGAGAGAGAGAGAGAGAGAGAGAGAAATTCAACGTGACGACCAACCATGCCTACTGCTGCAGGGTCATCACATGACTATTCTAAGACAGAGGATACTATAATGTTTGCCTTTCTATTCCATTAAAAATATTTGTAACGACAAAATGAAAACTGTCAACTCGAATACAGCCACCAACATAACCTACAAACCACATGAACACGAAAATACCCTTGCTGATCAGCAGATGTGCCGTCTGCTTTTTAAGGAAGTAGAGGGTGCCAGAAAAAAACGAGTTTTAGTTTCGAAAACAGTTCGCCACAAGTATCTTCTCACTGGTATGTATACAAACGATTAAGGTAGTTATAATATTATAACAAAGTTAAGTAAATAAATCTTAAAAGGGACAGCGTGGTTGATTGGGATTCGACTTAAGCTCTTGTCAAAATATGCGATTGTCAATATCAGTCCTTCGAATGAGACTATAAACCGAGGTTCTTCTTCTTCCTGTTAGGTGTCCACGGTCATCACTTTGACCATTCTGACCGTGTATGAACGCACGCACAACATCTTGCACACATGTAAAATCCCATCACCAACTTTCGGAAGAGAAGGCCAATTTGGCCGTTGGTATGGATGACACGTTAGACATAGCATGCACCTTCCCTAGGCACAGGGCAGTACTAATGGAGAGAGAGATCGATCGACTGATAACCTTTATTTCCCATGGTGACTGATGAACAACAAGCTGCCTTTTTCATCTGGCCCTTTTGACATCAGGACTAAGCACAATCACAAATGAACACTACTAGACAATGTAAATTATACCAAAACGGTGATGATTCATATCATCATAAAAGAAAACATGCATATTCACTTAAACTGTATGTCACACACACACACACCACACGCACGCACGCACGCACGCACGCGCGCGCGCGCGCGCGCGCACACACACACACACACACACACGTGGAAAGAGCATATAAGAAGCATCAATCACCATAATAGTGCCATCAGCACTGCGTGTGGAGGAATAGCAGGGATTCATTAGGCAGCCATGTTCAAGGAAACAAGCATATTCAACATTCTTTTTCATACAATAGTGGCTTTCAAGTCAGTGAAGAACGGGAGATAATGTTCTCGAGGGCAGAGAGGAGAGAGAGAGAGAGAGAGAGAGAGAGAGAGACTTCAGATGGTTTATTGTTCAGACGTTGTGTCCATACAATCGAGTGAGTTATTAAGAATATCATTGTGGAGCTTTTCTGTGACGTCGTTACACACATAATACTTTAGAACTCTCTCTCTCTCTCTCTCTCTCTCTCTCAAGTAAACAGGAATGGAACACGTGAGTGCGCAAGCGCTCACACAAAAATAAACGCACGCGAGCAAGCACACACGTACACAATCCAAAAAATTTACGCAAGTTAACGGGAGATGACGCATGAAAGAATAGTAGGCCAGCAGCCCGTAAGCAATACGTGACAACAAATCAAACAATGAATTTATCCACAGTCGCACGTGAAAAGACGGTGATCCAACATGTTACTGCGGAGTTTGAAGGCATAAAAAATAAACTTGGCCAGATTCACTGTTGATGTTGGAATAGTGGTATTGAGAATGGATAATTTCTGCGTTCTGTAGAACAACAAATTGAAACCTGACAGATATATCTTACGACCGGGCAGAAGAACAAAAAATGGGTTTCATCTTCTTGAGAGGCTAGACAAAAAGGACATTGTAACACGTCGATATCTTCTGATTTGTATCTATATGCGTTACACTTCAGATCTGTTATTCCCAAACGAAATTTAGTGAACATGTTTCTAACGTAATGTGAATTAATAACATCGAAATATTGTTCACGCTCCAATAAGCTTTTAAAACTACAGTAAAGTTCGTATCGGTTGCTGTCAGAGAGTTTTGACGACCAATTTTGTTTAGCACAATCAATCAATCGTTGTTTAAATTCCTTCAGGAAACTTTCTCTGTTTCCGACACCCTGTGAACACCATACATGTCCAAAACCATTTACACACAACATTCTTCTGACTTTAGTGGCCCACGTTTCCTTTCCTTTATCGTCCATTTCTTTAAGCATTTGGTAAGCCATGTTAGAAAATCTGTTTTCAGGTAATGCACAAAGTCTAAGCCAATAAGAAATACACCGTACTGAAACTTGAACAAAAAGAGGAAATCGACCAAGTTCACCATACACCATTAGATTTGGTGTACGGAGAGCTACATTCAGCAACCGTTTACATGCAAATAAATGTACTTTTTCTATCTCTTCTATTTCATCAGTACCCCAAATTTCTGACGCATACAACAGTATTGGTACAATCTGGGCATCCAAAAGCTGAAAGAATATTTTTGGGTCAGTACAATTGATTCTCCACATGGTTCTAAATATGTCTACAACACATTTCTTTGCTTTTGTAATCATGTCTTCAACAGACAATTTGCGGCTCAGGTGAGTAGTAAAGTTGAGGCCGAGGTATTTGTAAACGTTTACTACTTCAACATCTTGGGTTCCATAATTCCATTTTTCATTTTTGATAAGTAGCCCCCATTTCTGAACACCATTATTTTCGTTTTACTGAGGTTCACTTTCAGTCCGAGTTCTGCCGATATTACAAATAAGTTGTTTAGCTGAGTTTGAAGACCACACGGGCTGGATGAAAACAAAGCAATATCATCAGCAAACATTAGCAGAAATAACTCAGTAGTGTCAGGTCTAAGCTGGAAGCCATGTTTACCGTTATTGATTATATAAGCAGCTAATTCGTTAATAATAAAAGAAAATAGTGTTGGAGAAGCCAAACAGCCCTGCTTAAGTCCTTGAAGGCATTCAAAATAGTCGGTATAAACCAGATCATCTCTTACGCAAAATTTCACAGAGTTGTACATTGCTTGGAGCGCTGAAAGCATTTTACCACCGATTCCGATCTTTAGTAAAATATTCCACAGTACATGTCTCTTGACCGTGTCGAACGCTTTCTGAAAGTCGACAAAGGCTACATAAATCTTTCTGTTCAGAGCGAGATATTTCTGAACTAAGGCATTTAATGTGAAAATATGATCGATTGTTGAATAATCTTTGCGGAAACCAGCCTGTGTTTCAGATATAATATTGTATGTATTCGACCATTCTGACAACCTTTTATTCAATATATAAGTATACAGTTTGCTGAGACAAGACAAAAGAGCAATACCACGATAATTATCGGGATTGTTAATGTCTCCTTTTTATGGAGTGGAAATATGATAGCTTTAGACCATTCACTGGGATACGTACCCTTGGAAAACAATGCATTAAAATACTTTGTCAAAAAAGGGACAATCGCATCCTGTGAGACTTTTAAAACTTCATTTATTAACCCATCAGGTCCGGCTGCTTTTCCTGATTTTGAATGTTTTATAGCTTTTTTACCTCTAATTCTGATATATCAATATTTAGGCAATCAAACAAGTTGTCAGCTTCGTTACCCTCTGGCTCAAAAATATCGTGAACGTGTTGTTCAGCATTGTCATTTAAGAGATTAGAAAAGTGACGAAACCAGTCTTTTTTTGGTATGTTATTTTTTAGTCTGGTTTTACGTTTCCATTTCTTTATTTCTTTCCAGAATGCCTGCGAATTATGTCGATTGTTGACAAGTCTATCTACAGCTTCCTTTTTGAATTATTTTCCTTAGTTGTAAGAGTAGTTTTATTCTTTTTCCTTTCCTGTACGTATGATGATCTGTGTTCTAGTTTCTTGTTTGCTATTAAAGATTCTTAACGCTTTTCTTGCGTTCTTCTTTAACAGGCGACAATCTTTGTCGAACCAAGGCTTACTTTGTTTAGAAGTGGGGACAACACCTTTAGGGTTATTGGGACAAATCCGCTTAGTCATACACATTGCTGCATTTTTAATAGCACACGTAAAAGTATCCAAAGCATCATCGATTGATCGTTCAATCTGAGCAGTGGCTTCTGCTATATGGTCAGAAAACGCAGGAGAAAAACAGGATTCATTGAGTCTATGTACTTCATCAGGGTTCCATATTATCTTATCAACAGAACAAAGAGAGCTGTCACATAAGTTATCTGCATCATTTTCTGTAAGCAAACGATTTACTGAAAGCACAAGGGGCATATGTACTGATTCCACTCTCTCTTCTACAACGAAATTTGTACATAAAGAAGCAAAGTCCGGAGAAGCGATAAAAATCATTTACACTTGCGCACTAGGAGAAACAAAAGTAAATTGCTTTGATGCATCAGGGTAACAGAAGCCGTTTAAAATCAAAAGTTCATAGCAGGCACACAGATCTAGAAGATGTCTACCAAAGGCATTTAGAACCAAGTCTTCTGTCTGACGGTTATCACAAATAATGCAGTGTTGTCATTCAACGTGTTTTCCAGCTCAGAATGGAATACATCAGAATTGGGTTGAAGGTTAGCTGTTCTGCTGTTAAAATCTCCGCACAGTAGAAAAAGGGCATCACCAAATTGTTCAAGAACATCTGCAAGGCACTGTTCTATTTCAAACAAGTGACATTTATGTTGCACATAATTATAGAACGGAGAATCGATGGGGGGGTACGTAGCAAGCTACAAGAAAAACGTCACTGACAGTTCCAAGGAGTGATTTATCTAATTTTAGAACAAGAACGTGGTCGTATGAAACATCAACACGCGATACAAATTTTTCATATTCTTTACGTATCAAAGTGATAATACCACCACTGCTCCTACCTCGACGAGAAAGTTTCACAGCAGGAGAGGAAAAACATGAAAAAGCTGACAAGCAATCTGGAGGGGAAAACGAACTGTTGAGAAAAGTTTCAAATAAGCACACAAAGTCAAACTTATTAACGTAATTTAAGAAATCCGGGTCGGAAAATTTGTTCCAAAAGCCGTCAATATTCCAGGACAAGAAAGAAAGTGAAGGGCTTACAGTATGTTGGACTGTGTTCAAAACCTGGGCTTGGCCGACACATCATGCCTGGTTCGGTTTTGCTGAAGCTGCGTCGTTGGGGGAGCTGGGTGGGCGCCTTCGTTTTGGGGGTCGGGGTGACGCGTGTTGGTGGCTCGAGGACGGCCCACTAGTGGTCGCACTGTTGCCACGGACAGGTGACCTGCTTCCGAGGTTACGATTACCGACTGACCCCCCTCTTGGATGACTGGAGGCCCCGTTGTGGTGGCGCGAGTTGTCGGTGCTGCCGTTGCCGGAACGTTGCTGCAGAGGGCCCGCGACCACCAGCTTGTTGCCCTTGTAATAAGCATGTAGTCCTTTCTCGCGTTGCTTTCTGATCTGCTCCGACTGTCGCGTTGTCAAGTCGCCTGCAACCTGAATTCCCTTTTGCTTTAGCACCATACGTCCCTTCGTCAAGACGTCCATCTTGTCTTGCCAACGCAAGAATTTGACAATCATTGGGCGGGGTTTGGGGTTAGGATTACGGTTGGCAGCCATTGACGCAAAGTTTGGTTTCTGACCCACTCTGTGAGCGCGCACAATGTCATCCACCGACCATGTTTTTCCTGGCACAGTATCCTTCAAAGATTCCACCACTTTGGTGGCACATGACTCAAAAGTTTCACCAGGAGTTTCAACAAGTCCGAAAAAACGAAGGTTGTCCCGGCGCGAAAAGGCTTCTAACTTATCCAGTTCTTCATCGTACCGTTTCCGTAGGTCCGTCAGATCTTCTTGCAGATCTTCGACAGACTCTGCCGTATCCTCCTGTTTCTCAGCCAGCGCTCACAGGTTTTCTCCAGACTGGTGGGTGCGGTCCTTCAAGTCTGCAATGTCACAGGCAATGGCTTGCACCGACGACAACACAGAGTTCATGTCAGCACGCAGAGCGCCAAGCTGTGACGACAATTTTTCGTTGATAGCCTGTGTCTGTTGGTCGAGGATACGCTGGATGTCAGTCAAAGTGAGGGGCGAGGGTGATGTATCCTCCCGATCTGATACACCGGTAACAGCAACTTCTTCAGATTCAGAGGACGGGGACGACATGGTAGTAGTAGCTGTCTGCCACCACTCAGTTGGAATGCAGGTAAACAGTGACGATCGCCGACACGTGAGCGCGTGCAATTCAGGTAAACACCTTTGCCCCAGCCACCACAACAGCCAGAAATGGAGAAAAATAAAATACAGGTTAAATGGAGAAAACTTGAAGTCACTCAAAGACAAAATTTGTACCATTCGATTCACCGAAGACTCACGAAGACGATGGTAATAATTATATATTTATAATTTGCACTTTGCCGAAAATAATTGGGAATTTTGACTAATAATGCCGCTGCTCCTCAAAAAATGGTGTTGCCAGTTTCGTGAGTTTAAACTCACTCCGAGAGAGAGAGAGAGAGAGAGAGAGAGAGAGAGAGAGAGAGAGAGAAGACAAGACAAGACAATATTCTTTATTTACGAGGATAATAGATAAGCACTGATATGCTTTTTTACATCCAGCCCTCGCCCTGAGTGGGTCAACAATGCAAAATAAGATGAGGCAACAAAAGAAGCATACAGAAAGTGACTAGATATAAATAAGAAACGAATGAAAAATAAAAGGAGAGAGAGAGAGAGAGAGAGAGAGAGAGAGAGAGAGAGAGAGAATCTTTATTCCCAAGGGTAATAGATTAAAAGATTTCTTTTCCATTTGATCCTTAACTGAGGATACTAACATAGAACACCGTTACACCACAGAAAACTAACAAGAACAGTGATGATTCATATTAGCATTAAAAACACACACACACACACACACACACACACACACACACACACACACACACACACACCCCACACAGTATACAATATTCATAAGGCTTACATTTTACAATAACAGGTGTCCGGTAACGATGTTAGTAAGACATCCGTCTAGACAGGCACGCTTTGAAACGCTCAGCCATCCCGAAATTGTAGAGTCGAATCTCACCAGCGGTTTGTGGCCTCCTGCCATGATTATACTAGAGTGTCGTTGCTGGAGTTTCTGGTGGTTAGTATTTCCTCTGGCAGTGCTCACCGCATGTGTGCGATCTCCTTCAGCACTGTGTCTCCACGTATACCTTCCATGGGCAGCGCTGCTTGGCATGAACTAAGTGACATGTTCCACTGTTTGTTGGCCATGACAGAGTGGACACACGGGATCATCTGATTTCCCCCATTTCTCAGTCCAGGTTTGAATTCGAAAGCAGGAGGTCATAAACAGATCTGAGGATGAAGCTGAAGCTGACCCTGAGAGGGTCATATGCCGTATCTCATTCCAGATGAGACTTCTTTGGAGTGCATTTTCCAAGACAGGCCATTGCCCCTGGCCTGGTGGCCATGCTTGACTGCAGTCTGAATTCTCTCAGCATCCACTTCTTTCTTCAGCTCCTGTGCTCACTTATCACTGTTTGTATTGCTTTCCCTTTCGTCTTTGACCACAACTTCATCAGTTCGTGTTGACCCCAGCCCCCGCCATCTTTTTTCGAAGTTCTTTTTCTAAGTAACCATAATGATCGTGGTGATAACCTGAAGTTTTGTACGGGGTCATGTCGAAGTGACCAAGTGTCGTTGTGACCAGGTGTCGTTGTGACCACATGTTGTTGTGACCACGTGTCGTTGTGACCGAGTCTCGTTGTGACCATGATTTTCAGTATTTTTTTTTACCAAAGAATGGTAGACTTGCCGGTGTGACCACATGCCGATGTGACCACATGTCGTTGTGAGCCATTAGGTCACAACATGTGGTCACATCGGCATGTGGTCACCACACATCGGCATGTGGTCACATCGGCATGTAGCTGCATTATTCACTAGTTCTGCTTTGGCCTGTTAGGTAGACTGAGCCGCTTTGTGATTTCGGACATGATTCTAGACAGTGTCCGGCTGTGCTAAGGTTCAACGATTTTACATTCTCATTGGTTCCATTCATACCTGGGGTCAGAAAACTAGGCTGCCAGCAGCTCCACATACAGTGACACTTTCTTCGATGGTTGTCGGTCTTAGGTTCCTTTTTTTTTTTTTTTTTTTTGTTCCTCGTTTTATTTGTTTTCTTTCCTTGTTTTCCAGCTCTTCGTCATGTTAAAGGTGTTCACCTGATAGAAGGTAAAAGAACCAGGGGGGAACACACACACACACACACACAACACACACGACTGACTTTCATCAGAACAGACACAAAATTGTGTATTATTCAAGATCATTTTTTCATATTCTCACTCAAACCAAGCAGATGGCCCAGTACACACGTGGCCGCAGTCAACAAAATATGCTGGCTCTTCACAGGTTTTTGGGCCATCATTCCTATTGATCCAGAGCTCTACAACTTTTTTTCAAAGTTGAATTATTCTCTGTCAGTTAAAATTATACATCTACAGTTCCTGAAAATCTGGTCGTAACTGTATGCTGTCACTGATTTCCCTTTTCTTTCTCTCTGTTTGAAAGTTTTGCTTTCTCTTAAGTTATCACGAATCATAAAAACAATGAACAAGTGATCAACTAATATGAGTCGACCTTGACATCTTAGGCTATCATACACAGCGGCGTGGGAGAGGTGGGCGTAACTTGGCACATGATCTCCAACATGGCCCCGGCACACCTCGTGGGAAAGCTGCTGCTGCTGTCCATTCTGTCCACGCTGTCTGTTGTACAATGTCAGCAGTTCCACTGGCCCATACCTTATCAGTAAGTGTGTCTATATGCCATGAACGATTTGCGATACTTGCATTTGTCTGTCCATTTCTTTTTTAACCCCCTTTCCCCACAATAGTTTTGCATTTCGTACGTACTGTATGGTCATATAATGATGTGGGTTTTTGGCTACTCAGTCATTTTTTTTTTTTTTTGTTCTTTGTTGTTGTTGCTTTTTTAAATGATAAAAATCCTTTCGGGGGGAGGGAGGGGGGGGGGGGGGGTAGATAACATCATACATCGGCCAACAACCTAAGAGTTTGTCTGGAAGCAATACTCTTAAAACAAAAGTAGAACCAGACCAGCAGTGAAAGTGATGACACGTTTGAAGATGAAAACACGTTTCACATCGTATACTTTTTGTCAGGTATGTAACAAAAGAGTTCTGGCAGGTGGTTATAATCCTGTGGGATGAATGCTGATCACTGACCTGATGATCACAGCATAAAAGGGTGTCTTTGGTGGTTCAGGATAGCAGGTAATTGTGAAAAGAAATAGGGAAAGAAGGAAACAGGAATGGGATGGTGAAGGGAGGGGGTGGGGGGAGGGAGCGAAGTATTGAGGGAGGAGGGAGAGAAATGGAAGGAAGGGGATATTAGATTTGGGAGGGGGGGGGATGAGGGAGAAATATTGGGAGGATGGGTTGGATTAATGCATGCAGTATGGTGTATGGATGATGAGGATCCCACCACCATGCACCCTGCACCCTCCTCAGTTGGCTGGCATCTAGAACTAATTGCAACTAGTAGCACTGCTGTTTCTGTCTTAGATGGATAGAGCCAAGTGGCATCCAGTTCCTATTACAACTAGTACCACTGTCATCTCTGTCAAAGATGGAGAAAGCCAAGTGTCATATAATTCCCATTACAATTAGCACCACTGTTGTTTCTGTCCTAGATGGATGAAGGTAAGTGGCATATAGTTCTTATAACAATTAGTACCACTGTCATTTCTGTCCTAGATGGATAAAGCCAGGTGGCATATGGTTCCTATAACAATTAGTACCACTGTCGTTTCTGTCCTAGATGGAGAAAGCCAAGTGGCATGTAGTTCCTATTACAACTAGTACCACTGTTGTTTCTGTCCTGGATGGATAAAGGCAAGTGGCATGTAGTTCCTATTACAACTAGTACCACTGTTGTTTCTGTCCTGGATGGATAAAGGCAAGTGGCATGTAGTTCCTATTACAACTAGTACCACTGTTGTTTCTGTCCAGGATGGATAAAGGCAAGTGGCAAATAGTCCCTATTACAACCACTACGATTGTTGTTTGTTCTGCAGGCGGGTGTCAAGCCGCCCGGCGCCCAATCCCTATTGCCAGGCAGGTGTGCAGGCCTTCTGCCCCACTGGGCGTGCCCCCAACACCATGCCCTCTCTGCACCCCAATGACACGCTGTATGTGTATGCCATGAAGGCGCCTGTCTGGGAGTTCAAGTTTGGCAACTTGTTGGAAAAATATGTATGTTGGTCAATCTCTGTATCCATGAACTTAATCAGTCTTTGAATCTCCATTTTGCCTCCTCTGTCTCTTGCTCTTTGCCTTCTTGTCTCACTTTTAACATTTTGGTAGTATGCTTATGTGTATACTAAAATTTGCAAAGCCTTTGAAGGTCTTTGAGAAATGGAATGCCATTCTAAAGTCTGTGACAGTCTTTGTTAAATGAGTGGGGTCTGTGGAAATCCTGAAAAGGGCTGTGAAAACATCATGCATGCTTAAACTCTTTTAGCTGTTCCCCAAAACGATGACCATGTATTTAATAAAAGGTTTAGGCCCTAATGTCATCTGATTCATGATATGTTCAGTATAACTTTCTCATTTCTTGGAAAACAAATACTTGAATAATAGCAAGTTGCATCCTGCAACAACATCTTTGTACTTCAATTAGTTTGACGGCTTGTGCGACAGTGATTGTATTGGAAAACAAATTATTCCAGAAAGTGCCTGTGAATTATAGCTTCAGTGACTAAAGGTTGGAGAAGGCTGAGTATAAGAACTACTAAGGAGGATATGGAATAAATAGTCTTTGAAAAGATGTTTAAAGTTTGTGAATTTAGACATGAGAAGCCTGAAGGAGCTGTGTGTGTGTGTGTGTGTGTGTGTGTGTGTGTGTGTGTGTGTGTGTGTGTGTGTGTGAGAGAGAGAGAGAGAGAGAGAGAGAGGGAGAGAGAGAGAGTGTGTGTGTGTGTGTGTGTGCGTGCGTGGGTGCATGCATGCGTGCGTGCATGTGCGGGCTTGCACCTATATGCAAGTGTGTACATGTATCATATGCCAGCACAGCTGATGGAATGAATTTGACTGTAGATAGGGATATATATTTGTTTGTTTGTTTGCTGTTTCATCATCCATGGCTCTTCTGTCAGCATTGCTCTCACACAGCTCTTTCAAGCTACCCCTTGCATAGCCACACCCAGGTTAGTCCTGTTGCAGCCGCAGTATCGCCAGTCCACAGGGAATAATCACTATAAAGTCATCATGAGGCAACCCCTAGAGGAGACTGTGAATAGTTGCAGCCCTTGATATTTGATCATCAAAGACAGCAACTTTTCACAGGCTCCTCTAGATGGTGGAGGGGAGGGCAGGGGAGGGGGTTGCCTCATAATGACTTTATAGTGATATGTGTGTGAAATGAAGTCTTGTGTGGACAGTACGGCTCGTTTGTTTGTGGTTTCCTCTTGCAAAGTAGGTTTTTGATTTATAGTCTGTGTAAGGGAGGAGCTGAAGGTACAGGGAGTTTATGGTGGGAGGGTCAGGTAGGTGGGAGTGATAATGGTAGTAGACTGAGGGGTGGTAGAGCAGACAAAACAGGGGTTTGGCAACAAATACAACCCACGTGTATGGTGATAGCTGAGTGAAATTACACCAAATCACCTACCCGCTTCACTGACTTTTTTCCCTTTTCCTTTCTACTCCCTCTCTCTCTTCATCTATTCATCTATTGAACAAATAGTCAGGGAAAACAGGCACAGGCTAATGATCCCTCTGTCATTACAATGAAAATGACATAGATTAAACAAAAAAAGAAAAAAGAAGGAGAGAGGGTTGTGAGAGAAAGTAATTGTGAATTAAAAAGAGAGTGTAGGTTGAATGTATGATTTTCTTCACTAGCAGCCTGTGACGATGGTCATAGTCCATCTAGAACTCGGAACCATTCTTATCGACTGCCCAGAGGCCTTTCATACGCTGATTGGGACTCATCAGTGGCACTCAGATGATTGTGTGGGTTCTACCTTGGCATGAAATGGAGGAATACTATGGTTTATAATGCTGTGGTATTCTCACCATCAACAGTTAAAAAAAAACCCATGTAGGCATGTATTACTACTAAGCTCCCTACTAATGACAATAATCACTTAATCATGGGGCCACAGTGAGTTAGGGTATCCTTGGAATGATTTCACACATGTCAAATTGATAGTCCTCATATCTTTGGGGAAGAAAAGTTTTTAGGTTGTTTCTAACTTTTTCTGGAATCAGGTAGATCATGGCATATGGGAAGTGGAAGCCTGTTAAGTCCTGCCCCCTCCACTCCCCCCATCCCCCCTGTTCCTCCTCCTCCAAACTGCCCCAACCATGGTCACATGTGCAGTGCATGTTGTTTTTACAGCACATCATGCATGATGCCATCGGATTTCACCACGTCCAGTCCGGGGCCAATTTCACCATGGAGTGGTATGAGCTCTTCCAGCTCTTCAACTGCACCTTTCCCCATCTCCTTAGCAACGAGACACTGCTGTGGTGCAACCAAGGCGCCGCCTGCATCTATGATGGCATTGATGAGCAACACTGGAGGCAGAATGGAACTCTGGTGAAGGTGGCCACGATAACAGGTGATGTGTGTTGTGTGTGTATGTATAATGTGGTGTGTGTATAATGTGGTGTGTGTATATGTGGTGTGTGTTTGTGTGGTGTGTGTGTGTGTATAATGTGGTGTGTGTATATGTGGTGTGTTTGTGTGGTGTGTGTGTTGTGTGGTGTGTGTGTGTGTGTGGTGTGTTTGCGTGTGTGAGAGAGAGAGAGAGAGAGGGGGAGTGTGTGTGTATGTCTCTGTGTGTGTGTGAGAAAGAGAGAGAGTATGTGTGTGTGTGCACACATGCACATGCGAATAAAAGTGCTGTGTGCATATGCGTGTATTGATGTATGTGGTGTACATGTGTGAGGTCATGTCTGTGTGGTATGCTTTTATTGTGTGTATGTGCATTCATGTAAGTATATGGCATCCTTGTTTTTGTGTTCATTAGTTTGTACATTGTCAGGTATGTGTGAATGTGCATGTATGTGTATGCGCTTGAAGTGAGAACATAATGTCTGTGTCTGTGTGGAGGAACAGTGTTCTAGCTGATGTGTGTACATAAAGTGTGAAAATGTACAGGGGGTTTCACCTGATTTGTGTGCTTTCTGTGTGTTTAAATGTGCAGGCAGAGTGAGAGTGTGTCGGTGGATGTGTGTACATGATATGTGTGTAAATGAGGAGACAGTGTTTCAGCTGATATGTGTACTTGATGTGTGTATAAATGTGCAGGAAGTGTTCCAGTTGCAGTATGTATAAGATGTCACTGTGCGGTGTTGCAGTTGCTGTGTGTATATGAGGGTACTGTGCAGCATTGCAGTTGCTGTGCATATATGATGTTACTGTGCAATGTTCCAGCAGATGTATGTATATGATGGTACTGTGCAGTGTTTTAACTAATGTATATGTGTGTGTGTGTTTGTATTCAATTATAAACAAAGCTTGCTCTTATGTCTTAGATTGAAGAAATACGGGGAGATAAGCATTCATATCTGCAGTGGTAGATAATTCTGCCTAACAGTATGTGCTTGAGTGGGTGAATGGGGAAAAAATGAAATAAATGCTTCTCAAAGTGAGCCTTCAGCAAGCTTATAGTCTCCAAGGAGGAGACATTCTCCAATGGGGAGGAAACTCACTAGCATATAACTCCTGGTCAGATACTGATATTTCGAAACCTGATTGTTTCTCCTCAGTGACCGCGGAAAGTGGTAATTTGACTCCTCTGCCTTTTCGGTTTTAACAAGAATGCTATCCTAGAAAAGTCTGGTGTGCAATACCGTAGTATGTTTGTTGTGTTTTCAAAAAACCAACCAAAGGTGCCACCTAAGAAGCAAAAGAAAACCATGAAAGAGCAAAACAAGCTACATTTTCTTATGAAAAGTAGAAAATATAAAAAGATAACCTCTTAAGACACAAGTGCTGAGGGCCAGTTCTTGGAATGAATCCACAAGGGACTAAATTACAATAAACTAATAAATTCCAAGGATAAATACCACACCATTCCAGCAACTTACAGAGCAGCTTGGTGTTGCAATGACTGCAAGAAATATTCAATTATAAACAAAGCTTGCTCTTATGTCTTAGATTGAAGAAATACGGGGAGATAAGCTTGCTGAAGGCTCACTTTGAGAAGCATTTATTTCATTTTTTCCCCATTCACCCACTCAAGCACATACTGTTAGTTAGGCAGAATTATCTACCACTGCAGATATGAATGCTTATCTCCCCGTATTTCTTCAATCTAAGACATAAGAGCAAGCTTTGTTTATAATTGAATATTTCTTGCAGTCATTGCAACACCAAGCTGCTCTGTAAGTTGCTGGAATGGTGCGGTATTTATCCTTGGAATTTATTAGTTTATTGTATATATATATATATATATATGATGTTACTGTGCAGACTGTAATTCATATGTATATGATCCGACTATGCTGAGAGCATTTCATCTGGAATGTATACATGAAGTGACTGTTCAGACAGCGTTTCATCTGCTGTGTGTAAATGATGTGACTGTGCAGGGGAAACCTTCAACCGCTTTGCCAACTGGACAGAGTATGACAATAACACTGGTGTCTACTATGAAACCTGGTCTGTCCACGAAAAACCAAGTAAGACATTTGCAATGTTGGGTGGGGCTGGGTTGGGAGATTGTGGGTGTTTGGAGGGAGAACAAAAAAAAAAAAAAAAAGAGAGGGGTGGTGGTAAGAAGTAGTGGACATTTGTACTGCCAATATTACTCTTTTCATAGATTTTTCTCAGCAAATCAGAAAAATTAAACATTGTATAAAAAATATGTATGTTTGACTGCCACAGTTTTATAGATTGTGTATGTGTTTTCTTTACAATTTTCTCTTACTTAGAGATAGTTATAGTATTCCAAATCTTAACATTTACTCAGGAGTGAAAATGATTCTGCTTTCACACACACACTCACACACACACACACACACACACACACACACACACACAGAGACACACACACACACACACATCAGAATCTTTCCTTCTTTGCTGCTGTTGAGTGCAACCAGGAGTACATTGCACACGCACACTATTGTTGAGAGGGACTCTCCATGCATTGTTCAGACGGCCGCCTGTGGTTTGAAGCCTGGGAATGTGCCAGCTGGGTACTCCGTGCCTACCAGAAGATGTACGAGTATGGCGCCACCTTCAACCACAGCGTCCACCTCAACTACACCCGCATGAACATCTACAGCAGCAAGCCGGTGCTGCTGGGAAATGCATCCACCGTCTTCAGCAACAAGAAATTGGCCAACGAGATCCGCGCCTTCTACCGCCACTTCCAGTCTCACCAGTCCATGCCCAGACTGGTCCTGTCTCTCCTGGAAGCGTTCTGGGAGGTCGTTGTGGAGGGCAAGTTCTATCTGTATTACAACCAGATGTACTGGTACCTGCATGTTGTGGAGCCCTTCTTTAAGATCACCTACAATGAAATCAAGCTGCCAGGAGCTCCCTGAGATGATCCAACATACCCCAGCCAACAGTGCTGATCTCAGTTTTGACTGGTTTCTGTCCCTCAGCTGTGGTAGTTAATGTTGTGTTCCCATTCTGTCTGTTGCTGTGTATGAGGTGCGTTACTTGTCCCGGAGGCTAGGTAGTTGTTTATACAGCTGTTGCTTTAGTTCAAGATGATTGGTTGTAAATCCAGCTTTTTGTTCTGTAGCCTTTCTGTTCCTGTCCTTTGTGAGTGAGAGTGTTGTTCTTGTCGTTTCTTGTGGGTTCTTCCGATTATGGGAGGAAGTGGACTGTGCCTCTTCCTGTGCTGTTCCCAGTCACAGTCAGTTCCTCTGCCTGATGTAACGAACAACTGTACCTGCTGCTCCATCTGCAGTCTCTCATATGTCTGATGAAATGAACGCTATACCTGCTGTTCCATCTGCAGTTTTTCCTGTGTCTGATGAAATGAGTGCTGTTCCTTCTATTCCATCTGCCTTTCCTGTGTCTGATGAAGTAAGCGCTGTTCCTACTATTCCATCTGCCTTTCCTGTGTCTGATGAAGTGAGTGCTGTTCCTGCTATTCCATCTGTCTTTCCTGTGTCTGATGAAGTGAGCGTTGTTCCTGCTATTCCATGTCTTTCCTGTGTCTGATGAAGTGAGCGTTATTCCTGCTATTCCATCTGTCTTTCCTGTGTCTGATGAAGTGAGCGTTATTTCTGCTGTTCCATCTGCAGTCTTTCCTTTGAGTTCTGTTCCTGTTATTCCATCTGCAATCTTTCCTGTGTCTGGTAAAATGAGCACTGTACCTGCTATTCCATCTGCAATCTTTCTTATGTCTGCTGAAGTGCATGTTGTTCCTGCTATTCCATCTGCTGTCTTTCCTGTGTCTGATGGAGTGAGCACTGTACCTGCTGTTCCATCTGCAATCTTTCCTGTGTCTGATGGAGTGAGCGCTGCACATGTTATTCCTTCTGCGATCTCTGTGCGACGTATGTATGCGGATAGATTCAGGCATGTTAAGTCTGCATTGCATGTGATAAGCCAAAATACAAATAAACACACAAAACAGGGTGCAGTCATTTATTAATGTGTAGTGCAAAATGGAGAAGTTAACTGTCAATAAACACGTTTTCTTCAGACGTAACAAATAGAATGTCAATGCACTAAAAGAACATCTGCCAGACGGCTGTCAGCAGCACAGTGTGTGTGTGTGTTTGTCAGGTCTAAAGGCGACAGAAGTTTGCATCATGCTTTGTATGTTAATTTGTGTTTGGCATGTTTTCAGTAAGGCTCCAGTCTGTTCTTCTATTTGTTAAAAGTTATCAAATGATTTGGCAGCTGCTGTACATCTACAGATTTTGAAAAATATATCAACCTGATATCAACTGATTTTAATAAAAATTAGTCATGATTGTATTATATGTCATATGTCATTTGATTAAGCTCTCAGTTTATGCTGATTTTGAAAAAAGCTTTAATTGTATATTGCTGTGATTAAAATGGATATGTGATTCCTGTTGCATATGAACAATGCAGTAGTATGTTTCTGTGATGATCTACGGGTACACAAAATGATTTATGTTTTTGCGTTTACTTCAACAACCAGTTGAGGCCGATTTACATGTGTAAGAAAATTATGGACTTATCATGTAACTGTGATTCACAAATATTAATTGTTGATTTTATTGACAAGTACATGTGAACAGTGTAGGTATATGTCTGTGATTTATTTATCCAGTTTTGTGATCATAGTGGTATGTTTGTTTGTTCTGTTTTGTACCATTTTTACAAGCTCATGAGTGTTGAAGAATGTTACTGTGAAAACAACTTTTTACAGCTCACAGCATTCAATTAAACAAAACAAAAAAAAGAAGAAAAAGAAAACTGTCTGCCTAGCTGTGTGAAATCAGGTGTACTCGTTCGTTGAGTGAGGTGAGCTCAGTTCCTAAAACTTAGGATGTTCATCTGACCAGATTTGTTTTTAGCTTTAAAGACCAGCTGATGGTATAGGTTCAGACCAGGACTTTCCTTACCAACAAGTCTGTTTGTTTGTTTGTGTTTTGTCAGTGTTGTCATCATAATGCAGGCGACCACACAATGGATTTTCAGGGCTATCACCGCATGCGGGGAAAGATCTTGTTTTGGGGGGAGGGGTGGGGGGAGGAGAATATATCTATATTGGTATATATTTATGATTAAAATGAATTCCTAAAATTGTATTAAACCGGGCTGTGGTCGAAGCACGGACATTCCCATCATGTGTCACTCCAAGTTGAATAAAGAAAAAGGTTAAGAAATAATGAAAAACATGTAAATGTGACAGCAACATTGACTATACATATGGGTCAAAAGATGCTGTGGAAAGGGCAGCTGTTCTCAGCCTGGACAGTGTGTACAGTCTCACCACTGGTCCCCAAAAACCTGACATGTTATGGGCTTGTAACCAGACATAAAACTGTAAAAACCTTTTAGAACAAAGAAGAATGGGCCACAGGCACATGAAAACACTGGACACCAGGTGAAAAAGAATAGAGAGAGAGAGAGAGGGAGAGAGAAGGCTACCCCGTGATGCGCCCTTGATGTCATGGTGGACTTCAAACCTACTCGATGTCCAGCCCAAATAATACACCCTTAATGACCTGGGTAGAGCTTGTACCAACCGAACATCCCATTTCATCGTATTCCTTCAATGACAATGGGCAATGTAGCTATAAGCAATTTGCTGTGACATACTTTATAGGAGAGTGAACATGGTACTGATAAAGACACAGAATCAAACTGCTGTACTGTAAAGACCCTTTAGTGGATGTACAAAGCTGAGTGAGGTGAAGGACAAGAGCTGGTTCTGAAATATGATCCTGACAGAGAAAGGATGGCTCTGGTAACAAGGTGAAGGTCTTTATTTCCAGCTGAAGATGTTCGAATTCAACCTTCATATGACTGTTACAACAGTCCCCCAAATATGTGGGTCTCTTTCAGTTCCATCAAAATTCATACATGAGTGACTCTTGAACATCCTTATAAGGAAATTGACAATTTGAGAATAATGGCTCACTACTGCCAATTAAAATGCATGGCATATGCTAGCAAGCTCAAGGGCCATGAAACAGTATAGTCAATCAAATTGCATGGAACATTCTAGATATTATTTCTGGAAACAAGGTCTGTGACTTTCATGAGACTTCTGAGATTATTTAGCATTTCTGTTGCCTATGTATACATCATCAGGTAACTTAACAAGATGTGAAACAATTCTATAAAACATATACAGCAAAACTTGAAAAAGTCAGTGTGAAACAACCAAGTATAGAAAAGCAAACAGGATTTATTCATAACAGGCACAGATAATGTCAACCAGAGCCTTTTTTCTTGGGCATTTTTCTGGGGTGCATTCCAAAAAGAGAGAAACATATGATCAGCAAGATTTCCTTTCTTACATAGTATACTCCAATGAGACAGCACCAATCTCGCTTGCTCTGGCAATAAAGAAGCGGGTAGAATGGCCTTTTTTGTGGCAGTGTGTGTGTGTTTGTGTGTATGCGAGTGTATATGTGTGTGTGTGTGCGAGGGGTGCCTGCACAAGGGCCCTGAATGAATAGATAGAGGCCACAAGTCCCTTATGCAGACACCCCTTGAACGATGTGTCTGATAGTTGACTTGTGAGGTTTGCCTCTCGATCTAAGGGAAGGAGGCCTATGTGATGGCATTGTCCGAGGGGAGGGATGTGGAGCAGGATGATTTCGATCTTGCAGGTCAACCAATGTGCAAACCTGATACTGGATGAACCTCCTGTAGGTGTATATGTATGTGCGTGCAGAAGATCAGTGGGTTATTGAAACAAACAAAAAAAGAAATGTCCAACATGCAACAGGATGTTCAACTGTTGTATAAATGATAAAATTACTAATGTGTCTGGCTTCGCCTTTGATTGGCTGAGAATCGTAGACTCGCTCGCAACTGGCGACTATTTTCCATACCTTTTAGAGGCACAGATTGTTTTCTGAACACACTGCACTTAAGAATATGAAGGTGTGGTGAATGCAGGTGCAAATTTATGCTGAAACAGCAGACTGTTCTTTTCTCCTTGCTGAATTTCTTGTGAGAAGGATTTTTCTACCATTTTACATGCTTCATTTGAGCATGAGGTAATGGTGTAAAGTGACTCACAGTATGTGTGTGTGTGTATGTGTGTGTGTGTGTGTGTGAGTGTGTGAATGTGCATATGAGTGCGTGTGTGTGCAGACGGCATACCTGCAATGTCTTGAGTTTCACATCTGTCAAAAAGGATCTTCAGAAAAGTTAGTTTGGGTCTGGGATGGGGTCTGGGATGTATGTGCTAGTGAACTCTGTTTCGTGTCAAGCACTGGTCCAGTTCCAGGAAATAGCAATACAAGTTCAGAGCCCTTTTTGTTTTGTCTGGCATTTCTCTTTCTATGGAACTATTGCTTTCTCAACAGCAAACTACCTCACACTCTCTACCTACTTTCCAGAAAGATACACACACACTTAGAAAAAAGAACACAAAGGAAAAAAGACAAATGTCTTTTGTAAACAGCAAACGCAAATGGCTTGAGAAGAATTTATTTTCATGCACTAGTATCATAACACACATTAAAATACCCATTTTGCAAGCAGTGATATTCCATTACTGAAATGCACAAAAAGCTGAGAATCGTATACATCCCATGCTCTCTCTTTCTCAGTATGTCTGGAAGTGCAGACACTTGCACAACACACACACTCTTACGCACATTTCAACTGTCTCTTCAAAGATAATACGAAAAACACATAAAAATTTAAACTCTGTACACGCATTCAGTCCATGCCAGTGGCAAATGGGAGGGGAATGTGGACAGGAGTGGAAGAGGGGAGGGTGGGGGTGAGGCAACAGGAAAGATCTAAAAGTGTTTCCAAGGACAGTGGGACATATTTATGAGATACTGTCAAGCGCATGTTATCTCAGGGTAATTTCCAGGGACATTAAGAACAACCCTACAAACCTAATACATGCCACTTCCCACATATACTCTCAGCAATTCTGGTCCATAAGTTTGGCAGCAATTATTAATAAACCACATCACATTCAAACACTTATGACACCTCTGCCAAAAAACAGCTGTTTATGTCAACTATGGGGGAACCAATCAAACAAAAGACAATGACACAATACGCTTCACATCACACTGGTCCCGTTAAAGAGATGACAACAACAAAAAAAAGAAAAGAAAAAAAAAGCATGTGCACAATGGTTTCTTCCTGATCACCAACTATGCAAAAACTGTACAGAGGTACCTTTCAACAAAGTCGCCCAGAACTTCTAAGAAATTAGTCTTTAGTGGATGGCAGACTTTACCTGGAAAAAAAACGATCCCAAAAGGAAGGGAGATTGTACCAGAAAAGGGGAGGGAGTCTCCTATTGGACAGTCATTGAATTGTTGGCCACAGAGAGAAGCGTCTTTTGCTTTCCTTGTGGTCCTTTACTATGAATTGTCACATAACCTACAATGTAAGTCTTTGACTTGCAAAGATGCAAGTTTTGCTGTTCTTTTTCAAATCTAAGCCAAAAACAGTAACTGAACAAATCTCTTATCTGGTACTAGTAAAAACTTTTAACATGTTGGAAGAATAGATAACTGATGAAAAATTATCATGCTGTCTAAAATGAGCAAGATGTCAAGAATCCCAAAGGAACAAAGAACCATAGCAGACACTGGTAGTAAAACGTCTCTGTCAACAACTTGGCAAACAATTGTTCCTTAAAGTTATCGCATATAACGCTAACATCACAGTAAATGCAACTGAAATATTTCTAATCATTTCATTTCGAAACTACTATTTTTTCTTAATGTTCATAAAACGTATTTCAACATCCATACCCGTCGACTATCCCTTGTATTAGAACAACAAAACCTAAAAGTTCCTCCCTCTGTCCCCTTCCTTCCCCTCTACCCTCTTCCCACTCCACCTCCACATTTTTTTCCATGTCCCATCCACAAGAAATCATGGACATTTTCACACTTAAAGAATTACATCACATAAGATCTCTCAAATACAAAAAAAAAATTTTTTTTTTTCAAAGTAACCAATCGTTTTTGCTGTGACAAGACAGAAGTAAGGCCCTCTCTGACTGGTTGATGGATGAACCTTTCCTGACATTAAAAGGTAAAGCAGATAAGGAGAAAGAGTTCTTCATTGGTACCACATTCTAGACAATGTAGCCTATATATTGCTGATCCACTTTTTCTCAGTGATGTCAGCTGATTTACCTCCGGTGAACCTATTTTCTGTCAAGTGATCCCGCTCAAGACATTCAACAGAGTTAAAGTCATTTATGTTTTGATTGCCTCCTTTTCTTTTCCATCCCCTGAATCGATGAATTCTTTTTTTTTTGTTCTCTTCTGTCCCACTTGAATTCCCCTTTGAGTTTATCAAGCCCTCACTTCCATACAGGAGTTGTGCTTGTAATTCATCACTATTATTACATGCATCAATATCTTCAGATAATATTTTTTCCTTTGAAGGTTGTCTCATGATTTCCCTGCATGTGGTGTCAGAAGTCAGCAGGTGATGTGTGCTCGCCTGTCTGTAAGCGAGGGAAGACCCTGTGACACACGCCTTGTACGTGGCACCCATGTCAGTCTAGTAGAGACTGGTTTTCTTCATGATGCGCAGAAACTCCTCCTGGTTGATTTCTCCATCCCCGTCCCTGTCCGCCTCGTCAATCATCTCCTGCAGCAGTATTCCCACATCCACGTCATGGGATATAACCAACATCTTTTTGTTCTATTTATTCTGGCATGTACATGGATTGTTACAGACTGTGATATGAAGTAACAAGAAAGTTGCAAGGTTCCTCAATATAAAACAAACAAACAAAAACACCCAAAGAAAACCACAATTTTAAATGTTTCTCTGTGGATTTATCCCAAGAAAAACAACATAACAAATAATCTTTCCTGACTTCTAAATGTCGTATCGAAAATTAAGAATGTGAACAATGAAGAATGAAAACGGAAATTTCATGAATCAAATAAGACCGATACAAATATTCAACTAAACTTTTCCAATTACACTGCTGGACAAAAAAACCCCAAACACCCCCATCCCTCCAGGCCCATCCCACACACCTTCCTTAAAAGGTGAAATCTTATCTTTTTAAAGAGTGTAGCTATACATAGATAATTAGCAACATTTGATGCCAAATCAGACCCAGGAATAATCTACCAGTCCATTTTGGGTGCACACTGTCAACACAGTAAAACCAGCCAATGCCAGGATAATCGTAACTCACCTGCAGTTCCTCATCAGTCAGATTCTCTCCCAGCTCTTTTGCCACCCGTTTCAAATTGCGGAAAGAGATTTTCCCCGTTTCATCATCATCAAACAAGCGGAAAGCTTTGAGGATTTCCTCCTTGGCGTCCTTCTCGCTCATCTTCTGGGTCATGATGGTCAGGAAATCATTGAAGTCTATGGTGCCTATGAGGGAAATACATCAGCGTGATAAGATTAGGATGTCTGTGTGCAGTTCTGGTACTGAAAAGGATTGTGATCTTCTGATGGCTAATACTTGCCAGTATGCTTTGCCAGAGGAGTTTTTTTTTCCTTGGTGCCCTATTCAGTATATCTACAACATGGATGATGTTCAGGGTGTCTTGGAAGGAAGCATTTCTTTTCTTTTAATTATGAATGTGGCTATGGAAGTTTCATTTTTAGACACAGATTCTGTCAAGAAATGTTTGTTTTCATAACCGCTGGATTTTTTTTTTTTCCAAAGCGTATTTCTGTGTCAGGAAAGATATCTGAAATTGTGAAAACGGATACACTAACGCTTTGCTGTAATCCAATGAACACTTAGCAATGATGCTTTGCTGTAATATTATTATTACTTACAACAATACTTTGCTTTAAGCTGCCCTACAATAACAAAGATGCTTAATTCATTCGTATTCACACACACACATATATATATATAAAATATAGATTGATAGACACACACGCACACACACATACATACATATTGTTGCTGTGCCATAATCCTAACAACATTTACAATAATGCTTTAACCCTTTCACCGCCATAGGCACCTTTTGGCGACGACAGGGCAGAGCGCCGACGTCGCCATTTGGCAACAAAGTAGGGTGACCTAACTCCCGATACTCTCACGATCCAAGTTCATGAGATAAAAAGCCAGCAATAAACGTCATAGTTGGGGGATGGTCTGGCCCGTGCTCACAGCCATTTGCTCTGTCAGAACAATATTCAGTTCAGTGTTTTATCGACTTTATTCCGATTGTTTTTCCATTCACTATGACGTCACCACCAAGCACTTCACGTACTCGACCTTACCGTACATTTACCACACATCAAGTGCTGGGAATATTGAATAGACGGTCAGTTGTTCCTAATACAGATGAAGAAGACCCAGATAGTTACAAGGAAACAACGATAGTGAGGGCTTGACCGAATTATTGCAACGTGAAGCGTTGGACCGTGGCCAAATAGTTGGGAGAGGAGGCGTGCTGACGAGAGAGAAGACTAGACGCCCACTTCCTACCGCTGTGCCCAGTGTTTTTGCGTTGAGCCAGCCAGCACTGACTGACTGTTCACTGACTGACTGATGGGTTATGTGAGGGGGCGAGCTAATACTTAGGCAGTGAACTTCACACACGCTGTGGGCCGACACTTGCTGGTCGAGGTTGAAGGGGGCGTGGCCGACTGACACGTGAGAGGCGAGCCACAGAGACGTGTTGGGTGGGTTTTATGAATAGCTGAAGGGTTCAGAGACCAACAGGCACATGAATGACTTTGTGTTCATAAAAAATATTACTGTTGAGAGTGAAAGGGACGTGTGTGTGTGTGTGTGTGTGTGTGTGCGCGTGTGCGTGTTTGTGTGTGTGTGTGTGTGTTCCCTTTTTTTTTTCTTACATGTGTACCAGTTAGGCATAAGCATATGTGTGTGTGTGTGTGTGTGTGTGTGTGTGTGTGTGTGTGTGTGCATAGCTGCCAACCCTCCCGAAATTTTCGGGAAACTCCCGAAAATGAAAATCTGACAGGAAATCCCGAAAGTTGTCTTTTTTTCCCGAAAAATGAAAAATGAAAAATCACTTCACGTTTCGGTAATTTTTCGCAAGGTGTCGGTAAAAAGACACATTGGTTTACCAAAACAAATCGACTTCCGCCCGTTACTTCCGTCCGGTACTTCCATCCGCGCGAAAATGGCTTCAGGAAAGCAGTGTCACATGGACTCGGAAAAAAAAGGGCAAAAGTCAAGTTTTTGCCGCGATACAAAGTCGACTACGCCTTCATTGATGCGTCCAAGAGAGACGAATATCATGCGTTTTGTAAAGAATGCCGTACTGACATCAACATCTCACATGGTGGAAAAAAACACATCGAACTTCATGCCTCTTCTGCCAAGCACAAGAGGAATGCGGCGATGATGCCATGATGGTGGTACATGGTCAAAGCCAACATGAGTGGGGCTTGCTATGAGCAGCAGTTTCCAATAGAGCTGTTGAAAAAAGCGAAGTCGGCAACATCAGATGCCCTCAAGGACAGAGAACAACTCATCCCCCCCCCCCCCCCCCCCCCAGCATCCTCCTCCTGTTAGGCTGACAGGTTGTGAAAAAAAAAGTGTAGTTCTGAAGAGATATAGGTGTAGATTGTAGGAAAGAAATTTTTCCTTAGTGATTCCCCCCCCCCCCCCCCCCCCAATTTTTTGTGTTCTTTATTACCATGGTGATGATGATTACCAACATCTTGATAGAAACTTTCAGTTTCCTGTTACAAGACTATAGAGAATCAGATATCCAGGGATGATGAAACAAGAAAATTGCAATATTGGTGGTATCCATTGTATACAGACTGAAAAACCAAGACTTCCAAAGCATCTCATCGTAGCTAGATAATCTAGGAGCAAAGAGCAACACAAATGGACATTAGTCTGGAGACTTTTCTTCTCTGCGTAACCTGTCAAGCCACAGTTTACTTGTTGTACTGAAGTGGTAAGTTGAAGTGCTTTCTAATATTGAGCAATGTGTGATGACTGTAATTTTTGTAATCTGTATGCTTTGCTATCAGTACTGTTCATGTCTAATTCTAGCATGATGAGATGGAAGAAATATCCCCTTTTCGACCTGAGAAAAGCTAATTTTTTTTACCTCCAAATGTGCATGTACCCATCAGCGTCTGGGGGCGTTGCCCCCAGACCCCCAGCAGGGGCGTTGCCCCTGCACCCCACCGGGGGCCTACGGCAGCCCCCCAGACCCCCGCCTTCTCACAGGAATTTCTGTTCCAACAGGTTGGCAGCTATGGTGTGTGTTCCCTGCTATTGGAGTAGTTGTATTTGTGGCTGTTTCTTCCACTTTTCTGTTGGAAATATCATACTTTCTGGTCTTCAATTGTGAGTGGAGTATTTTTCCTCCCTTGTTGAGAGTTTGTTGGCATTCTTTCTTCATATTTTACGTTTAGAAGGAACATAACATTCTTTTTTTTATTTTGCATTTTTTTTGCACTTGAAAGTACTAAAAATTTGAAATTGTTGTTTACTTACCATTACTAACATGTTATGATATAATAAAAGTACAGTGTATCTCCTCCATTTTACAAAAAATAGCATGAGAATTGGTTGTTTAGTTCCAGAGATATCCGCGTTTCACATATGCTGGTATAAAATAAGAGCTTTTTTGGAAAAATGGCTGGCGATGGGGATTTATGCAAAATAGAATGTCTGGCGGTGAAAGGGTTAAGGACACTTTGCTTTGATTGTAAAAACATTTAGAAGGATGCACTACTTTTACTTCACTTTCATTAACACGGATGTTTACCCAAATCTTGCTACCACTTGTACGGTTACTCTGTCAGGAAGAACATTATCAAAGGCTGCTTTGCCCTAATCTTAATAACACTTACAAGGATGCTTTGCTTTAATCCTATTGACACTTACAAGGGTGTTATGCTCAAATCTTACTAATACATTCAAGGATGCTTTCCCTTAATCCTGCTAATACTTTCAAGGATGCTTTTCCTTAATCCAACTGACAGTCACAAGTATGCTATGCCTTAGAATCTTAATGACATTTACAAGGATGTTTTAAACATGGAGGTTTTGCCATAATTTCATCAACACTTCCCAGGGTGGTTGATCTAACCAACATATTTATTGCTACTTTGCCGGAGTCCTATTCATGCTGAAAAAGATACTCTCCTCTTTCTATAGCTACGTGTATTACGTTTGTTCATTGTTCCTTCAATATCAGTAATAGCGTTTTCACCTTACATTGTGCCTCCTCCTCCAAAGAGCACAGCTAAGAAACGACAAATTATACATGGTAGGTACACCACTACACAGAGTCTACGGACCATGAAGTGCTTGTTTTGCCTCTTTCATGTCACACAATCACAGAACATGTTGCATGTCATTTACTGATATCCACTGTGCTCACCTGTGCCCTCCTTGTCAATTTCTGCAATCATCTTCTTGATTTCCTCTTTCTTGGGCTCAAAACCAAGTGCTCTCATGGCAACCTGTTGTGAACAAATGAAGCATACATCCCATGACACTTCCATCTTTTCACAGCCAATTTCTAGGGAAAATGTGACTATTACATACATAACTGAACAGGTAGAATGATAATGTGATAATATCATTTGCTTCAACTGTATTCTTTAGTGCAGCTATATTTGTGTTTTATGTCTCAAAGCTTGATGGACAAAACGGAACGCAGTTTGTACATGAACATTACTGATGACTGCCAACAATATGCGATGTCTGCATTCAGATGAATCACAGTTGGTAAATGTCTACCCTGAATCTATATCACAAAGGGAAGCAATCAAACGTAGTGTGCTTTCTTTTTGCTCTCTCTCTCTGTTATGGAGGGAGAGAGTGCATGGGGCACAAAACTTTGTTGAGGGAAGTCTCATTCAGGGCAAAGAGTTGCCCACTGACATTTTCTTATGACAAATTTAGCCGATAGGCTTGGGTCTTTTCTCTGTGCACCAGGGAGTCAACAAGTTCCTTTGTAAGAACCAAAGGTAAGAACTCTCCACAACCAGATTGTCCAGACAGAGTTTGATAGACTGGCACCACAGAGAACAGTTCCGAAATGAACAGTTCATAAACTGTGATTAATTGTTTTCATGCTCTCTTACCACTTTCATTAGTTTCAGTGATAGGACCAGTGGGCGAGTAGTTTTTGACTATGTATTCTGGTCCTGGGGAAAAAAAAAACACCAATCAACATTTACTGGACTGAACATTCAGTCTGAAAATTTTGAACTAAAACAACACTGAAAGAGAGGAGAGAGAGAGAGAGAGAGAGAGAGAGAGAGAAAAAAATCACTACAAACTAAGAAATTCCATCAACTGCTGTTAACATGTACCTTGGCCTTGATCCTTCTTGTTGTTGCAAAGACTAGTGTTAACACATTTTCTGATGTTCATAGTTTCCAAATTTGTACCATCTAATTTTGATTTCAAACAGAAAAAAAATCAAAATAATAAACTCTCGTTATAACAACCAACTTTGAGTTCTTTGGCATCAATAGTTCCTGATCCATCAGCGTCAAAGAGGTCAAAGGCCTCCCGGATCTCCTGTTTCTGTTCCTCTGTCAGCTCACACTTGGGGCCTGTCTTCTTCCGCCCGCCTCCTGCCAGTGTTGTCTTCTTCAGGTTCGACTGTTGACAGACACGCATTGAATCTCAACACTGGAGAACAAATCAGAAGTGGAAAGGAACAGATCTTGACTAAATTGTTTACGTTGTACACCTTATCTCCTTTCAGACCACAATTAAAGACAGATTGTGTATATGGAAATAACTGATGAAACCATGTTATTTCTAATAATTGATATGAACTCAAGACATTGGATTTGCTGTCAGCTTTGGAACCTCCATCATCCCGAACTTCTACACTTTTTTAAAAACTTTTTACTTCAGTGAAGGCGGAAGGCCACATCATTGTCCTGGCTTGGGTTCCCGGTCATGTTGGCATCGGAGGGAATGAAATGGCTGAGAGTTTGGCCAAGAATGCCACAACACGGAAACTGTCTAACATATCTATCCCCTACACAGATCTAAAACTGAACGTTAATGATTATGTCATAGACCTCTGTCAGGAGGACTGGAATGCACAGACAGATAACAAACTCTTTTAGATCCGACAGAACTTAGAACAGTTCCTCTCATCTACCTCTGGTGGTCGCAAGGAAGAGATGGTTTTATGCCGGCTTCACACCGGCCATTCATATTTTAAACATTTGTACCTTTTAAAGAGTGAAGAAGCCATGTCATGTACTACTCACAATGAAACATATTCTTTTAGACAGTTGGGACTTGCATGATGTGAGACAAACATTTTACTGCAGATTCCATGAAAACCTTGTTCAGAGATGTTCCACCTGATGTGACCTTTGAATTTTTGAAAGAGATTAACATTTTTCATCTGATCTGAGATTTTACAGTAGAAAGATTTTAAACATTTCGGGTGTGTTTTTAGAAGATGTATTTTAAAGGATTGTGTGAATGAATGATTGTGAATTGACTTCAATGCGGTGACAGCCCTGATATGGCCCTTTGCGGTCGGCTGGGCTATAAGCAACATTACCTTACCTTACCTTACGTACTCAGGATGACTATGTTGGAAATAAGAGAATGGGTGGTGTATTCAGCATGCAATCAACAATTTACCACAGGTATTTTACTTTACAAACATTTCTTCGTTTGTGCATCAGTGCCACAAACAATATCATATCATTATTGTAAATGTGAGAAAAAGGAACAGAAATTATATGATAAAACATGTCTTGGAACTATAGCAATAGAAAGGACCAGTTTCCACAGTAGCTCTAACAGACCTAGGAAAAAAAAGAAAAGAAAAAGGATTTCTACCAAAAAGAACATTCTGAAATCTGATGAAACACATTTCTATCTTGTAACATGACATAATCTGATGCAATGTAACACTGTACAATATAACATGCAAGCATTAAAAGAAAAAACACGGTTATTATGGATGTTGTTGAATCTAGGACACATCTCTTGATTTTGGAGAAAACAATTTTTTTCATCCATAAGGTGCTTTGGAATATAACGATTGAATTTTGTGTTATACAAACCTGCATCTTGCAGCTCAGCTGTATGCTCACTAGATATAAATATGACCATATCTTAATGTAGAAATGCTTGACGCAACAGTGTGAATTTATTAAGACAGTTGGGATTTTATATTGTATAACTAGATTGTGTTGTTTTTTTTAACAGATTTAAAAGAAAATGTATTCAATCTGGTGGGTTTTTTTTTATCTTGGAAGTATGCTTTGCAATGAAAAAGCAATGCTTTTTATTAATGATGGGAAAAAGAAAACTACGTGAATTAACTTAAATGTTCATGATTTCTATGAGATGCCTTTCAATTTCCAATGGATGTTTATATATTCTTATTACCCTTTCAAATTGAAATGACTTTAAACAAGCACTTGTCTACATTCAGCAATATCATTGGCTTTAAAATAAAATAAAATTGTATGAAGTTATGAAATGTTCATCATGACATCCCTCTTTCAAGTTTTACGCTGAAAGTACAAGCCAATGGAAAGATGACAGAATACTGTTTTGAGAGAGAGAGAGAGAGAGAGAGAGAGAGAGAGAGAGAGAGAGAGAGAGAGACAGACAGACGGACAGACAGAGCGAGAGCAAACATAGTAATCATCCTGAAAAAAATGTCATCCAGGACATGATGCAAATTTGAGAATGTTGCAGTGTCTGTGTTAAATGTGTGTGCACTGATCTGCAACTTGCAACAGTACCTTTTATGACACTGGAAGCATAACACATGTTCAATGACAATGTGTGTGTGTGCACATGCACATGTATGCATGTGTGTGTGTGTGTTTGCAAATTTCAGAATGTTGCAGTGTCTGAGTTAAATGTGTGTGCACCGATCAGCGACTTACAACAGTGCCATTTATGATAATGGAAGCATACCACATGTTCAATGACAGTGTGTGTGTGTGTGTGTGTGTGTGTGTGTGTGTGTGTGTGTGTGTGTGTGAGTGTGTGTGTTCTTCTTCCGATGATGACCATTGATCGTAACACTGATCATTACTGTCATACCTGTGTGTGTGTGTGCATGTGTGTGTGTGTGTGTGTGTGTGTGTGTGTGTGTGTGTGTTGTGTGTCCACAGACAACCTCTTAAGTTCAATTACTCAACAGACTAAATACTGAAAGAACAAATTCTATTTGTGACAACATGACTGGAATTTGTGTGTGTAAAACCTGCTATTACAAATATTTGTGAATTTTTTTTCTTTTTAAACATAATTAGTAAATGTGTCCTACATTCACATTTTTAAACAATTCGTAATATGGTCTACCGTTATTGTTATTATAAAGGCCGCTTTTTGAAATCATTATCTGCTCGGTATCATATTTAGACCCATTCCAATTAAAACCATGGAAATGAAAAGCCCTTGTATGGAAGCCCCCTCCCTTTCCGCCGATCTCAGAATGGAGGGCTTCTGAACAATGACTTTGCCAGAGCATGTACAATCATGATGCCACCGGCACATTTCAAGACAGAACAGCTCCTAGTTTTTAATTTATTTACGATAAATTTATCAAAGCAGGTCTACTGAAAAAATCATATTCTCTACGATAACAACATCGAGAAGCTTAAGCAGATTAAAAACAGGTAAACTGCAAAACAACGACTCCACAAAGTACTGAAAGTCAGACAGATGTGAAATACCATAGTGAAAACTGTAGATGAAACAGAGCACGTCTCAGTGGCTGTTTGTTGATCTTCGAGACGCGGCACGCCGTGACAGTGCCCGGATCACTAGGACCGCAGCGACTGGCTTTAAAACCTGGATTGGATGGCCTGCTGTTCTTTTCCTTTGATTTCTGTTCTGTTCTGTTCTCTTCTTTCTTTCTTTCTTCCTTTCTTTCGGTTTTCATCTTCTTCTTCTTCTTTAATCCTACCCCCCTTGCGGTTAGTCTCATATTAGTGACTGAAAAATGTTCACACTAAAACAGATTTTTGCCATGATTATTTTATTATACTTCAAAATTAAAAAAAAAAAAATTTAAATAAATACGCGCGCGCGCGCGCGCGCGCGCGCGCGCGCGCGCGTGTGTGTGTGTGTGTGTGTGTGTGTGTGTGTGTGTGTGTGTGTGTGTGAGAGAGAGAGAGAGAGAGAGAGAGAGAGAGAGAGAGATTCAGATGTTTTATTCTTATAGGCCTTGGCCCCTCAGAAGGGGGGTATACATGAAACACAATAAAGCCGCATCACCAGATTCAGTATAATAATTACATTACATAAACGCTTCGCCTTTTGAAAGCTTTAAACAGATAAACAGCAAACTGTTTTACAATGCTTTCATTCTTAGATGACATTAACAAGACAAGCCTGAACAGACAAGGTCTTGTATAAAATTTCCGTGGAATGAATTTTCCTCTTAAATCTTGTAATTCTGGACAAGTTAATGCAAAATGCACTTCATCTTCTCTTGACTGTCGACATAATGGACATAGCAAATCAGAATTATTGATTTGTTTATAACGATAATGATGAACAAAAATATCAGACACTCCAGTTCTAAACTTAGTCATTATAAACTTTAGGTGCCTGTCCATACGCATTGACATGTACATTGGGAGAGAATGAAGATAATTAAATGTTCTATAAAAACTAAACCTGTTACTATTTTGAACATGGAAATTCCAGTCTTGCCATCTACATACGATAAGTCTTTCTTTAAACGTACGGACAAAGTTGTTCATATCTCCGACACCTTGGTTAAGCCACACATACCCAAAACCATATTCGTATAATTTCATTCTAACATGCGACTCCCAGTTCATCTTGCCTCTGTTATCTAGTTCTAACAGCATTTTATACGCTTTATAAGGCAATCTATGTTCAGCCATCTGAGTTAGTTTTAGCCAGTACTTTACACATTTAACAGTGGAGTGCAAAGATACGGGGTATCTGTCAGTCTCACCATACACAAGATCATTTGGTGTTTGTGGTGAGACACCCAAAAACTTTTTTAAAGCAAATAAATGAACCTTTTCGCATTGTGCAGCTCAAGTTCAAGCCAAAGAAATCACGGAGTCTCTCACTGAGGAAAGGAAAAGTGGCCGGATCTGTGGTCTTCAGTGTTGCCAACCAGGCCATTCCAACAGTCACAGAAGAACCAGTCAAGAGCCTTGGAAGATGGTATGATGATACGCTGAAAGACACACAAAGAGCAAAAGAAACCAAGCAGATGGCGGAGGAAGGCTTGGAGACCATTGACCAGTGTGGACTCCCTGGCAAATACAAGGTCTGGTGTCTGCAGTTCATGCTGATACCAAAGCTCCTATGGCCTCTGATGATATACGACATCTGCACCAGCATAGTGGAGGCAATGGAAGCCAAAATCAACAAGTTCACAAGGAAATGGCTTGGTGTCCCACCCTGTCTGACTGACATAGCGCTGTACTGTCGCCAAGCAAAGCTGAAACTACCACTGAAATCCATCCTGGAGGAATACAAAGCAGGGAAGATCAGACTTCAAAGCATGCTGGAGGACTCAGGAGACAAGGTGGTAGAAGCAATCAAGCCCCAGCTGAAGACAGGCAGAAAATGGAAAGTTCAAGAGGCGATGGATTCTGCAAAAGAAAGTCTCAAGATCAGAGAAATAACAGGACACACACAGACCAACAGACAAGGACTGGGGGTGACCAAAACTGAATGGTGGTCAAAGGCCAAAGGAAAAGCCAAAAGAGACATGATGATTCAGGAGATGAGAAAAGAAGAAGACCAAAAAAGACTCCAAAAAGCAGTCCAGCAGAGCCAGCAAGGGCAATGGACAACGTGGGAGAATGCACTCCAAAGAAGTCTCACTTGGAATGACATTTGGCGCATGGCCCCCCTCGGGATCAGCTTCATTCTCAGATCTGCATATGACCTTCTGCCCTCAAATGCAAACCTGGTGAAGTGGGGGAAAACAGACGATCCTGCATGCCCCCTCTGCCATGAAAAACAAACAGTGGAGCATGTCCTAAGCTCATGTAAAGTAGCCCTGGCTCAAGGAAGGTACACATGGAGGCACAATCAAGTGCTCAAAGAGATTGTACAAGTAGTCTGGGCTAGTACCAACACCACAAAAGGGAAAATCAGGACTCCAAAAGCACCCGCAACATTCTTCACGGCAGGAGGCAGCAAATCATGGCCAAGAACAACAGTGCCACTCGAAACATGCAGGCAGAGTCTGCTGGACGGGGCAGATGACTGGGAGTGCACTGCAGACCTCCCAGAATGGAAGAGTCACCCAGAGATCATCAGCAAGGGTGGCATGAGACCAGACATAGTAGTCCACTCTAAGTCAACCAAGCAGCTGATCATGATCGAGCTCACGGTGCCATATGAGAACAGAATGGAGGCAGCTCAAATCTACAAGACTGAAAAGTATGCTGATCTGGCAAACAGCCTGAGGAGAGAAGGCTATCAGGTCAAAGTCCTCACTGCAGAAATTGGAGCTAGGGGGTTTGTAGGAACGTCTGCATACAGCCTCATGAAACAGCTCTCAGTTGCAGGGAAGGAAAAAACCAGAGCCCTGAAAGCAATGGCAGAAGCGGCAGAGAGGTGTTCAAGCTGGATCTGGTCAAGGAGGAACAAAAGTGAACTTCATAAGGCTTAATTTCCCTACAAATATCAGGTGTCCCTGTGGCTCAGTGGTTAAAGCGCGGGTCATTAAGTGGAAAATGAGCATGTCCAGAGGGTCATGGGTTCGAATCCCAGCCATGGCTCGTCCCAAGATGGGGAAAAAAGGGGCAGCAGAGGGACATCCGGAGTCATGAACCGGGTGTGGCCCAACCCCCCTAGAGTGTCAGGAGATAAGGGCCGAAACACTTGCTTGAAGGGGGCTTCTCTTCTGAGGACTCTCTGCTGCCACGCTCTCCACGAGTTTCTTTCTACTGCGACTCCCAGTTCATCTTGCCTCTGTTATCTAGTTCTAACAGCATTTTATACGCTTTATAAGGCAATCTATGTTCAGCCATCTGAGTTAGTTTTAGCCAGTACTTTACACATTTAACAGTGGAGTGCAAAGATATGGGGTATCTGTCAGTCTCACCATACACAAGATCATTTGTGTTTGTGGTGAGACACCCAAAAACTTTTTTAAAGCAAATAAATGAACCTTTTCGCATTGTGCAGCTCCAGCATCAAGACCCCACAGTTCAGCCCCATATTGTAACATAGGCAGGATTTTAGCATCAAACAATTTCAAAAGCAAGGCAAGAGATTCATTGTTAAGCATCGACAATTTCTTCATAATACATAGCAATGCGTTTTTGGCTCTGCAAGCAATATCTTTACATGCAAAAGTGAAACTTAATCTCGTAGAGAAATATATCCCTAAGTACTTATATACATTTACAACAGGCATATGTATTGCATTATATGTCCATTTTTCTCTAGCAGCGAGATAACCGCCTTTTCTGAAAACAATTATGTTACTCTTACTCATATTTACTTTCAACTGGAGTGAATCAGCTGCTCTTTGCAAACTATTCAACTGAGTTTGGAAGCCTATTACAGTCTCTGATATTAATGCAACGTCATCAGCAAGAAGTAAAATAAATATTTCAAGAACATCATTTACAAAATGGGCACCATGTTTTCCAGAGCTTATGACTTTGGAAGTCAACTCATTAATAAATAAAGAAAACAAAACTGGGCTGCAAACATCACCGTGCTTAACACCAGATGTACAGTTGATATAATCTGTTAAAGCAGCACCACATCGCACCCTTGCCTTTACATGGTCATACATACTCATAATACATTTATACATCTTTCCATGAATTCCGTTTTTCACAAAATAGGCCAAAGTATAGTTCTATTAACAGAATCAAAGGCTTTCTCAAAATCGATGAAAGCAACATACAATTTACGATTCAGACAAAACTGTTTTTGAACGAAAGCTAATAATGTGAACATATGGTCTATTGTGGAATGATTTTGTTTAAATCCAGCTTGAAACTCACCTGTAATGTTATTATCCTCAACCCAAACTTGAATCTTTTATTAATAATTGTACTATACAATTTACTACATACATTACACAGCGAAATTCCTCTGTAGTTATTTGGATTCATAACATCACCCTTTTTACATAATGGTAAAACAATTGATTCACACCAGCTTTCAGGGTATATGCCTCTATTAAACAGGGAATTGAAAATTTTAACAAAAAATTCCATTACTAAGTTTGATTTGGAAGCATTTTTGATAAATTCCTCTATAATTTTATCAGGTCCAGCCGCCTTGCGATTTTTCAGTGTCTTTAAAGCGCTCAAAATTTCTTCTGCTGAGATAGGCTGATTCAAATCACTTTCGCTATCACTATCGTCGGATTCATCACCATCGTCATCACAACAATCGTCACTGTTTATAGCACTATATCGATTTCCAAAAGCACGTTGGTTACTAATATCTTCTCCCTGAATCAGATCATTATCAAATTTGTCTTTTCTTTCTAACAATTCTTTAAAATGTACATACCAATCGTTTATGCTAATATCATTCAAAGGCTGCCTTCTTGTCTTGGAAATTTTACGCACAGATTTCCAGAATTCCTGTTGGCTATTTACCGAAGTTAATAAATTATTGAGCAAAGTGTTATTGAACTGCTTCTCTTTTCTCTTTAACAAATGTTTATATTCACGCCTTGCTATACATAAAGAAGTGCGATCGGGTGGAGACAATGTACGCTTAAATTTGTTCAACAAATTGCGTACAGTTCTTTTGGCCACACGACATACATCATCATACCAGTCGTCCTCTTTCGCGCCCTTACCAATGTGTACCTGTTTCTTCATAAAGTCTGCAGCACTTTTTATACAATGATTAAAAAGCTCAAGTGCCTCGTTAATATTTTCATCAATCAAAGTGATCGCCATTTCAAACTGAATTTGCATTTCATTTGAACAGATGTTGTCTATGAACATACTGCTGTGGGCTTCGTCCCATATAAACTTTTCCAAAACCTGAACATTACCATTATCTTTTGAACATATCTTATTATTCTTAGGGAAATGAATACATAACTCCAAAGGCAAATGATCAGATTCGATCCTGTCAGACACATTCATTCTACTGCTATCAGAAATTATTGAGAACAGATCATTCGACAGTAAAAAATAATCATCTACACTGCTACCATTATCCGATATGTACGTGTAATGACCTTGAAGGTCACCCTGACACATACCATTCAAAATACACAGGTTTAAAACAGTGCACATGTTGAGTAACATTTTGCCATAGTTATTAAGCACATGGTCTTCAGAATTTCTGTTCAAGTTCAAAGGACCACTCAAATGTTGATTTTCATAATCACACTCATTAGTTACAAAATCACTAGAAATGTTTGAAGTTCTACTATTTAAGTCTCCATTTATTACTACATAAGCATCATGTTCTTCATTACACAGCAAACAGTCACATAAAAAATCTTCCAATAAAGCGACACCATTTTCACAGTCAAAATGCACATAATAGGGTGAGTTTTCTGGTGGTATGTAAGCACAAACATACATAATGTCTCTATCTATACCGAAAAGACATTTATCCAAAAGAAAGGCGTAGAAAAGAGAAGATTTCACACATACAGGTTTGACATAAGGACACAGCTCATTCCTTATAAGGCAGACAACTCCGCCTGAGCGTCTTCCGTGTACTGACAGTTTAACAGCCGGTCTACAAAAAACCGTGTACCCTTTAAAAATAGACAATTGAAAATCTTCTCCAAACGTCTCAACTAAACAGACAAAATCAAAAGAACAGACATACGAAACAAAATCATGATCATATATTTTTGTAAGCAATCCATTAATGTTCCAATGTAGGAAAGAAAACGGTTTTGATGTATTTACACACACTGGGATCACTAAACTCATTTCTCAACTCGGACGAGTTCGGACTATTTACATTTTCATTCAACACACCCACGGCATCACTGTCCACGTGTTCAGGTGACACAAAAACATCGTCACAGAACACGGGTGCACAGTTTTCACGTGGCGTCGCCAGCTCACTGCCACTGTCGTGCGGTGACAAGGTAACCGGTGTTGCCTCAGTTGACGTTCCCTCCACAGCCGCGGACAAAGATCGGGGATGAGAAAGGGACCGGCCGGAACCCTATTTCATTGGCACGAGATGGTCACCTGAGTCCAACATATACCGGATACCGTCCACTAACAGATGATCATGGATCATGGTGGCCCGTTTCCCTTCACTTCGCGCCTTTTTCAGATGAGGTGTCAGTTTTCTTCGCATTTCTCTCACTCTGGTGGAGAAGTCCTCGCCCACAAAGACGCTGGTGCCCTTGAGTTTTCGTTTCGCTCTCAGTATGTCCATCTTCTGTTTGTAGAAAACACATCTAGCGATGATCGGGGAATCCTGTTTAGAGTTCACGCGATGGGCCCTATCAAACTCTACGTCACGGGACAGCCCCAACTTGTCAGTGATAAGATCCCTAAGCAGGTCTTCACATTCAGCACTTGTCTCGTTTTCCTTCCTGGGCAAGCCGTAGAACAGAACGTTGTTTCGTCTGGACCTCCCCTCTAGGTCGTCCGTCTTCCTTTCCAGGTTGTCCATCCTCGATGCCAGGTCGTCGTTCCTTCTCTGCAGGTCGTGGTTCTGCTGCCGAAGGTCGTCCACCTCCCGCCTCAGCCCTCTCAGCTCCTCCTGCATGGCAGCATACCCCTCACGCAGGACACGTATGTCCTGCTTGACCTCATCGAATTTCCTGTCCATCGACTGGAACATGGTCATGAGGTCGGACAAGGACGGTTCCTTCGTCGGCTGGGTTGAGGCGCCTCCCTGAGGGTTGACAGGCTTCTCCAGGCTCACTCTGCCACCGCTCGTCCCAGTGCTGGAGAATCGGGTCTGCCTGGAGCTGTCACGGCCTTGCAAAGGGTTGGGACCAGGGTTGCTTTCGATGTCACCGCAACGGAGGAGAAGACTCCCCCAGAACAAGTACGACAGGAGCAAACCTGCCACAGCACCGTCCACTCTCCTTTTCAGCTGCAGTATGGCGACTTGGAATTTGAATTTCTGCCTAGCCCGTTTTGACATAAAAGCCAGAAAAATAGGCAGAAAAGAACCACAAGAGGCCCTGAAGTCTAATGCTTCAGATGGCATGACACTTCATGCACGGCGTGATCAAATCTGGGTAGAAATACTGCACTTACTTCAACGTAGACACTGAAATTTGCAGAGAGCTATAAAGTGCGTCTTGACGTGCCAAACTACCGTTCGCGCCCTCCCCCCCCCCCCCCCCGAGAGCAAACTTCATATTTTCATTGGCCCATTTGATGGGGAATGAGCACAATCATTCACATTAAGTGTAAGAAACAAGTGATTTATCAGAAAACAAAAATAACAAAACAACAACGCCATCTAAGACGTCATCATTTCTCTGATCTTAAACGCCTGAAACAAAAACATGCCTAAATTCCTAATAACCTTATAACTGTTAGAACTATGTAGTAACTGTAAACGAAACATACATGGGCGCCAGTGATATTTCTGTGGCATAAATTTTTGACGAATACCTTCTAAAGCTGGACAAAGGTACATAAAGTGTATTTCATTTTCCTCATCTTGCATACACAATGGACATACTAAGTCATTTTCTTTGTCTATGTTGTCTGTATCGTACGTAATGAGTCCTTATGTCGGAAACACCAGCTCTGAATTTAGCAATTGATTTTTTCAGATGCATATCCAAATCAAATTTCAAATAAGGCTGAGTACAACGAAAACTAGAATAATTTCTGGTAGCAAAGTTAGACAGCTGCAGGCGGAAATCTAAACAATTCTTCAATAAATATTAGCGAACCGAAAAAACAAACAAAAAACAAACAAACAAACAAACAAACAAACAAAAAACAAAAAAAAACGTGGACAAATGAATCACAAGACAAAACACCACGCGTTTCGACCTCTTAGGTCTTCTTCAGGCAAGATACAAACAATAAGGACAGCGAAAATGAACGACCAATTACTTATTTTCAATCACTTCAGCGCAAGAAAGGTTTGTATCTTGCCTGAAGAAGACCTAAGAGGTCAAAACGCGTCGTGTTTTGTCTTGTGATTCGTTGGTCCTGTTTTTTTTTTTTTTTTTTTTTTTTTTTTTTTTCGGTTCGCTAACATTTATTTAAGAATTGTTTAGAATAATTTCTGTACAAATCATAATGTCCACTACTTTGGATATGACAGTCCCACATTTGCCATCTACAGTCAATCGACCTTTGTCGGAAAACGTGAATAAACTGGCTTTGATTTCCAACACCCTGAGACAGCCAGACATCCCCAAATCCGTGCTTACACAAAAACAGACGTACATTTGACACCCAGTTTGTTTTTCCCTTCACATCTAATTTGATCAACATTTCATAAGACATACAAGGCAATCTATAATGCTCCATGTGTAAAAGCTTAAATCAATACCGAACACATAGAATGGCTGAACAAATGGACAGTGGATATCTGTTGGTCTCCCCATACACTAAATCATTAGAAATACGCCTTTCAAAACCTACAAACCTCTTCAAAGCAAATAAATGCACTGCCTCGCTATGAACAACAGCATTATCCAAACCCCAAATTTCAGTCCCATACATCAAAACAGGCTGTATTTGGGAATCAAACATTTTCAAAAATAACTCAAGCGGATCATTATTCAATGCAATTTGATCTTTTCATTACACATATCAAAGCAGTCTTTGCCCTGCATGCAAGATCTTTACAAGCAAATGTAAAACTTAGGCGTGTAGAAAAATATATCCCTATAACATTTATACACATTCAGCACAGGTATAGTAAGTCCGTCATATATCCATCCTTCCCTCGCCGCCATATAACCTTCCTTTTGAAACACCAAAATGTTGCTTTTATTCACGTTCACTTTCAACTCTAATGAAGAGGCAGCCCTGATCAGATTATTTAGCTGACGTTGTAAGCCAACTATCGTTTCTGAAACCAAAATAAGATCATCTGCTAATAGTAGGATAAAAATTCTAACACATCTTCTGGAAATCGTCCACCATGAAGGCAATTCTTGATAACTTTAATGGCAAGCTCATTAATGAATACAGAAAATAACACAGGACTTCAAGCATCACTTTGCCTTATCCCAGCAAAACAATTAATATAATCTGTCAAATTGGAACCACTTCTTCCCCTGGTCTTAACAACTTTGTACATGGCCCTAGTACAACCAAATAATTTCCCCTTCACACCATTTTTAAAAATAATATAGTTCATAAAAGCTTTCTATTGATGAAGTCAAAGACTTTTTCAAAGTCAATAAATGCAACATAAAATTTACGATTCAATGAAAATGGTTTCTGAACAAATGCAAGAAGAGTAAAGATATGGTCGATAGTAGAATAACCTTTTTTTTTTTTTTTTTAAATTCAGCCTGATGCTCTCCCGTGATAATTATTATTACTTTCAGTCCATTACTGCAATCTGTTGCTAACAATTTACAGCACTATACACTTTACTGCTAACGTCGACCAAAGAGATACACCTGTAGTGATTAGGGTTATCTACGTCACCCTTCTTGAAAGTTACAGACTCTGTCCAGTTTTCTGGGAAGATATCATCATCAAAAATTCTGTTGAAAAGAGCTAGTAAAAAAATCAACAACTTGAGGTCCAGCATACGTCAACAATTTACCAGTAATAGAATCGGGTCCTGCCGATTTGCTAGTATTAATTTTCTGATTGGCAAATATAATTTCTTCTTTAGAAATGGGGCGATTGAAATATTCATCTTCTCCCTCATCGATAACAACAGAAAGCTCATCATCACTTAAATATCTTTATCTAACAAATGTTTAAAGTGACCATACATGTATCCAGGAAGATATTATTGTTGGTATATTTTCTTTTAAATGAAGCTCTTTTTAATGTTTTCCAAAACTCCTGCTGTGAAGGAAGAGATCTGATCATGTGATCTAACAGGTTTTCATTGAACATTTTCTTCTTCTGCTTTTGAAGGTTTTTATATTCTCTTCTTGCAAAAACATACTAACTTCTGTCGCCACCGTCTAAAGTATGAAGCCATATTCTCAACAATTTCAGCGTTTTTCTTCTCATTATCAAGCACTCACTGTCAAACCAATCTTCCTTTTCTGCACCGTTTTTTTTTAAATTTTTTTTATTAGCACATGTTTTTTTCATACATTCCGCGCTGTTTTTAATACAATCACTGAAACAAATCAAAAGCTTTATTTACATCAACATCGATTAGTTCTAGAGCCTCATTTAATTTTGTGCACATTAATTTTCTGCTTTACACACAAAAAAAAATTGTCTCTGTAAGTCAAAGCATAATCAGCATTCCATACAAACTTATCGAATACAGTCACCTCAATGTTCTCCGTTGATTTATCACTATTTTTTGTTGTGAAGTCAAGGTGAAATGAGAGAGAGAAGAGAGAGGAGAGAGAGAGAGAGAGAGAGAGGAGAGGAGAGAGAGAGAGAGAGAGAGAGAGAGAGTTCACACGTTCGCTTTCGCTTGTTGGAATTTAAGCGAATGCTGTGTGATCGAGATTTCTGTTTGTAGCCCCACCTGAAGGTGGAAGGTGAAGGCATCCTCAGTTGTAAATATGAGTTTAAAACCTTGTCCATCTGGCGTTTCAAGTTTGTGGACAATTTGTGTGCATGCAAGTGTTTCGAGTGTGAGTGTGGGTGTTGCTGCGCGCGCGAGCACGCACGCACGCACGCACGCACGCACGCACACACACACACACGCGCGCACATACACACACATTCTTCCCACGCATACACAGGCACACATAATCACACACACACACACACACACACACACACACACACACACACACCACACACACACACACACACACACACACACACACACACACACACACAACACATTAAATCCCATCACCGTCGTTAGGAAGATCGAATAGGCCCCGTTGGCTGATGGATGATACGTATACACCTAGCATGCATTCCGTGTGCTGAAAAACGCTGAATATAGGGCAGAATAACATTCCCCAAACTGGAAGAAGTGGAAGAACACACACACACACACACACACACACACACCACACACACACACACACACACACACACACACACACACAACACGCATCCCCGCCCCCTCCCTCCTCAAGCCCCCCCCCCCCCCCACCCCCACCCCACACACCACACACATACACACACGGCAGAGACACAATCACTGCTGGGTATGTCAGCGATGAAAATTAATGATCAAAAGGTGTATGGTCCCAAACGACTGTGCCGGATCAGAACTGAATAAAGTCACTGTCCTCCCTTGAGTAGGCCAACAAGGACAGAGATCAATTCCCAGTGGCCTGTTTGGGACAGTGATCAATCCTCATGGGCCAGAGTGGCCAGTGATCAATAATTTTCATCGACCCATTGTGGATAGTGACGAATTCTTTAGCAATTCAATAAAAAACATGGTCCAGTGATCAATACTGTGTGATCCAGTGGCCAAGTGACCCAGAGAGAGTATGATCAATGCCGAGTGGTCCTAAAACAGGATCAATATTGACTGATCCATCGAGGAAGTGATCGATACCATGTGGTCCATTGATGCAAAGTGATCAAAGTTCAGAGGCCTAATGCTCAGCGCTGTGTGGATCATTGAAGGACAGTGATCAGTGCAGGATGGCCCAATATGGACAGTGGTCCACGCAGTGTGTTCTAGTAGTCAATGCTGCGTGCTTTAATGAGGACTGTCATCAATGCTGTGTCATAAAGAGGGCTGTCGTAAATGAGATGTGTTGTTATGAAGATTGTCATCAATGCCTTGCGGTCGGCTGGGCTATAAGCAATACTACCTTTACCTTTATCAATGCTGTGTGTTCTAATGAGGATTGTCATCAATGCTGTGTCCTAAAAAGGATTGCCGTAAATGTTTTCTCATGAAGAATGTCATCAATACTGTGTGTTCTAATGAGGACTGTCATCAATGCTGTGTCCTAAAGAGGGCTGTCGTAAATGTTATATGTTCTTATGAAGATTGTCATCAACGCTGTGTGTTCTAATGAGGATCGTCATCAATGCTGTGTGTTTTGATGAGGATCGTCATCAAGGCTGTGTCCTGAAGATGGCTGTCGTAAATGTTATACGTTCTTATGAAGATTGTCACAGCTGTGTGTTAATGAGATCGTCATAGCTGTCTGAGATGGTGTCGTAAATTTGTCTTATGAATTGTCATCAATGCTGTGTGTTATGGATGTCATCAATGCTGTGTCTAAAGAGGATTGCCGTAAATGTTTTCTCATGATGATTGTCATCAATACTGTGTGTTCTAATGAGGATTTTCATCAATGCTGTGTCTAAGAGGGTTGTCGTAAATGTTTTATGTTCTTATGAAGACTGCCGTCGGTACTGTGTGTTTTTTTTAATTTTTTATAAAGATTGTCATCAGTGCTTCATGTTCTAATGAGGATTGTCATCACTGATCTGTTACAGTGAGGATTGTCATATGTTTTCAAATGAGGATTGTTGTCAATGATGTGTTCTAAAGAGGATTGTCATCAACGATGTGATCCAGTGAAGATTGGCATCAATCGCTGTGTGCCCCAATCAGGATTATGATCGATGAAGAGTGTTCTAATGAGGATTGTCATCAATGAAGGACGTTCTTATAGGGATTGTTGTCTATGCTGTGAGTTCCTATAAAGATGGTAATCAATGCTGTGTGTTCTAATGAGCATTATCATTAATGTTGTGTTTTTCATTGTTCTAGTGATGACTTCATCGGTGTGTTCTAGTGAGGATTGTTATCAATGGGTGTTTACTTGAGGATTGTCGTCAATGATGTGTGCTTCAGAGGACTGACATCAACGACGTGTTCTAGAGAGGATTGCCATCAATGATGTGTTTCCAGTGAGGACTGTCACGAATGATGTGCTCTAGGAGGATTGCTATCAATGTATTCTAGTGAGGATTGTCATCAAGGATGTGTTCTTATGAGGACTGACATTGACGATGTGCTCTAATGTGGATTGTCATTAATGATGTGTTCTAGTGAGGATTGTCATCGAGGATGTGTTCTTATGAGGACTGACATCGACGCTGTGTTCTAATGAGGATTGCCATCAATGATGTGTTCTAGTGAGAACTGTCATGAATGATGTGTTCCAGTGAGGATTGTCATCAATGATGTGTTTTCTAATGAGAATTGCCAGCAATGATGTGTGTTCTCATGACGACTGAAATAAAATGCTTTGTGTTCTACTGAAGCTTGTCTTCAATGCTTTGTCTTCTGATGACTATCATCATTAATGTTGCATTCTTGTGAGGATTGTAATCAATGATATGTTCTAATAAAGATAGTCATCAACGATGTGTTCTATTGAGATTGTTATCAATGCTGTGTTCTTATAAGGATAGCAATAAATGCTGTCTGTTCTGATGAAAGACTGTCATCAAAGCTGTGTTCTAGTGAGGATAGGCATCACTGATGTTTTAATGAGGACTGTTGTTAATGATGCGCTCTAATACAAATTGTTATCATTGATGTGTTCTAGTGAGGATTGTCATCAGTTATGTGTTCTAATAAGGATTGTCATTATTGATGTGTTCTTAGGATTATCATCAATACCGTATGTTCTTATCAAGGTTGTCATTAATGATGTTTTCTAGTGAGGATTGCCACCATTGATGTGTTCTAAGGATTGTCATCAATACTGTATGTTCTAATTAAGATTGTCATCAATGATGTTTTCCAGTGAGGATTGTCATGAAGGATGTCTTCCTATGAGGATTGCCATCGCTGACGTAATCTAATGAGGACTGTCATTAATGATTTATGTTCTATTAGGATTGTCATGAATGAGTGTTCTTCTAAGAATTGTTATCAATGATGTGTTCTAATGAGGATTGTCATCAGTGATATATGTACATATTAACGTTTGTCATCAATGAAATGATCCAGAAACGAGTGTCATCAATGATGCATTCTTATGAGAATTGTCATCAATGTGTTCTAGTAAGGAATGTAATCACTGATGTGTTCTAACGAGGATAGTCATCTGTTATGCGTTTTAGTGAGGATTGTCATCTAAGGTTTATTCTTGTGAGGATTGAAATCAATGATGTGTTCCGAGGATTGTCATCAATGTGTTCCAACAAGGATTGTCATCACCTGATCGATGCCATCTTCTGATGATGATTATCATCAGTGATGTGTTCTAGTGAGGATTGTCATCAATGGTATGTGTTCTTTTGAGGGTTGTCATCAATGCTATGAGTTTTAATGAGGATTTCTCATCAATCCTTTGAATTTTAATGAGGACGTCTTATCAATGTTGTGAGGTTTAATGAAGATTTCTTATCAATGCTGTGAGTTCTAACGAGGATTGTCATCAAAGCTGCAAGTTCTCATGAGGATTGTCATGCTATGTGTTCTAACGAGGATTGTTATCAATGGTATGAATTCTGATGAGGATTGTCATCAATGCTGTGTGTTCTAACAGAAGTTGTCATCATTACAAGAATGGTCTAATGAATGGAACTTACATTTCAACGTATCCAAATGTAGCGTTATGCACTATGGTAAAACAAACCCAAATCATAAATATTATATGAAGGTAAATGGACAAGGAAATGAAATAAATAGTGTGAGGAAGAAAAAGATCTTGGTGTTATTTTTGACCCAATACTTTCTTTCGATGTACATATCAATAAAATCATCAATAAAGCAAACCAAATGATAGGACTAATAAAGAGAACTTTCACATACTTGAATAAAGATATATTATTGAAATTGTACAAAAATCTAGTACGACCGCTCTTAGAATATGGAAATATCATATGGTATCCCTTACTCAGAAGGCAGTCAAAGGCAGCAGAGAAAGTACAAAGGGCTACAAAGCTACTATGGGAATGCAAAAATATGAATTATGAACAATGGCTAAGATACTTAAACTTACACTCCTTAAAAGGTAGACGTATCTGCGGTGATCTGATCGAAGTCTATAAAATATTTAACGATATGGTGGATGTACAAACAGAGGATTTCTTCAAATTATATACTGATAGTATTACAAGGAAGTCAGATGGGAAAATCTTCATTGAACACTGTCAGACTAATAAACGTAAAATGGTTTTTTTGGAAAAAGAATAACACATCTTTGGAATGATCTACCAACTAACATCAAGTTTGCACAATCTACTAACTCATTTAAAAATCTCCTTGATGCGGATCATAAATTCACTAAATTGTTATTTGAATTTGATTAACAAACCAATATGCGCATACACAACAAACCAATTCAGAGTACTAAACAATTCATGGATGGGGATTCAAGAAAGGCTGTGAGGCCTAGGCTACGTATATCAGCCTGTCCCCTTACTACTACTACTACTACTAATGCTGTGTTCTGATGAGGATTGTCATCAATCTGTGTGTTCTAATAAAGGTTGTCATCAATGCTGTGTTCTGACGAGGATTGTCATCAATGCTGTGTTCTGAAGAGGATTATCATCAATGCTGTGTGTTCTGACCAGGACTGTCATCAATGCTGTGTTCTGACGAGGATTGTCATCAATGCTGTGTTCTGAAGAGGATTGTCATCAATGCTGTGTGTTCTGACGAGGATTGTCATCAATGCTGTGCTCCGACGAGGATTGTTATCAATACTGTTTGTTCTAACAAAGGTTGTCATCACTGCTGTGTTCTGACGAGAACTGTTATCAATGATGTATGTTCTGATGAGGATTGTCATCAATGATGTATGTTCTGACGAGGATTGTCATCACTGATGTATGTTCTGACGACGATTGTCCACACTGCTATGTGTTCTGACGAGCATTGTCATCAATGCTGTGTTGAGATTGAAATAAGCAGATCTTTGTCATCACTGATGTATGTTCTGATGAGGATTGTCATCAATGATGTATGTTCTGACGAGGATTGTCATCACTGATGTATGTTCTGACGACGATTGTCCACACTGCTGTGTGTTCTGACAAGCACTGTCATCAATGCTGTGTTGAGATTGAAATAAGCAGATCTTTGTCATCACTGATGTATGTTCTGACGACGATTGTCCACACTGCTGTGTGTTCTGACAAGCATTGTCATCAATGCTGTGTTGAGATTGAAACAATCAGATCTTTGTCATCACTGATGTATGTTCTGACGACGATTGTCCACACTGCTATGTGTTCTGACGAGCATTGTCATCAATGCTGTGTTCTGACAAGATTGAAACAAGCAGGTCTCCTATGTAGTGGATGGATGATCTTCTCCAAAAGGAGAAAACTTGTTATTTCAGATTAAATCTATGTCCATTGATATGTTGTAGATCTGGAGCAGTCAGTCCCCCCCACACCCCCCCCCCAATGCCTCTCCCCCCCCCCTCCCTCTTAGGGGTATGGATATTCACAGTTAGTGGTGTGATAGTACAGAATGTTTGTGTTTTCTTGTTGTAAGCATATGAATTAATGAAGAACAGAGGAGAAAAATGTTTGTGTTTTCTTGGTGTAAGCATACAAATTAATGTCGAACAGAGGAGAAACAGACTAACCCACCGATGTTCTTTGATGAGACAAAACCAACTGTCAAATGACTGTTGAAATAAGCCGATCTGACATTAAAAAAAAACATCCGTCACTCAGGAGACAGCAGCACAAGAACGTCTCTACAACTGTGCAGTCTATCATACCAAGATAACACATAACAGGAAAAATAACTTCCACATTAACTCTGAATATACTTGTCAACAGTCTTCTTTGGAGTATTTGGTGATGCTGTGGAGAACACAGAGTACTTTCAGTAAATAAAGGTACAATGTACACCTGAAGTGAAGTGTAGGGATGCACAGGTGTAAGAGTTCCTGTGTTGTTGGGCAGGGCTTATTACAGACAGGGCAAAGAACGGTTCTGAATCTGATTTCCTTCTTTCACCTGTGTGGGCCAGGCATGGTGGCTGCTTCTCTCATAACTCAGCATGTTTCTTCTGAGTGCTCAGCGCTCACCAGGCAATGCCACCCTGCTCATCCTCGTCCAGTCATCGACCTGTGTGTATAACAATGTCACTGGTGGCCTCAAAAAGACCTTTTGTCTAAAAAATGTGTATTTCAATATGATGGCAGACAATGTCTGATTCAACGGAATGGGTAATACTGATATCGACCTTGCAATAGTTGCCATGGGCTTTCACTTTCCCAACACAAGATTCTTCAATGTCTGGGTCATTGATATACTTTTGGAAAAAATTGTGTTCTCTTGTGTCTGAGTTTTTTTCTTTCTTTCTTTTTTTCTTCTTCTTTCAATTGTTGGGGAGCTGTAGCCCCATTGCTGGCAGTGCATAGAGCATGTTGTCAAAGTGGCACACTAAGTAGGATGAGATTTTGTGTGTGAGAGTCATCACTCATAGGTAAAAGTATTGAACTTGGAGCCTGAGAGACCACCACAGTTACAGACCATAGGTATAACTACTACTCAAGAACTTCTTGTCTGTCTTTTCTTTCGATCAGTTTTAGTGTAATGCGTCCCACAATTTTCATACTTTTGCAAAATATGTGTATGGAAAATGCTCAAAATCTTCCTAATAAGTAGGTCTGAGTTATCCATGGGCAGTTACTGCATGCAAAATACTGACCTCATGCATGAAATTAAAGCAAAGCAAAAAAGACTGAAAGTGACTTGAGGCGGGAGCAAATTTTCTTTTCCCAACATTTTGTAAAAACAAGGCGCTTTCATCTCCCAAATGTTTGCAAAAATATTGGGGGAGGAAGAGTGGTAGTGACTTTGACAATTAACATGGCGCTCTCACCATGCATATCTGCCATTTTGGGAACAACAATTTGATCTTTCAGAGATTTCTCTGAATACTGTGCCGCCATTCTTGGTGACAAAAAAAAAAAAAAATCAAAATTGCAACCCACACAGAAAAACAGACTTGCACACATAGCATAAAGCCTGATCAATCCTTATTTGAATGACTTTTCGACTTTTTCCCCTCGGCAGCTTTTTTCACTTTTGACCGATTCTACCCCAATAATCGATGGATTTTCTGCGAAAAGCAGAAGAATTTTATGTCCGAGCCTGTAAATCACCACACCACACATCAGGATTGGAACATTTTCCCCATTTTATTTCTGAAACTTCCACACTCTACAACACTTCATTTTACTGCAGTTGCTCACATTCAAGTCTCATGTCATGTCTTTATCTCACACATTTTCAATGGACTGGATGTGACAGAATAGATCAGCAGTAAAGGGTATCACAGAACACAGACACATTCAGACCCTGTCTGATGAAAGGTTTCATGTCTTTGCACTGCATCATACTGGGACTTCAAAAAGTTAATGAACACAGAGTTACCTGCTTTCTGATCAAAGTCACCTCCACCACACATTGAGGTGGTACTCCATTCATACATACTGATCTAGAACACCAAAGCTGCATGACACTGTTGTTATGCTCTGCATAGTTACGCGGGCATTGTCTTCAGTCATGACAAGCTCCTAGTATAACACAGTCTCCCAAATTCCTCAAAGCCGGAATGTGGCTGCCCACTTGGCGGGTAACCAAAAACCGTCACACATGTAATGTTCTCATCCCTAGATGATGCATTTGTACCATAGTGTTTAAGTACTTTGGCTGTTCGGATGATCCCTGGAGTCTTTTAGCCAGGGTACAACAACAACAACAACAACAGATACTGATGATACACCAAAGTCCCTCAGTGTCGGCTACAGGTGGTCCAGGACTCTGGGTCTTCCAACTATAACGCATTCTGCTACACACAGAACAGCCATTATTGACCAAAGGACTGCATACAACACAGCCATTATTGATCAAAAGACTGCATACACCACAGCCATTATTGATCAAAAGTGCACACACCACAGCCATTATTGATCAAAGGACTGCATTCACCACAGACATTATGGATCAAAGGATTGCACACACCACAGCCATTATTGATCAAAGGACCGCATACAACAAGCTATTATTGATCAAGGGACTGCTCACATACAGCTATCATTGATCAAAGGATTGCAGGCACCGCAGCCATTACTGATCAAAGGAATGCTTACAAAACACAGCCATTATCTGTTGAAGGACTGCATACTCCACAGCTTTTATTGATCAAACAACTGCACACAACCCAGCCATTACTGACCAAAGGACTGCATACTGCACAGCCTCTATTGATCAAAGGACTGCATACACCCATCCATTATTGATCAAAGGACTGCATAACCAAAAACTTTATTGATCATGGGAATGCCGACACCACAGCCTCTATTGCTCAAAGGAGTGCTACACCACAGCCATTACTGATCAAAGGAACACACACATTACACACTACTGAACAAAAGACTGCACATGACACAGCCATTATTGATCAAAAGACCGCACACAACACAGCCATTACTGATCAAAGGAACACACACATTACACACTACTGAACAAAAGACTGCACATGACACAGCCATTACTGATCAAAAGACCGCACACAACACAGCCATTACTGATCAAAGGAACACACACATTACACACTACTGAACAAAAGACTGCACATGACACAGCCATTACTGATCAAAAGACCGCACACAACACAGCCATTACTGATCAAAGGAACACACACATTACACACTACTGAACAAAAGACTGCACATGACACAGCCATTACTGATCAAAAGACCGCACACAACACAGCCATTACTGATCAAAGGAACACACACATTACACACTACTGAACAAAAGACTGTACATGACACAGCCATTATTGATCAAAAGACCACACACAACACAGCCATTATTGATCAAAAGACCGCACACAACACAGCCATTACTGATCAAAAGACTGCTTATAATAGAGCCATTATCGATCAAAGGACAGCATACTTAACAGCCATAATCAATCAAAGGACTGTATACACCCAGCTATTATCGATCAAAGGATAGCACGCACCACAGGAGTCCGCAATGCTAACCACTTCGCAATGGCAGCTGGTATTACTCTGCACTTTGTTTTGAGAGCTTCTTTGCATTTGACCTGATCTTTCAACATACCAGAGATAGTTTAGATATTGACAAAATTAGAAACATACCTTTGCACCACTTGAATCAAGATTAAACAATTCATGAACATCATGCAGTGAAATTTTTCAACAAAGTCATCACAAAAAACTGGATATATAATATGCAGAACTCTTTTACTACTTCATTCCCCTGCATGAGAAACTGATGACAGTTTGTGGCCTCACATCAGTTGATGCCAGTGCTCATTATGACCATGGTGCAAAAAAGTACCGCCAAGTTGAATAGCATCATTCCATTGCACATTCATGATGTTACTGGGAATGGTAAAAAAACAACAACAACATATCAGTTGATAACAAATATTATTCCTAACGCATTCATTATATGTGAAAGAACATTTTTACTGAAAATCAGTTCATAACAGATAGAGGGATTTTACTGATCTCAGAAAAAAATTCCATATTAAACCAAAACTTTTAAAAAGACTTGGTATAAATAAATAAACTTAAACAAACACGTAGAATTATATACGTCAAATACAAATCAAGAATTACAAAAGTAAAATACATGACTTAAGGAAGGCAAAAGCCTTCAAATGTAATTATTACGTGTTCATTTCTGGATCCTAATCAACAAGGCATAGTTATTGTGGAATGTGTGCGTATCACCAATGAAAAGAATATACACGGTGACCCACAAAATTCCAGAAAGATGTCAGTTAACCTGTCATTCTTCACAACACAGTCAGAGGTCACTGAACAAAGAGAGAAATCATGTCTATGGAGCATTGTTCAGGACAGACATGCTAACACACAGTGCACAACAAGGCACAAAGAGGGGTCCTCCTCAGACTGGGTGTAGACGACAGTGTTCAGGAGAGACAGACAGTGCATTACAAGGCACAGAGAGGGGTCTGCACACAGTGCTTTACAAGGCAGACAGAGAGAGATCTACACAAAGGACATTACAAGGCAGACAGAGAGAGGTCTACACACAGTGTTCTACAAGGCAGACAGAGAGAGGTCTACACACAGGACATCACAAGACAGACAGACAGAGGTCTACACACAGGACATCACAAGGCAGACAGAGAGAGGTCTACACACAGGACATCACAAGGCAGACAGAGAGAGGTCTACACATTGGACACCACGAGGCAGACAGAGAGATCTACACGCAGTACATTACAAGGCAGAGAGAGGTCTACACACAGGACATTCCAAGGCACAGAGAGGTCTACACATGGTGCAACACAAGGCAGACAGAGAGAGGTCTACACACAGGACATCACGAGGCAGACAGAGAGAGGTCTACACACAGGACATTACAAGGCAGACAGAGAGAGGTCTACACACAGTACATTACAAGGCAGACAGAGAGGTCTACACACAGGACATTACAAGGCAGACAGAGAGGTCTACACACAGGACATTACATGGCAGACAGAGAGAGGTCTGCACACAGGACATTACAAGGCAGACAGAGAGAGGTCTACACACAGTACATTACAAGGCACAGAGAGGTCTACACACAGTACATTACAAGGCACAGAGACAGGTCTACACATGGTGCATCACAAGGCAGACAGAGAGAGGTCTACACGCAGGACATCACAAGGCAGACAGAGAGAGGTCTACACACATGGACATCACACGGCAGGACAGAAGAGAGGTCTGCACACAGGACATCACAAGGCAGACAGAGAGAGGTCTACACACAGGACATCACAAGGCAGACAGAGAGAGGTCTGCACACAGGACATCACAAGGCAGACAGAGAGAGGTCTACACACAGGACATCACAAGGCAGACAGAGGGAGGTCTACACACAGGACATTACAAGGCAGACAGAGAGAGGTCTACACACAGGACATCACAAGGCAGACAGAGAGAGGTCTACACACAGGACATCACAAGGCAGACAGAGAGAGGTCTGCACACAGGACATCACAAGGCAGACAGAGAGAGGTCTACACACAGGACATCACAAGGCACAGCGAGAGGTCTACACACAGGACATCACAAGGCAGACAGAGAGAGGTCTGCACACAGGACATCACAAGGCTGACAGAGGGAGGTCTACACACAGGACATCACAAGGCAGACAGAGAGAGAGGTCTGCACACAGGACATCACAAGGCAGACAGAGAGAGGTCTGCACACAGGACATCACAAGGCAGACAGAGAGAGGTCTACACACAGGACATCACAAGGCAGACAGAGAGAGGTCTGCACACAGGACATCACAAGGCAGACAGAGAGAGAGGTCTGCACACAGGACATCACAAGGCAGACAGAGACAGGTCTACACACAGTACATTACAAGGCAGACACTGGACAGAGATAGGTCTACACAAAGGACATTACATGGCAGACAGAGAGAGGTCTACACACAGTACATTAAAAGGCAGACAGAGAGAGGCCTACACACAGTGCATTACAAGGCAAACAGAGAGAGGTCTACACATAGTACATTACAAGGTAGACAGAGAGAGGTCCTCCTCGCACTAGGTGAAGACGACAGTGTCACAGCGGTGTGGCTCTGACCAGCACAATACTGGTGGGGTCGATCAGAACGCTGAGAGAGGAGGCCGGCTTGTACTGGCCCATCACCGTGTTGCTAAACACGTCCGTGACGTTGTAGCCCCCAGCGCTCGTCAGACCAATGTCCTGCAGGTGCAGACTGAACGGCATTTCTCTCCCTTGGTCATCTTCATTTAAAAAGGCAATGGCATAACTTCCCTTGGCAGCTAAAGGCTTCAGCCACACAGAAAGGAGTCAGAGATCTGGGAAGGACACACAAAAAAATCAACATCACTGAGAGTGACACCCTCACTGGTCAACGTAAAATTAGTACTAACTGTCTCAAACTATGTGGCCCATCTCAATTCAAGAACTGCTGACAGAAGTGCTTAAGCAGACGCCCCAAATTCGTAAGTTTCAACACCAATGACAGTCCCACTGTCATCACATGAATTACGCTGACTGCTTGCCAGTGATGTGTGTCCTAATTCTACAGAAGAACTGGCAATTATGTCATTTGAAAACATGCATTCAAGGTCCAAGGCACATTACCAGTCTGATACATCAAATGACACTTAACGCTTAGAGAACAGTTTCAACCAGTCTGATATACATCATAATTGATACTTAATGCTTACAGAACAGTTTCAACCAGTCTGATACATCAAATGACACTTAATGCTTAGAAAACAGTTTCAATCAGTCTGATACATCAAATGATACTTAATGCTTACAGAACAGTTTCAACCAGTCTGATACATCAAATGACACTTAATGCTTAGAGAACAGTTTCAACCAGTCTGATACATCAAATGACACTTAATGCTTAGAGAACAGTTTCAACAGTCTGATACATCAAATGACACTTACGCTTAGAGAACAGTTTCAACCAGTCTGATACATCAAATGACACTTAATGCTTAGAGAACAGTTTCAAACACATGTCATGTTTCAGTTACCAAAATATTTCTAAGTGACCTGTGTTTGAGACTCCTTTGATCTATAATGATCTTCATGTCGATGCAGACTGCATTTCATCCACGGAAGGCTAGCTCTTGGACGCACTGAGAGCAATAACCATGTTAGATATAGGATATCACTTCTCCCCCTCCATCACCCTGACATGAGGATCAGTTGCGAACTGGTGTGAATGCATTTTAACAACGTTCACCTCTTTTCCCCAAACACCTCTACCTTTTTTTGTTTTATTGTGTTTTGTTTGTTCGCGTGATTTACAAATTTGTGAACACATATAAAACAACAGATCAATTCAGGGGCCCTTCAGGCTCTGTTCTTGTGGTGACGTCAGCTTCCATTTCCCTTCCACATCCATGTCAAGGGTCAGTTCATGTGCACGTCTTCAGTGGTTGCAGATGAATGATGTTGATCAATGGCAGGATGTGGTGACATTCTCTCCACAGGAAGAGACGCTGACTCAGAAATGAATCAATGACCGTTGTTACTAGGAAATTTAGTAAACAGTGCCCTGCACCTGTTAAATCAGATTATGCACTACTCAGCAACACTAAAGTAACTCAGCCTCAGAGCAGTGTCTCCTTTGGTGGGTGGCCATTGGACAGTGTGGTACTGTGAGCTCCCTGTGGATTGCTAACTCTGGAACTGTGACAGCAGGATCATCGATGTGGCCATGTACGGAAGAGTCAAAATGTGTGATGTGAGAGTAACGACGCTGACATTTCACCATGTACGGAGAGTCAAAATGAGTGATATGAGAGTAACGATGCTGACATTTCACCATGTACGGAAGAGTCAAAATGAGTGATATGAGAGTAACAACGCTGACATTTCAGGTGTCTGTATCTCTTGGGCCTGGCTGATGCCGAGATATATCATGAAACTGAGCATAAAGTACAGCCCTGTCATGCAGTCTCAAACCGGCATGGAAATCGATAGCATCATCTTTATCATCTTCATTCTCATCAATCAGCATAAAAAAAGCCTCAAATTCTGTGGCCTTTCATGCCCTGCTCTCACGGTGACGTCAGTTTCGATGTCGTCACTCTTGGTTTGATTCCATCAGTCACTGGTATTGGCGAGTCCATGGGGTCTGTCGCTGGACAGAGGTGGTGGCACCCTCTGGAGGCAGAGCTCACTCACGCCTGGTCTCCATCTAACGTAAGCAATTACTGTTGTAAGAAGGGGGCTTAGTAGGTAATGTCCTGTATATGTTGGATCAGAACAGGTGCCAATGAACACCACCGAAGTGACCTGGCAGCAGTGCAGTGTCTCCTCTGGTGGGCTGCCTCTGACTGCTCTGTGGATTGCCAGTGCTGGGGCTGCAGAGGGCTGTGGCTGTGGACAGGGTGTCGGATGAGTGGCATGGATGCACTGCCACCGAGGTGGCACAAAAGATGGGACAGCTAAAAAAAAACAACAACAAAAAAAAAAAAACAAACAAACAAAAAATCAATGTCACAATACCAAACTATTTTCAATCATTACTTAACTGAATGATCATTTCTTCTTCTTCTCCGTTAATGCCATGAGGATTTACTGGAGCATCGCACTAAAGAACGGTTCACTGAGTTCCTTCAGTTCTGTCGGTTGTGTGACGAGGCTGGGTCTCTGCAAATGGTTTCCCCATCCACACTGCAATGTTGTTTGTCTATCTTTTTTTTTTCTTTCTGTCTTCCCCTTTGTTTCTCTCTCTCAACAGTTCCGCGGTGGACTGTTTAAGTGACGCCATCAGAAAACTATCGACACACACAACAGCTTCAATGTTTCCATTAGTTCCATTAGATCAGAACAGGCACAACTCAACATAAGCGGAATGGGAGAGACCCAACAGCAGTGCAGTGTCTCCTCTGGCGAGTTGCTGCAGGGAGACTTGATTCTGACTGCTCCTTGTGGAGCACCAGTACTTAGGCAGTGCTGTACTGCAATTTGTTCTCCTGGTTTTTTGTTTTTCTTTTTTAAAAAAATAATATAACCAAGTATTTCTATACATACATGTATGTATGTTGCATTTATGTTATGCTGTGCACTTGTGGATAATAATCCGTGATGGACGTATGTCACTTGTGTGCTTGTGTGTGTATGTGTGTGTGTGTGTGTGTGTGTGTGTGTGTGTGTGTGTGTGTGTGTGTGTGTGTGTGTGTGTGCGTGTGTGTGTGTGTGTGAGTGTGTATGAGTGTGTGTGCGTGTCTGTGAGTGTGTTTCTCCCAAACGGCACGTACCCCATACAGCATGAGGCCCTGGGCACCCAGTGGGTCCTGGTTAATGGCGATGACCTCCCGGTTCTGCAGGATGGCCTTGGCCTCTGGCGTGATGGTGCGAAGGTCGACGGACATGAAGAGTGGCGAGGCCAGCATGGCCCACATGCCAAACTGGGCCTTCTGTTGGTAGACACTGAGCCCAAAGTCCCCCATCAGCAACTGTCAACATGTCATCATACCACAGTGTCAATCAGCAACTGTCAACATGTCATCACATCACAGTGTCCCATCAGCAACTGTCAACATGTCATCACACCACTGTGTCCCATCAGCAACTGTCAACATGTCATCACACCACAGTATCCCATCAGCAACTGTCAACATGTCATCACACACCACAGTGTCCCATCAGCAACTGTCAACATGTCATCACACCACAGTGTCCATCAGCAACTGTCAACATGTCATCACACCACAGTATCCCATCAGCAACTGTCAACATGTCATCACATCACAGTGTCCCATCAGCAACTGTCAACATGTCATCATCACACCACTGTGTCCCATCAGCAACTGTCAACATGTCATCACACCACAGTATCCCATCAGCAACTGTCAACATGTCATCACACACCACAGTGTCCCATCAGCAACTGTCAACATGTCATCACACACCACAGTGTCCCATCAGCAACTGTCAACATGTCATCACACCACTGTGTCCCATCAGCAACTGTCAACATGTCATCACACCACAGTATCCCATCAGCAACTGTCAACATGTCATCACACACCACAGTGTCCCATCAGCAACTGTCAACATGTCATCACACACCACAGTGTCCCATCAGCAACTGTCAACATGTCATCACATCAAAGTGTCCCATCAGCAACTGTCAACATGTCATCATACCACTGTGTCCCATCAGCAACTGTCAACATGTCATCACACCACTGTGTCCCATCAGCAACTGTCAACATGTCATCACACACCACAGTGTCCCATCAGCAACTGTCAACATGTCATCACACCACTGTGTCCCATCAGCAACTGTCAACATGTCATCACACACCACAGTGTCCCATCAGCAACTGTCAACATGTCATCACACCCCACGTGTCCCATCAGCAACTGTCAACATGTCATCACACCACTGTGTCCCATCAGCAACTGTCAACATGTCATCACATCCACAGTGTCCCATCAGCAACTGTCAACATGTCATCACATCACGTGTCCCATCAGCAACTGTCAACATGTCATCACACACAGTTCCCATCAGCAACTGTCAACATGTCATCACATCAAAGTGTCCCATCAGCAACTGTCAACATGTCATCACACCACTGTGTCCCATCAGCAACTGTCAACATGTCATCACACCACAGTGTCCCATCAGCAACTGTCAACATGTCATCACACCACAGTGTCCCATCAGCAACTGTCAACATGTCATCACACCACAGTGTCCATCAGCAACTGTCAACATGTCATCACATCACAGTGTCCCATTAGCAACTGTCAACATGTCATCACACCACAGTGACCCATCAGCAACTGTCAACATGTCATCACACACCACAGTGTCCCATCAGCAACTGTCAACATGTCATCACACACCACAGTGTCCCATCAGCAACTGTCAACATGTCATCACACACAGTGTCCCATCAGCAACTGTCAACATGTCATCACACACCACAGTGTCCCATCAGCAACTGTCAACATGTCATCACACCACTGTGTCCCATCAGCAACTGTCAACATGTCATCACACACCACAGTGTCCCATCAGCAACTGTCAACATGTCATCACACACCACAGTGTCCCATCAGCAACTGTCAACATGTCATCATCACACCACTGTGTCCCATCAGCAACTGTCAACATGTCATCACACACCACAGTGTCCCATCAGCAACTGTCAACATGTCATCACACCACTGTGTCCCATCAGCAACTGTCAACATGTCATCACACACCACAGTGTCCCATCAGCAACTGTCAACATGTCATCACACACCACAGTGTCCCATCAGCAACTGTCAACATGTCATCACATCACTGTGTCCCATCAGCAACTGTCAACATGTCATCACACACCACAGTGTCCCATCAGCAACTGTCAACATGTCATCACATCACAGTGTCCCATCAGCAACTGTCAACATGTCATCACACCACAGTATCCCATCAGCAACTGTCAACATGTCATCACACGCCACAGTATCCCATCAGCAACTGTCAACATGTCATCACACCACAGTGACCCATCAGCAACTGTCAACATGTCATCACAACACTCGTCATACACTGTGAGAACTGGGCTTCCTGTTGGTAGACACCGAACCAGAGGTCCCTGTTCACAGGCTGCCCATCATGTCACCACGATACACAACATGGGAAGGAGGGGACGGTGGGCGTTTACCATAATTTTTCAATTTTTTTTCCAAATGTTCTTTTCTTTACTGGGGTCCCCAATGTGGAAAAGCAAAGGTCATGGAAATGGTGGGTTGCTTCTTGAAGACTCGACAAAGACAGCTCTCTGGGGATTGCCAATGCTGGGGCTGCGGCAGGTCTGGTCGAGCTGTGGCTGTGGGTTCGGAATGAGGGGCATGGGTACAATGCCACTGAGGTGGCACAGAAGATGGGACAGCAAAAAAAAAGCTCACAGAAATTGTAGGGAGGTCAGGCCAGCAAGCCCCCCCCCCCCCCCCCCCCCCCCTCCTCTGCTCCCGTATTCATCCATACACACACACCACATGCAATCATAAGAACTTACACACACACACACACACACACACACACACACACACACACACACACACACACACAGAGGAAAGTGATTGCCTTTTGAAACAAACTTGGTGGAGTTTGCTAGAAATCAAACAAAAAAAGACTGAGCTTTTCAAATAAATGGACATATGTAAAAAAAACAACCCACCAGGAATTACCTTACGTTTTGTCATCTTACAGAAAACTGTCATCAAAACAGACTGTTAACAAGCATGGTGTTCAGGTTTAGACTTGATGCTTCTAGAACCAAATTCAGTCATAATGCACCCTATGTCTGTGGTCACCAGCTTTCACCTCTTCATGTTCTTGTTCTTTGTCAACATGTAAAACAGTATTTGCACGCATACATACATAGATACACACACACACACACACATATGTATACAAACACATCACCTACAAGTAACTGAATGTGCGCACACACACACACACACACACACACACACACACACACACACACACACACACACACACACACACTCACACACACACACACAAACATCACCCACACATACACACTCTCTCCTCAGCTACATACTGACACTTCTCCCTCACCTGATCTGGGTCAGAGAATCCTCCAGGTCCTGAAAAGCTGGCAAAGTTTTCGGCATTGGCGCCATAGAAACGGATGATGCTTCTGACTTTCTCCCAGCTGTCCTGTACATCCACATAGTTCCGCCACACGTTGCAGACCTTGCGCACGCTAGCGTAGTCCACCTGAGACACATAAAATCCATCAACTCGGTCAACAGTATTGACTCAAGTTTTCAGAACAAGTTGGACCCTAAAGTCCACATGACACTCTCATGAAATGCAATGTGAGAGCCAGCTTTCTTTCAGTCAACATATCAATGTGTAGCCTATTGACATATCTGAACGTTTGTATGGGCTTGTATTATGTACATGTAGGTGGCCTGTGTAACACAGACCTGTTCAGCCTAAAACTTATACTGGTCTACTTTTTCACAACCCCTTTCCCACCAGTAATTTTCTACAAATCTTCCACACTCTTTTTTTCAAAGCAGGAAAGAGAACATCTTCAACATTTTTGTAAAGAAAAGAGGGAGGAGGCAGAGGGGGGGAGACATTCCTTTTCCCCTGTCATCACACAGTTGAGGGATGACGTTCCAGACCATGTAGTAACAACAGCAGAAATACGTTCTTCCAACACAAATGACTGTCATGCCTCATTCATCGGCATACTTGGGCACAAATTCATGCTCTCTCATCAGTTGTTTTGTTGAATTTCATGGCCCATAGTCCCTGTTGTTCCCGCATATCAGCATACCGAAGAAGCAGATGCAACCAGATGAGGTTTTGCAGATGAAAGTTAGCAAGAAGTTGTTGCTCTTCGGTAAAAGCATCCACACTTGGCACACAAAGACCAAAACCATGTACACCCCGCATGTGTAACTACTGCTCAAGGACTTCGTGTCTAGAGTTCTTTTTTGTCCACTGTTTTTATTTTTTTTATACATTGTTGTATTCGTATTTGTTATTTTAATTAAATGTGCATACAAAGTACCATTAAATCATAAGAGTAAACAGGTCTGCTAGCATTCTTTCTGACATACCAGCGGGTTTGTGTGGTCTGTGTTACATTATTCTGGACTGTGTGAATGTCTGCAATAGCTGTGTGTCATGGCGCTGCTGTCACCATCCACATCAGAAGGTCACCCTGCCTGTTGAGATATCTATGTAATGATGCAATGATGACTCATACGAATGTGATGCCTGTCCCAGACATAGGATCCTTCAATTCACAGCTGGAGCATTATTTCTGAGAATCTGGCATGTTCAGGAAAACATCTGTGTGCTCTATGGACAGCTCTAAGTACCGTAAAGTTCGGTCTATTGTGTGCACCTGTATATAAGCCGCACCCACTAATTTTGTTAAAAATCTGAACTTTTTTCACAAATAAGCCGCACTGGTTTACAAGCCGCAGATATATACGATGAAAATAAAGTTGATAATGTAAGGATTATCACATTTATTCAGTGTCATCATCGTCCTGTCCAATGAATCTGCAGAAGTCTTCTTCTTCAGTGTCGGAGTTGAAGAAAGAAAAGGATTTTTTTTTTTTTAAAAGTCAGGCAGCCGGTTTGTGGAAACCCCCTATCCTATGGCAAAATAATCCGAGTGTTGATTGTGACCACATAACAGAAGAAGAGGAAGAACAGAAATAGTTGCGCTTCCTCCGCCATCTTGTCACTGACTTCAGCCTCGTTTTCACTGTCACTTTCCTCTTGGGGCAAGTTGAAGGTCGCTGCTGCTCCGTCGCTTGCACTGTTGTCTGCTGCAGCACACTGTCCAGCCTTGCGAAAACCATTGATAATGATCTGAATGCTTCAATGTGTGCGCCTTTGATTTAAAAATGTGAGCAGTTAACATGATAATTATGGCGAGTTACAGAGAAGGTAAGAACAGATGAGGGTGTAATGCTCCTGGAATCGGAAAAATCCGCAAATAAGCCACATCGTTGTTTAAGCCCCAGAGTTTAAGGCTGGGGAAAAAAGTTGCGGCTTATAGACCGAACTTTACGGTATATGACATGTACATTTTTCAAAAGTTTGGTGTTTCCTTTCAGTCATGGTGTCACATGGAATTCAGGTGGCATTGAATATCGACATCACCTCTGACAAGTCAAAGTGACAATCCGATATCAAGGGAGCCTACTGTGTATCAAACTTTCAGACAGCTGACTGCACGAAAAAAGAGGGCACGTCTCACTGCTTTCAATTATCAATGTTTTTCTATTTAAAAAATTTCTTTAACTCTAGTCTTCGTAACACAAAAAATCTCCACTTCACAAAGACCATCATGGCTACTTCCGTTGAAGCAAACAGAAATGTCTGATGAGCTGTCAAATACTAATCACTGGCTATACACAGAACAGCTACCCAGATTTACAGTTTGACCAAACATCGGTTATTTTTCCAGTTGTAATTTCGGTTCACCCTACATACTGGGTGTATTACTGGTAGATCAGTGTATAAAATACTTCGATATTGGTTTCCATGTCTACTATCTATCTTGTGAACTGGGTGACCTACCTTGATATTGTGCGTCACCTGGGCCGCTACCCAGCTACAGCAGTACACCATGGGCCGCCCTGTCTTGTTCAGGTAAAAACCGAATACTGGGTAAGCTGAAACACACAAGGATCAGATGCTGCTCATAGTCATCTCTGAACTAGACTTGTCTCTAGCATCAATAGAGGCTGTTCTGTTCTGGGAGAAACAAAATAATGTTGGTTATGACTAAAAAGCAGAAATCAAAATTTCTTTTTGCTTTCCTTAAAAATCAGCATTTGATTTTTGTTTTGTAAACACGTAAGTGCTGCACCAATCACTCTGAAATAAGATAAAGACTGGTGCAATAAGAAGTAATGTCATTCATACCTGCTGCAACTTTCAGCAGTTTTCCAAAGAATTGCAGTAGTCCTTTTTGGGGACCTTGAGAGTGGTGAGTCCAATCATTCAGTCTGCCGTGTTTCACTAAGAAAGTGAACATGCACACTTTTTTTTTTTCCATCCCATTTTCTATGCCACCTCAGTGGCATTGCACCCATACCACTCATTCCGATCCTCCAGTCCACAGCCACAGCCTGGCCCAACCCGTCACAGCTATGGCATCAGCAATCCACAGGGAACAGTCAATCTCAAGTTGTCAAGAGACAACCCACCGGAAGAGACACTGCACTGTTGCTGAGTCACTTTAGTGGTGTTCATTGGTGCCTGTTCTGATCCAACATACACAGGACACCACCTACAAAGCCCCTTACTGAGGACAATTACTGCATAGCTGCAGAGCTGGCATGAATGAGCTCTCACTCCGGAGAGCGCCACCACGTCCATCCAATGACAGCCCCCATGACTTTGCTGACACCGGTGAGAACTTTCAAACTATGCACTCAGCCTGGAACAGGTCAGTCATGGAAACCTTGATGCATGGATACTTACTTCTGTGATTTGGGAGCTTGGCACAAGGTCCTTCTCCACATGCAGAGGTTTTTGTTTTCCACAGTCTCAAACACAAACACCATGAAAATGGCACGTCCACACAAATCTCCAGATCTGATGTTGAAAGAACTTAAAGTTTGCAAGAGGAGTAATTCTGAGAGATGTTACTGATGTCGATCACTTTCACAACTGACATCGTCTCTGTGTGATATACTTCCACTCATTTTGAAGATGATTTTCAAGCAAGAACTGTAAACAAAGTGAGCGTGACAAAGACATAGCTGCTTCTTTGTCAGTGACATTGGTATTGGTATCAAACAGCGTGGGCTGCTCCACAATGTTCACACTTGGTTGGGTATAATGAAAATGATCTTAGAAAATTTTACTTCCATAGTCGTTCTAAACATATCAACAGCTCTATAGCTGGCAATAATTTCAGTGGCAAATTATGCAAATTCTGTTGTAGTTGGCTGGTTTGATTTTCACTATGTTGACACCTTCATATTTCATTGAAAAAATTGACAAAACTCACAAAACATCTCCATTTTCTCAATTCTTACATCACACACAAAACACGAACACCTCTGGTTAACAAATTCTGACATAATTCACGAAAACACCTCCACTTTCCATGGCCTAATATATACAAAATCCACCCTCACATCCTTTCCCAGTTCTGACATAGCTCACCAAACGCCTCCATTTTTCAAAATTCTGACCTAACACAAAAAACACTCTACTCCCCTATTTTACATAATTCATAAACAGACTCCACTCTTCAAACTCTGACAGTATTCACCTACAAAATTGCAATCCCCAAACTCTGATACAGTTTACAGAGGACCTCCCACTCTCATGGTTTTCACACAGCTCACATTCGTCCATCTCCTTGGGGTCAGCGTTGCAGCCGTCTGTCTTGACAAGGTCAATGCCCCATTCAGCGAAGGTGTTTGCATCGCTCTCCATGAAGAACTCGGTGCCGGGGTATTTTTGACAGGTGGCGTACCCGATGTCCGTGTAGATGCCCAGCTTGAGACCCTTGCTATGGATCTGCACGACAGCTGGAATTCATCAATGAGGAGCCCCTGACCTCTGCACCAATAACAGTCTGTGTACAGTGTTTTGCCTTTAGTTTCCATGTATTGCTGTTCTGTCACAAAGTGTACCTTTTGAATGACGAGAGCAAGTTCGGTTCTTCTGTAAAAGTTCATATCTATTAGAAGAAACAAAGGCGGAGGGAGGGAAGTGAGATTTATCGAAAAATATCAGTGGGTGCAAGAGCAATATTACACAAGTGACATCTATCTACTGCGTAAGATGAACCTTCTCTCCTTTTGCTTTCAAACAGACTATGATGAGTAGGCCTGGCACCCTAGCACTCCTACACTCTACAGAATCAGTTCCATGGTGTTCCCTCTGCAGACCAACCTGTTGGTTGGATGAGAAGGAGCTTTCACTGCTGTTCAAAAAGGGGGAAAAGCGCTCTTTAAACCACAAGAAAGCAGTGTTGGAAAGGAAGGCTGATAAAGTCATTTTGCCAAAAACTGGAACGATACTTTCAAATTCTGGGCACTTTACTACACATAATCCTTGACCATAAGAACACTCAGTATTCATACTGACTTCAGTTTTACACATCTACTTAAGGCTTTAAATCAAATAAATTTGTACACGTGATGTACATTTACATTACACAAATACGTATAAAGTTGCTATCTTTTGACAGGCTTTCAAGAATTAATACCAAACCATTTTTGGTCAATATTTTGAAATAAATCCAAAGTAGATGTTCACCATGAAGATCACACTTCTGTTCTTTAACAGGAATGTAACTATGTAATACCAGCCATTCAAAGAATTCTTAGGTGCTTTTTTCTGCCGCCATATCTGACTACTCATTACCAGAAAGTTTGCAAGGTGATGGCATCCCCCAAAACATAACTCAAATCTCTGTCGAGATTAAGAAATGAAGTACAGTTTTGATTTTACTGATGTCAATTTTAGTGCCGAAGCTTACAGACTGAAAACAATCACATGACCTTCAATTTTGGACGAGGACTCGTACTTTAAAGAAAAACAAAAAATTCAGTTCACTGATAGGAGAAAATAAATTCAACAGGTTAACAAAGCAATCTTGCATGCTGAAACAAAATCAAACAATAAAAAGTGTATTGAAAATAACAACTGGATTTCAAATCTAAAAACCCTCAACAATCATATTTTCCTTCTTTTTCTTTTCTCTTTAAATTTTTTTTTTAAAAAAAAAATAAAATGATGGATTAGAATTGTCAATAATGAATTAGAAAAAAAAAAATTAGAAATTATAAGATGGGTTTCACATGTACAAATCCAATCAAACCAAGTGAAATCAATATTCATACAATAATCTCGCTGGATTCAACATTTACACTGAACTTTGCACTCACATAATCACATGAAATGAATATCATTTGGGCATCTAATTAACTGTACACTCAAATGATCACATCAGATGAACTCCACACTCACACGAAATGAACAGATGAACAATTGTTTTACTAATCAAAATGAGCTAGGGTTTGAAATAGTCAGGCAGAAAAAAAGGACAGTTGTGTTGGAAGAAGCCAGGGTCACTCCAGAAGAGGGCATCAGAAAATTCCTAATCAGAACTAATCAAGAGGATGGGGAGACATAACATTCAGCTTTGCAGAACAAGCATGCACCAGCCTTTTTATTTCAGGCATATAATGACATGGTGTTCTCATGGGACAAATCAGGGAACCACACTTCTCTTTTCACAGGCTTTCCTGAATATTGGACTTTCTCCTCCACGTAAAGGTTACTACTTACTTACTTAGTCCTCTGAATTCCCTGGGGAACATAGGGCCGCAACCACACTCTTCCAGCAAACATGGTTTTGGGAGATCTTCTTCAGCTCGGCCCACGTCATTCCGGCGGCCTTCACTTCCGCGTCGGTACTCCTTCGCCATGTCTGTCTTGGTCTTCCCACTTTTCTTTTGTCCTGAGGGTTCCATTCAAGGGCTTGTCTTGTGATGTTGGATGGAGACTTTCTGAGGATGTGGCCAATCCATCCCCACTTCCGTTTTCTGATTTCTAAATCTATTGGAACTTGCTTGGTCTTGTTCCACAGTTCTGTGTTGGCAAAAACATCTGGCCATCTGATGTTCACAATGTTTCGCAGACATCTGTTGATAAATGTTTGGAGTTTGTGGGTGTTTGTCTTTGTTGTTCGCCACGTTTCAGAACCATACAGAAGGACAGATTTCACATCTGAGTTGAAGATTCTGATCTTCTTGTGGAGTGAGAGGGCAGAGGAATTCCAGACAGGTCGTAGCATAGTAAAGGTGTGCCTGGCTTTATTGATGCGGCTCTTGATATCCTCATCTGTACCTCCATCTTTGCTGACCACACTGCCGAGGTAGACAAACTTGTCAACTTCAATGATGTCTTCCTGTTGTAGTCGTAGTGGGTCTCGTTGCTGGTTGTTGACTCTCATGGCTTCTGTTTTCTTTGTGTTGATTTGGAGGCCTGTCTTTCCTGATTCTTCTGCTACCCGGCACAGCTTCTCTTGTGCGTCTTGCTGTTTGTGGGAGAGAAGGCTGATGTCGTCGGCGAAGTCCAGGTCTTCCAGTTGCTTGGTGAAAGTCCACTGGATTCCTGTCCTCTTGCCATCTGTAGACTGCCGCATTATCCAGTCAACGACCATCAGGAAAATTGTTGGCGATAGTAGAACACCCTGACGGACGCCAGTTTGTACAGTGAAGGGCTTCGTTAGCTTCCTGTCGTGGACGACCTGGCATGTGGCATCCTCGTAGAGTTGCTGGATGATGGCAACAAACTTGGGTGGGAAGCCATAGTGGTGCATGAGTTTCCAGATGGTATCTCTGTCGATGCTGTCAAACGCCTTCTGGAAATCCACAAATACTGCCTACAAGGGGGTCTGCCACTCAAGAGACTGCTCAAGGATAATTCTCATGGTGGCAATTTGGTCTGTGCATCATCTGTCTTGGCGAAATCCAGCTTGTTCTTGGCGGAGGGTCTTGTCTAGGGCGGTCTTTAGTCTCTCTAGCATGATTTTGGCCAGCACCTTCCCCGGGATGGACAGCAGCATAATCCCTCTCCAGTTTTTACAGGATGACAAGTCCCCTGTCTTCGGCAGCTTCACCAGGTGGCCTCTTTTCCAGTCTTCTGGCACTCGTTCCTGCTCCCAGATCTTGTTTAGGAGTGGATGCAGCATCTCTGTTGACGTCTGGATGTCTGCTTTCAGTGCTTCAGGTGGAATTCCGTCTGGACCTGCTGCTTTACCTGACTTCAGTGACTTGATGGCTTTGGTAATTTCCGTCTTGCTTGGTGGGCCTGTGTTGATGTCCAGAAGCTGGGTTGGTGGTGGAATGTCTGGGGGGACAGGTGGTGCAGGTCTATTCAGTGTCTCTTTAAAGTGCTCTGCCCACCTTGCTCTCTGCTCAGCTTCTCCTGCGATGGTGTTTCCCTCCTTGTCTTTCACCGGGCGACTGGGGTTGCTGGTCTTTCCAGAAAGTGTTTGGGTAATCTCATACAGTCTTTTCATGTTTCTCTGTCCTGCCGCTGTTTCTGCCTCTTCTGTGAGCTCATGGATGAATTGTTTCTTGTCTTGTCTAGCACTTTTCTTAACTTGGCGGTTGACGTCCCAGTAGTGTGCCTGTAACTCTTGCTTGTGGTCTTGGTCTTGGGTCTGGTTGATCTGGTCTTTTAGGTGCTTCCGCTCTGTGATGAGGGTCCATGTTCCAGCTGTCAGCCATTCTTTGTGTTTTGTTCACTTCTTTCCAAGCACTTGTTTACATGTCGTCTGCCAGACCTCCCTCAGGCCACACCAGTGAGTGGTCTTCGATTGTTTCTTCAGCAAGCAGATCAAGTATGCTGAATCTGTTTCTCAGTTCCAGTTTGAACTCCTCTGTTGTTGCTCTCTCCTTCAGACTGTGTACATTGTACTTATGTGATAGTCGGCCTGCTTGGTCTTTGTAGGCTTTCAATTTGGGCTTTAGCACAGCTATCACAAGGTTGTGGTCTGATGCTGCGTCTGCTCCTCGTTTCACTCTCACGTCATGTAAACTTCTGCGCCATTTTCTGCCGATGGTAATGTGGTCGATTTGGTTCTGGGTCTTCCCATCAGGTGAATTCCAAGTCATCTTGTGAATGTTCTTGTGTGGGAAAACAGTGCCTCCGATGGCCATGTCGTTGAAAGCACAGAATTCCACAAACAGTTCTCCATTTTCATTTTGTATTCCTGTTCCGTGTGTGCCCATAATCTGCTCTCTGCCCTTGTTGTCCGTTCCCACTTTGGCATTGAGATCTCCCATGAGGATCTTAAGGTCTCTCTTCGGCACTCTACCCATGACTGTTTGGAGTTGATTGTAGAACTCCTCCTTTTCCTCTGGGTCTGCTACGTTTGTGGGGGTGTAGCACTGTAAGATGGTGGTTTTCCTGCCCTTTGAATTGAATCTTGCAGTGAGGATCCTTGGTGACACTGGTTCCCAGGACAGCAGTGCTCGCGTCGCCTCGGGTGTCATCAGCAGCGCTACTCCGTGTGTGTGCGGCTGGTCTTCTTCTCGTCCAGAGTAGATGATGGTGTCTCCACTTGTCAGCCTTGTTCTTCCTGTTCCTGTCCTTCTGGTCCCGCACAGGCCAAGGATCTGTAGGTTGTACCTGTGCATCTCACTACTCACTTGAGCTGTTTTTCCAGTCTTGTATAGGGTTCTGATGTTCCAGGTCCCTATCCTGGTCTTGGCTTTGGTCGTCAGAAGAGTTGTCGGCGCACTGGCTTCCTGAAGGCTTTCACCAGCTCGTGTCATGGGCTCTGCTAGAGAGAACTCTTCCCCATCCATGCTATTCTCAGAGAATGTCACTGCGGTTTCTGTAACAAAGTTTGTTTTCTAGGACCGGGTTGTTAGCCCAATTCAAACCCCCAACCTGGAGGGCCAGTTGAGTGCTCTTTGTCTGGTCTCTACCCTTTGACCTGTCTGGCTTGGGTGGCCCTACCAGGAGACGAATCTCCCGCCAGCATAGCTCTCAGGGTCATAGAGACACGCAAGCTCCCCAAACAACGGCAAGGTTGCACTCACTGGGGAGCCACGTAAAGGTGGAGCATTTTAAAACCCTGATGAACTGCACATTCACAAGGTTTGTAACAACATCAAATGAACCCTGAGCTCATACAGCCCCATAAAATGAACTCCACACTCACACAGTCCCATCACCTCAACACTCACACAGTCTGACCACCACAGCTCCACACTCACACAGTCCCATCACCTCAACTCCACACTCACACAGTCCCATCACCTCAACTCCACACTCACACAGTCCCATCACTTCAACTCCACACTCACACAGTCCCATCACCTCAACTCCACACTCACACAGTCCCATCACATCAACTCCACAGTCACACAGTCCCATCACCTCAACTCCACACTCACACAGTCCCATCACCTCAACTCCACACTCACACAGTCCCATCACCTCAACTCCACACTCACACAGTCCCATCACTTCAATTCAACACTCACACAGTCCCATCACCTCAACTCCACACTCACACAGTCCTATCACCTCAACCCCACACTCACACAGTCCCATCACCTCAACTCCACACTCACACAGTCCCATCACCTCAACTCCACACTCACACAGTCCCATCACCTCAACCCCACACTCACACAGTCCCATCACCTCAGCTCCACACTCACACAGTCCCATCACCTCAGCTCCACACTCACACAGTCCCATCACCTCAACTCCACACTCACACAGTCCCATCACCTCAACCCCACACTCACACAGTCCCATCACCTCAACTCCACACTCACACAGTCCCATCACCTCAACCCCACACTCACACAGTCCCATCACCTCAGCTCCACACTCACACAGTCCCATCACCTAAACCCCACACTCACAAAGTCCCATCACCTCAACTCCACACTCATACAGTCCCATCACTCAACCCCACACTACATTGTCCCACCACCTCAACTCCACACTCACACAGTCCAGACACCTCAACTCCACACTCACACAGTCCAAACACCTCAACTCCACACTCACACAGTCCTATCACCTCAACACTCACACAGTCCAAACACCTCAACTCCACACTCACAGTCCAAACATCTCAACCCCCCACTCACACAGTCCCATCACTTCAACACTCACACAGTCCAGACACCTCAACTCCACACTCACACAGTCCAAACATCTCAACCCCACACTCACACAGTCCTATCACCTCAACGCTCACACAGTCCAAAGACCTCAACTCCACACTCACACAGTCCACACATCTCAACCCCTCACTCACACAGTCCCATCACCTCAACACTCACACTGTCGAAACACCTCAACTCCACACTCACACGGTCCAAATATCTCAACCCCACACTCACGCAGTCCCATCACCTCAACACTCACACTGTCCAAACACCTCAACTCCACACTCACACAGTCCAAACATCTCAACTCCACACTCACACAGTCCAAACATCTCAACCCCACACTCACACAGTCCAATCACCTCAACACTCACACAGTCCAAACATCTCAACCCCACACTCACACAGTCCATACATCTCAACTCCACACTCACACAGTCCCATCACCTCAACACTCACACAGTCCATGCACCTCAACTCCAAACTCACACAGTCCCAACATCTCAACTCCACACTCACAGTCACCATCACCTCAACACTCACACAGTCCCATCACCTTAACCCCACAGTCACACAGTCCAGACATCTCAACCCCACACTCACACAGTCCCATCACCTTAACCCCACACTCGCACAGTCCCATCACCTCAACCCCACACTCACACAGTCCCGTCACCTTAACCCCACACTCACATAATCAGCCAGTGCTTTCATGCCACTGGGAAAGCGCTGTGGGTCGGGCTGCAGTTTGCCGTTAAAGTCGCGCGTTTTGGCGGCCCAGCAATCGTCAATGTGCACATACTCATAGCCCGCGTCCTTGTAGCCGTCCAATACCATTCTATCAGCCATGGCTTTGTACAGGTTTTCACTGTTCACAGTCAGTAATGACGATGATAATGATAAAAAAAAATAATCATGATGATAATGATGAACTGATTTCAGAAAGTGCTGTATCTTTAAAGTTAATACAATGTATCATGAATTACTTAAAGTCAAATATGTTGGTAACATCAACTCAAAAACTAAGTGTGTGTGTGTGTGTGTGTGTGTGTGTGTGGTGTGTGTGTGGTGTGTGTGTGTGAGTGAGAGAGAGAATGTGCGTGTGTTTGAGAAGAGAGAGAGAGAGAGAGAGAGAGAGAGAGAGAGAGAGAGAGAGAGAGAGAGAGACTCAAAGACTCAAAAATTTTATTCAGATAAAGGCCTAGGCCCCTTACTGAAGGGGGATGTTCACACAACTAAGCAAAAGAAAAGCCAGTGACATATACCAAATCAACAATTAATAAACGAAATAAGATTCTTCATTGTATACACTGAAAACTAACATTCTATGAAGTAACGGTTTTCAGCCTATTTTGCGCCAGATAAATATACATTGCTAAATTTTTCATTGTAGTCTCATGCTGTGACGACATAAGTAAAGTTAACCTGAAATTGCATGGAGCCTTATAGTATTTTGGTTGTATAAATTTCTGAGAGAGAGAGAGAGAGAGAGAGAGAGAGAGAGAGAGAGAGAGAGAGAGGAGGGAGGGAGGAGGGAGAAAGAAAATAAATGTGAAAGCAGAACTCACTTCACACAGCTATCGGGGAATTTCTGGCAGTCTGTTACACAGCGGTAGCGTTCCCATGACAACCAGCCCATAGGCGGGGTCAAAGCCAGGCCATTGTCTAAGGCCAAACTGCCCCTCAGACATCCGCCAACTATCACGGCCACTAATGCCAACATGGCGACTTCGACCTGCACATTATAGGAAACATCTGACCTTGTTAGCTGTACGCATAATCACTGGCTTAAATGGTGGAGTGAAATTCAATACTGTTGTGCACATATTCATTGGCTTAGGAGACCGAAAGAAATTCACCACTGCTATACACATATTCACTGGCCTACAAGACGAAGAAAAAATTTATTGCTGCTGTAAACATATTCACTGGCTTGGGAGATGGAGAGAAACTCACCACTGTTGTACGGATTTCAACTAGTTTAGGAAACAGAAATTTGTCACAGATCCACTGGCACAGGAGACAGTGAGAAAATCATCACATATCCATGGTCTTAGGAGTGATGAGAAAATCACCACTGCTGTACGCATGTTCACTATCAGATGGGACAAATGAAAGTCATCACTGACTTCCTCGATAAATCCGCTGACATTTATTTGACCAAGAACCTACTTCAGCTGCTCAACTGCGATGAATTAAACATGTGACCAGAATGGGAAATCGTTGCCTGTTAAAGACGGAAATCTTTTCTCAGCGGGCACCAAGCAGGCACAGGAAAGCCTGGTGACTCAGTGAAGCACTTTGAAGACAACCTGAAGGCTTCACTGAAGGCTTCATTCCTGCTGCTGGCTGAGAATCTCTGGAGGCTAATCACTGCACCTGGCACTTGGCTCTCAATAGAGCTCTGCACGCCTGTGAGGAGCCACTGATGAAGTACCTGGATATCAAGTATAGTGCCCACTAGGAGAGCAGTGCCCACAAGACAAGCCATGCCCACAAGAAGAGCAGTGTCCACAAGAAGACAAGTGCCCACAGGAAGACCAGTGCCAATAAGAAGAGTAGTGCCCACAAGAAGAGCAGTGTCCACAAGAAGAGCTGTGCCCATAAGAAGACTGGTGCCCACAAGAAGACCAGAGCCCACAGGAAAAGCAGTGCCCACAAGGAGACCTGTGGTCACAAGAAGACCAGTGCTCACAAGAAGACCTGTGGTCACAAGAAGACCAGTGCTCACAAGAAGACCTGTGGTCACAAAAAAAGCAGTGCCCACAAGAAGAGCAGTGCCCACAAGAGAACCAGTGCCCATAAGAAGAGTGCTGCCCACAAGAAGACCAGTGCCCATAAGAAGAGTGCTGCCCACAAGAAGACCAGTGCCCACAAGAAGAGTGGTGCCCACAAGAAGACCAGTGCCCACAAGAAGACCAGTGATCACAAAAAGCCATGCCCACAATAAAGAGCAGTGCCCACAAGACCAGTGCCCACAAGAAGACCAGTGCCCGCAGGAAGAGCAGTGTCCACAAGAAAAGCTGTGCCCACAAGAAGAGAAGACAGGAACCTGCCACAGCCATCCCAGGCTCAAGATGAGTTCATCCCTGCTGGGACGATCTGGTGCTGTAGTCACACCTTCAGCGTCACGGATGTATTGGTGCCTGTGACTGACTTCACTGATGGCGACGTCTGCTGCCGAATCCATCGTCAGGATTAATGGACAGCATGCTGCAGTACAGTTCATCCAGGTGAGAGGATGGCGGGGGGTTGCTATTTCGCATGCTGTTGCCCCTAGCTTTATCGCATCTGCTGATTTTGGAGTGCTGCTGTTGTGTCGGTTCAGCCACACATCTTTCCTCTGCATGCTGGCACCACTGTGGACTATGGACTATCAGTGCAGAATGTTTACTGCCTGTTTATCTGAACTCTGTACCCTACATCCTCCACTACTCAAACTGTTCCAGGCCGCCAAACGTGTATCAACAGATGGAAGTTCACAGTGGCATGAACTTCTCTCTGTTACATTCTCGAGGACTTTCATAGCAGCAGCAGTAGCAGCAGCAGGATCAAGACTGAAATATTGTAACACAAACCATCAAGAAACTGAAACTTTATTGAAGCATCTATTCTGAATGGATGGCAGAATGATCAAATGATACAGCCTTAGTTCAGCTATGATCAAATGATACATCCTCAGTTCAGATATGATCAATTCATACATCCTCAGTTCAGATACACAAAAATGATACATCTTCTGTTCAGACACTTTCAAATGATACATCCTCAGTTCAGACACATTCAATTGATACATCCTCAGTTCAGATACACAAAAATGATACATCCTCAGTTCAGACACATTTAAATGATACATCCTCAGTTCAGATATACTCAAATGATACAGAGATAAGAGACACAATATCAATGCAATCAAACTTCCAAATAAACACTTTATCCCTTGACACTGAAAACCATTGTTTAGAATCTTTTTCTCTTTCCCTTCATTCCCGTAGGAACTCCGTTTCAAAGGACTGCAGATTATTCAACATTTTTCAGCGGTTCAACTGCTCATGCACCTGACAGACTTTATCTGATTAAGTACAACGCTTTGAAACTTTTCAGATCAGTTTTTTTTCTCCCTTTTTTTTTTGTTTCGCTTCCTCATCTTCCATGCTACTCAGTGCAATTATTCCCACACCACTGATTCAAGATCCCCCTCCCTCCACCCCCCCCCCCCACTCCAAATCCCACAGCTACATCCAGCTTGTTCTGTTGAAACCCCTGCAGTCTATAGGAAGCAACTGATGTCAAGTCATCCTGAGGCACACTACCAGAAGAGACACTGCACTGCTGCTATGATCTGAGTGGAGTCAAGTGCTGCCCATTTTCATCCACCATGCGCAAGACACAGCCAGCAACACCATACTGGTGCCCATGATAGTTTTGTCAGGGAGCTAAGGTGAGTGAGCACCTCCCCCCTTCCCCTTCTGTGACACTCCCCATGAACCTGTCCGAACTGACCTTTTTCTCATGAGCTGACCATGGCCACAGACTTGGAGCAGAAATCCAAACAGAAGTCATCACCAAGCGTGACATGAACGGATGATGGCCACAGAATTTGATACCTTTTTCCTTATTTCATATGTAATCAACAAGTGATGAAGATGACATTCTGGAGTTAAATTCTGGTCAGAGACCACATGACGGGGCTGTACTCAATGCTTCCTTTCATAATATGACCCAGTATCAACCAGGACTGAGAGCTACATACACCTGCAGTAACGGTAAGAAAACATAAGCAAAACTGTCAAAGATGCATCCTTTACTAGGATGTTGTTGTTGTTGTTGTACCCTGGCTAAAAGACTCCTGGGATCATCCGAACAGCCGAAGTACTTGAACACTATGGTACAAATGCATCTGCTAGGGATGAGAACATTACATGCATGACCGTTTCTGATTACCCCGCCATGTGGGCAGCCACACTCCGGCTTCGAGGGATTTGGAGACTGATAATGTTATGCTAGGAGCTTGTCACGACTGAAGACAATCCCCTCATAACTATGCAGAGCATACCAACATTGTGATGTAGCCTTGGTGTTTTAGCCTATGTCAGTTGGTCTAACACAGCCTTAGGGCCAAGACGGGTTTAATAGGATGAAACTTGACTGGGTTTTTTTTTTTTTTTTTGGTCTTCCCATCTGAGCCCACTGCGTTCAGAACTCTGGGTAGATGCCTGCCAGGGCTGTTAAATTCCACAAACAAATGTCTCTGATGGCGATTGAATCCATGACCTCATGGCCTGCAAGTCTACGGCATAAACCATTGCACCACAGCAGCTGGTGAATCAAAAACAGTGGTGCAGCAGCTGCTGAATAAAACAAACAAACAAAAACAACACTTTGATAATGTTTTAAATTAGTAACCCACCTTCAAGTTGTACAAAATCATTTGCCAGATAATACATTTACAAATGTGAGACAAACTGCCTGTGCTTGGGAGGGGTGAGGCGTGGGGAGGGGGGGGGGTAGGGGGGGGGTTCCACTCTGAAATACTGGTGAAAAACTGAAAACTGTTGACCAACAGGTCAAGTGAAGGCAGGAAAAGGAAAGGTAGTTCGGACCTTACTGACTTTTACCATTAATACTGTAATAAATCCTGATCCTTTGTGACCATGCACTCTTTCTTTTGCCTGCAGGTCTAATGATCCCTAGGCTGCAACTGTCACTGTCATTACTGGTTACTTTTTCTGCACCACACCAACTACCAATAAAACCCAAACAAGCGTAAAAAGTGTGAAGATAAATTGAAAACTCAAAAGATGAGAAAAGACAGAAAAAGCGACTCCAAACAAAGTGAAATGCACAAACAGAAAGCTGCAGTCAGTCCAACACACCTGCACACAGTTGGGGCACCACCCCACACTCTGCTGACACATTGACCGCTACACTACCACCCTTTGTACCACATGTCACTATCAGACAGTATGGCCACCCTGACCCACACACACAGAGATGAGGTGATGTCACATGTGGACCACTGGCCAGTGTCACGCTGACAGCCGGCAGGGTTATCACCCCTTGACACTGTCACAAAGCTCTGGCTGAAGATGTCCAGCTTATCACATCCACTGCCCACCTTCACATTCAGGGCAGGGACAATAGCTTAAAACCACATGTCTATCTTCTGCTCTTACAGTTACCCGGCTGGTAGAAAGCATTCTTAACTGCGATACAATCTGATGATTGGGTAAGGCTTTCGGAGAGCATAACCATTCAACCAAAGGATCCCTGCTCACTAACAACAACAACAACAACAAAAAGGTGTGGGTTTGTTTAGCATGCGCATGTGGTTTGTGGGTGGTGGTGGTATTAGATCTATGTGTCATTGTGTGTATCAAGGAAGTGTACACACAAACTGCTTTTTTTTCATAATCTATATCCTTATGGGTGTATCACCGTATGTTTGCTCCCACAGTAACAATATAAAAGTTACTGGGCTTATATATTGCACAAATCAAATATATTTTGTGTGTATAGACTGGAAATTTGATGTTCCTGAGTACCCTTCCCCTCCTACACCCTACGCAAACACACACACACACATACAGAGAGAACAAGAGCAGGAGAGTTGTGCACACACACACACACACACACACACACACACACACACAGAGAAAGTGAAAGAGAGTCAAGAACGAACATGCCCAAATATGCACACGCAAATTCAGACATACAAGCACATGGAAATATGTGCACACACACACACACACACACACACAACACACACACACAAGAAAAAGAAAGAGAATCAAGGACAAACATGCCTAAATATGCACAAGCAAATTAAAACATACAAGCACATGCAAATATGTGCACACACACACACACACACACACACACACACACACACACACACACACACACACCCCCTTCTCCAGCCCCTCCCCTACACACGCACCTCCACACATTACTACATGGCGATATGCACACTTTCTCACTGTGCTCTCTCTCTTTGAAAGTCACACACACACATACACACTCACACACAAGCAGTGACACACACATTTACTTTAAATGTCCTCCTTGCAAAGTATGACATCGGAAAAACAAGGTAGTCACTGATACCATCTTGCTGAACAGGTGAAAGGCATGCCAAGCCATCTGACTAGTTTGTTTTCATTGAGAATAAGATCATCTCATACACTGTTGCCATTATGTGTGTGTGTGTGTGTGTGTGTGTGTGTGTGTGTGTGTGTGCGTGTGTGTGTGTGAATCCATGTTGTAACATCTCAGAGCTTGTAACAAGAGTCAATGGATCTTTATTCACTGACTTTTTTCCCCTTGAAATCTTTTTTCATACTGAAATAGTATCATCTGTATCATCTGCTGCAGCTCATTACTCTCCTAAGAAACTCTCCTAAAGTCAGAAACCACCTAATTTCAACACAAACAAACAAATGAAAAAATACCCCCCCCCCCCCCCCCCTCCCATACACCCGCCCAAAAACAAAACAAAACAAACAAACAAAAAAACAAATGAACAAAAACACCGAAAGTCTGAATGTGTTTTCTTTTTAAAAAAGAAAAAATGAAGGGAAAAAAGTCTTAAAACATGTGTTTGAAAGGATGTTAAAAGTACTTACATCACGTGTTGGTGTGTTATGTGCATGCATGCGTGCGTGTGTGCGTACATGCATGCATGTGTTGTGTGTTGTGTGTGTGTGTGTGTGTGTGTGGGAGGAGAGAGAGAGAGAGAGAGAGAGAGAGAGAGAGAGAGAGAGAGAAAGTAGAGAGAGTAGAGAGAGAGAAAGTAGAGAGTGTGACTGTAGGTATGAGACCGACACAGACTGAGGAAACTGGATCGGTTTCAACAATATATTGTACAATTGATTTCACCATGCTTCATCCGATGTAGGTTTCAGTGAGACAAGAGACAAGAAATACTGGGAGGCTATTTACCTATGTGTTGGGCTCCCACAATAGCATATGAATGAAGAAAACGAATGGGTAAGTAAGCCCTACTGATCAACTTCGAGCAGCCACCCGGAAGTTTACTAAAGTCATGTGATTATTTGTCAGATAGCAAAGTATACCACACAGACGTTTAATGACATGTCACGTGATATTGGCATTTTCGCAAAGAATCCATTTTACAACTCCAGGTAGATAAATGGACAGACGCAACACAGGTGAGAGCTACTAGGAGTAACATTCCGAAACTGTATGTAACCATTTCGATTAAATAGGATCTTTTATTTGAACAAGAATATGTCATGTGACATGTCATCTAACATTGAGTGACTTTGCATTAACAACATCTTTCAACACAAAACAAGTGTAAATGATACAGATTTTTTTCTGTAAAGACCTCTCGTCAGTAAGCCACCAAATATAACAAGCAGTTGATTTTTCACTGGTCTCGATAGAATTTCTTTTCGAATCGCACCGCCCTCCACTCTCACCCTCCACACTAACAAACACTGACAAACATGGTACAAGCGGCGCTGGTTGCGCAAGCACACACACACACACACACACACACACACACACACACACACACACCACCACGCACGCACGCACGCACGCACGCACGCACACACACATGAGCGCGCGAACCACACACACACACACACACACACACAGAGAAAACAACAACAACAACAAACAAACAAAAGATAATGTTCAATGTAAGCGGCCTACACGGTTACTAACGGCTATAATGGCCCAGTACGGTTTTTCTTCTTTATGGTATATCTTAGAAAGTACTTGGCCGATCTTTCTGAAAATTTGTAGGTATGTTCATTATGAGTCACGGATGATGTCCGATGTTTTATTTTACCGTTATATCTGTTACTAAGGGCTATAACGGCCCATAACGGTTTCTCTTCTTTATGGAATATCTCAGAAAGTATACATGGCCTATCTTTCTGAAAATTTGTAGGTATCTTCATTATGGGTCACGGATGATGTCCGATGTTTTATTTTACCGTTATAGCCGTCACTAACGGCTGTAACGGCCCATAACGGTTTTTCTTCCTTATGGAATATCTCAGAAAGTATTTGACCGATCTTTCTGAAAATTTGTAGTTATTTTCATTATGGGTCACGGATGATGGCCGATGTTTACCAGAATAGTCGTTACTAACGGTTATAACGGCCCAAAACGGTTTTTCCTCTTTATAGAATATCTCACGCTATTCAAGATAAACTGGGAGTACTTTTATATGCTTTGCATCTTGTTATTGTTCAAATTCCATTTTCTTATTAACTGGAAATGTGATACACCAAATTTCCACCGTCATTTATGCAAGTAACTCTGCAACTAAGGAGAGACTGGCGTGTAATGAGAGTGAAACAGATTGCATTGTTAGTAATCAACAAATCGATGCCAGAAAACATAGATTACAGACGTTGCTGTCTTTTATAGTGATTAGTGGATAAAGTTTAAAGCTCCCCCTGCAGGTTCCTTGTGTTCGCGAACACTAGACAACTGGCTTGTGAACGTCGCCCTTGTTGGCTGGCGAGACGGATAGGGTCTAGTCACCTTACTAGTGTGTTCAAGCCGCGCGGCGGTGCGTGCAAATGATTAAGATACTGTCAGTGAAGGTAGTTTTTGATGATTCCTCTGTGTGTCTGGATTGCAACCCATCTACAAACGAGTGTTACCTGTTTGCTCGATTGTTTTATTATTGGAGTGACTGAATGGTCGCGTGGTTACCTGGCCGAGTAAGTAGGCAGTTAATTACTTGGATGCTGTTCGATTGTTTGTGCGTTCATGTGGCTATTTTGTGCGCGAGTAGCCACTGGTCGGTCTTTTTTGTTTATTCGTTTGTTGCATAGGTTAGGTTGTGAGCGTTTATTTGCCGATATATATAATATATAATATATATATATAAATATATAATTTATAATATATATATACATACAACAGAGAGTTAAAACACAACAGACAAGATAAAAAGATTTCAAAATTTCGGCTTAATGCTTCTCAGTGGTGAGTTGACTGGCCGGCGAGTCAACAACATTTATACATATATATATATAATATATATATATATATATATATATCCGTGGGTCCATTGCAGGGCTGAAAAGCAACAGCCACTCCTTATTGGGCAGGTGTGTAACTGGTGTAACGTGGGGAGCCATAGCGTGTAACACGGACTGTCCTGAGGTGTAGTGGTCCACTGAGGAAGAAAACTAGAATTAGTTGGGTGGTTGATTGTGCGATGTGTGTCCTTTTTGAATTTGGTCAGTTATGTGGACACTACGCAGATGATTGGTGGTTTCCATACAATTGTGTAACTACTATACAGCCCAAGTGATGCCTTGCTATGGAAAATTGGATGTTCATTAATTTCAGTCATTGATCATAACTCCTGCCGTTCGCAACGGGGAGTCCCTTTCTTGTGCGTTTATGTATGTTCATTGAAAACACTGTTATTTGCTATAAATGTGTGATCCATGCTTTTGACTGTTCGTTACTCCTGCCGTTCGCAACGGCGAGTTCCTTTGTTAATGTTATGATTATGATATGATTATGTTATTGATAGCAAAGGTATGTTTTTATCTCCTACTGTTCCCAACGGGGAGGCTTTTTGTGCATTTTTGTTATAAATCCCTGTACCTTAATTTTGATAATGTCTATGGGCTGCAGGGACAATATTCAGATATTCTTTGAAGCTAAGACCTATTGATTTACTGTATGACTTCACAATTCTATTATGAACGTTTGATACTTGTCTTGGTTTGGTTTAAACAAATTTTTTTAATCACAGGTAAGTACAATGTTTACACAATACAAAGTGAGCAGCAACAAGCTGAACGCTTATAGTGTGCTCTGCAAAATGACTTTACACAAATAATTTACCTGGCGGCTACAGTAACACAAATATTACATTATTTATATGAAAACAATTGACAGTTTAAAGTTTATAAATCGCATGAAGAATACAAAAAGAGAACACCCCCGCCCCCCACCCTTTCCCGGAAAGAGAGAAAATAATTTAAAGAAAAAAAGAAAGAAAGAGACGGAGATCAATGAAGAGAGACGATGAGAAACACACCACAGGCACAGTAATTTGTTATCATCACAATTTGAAATAATGGCAACATTTTTAGAACAATCTTCTTTTGTCATACCTGAAACCTCCAAAAGGCAATATATCTAAAACCGGTTGCTTCTAGAGATAAACTTATGAACAGCTTCAAATATCAATATATTGGTATCTATCTGCAGATTACGGTCACCTTTTAACAGAGTTCGAACATTTCTGTAGTGTGATGGGAGATCGGAAATAGTATTTGCGCGGGTTTCATTAAAACGAGGACACAAATGGTTTAATTTGAATGATTTGTGTTTTATTAATATTTTGATCTTTTCCCTATGAAACTATTCCTCATGTTGAATGATTATGTTTTTCCTGCATATGCTTAAAAAAAAAAAAAAAAAAACCAACCTCATGTTTATGATCAGTATTGTTTATGTCTTAATAGGTCGGTGAGGTTGGTTCGATCCAACTATGATTTGAAATAAAAGAAAGAGGAAACCAACGAGCTGGTGTTGATGTAGAAGATGGTGTGTCCACTCGCTCTCTTCCCCTCTTCTCATCTCCTTTACACTAAGTCACATTCTGAACATTCAGTTCCCACAAACAAAGGCGCACGTAGTCACACACACACGCGCACACACACACACACACACACACACACACACACACACACACACACACACGCGTGCGCACGCGCGCGCGTGCATGCGCTCGCTCTTATGCGCACACACATGCGCTCACACACAACACACACACACACACACACACACACACACACACACACACACACCACACACAGGACCCGTGCACACACACCCGTATACACACATGTGTACACTCACCACACACACACATACAATGATAATAATGGCACAACCAATGTTAGGTAGGTGCTCAAGGTCTGACCAGCGCGTTGGGCTAACGCGTAGATCAGACATCTGCTGAAAACTATGTTTTTGCTTAATTCTGTGAGTGCTCCACGTGTGTATGAAGACGTTGAGTGTGTGGGTGGTATGAGTAATTCTGGGAGATGGATGGACAGTTTCCACGAAGAAAGGAGTATGCGTGTGCGTAACATGAAACACCAGACGTACATGCAAACATCTCCAACAACAGTTATCTTTCTCTACACGTTGTTTGCAAGTGTGTGTGTGTGTTGTGTGTGTGTGTGTGTGTGTGTGTGTGTGTGTGTGCCCGCGCGCGCGCGCGCGCGTGCGTGCGTGCGTGCGTGCGTGCGCGCGCATGCGTGTGTGTGTTAGAGAGAGAGAGAGAGAGAGAGAGAGAGAGAGAGAGAGAGAGAGAGAGAGAATACGAATACGAATACGAATACGAACACGAATTTCGAATATTCAATCAGATTAAGGCCATATCCCATACTGAAGGGGTGGTGCCCGCAATATACATAATATCAATTATTGTCATGAAAGAAAATGAACAGAGAAAGCAAGTGCATATGCAGCATGCAATGTTATCAGGAACACACACACAGTACGTAACCGCTTTTGTGCTTCATAGGCCTGTTTGTACATAGCAAGATTGAAGAGAATGTCTTCATTTCTTGACGCTAGGAGTAAATAGACTCTGAAAATACAAGGGTAAGAATAATACTTTGGTTTTATAAATTTTATCCTAAGGTCATGAAAAGCAGGACAGCAAAAGAGGAAATGGATTTCATCTTCCTTGGCCAGGTTACATAAACGAGAGAGAGGTGGGGGGGGGGGGGGGAGAGAGAGAGAGAGAGAGAGGAGAGAGAGAGAGAGAGAGGTGTGAGTTGTATGTGTGTGTGCATGCGTGCGCATGTGTGTGTCTGTGTGTGTGTGTGTATGCGCATACGTGTGTTGTGCGGTTTGGACCAAAGTCACGCAATACAGCTGAAAATCCCCCCAAAACTTTGACCAGTATGATTTTTATTCCCAGTCTGTGATCATTGTGTTACAGAGAATGAACAACAATCATAATGACAAGCAGTAAGACACAGCAAAGACTATAGCAATAGTACCATACTGACTAAACCCTCCTCTACTAGCCTTCGTGAACAATCTTTAACATCCATGTTGATATCATTCGATAAAAGAAACTAAATCGAGAACATAGAATAACTCACAACCGAACGGGCACTCAGTGATGAAAATGAACGTATATTCATTTTTGTTCGAAGTTTACTCCTTTGAACTAAGTTCATGAAAAAAATCAAAATTTAATTAGCAAATTTCTTACTCACGTGTATCAACAAAGTCAGCATGTACACATTCTCTCTCTCTCTCTCTCTCTCTCTCTCTCTCTCTCTCTCTCTCTCTCTCTCTCTCTCTCTCTCTCTCTCTCTCTCTCTCTCTCTCTCTCTCTCTACTAAGTCCATAGCACGAAATAACTGGAATTTGATTTCCTGTGAGTTCATTGAGTCTATGAAATTCAAGGCATAATCCTTATCCCACACAAACTTTTCAATATACTCTCTCCTTTTTTCATTTTCATTCACACCCACATTTGTTCCTAGAACATTTACGCTAAGTTCCAAAGGCATATGATCAGATTCCAATCGTTCTTTCACACACAATTTACAAGAAGAGTTTATAAAGTCAAAAAGTTCACATGATGCTATAAAGTAATCATTCACACTACAACCTGATTCACACACATATGTAAAGTGACCGTTGATGTCACTCGAACAAAGACCATTAAGAATGTACAGACCCAAAGCATTACACATGTTTAACAGACGTTTACCATATTCATTCAACACCTTGTCTTGAGACTGTCGTTTAACTTTAGACGAATCAAATTTGTCAAACCATGAAAACGTTTTAATATTGTCATCACATTCTGGAGATATGTCTGCTGTTCGACCGTTAAAGTCACCACACATCAATATTGACATCTTATCACTGAAACATATATTATTTACAATACAGTCCTCAATTTGACTGATCCCATTATCCACGTTTAACACAGAATAGTATGGCGATTTCTCGGTGGAACATATGTACATAAATATAAGATATCATTTGATAAGCAGAACAAATTTTTGTCAAGAACAAATAACAACACATTATCAAAATGAACAACAACTTGTTTCACAAATTTCACAAGACTATTCCTGATTAAACATATTACTCCCCCTGATCTCCTTCCTCGCTCAGTAAATCGTAAAGCTGGCTTTACAAACACAGTGTGGTCACTAAACACAGTAGACTGGAAATCATCAACAAAAGTCTCAACAAGACAGACAAAATCAAAAGATGACACATAATCAATAAAATCAATGTTAGAAAGCTTCGACAATATACCACCTATGTTCCAATGGAGAAAATAATAGTTTTTAATAACGGGTGTATTTATTGTAACTGGTGTGATTACAGTGGTTGGCATGACCGTAGTGGTTAGTGAATTAATGTTTATTTGTGGATCATAAACCTCATCTGACATTACAGGCTGTACAACTGAAACACAATCCTCACAGGCACGCACATTTTTGTCGACACGTTCGTCTCTTAAACTATGTACACCAACTTCGGAGAGGACTCTTTCGTTCGATATTGGAGATGAATTGCTCTTATTCCCGTTTTGATTATGTATATATACATTGGAGCACAGACATTCATTCGATGATGAAATCGAAGCATTTTCATTCACGCGTTCATTCATTCTACAAGGTAAGCATTTATTCAATGAAGAAGATATTCTGTTCTCAGCCACTCTTTCATTACATACATAAAATTTAGAAGACAAACAAGCATCAAACACGAAAGGAAAAACACTTTCATCTACGCTTTCATTATGCACTTAACTTGTTTAACAGTTCTGTAAAAAGAGCTGCTGACGGTATGAAACGTAAAGTTTGTGTAAACAGAGTGAAGCGACAAAATGATTGGTTTGATGCCGAATGTAAAATTGAAAGACAAAATTTACGAAAATTGTTAAGAACATTTTGCAACACATTAGATAAAGATGTCCGACATCTATACTGTGTAGCTCGACGTGAGTATAAAAATTTATTACAAAGAAAGAAGAAACAACACAACGATTTACTGTTTGAAAAAGTGATCACAAGTATTGATAGTCAGCAAGAGTTCTGGAGAAATGTACGTACAGTATTTAGAAAGCGAGTATATAATCAAAACGAAATCACTATAGATGAATGGTATAATCATTTTAAGCATGTGCTGGATAAGGATTCTAGGACAGAAACTGAAATTCTAGTAAATGATATGATATGCGACAACGGATATATAGAACATTATGATCGTCCTATAAGCAAAATTGAAGTTGTTGCTGCAATAAGAAAGCTAAAAAATGGAAAGGCAGCTGGTCCAGATGGCATGATTTGTGAGTTTTTTAAAAATGTTGGTAATGTTGGAACTGATTTTCTGGTTAAATTGTTCAATAATTTGTTTGAAAATGGAATTTATCCTGAAGATTGGCACAAATCATTTATTCTCCCTCTCTTTAAAAAAGGTAATAGGAATGACCCTAACAATTACAGAGGAATTTCCTTGTCTGATATTGCAAGTAAAGTATTTGGTTCTATAATTAACAAGAGATTGTCAGAATGGATTGAAGTAAACAATATAACAGGTGATCACCAGGC
>CM065728.1:14525098-14562598 GCA_033310375.1 Conus canariensis | reverse complement strand
TAACACTAGTAACGTGTACAACACACACCCATGAAATATGATGCTGCGGGTTCTTGTCAACAGTCAGAACACCATCCATCTTTTTCAGTCACAGAGCTTACACCATTATACGAAAAGCCTTTGCAATCTTCCTGTTGGAAGACCCTTTTGATTTCCGGTCTGGAGCTGTCCAACAAAACCAGCCTGGCCTTCTTTTCCCATGGACAATTACTATATATCATTCTGAATAAAACCACGCTCACTCTTTTTTTCCCTATAGATGTACCATCAATAACTGAATGAACCAGGCTGATAACGTTCAAAGTTTACTTTGGATGTAGACAGTCTAAAATTGTGAAGAGAAGCAGGTTGATCATGTTTTCCTTGGATGTAGACAATCTATATAATGTTTTCCTTGTACGTAGACAATCTATATCATGTTTTCCTTGGATGTACACAATCTGTGTCACGTTCTCCTTGAATGTAGACAATCTACATCATATTTTCTTTGGATGTAGACAATCTACATCATATTTTCTTTGGATGTAGACAATCTACATCATATTTTGTTTGGATGTAGACAATCTGTATCACGTTTTCCTTGGATGTAGACAATTCATAACATGTTTTTTTCTTGGATGTAGACAATCTGTGTGAAGAAAAGCAGGTTGATCATGTTGGATGTAAACTTTCCATTACTCTAAACAAAACCAGACTGACTATAATTTCCATGGATGTGTACTGTTTATTGCAATAAATAATGTCAGGCTGATCACGTGTGTATCCTATGGATGGAGACAGTGCGTTACTCCTTTACGGAATCGTTGTAGTGTCTAGTCATTCCATGTGATCTTGTCAAGTGCGTGAAACCTCTCACAAAAGGCATTAAACGCTTAGAGGCAAAAGGGACGTTGTACGTAGTATACAAATAGGTAATAGACCCATTAACCAGGGCGCCGTACCCATCGCACACGGTCGAACTGTGTCGAGGAGGACGAAGTGGTCAGGTGACAGATGGCACCTAAGGTAGTAAGTACTCTTCCAAGTTCGGACCTGCCCGACAGCGAAAGGGGAGAGGAATGTAACCACTAGGACCTCGGTGCACCAAGTGAGCGCTAAATACTCAGTCAGATGAGGTTCTTTTGTAAACAGTCAGTGAAGAGCAGGAGTCTTGGACTCATTCGGATGGTATTGCCGTGGGTCACTGGGATGGTTCTATTGTCAGGCTGGTTGAACGCGCGTGGATGTTGTTATCGTAGCCCTCTTTAAGATAATTACTGTGTTAAAGTGGCCTCCGAAGTCGGCGGGGAATTTTCGATGTCCATCTGGTGCCAAGTGTTTGTTTGCTAATCAGTTAGGTAGGGATGTGTGTAAATGCAGATGTGTGAAGAATGTAGCGAACGGAGAATTCAGGGTACTTGTGAACAGGAGGGTTTGAGAAGCAGCATGGACAAAGGCATGGCCTGAAGGGGAATCCTTTGTTTCCCTCCCTATATAAAGTGAGGGAGAACAACGAGAGTGGAGAAGAACACCACAAGAGAGAGAGAGAAGGCAGAGGAGAGAGAGAGAGAGAGAAGAGAGGAGGGTGGGCAGGACAGAGAACGGGTCGAGAGAAACGTGGTCTGGGAGATAGAAGAGACAGCAAAGTCTTAGGGAAAGACAAGCTGGAAGAGAAGAAAACTAAGTTTGAAGCCCAGAGGTGGGTGAAGACAGACAAACTGAATTTGAACCCAGAGGTGGGTGACGGAGACGAAGAAGAAGAGTTCTACGTCGAGATCCCAGAGACGACCACGAAGACCCAGTCCTGAAACCTGGAGCCAGTCAACCAAGGGCATCACCATCAAGCAGTGCTGAAGAAGACGTGAAGAGACTTTTCAAGAACTGTGGTGTGGTGTGAAAGCGTGGTTGTGTGTGTGAAAACCTGGCCAGGTAAGAAGTCATTTTTATTATAACCCGGGATTAGGAAGCATTGATCTTTTATGTGTTGATTTGTTCATTTTGTGTAACTGGATTTTTCATGTTTGATTATAGTAGCATAGAAATTGTATTTCTTGTGCTCAGTCGTGTTAGGAGAGAAACGAATGCGTGACATCCCATTCCCAGAGAGAGGTGAATGTTTGGTGGGCGCATGAGTGTGCATATGCGTGTATGAGTGCAAAGATAACCTTGGTGTGTTAAGCCTGACCAATAATACATCAACTTAGTGCACTTAAGCAATACCATCACGATTTCCCCCGTCCTGGACAGATCTATATTCTGGGTAGGGATTGTTTGTAGTCTCCAGTCATTCTCTGTAACTTGCATTCAGGGTAAGGATCGTTGTAGTCTCTAGTCATCCTACGTAACCTATTCTGTGTAGGAATCGTTGTAGTGTCTAGTCTTTCCATGTAACCTATATTCTCGGTAAGGATTGTTGCTGTCTCCAGTCATTCTCTGTAACTTGCAGGGTAAGGATCGCTGTAGTCTCTACTCATCCACTGTAACTCGTATTCCGGGTGGGGATCTTTGTGATCTCCAATCATCCCATATCACCTACATTCTGGGTAGGGATTGTTGTAGTGTCTAGTCATCCTCTGTAACCTATATTCTGGGCACAGATCTTTGCAATCTCTAGTCATCCCCCATGTTCCTCTTTTTCTTCTCCCTTTCCTAATTCTTGTTCTTGTTCTTGTTCTTCTTGTTCTTGTTCTTCTCTTTCCTTTTTTTATTTATTTATTTATTTATTATGTATTCATTTTGGTAGTGTCCCCCCCCCCCACCCCCCCCCCCCCCCCCCCGTGGCCTCTCAGTGCATGCTCCGACGCCACTCATGCCGGACTCCCAGTGCACATCCACACCCAGGTCATTCCAACCACAGCGTTGGTGGCACATTCCACCGGCAGCAGTGTGGGTCAGGTCATCCCATGGTCATCCATCATGGCCATTTCTATGATGTCTGGTGATGTCTGTTGTGACCCAGCCTACGCTAGACACCCTCCACTACGTCGCCTCCTGACGACAGTCTTTGCTGACTGGAAAAGCCAGGGTCACTCAAGCCGCCCCCCCCCCCCCCCCCCCTCCCCCAGTGGAGGTCGTCATGATCTTCATCCAACGATAGCGCCCATGACCTTGCCGATACTGACGACTATGACAGACACAGGGTTATATACAATTTGAGTCTTTTCATAATGACCAAGAAGGTCGAGGATGATGACGATGATGCTATGGAATTCCATCCTGGTCAAGACTACTTCGGATTTTCTGTTAAAAGATATCTTGGCACCAACCAGATACAGATACCTGTAAAGTCGATCAGGAAATTTGAGCAATACTCTCAAAAACGCATCCATCAAGTGAATGGAACTCGAGTGTGAGTTCCCTTTTTTGTACTCTCAGTTCTTATAGAACAGGGAGTACTTTAGAATGGGAACGAAGAAATGCTGTCTGTGTGTCTGTCTGTCTGTCTGTGTGTCTGTGTGTCCGTGTTCAAAATGTGTTTCACTCGCTCCAGACAAAACTACTGGGCCGATCTTTCTGAAAATTTGTAGGTATGTTCATTATGGGCCACGGATGATGCCTGATGTTTTAGTTTACCGCTATAGCCGTTACTAACGGCTGTAACGGCCTGTAACGGTTTTTCTTCTTTATGGAATATCTCAGAAAGTACTTGGCCAATTTATAAGCGGTTTGGATGATCTTGTGACAAATCGGAGCCTCTGTCCATATGTAAGTGATGTAATGCTGAAAATGGATTAAACAACCGTTAAAAACCGTTGTTCTGCCGTTATTTCTTATATATAGGTGGATTTTAATGAAATTTGGTATATAGAAAGGTTATCACACACAAACGCACTTCTATATAGTGTTTCATAATTTGAACGTTAAAAACCGTTATTCTTGACATATAGTCCGATTTGGATGAAATTTGATAAGTAAACAGGCTTTATCCCAGTGAGGACTAAAATGCCGGTTTCAAAAGTGTATATCGGTTATATAACCGTTAAACCGTTATTTTGCCGTTATTTTTTTTTATATATTGGTGGGTTTTAATGAAATTTTGTATATAGAAAGGTTATCACACACAATGGCACTTCCATGTAGTGTTTCAAAATCTGACCGTTAAAAACCGTTATTCTTGACATATTGTCCGATTTGGATGAAATTTGGTATGTACACAGGCTTTAGCCCAGTGAGGACTAAAATACCAGTTTCAAAAGTGTACATCGGTTAAATAACCGTTAAAACCGTTATTTTGCCTTTATTTCTTATCTCACAAAGCACTTGGCCGATTTATAAGCGGTTTGGAAAACTGGGAGTACGTCTATATGCTTCGTATCTTGTTTTGTCATTGAAGCCATCGGACATGAAATATTAAGTAGGAGCCGGCCAGCTGGGATGTGAAGAAAATCCCCAAATGAATGCTTTTGAAGGGAATCGAACTCGCTACCCCTCAGCCTGCAAGTTCGCCACGCTGACCACTGCACCCCCTTTGGCCGGTGGATATTGACTTTCTAACAATCACGGGAAGATAGTGTAGAACAAATCGTATATTCATCGCCACCTAAGGTCACGTGAAGTGGGATAGGGGTGTGTCATGTCAGCAGCAGGGGAGAAGAGACCGTGGAAGGGGTGGGGGTGGGTGGGAGGGGGAGCAGGAGAGGAGAGGACAGAGGAGGGACGGTAAAGGAACGGGCAGGGGGATGATGAGGGTAGGGAGAGAGGGATCGGAACGGTGTGGTGGTGGTGGTGGTGGTGGTGGTGGAAGCTTGGACGGTGGAGTAGGGTTGGGGGGACGAGTGAAGAAGGACGGGGGAAAGGGGAAAGGGGGAGGGGGACGTGGAAATGGGGGAAGAGAGGAAGGGGGTGGGGATGGGGAAGGGGGAGGAGAAGTGGAACAGGGTGGACAAAGAAGGAGACAGGGGAGCGGGGGCGGGGGGAGGGGGGTGTGTGAGGGGATGAGTGGACGGGAAGAGCTGTTAGTACATACATCAACACATACACGCATACACAGTGAAATGGGCATACAGACAAGCAGACAGACAACACACACAGAACGCAGCCATACCGACTTAATTTCGTCGTTCCCTGACTGCGTGAGCTAAATATTTTGTGGTCCAGGTACAAAGCGGCCCTGGTGGAGAAGTTGCATTGAAAGATGGCCTGTAGAACCTCCTGGTGAGCCTGCGTCCTTTCTGCTCCCTTCATGTCGCTGTAACAACACACAGTCATTGGCTGTCCGCTCACGTCATCTTGTGTGTGAACCCCAGCCGACCACCAGGTCAGTGTTCTGTGGTTGGCCAAGGACTTCCTGCTTTCATAAACTTTGGATTTCATTGAGTTTTGGCATAGACTTTGGATTTCACTGAGTTTGTTTTTTTGTTGGTTTTTTTGTACATGAAATTTTGGTTTCGTTGAGTTTTGGCGTAAACTTTTTATTTCGTTGAATTTTTGCATAATTTTGATCTTGTTGATCTTTTTTTTTTTTTTGGTATAAACTTGAATTCATTGAATTTTTGCTTGAACTTTTGATTTCCTTGAGTTTTCGCATAATTTTTTTTTATTGCACTGGGTTTTTGCATAAACTTTTGATTTCATTGAATTTTTGCGTAAATTTTTGATGTTATTGAAATTTTGCATAACCTGATTTCACCGTCTTTTGATTTTGTTGAGCTTTTGCGTAAACTTTTGATTTAATTGAGTTTTGCAAACTTTTGATTTTATTGAGTTACGGCATCTACTTTTGATTTCATTGAGTTTTTGCATATACTTTTGATTTCACTGAGTTTTTGCATAAACTTTTGATGTAATTGAGTTTTGGTATAAACTTTTGATTTTCTTGAGTTTTTGTATAAACTTTTGGTTTGACTGAGTTTTTGCATTAACTTGATGCTGTTGAGTTTTTGTATAAACCAAATAATTCAGACTATACAGGATCAGTTCATTCCACAGACCAATCTGTCAAAATTAGATGACACTCAGACAAACACTCCGACAGATGATGAAACAATGATCAGTTATACACCACACACACACACACACACACACACACACACACACACACACACACACACACACACACACATATTCACCATACGTGCACAACGGCCAAACTGGGTTTATCAACTTTTAAGATACATCAGTGTTGTCCTTTGGCTTTTTATGCTGGTTTGGAAATCTTAGCGTGAAAAACAAAAACACTTTAAACAGAGTGGTGAATACATGTGGAAAGATTATTGGCAAAAAATAACAACAGCTAGGTAAATTGTATGAATGTCATGTCACACAAAAAGCTGTGAACAGTTCTCATGTTCTTTCAAAAAACTACAATGTTCTACCCTCTGGACGGAGATTCTGAATTCCAAAATTCAAAACAAATATGACTAAAAACAGTTTCGTTCCCAATTCCATCAAACTCCTGAATCAAAACTGAACTTTCAGTAAGACCCGCTTCAGAAGGCTTGTTTGTAGATATGTGAGTGTGTACATTATTCTATGTGCGTGAGTGGGTGGCTGGGTGGATGGGTGGGTGTGATTCATAATTTGTTATGTATTAAATATAGATCCACAGACAGGTTTTTTATGGCCACTCTTGATTTCTCTTTGGAGATAGTAAAGTGTTCTTGACTTGACTTGCCTTGACTTTTTTTTTTTTTTTTTAAATTAAAAGTTATAATTTACAGGGTGGGGGGGGGGGGGGGGGGACCCTTAGATTTAGATATGGCCTTTTAGGACTAAATACCATCATGTATAATGTCCTACGACGATTTAGGTCTAGATTTTTTCAGAAATGTTTTTTTTTTGACAGCGACAGAATAGTGGGATCTACGTGAAAAGAAACCTGATTTATGGAAATAACGGGCATACAAACACCTCCCCCCCCCCCCCCCCCCACTTTCTGGGTCTTGGATGGACTGGTCAACCCATTTGTGGGCTTGGAAAGTCATTATACTCTTTCTCTGTCTCTCTCTCTGTCTGTCTGTCTGTCTGTCTGTCTCTCTCTCTCTCTCTCTCTCTCTCTCTCTCTCTCTCTCTCTCTCTCTCTCTCTCTCAAAGATAACTCCGAAACAATTCAGAGGAAATGGAAAGGAGACTGTGAATCCGTACATATTCAAGAAAGATTCTGTCAAACATCGGTTGTTTACCCCTACTCACTCACTCCCCCCCCCCCCCCCCCCATTTTTTGTTCTGTCTTTTTGTGGGACTTTTTGTATTGGTTTCTTCTTTTAAGTCCTACCCATTGGGCTGTAACCACTTTCAACCCGTGAGAAGGGTTCACTGGGATACACATCCCAGCTGGTGACTCTCAATTCTGGTACAGTTGGGCCAAGTACCCTTACTCCCCTATGTCACCTTCTAACTGTCAGACGGGTCAAGGTCAGTTGTTGGTGTACAGGGAATGACCTGTAGTATTGTTAAAAGAAAAAATCAACTTTCCGTGTTATTTTGTGTCATGATCCTTTCCTTTTCGAATTGTCAAAACTATTAATCACAAGAAAAACGGATTTTTCAAAATAACATCTTTAATCAACTAACCCTGATCGCTGTTTTTCCCCTCTGACCTCTGGAAAAAGAAAGAGGAAAAAAAAAAGATTATAATTATGAAGAAGTTCTTAGACCGGAACTTTTTTTTTTCCAGCCCTACCTGCTTGTCCTGCTTTTGGCAGTCAAGTGGAAGGAGTACCTCCCCCTTCCATTCCCTCTCCCCGCCTTCCGCTCTCTTGTTCGGCCCGCTGACCCGGAGTGTCCGGAAAGTTAAGCTTATGACTTACCTTCACGCTACGGTTGGTGAATACGTGGTGAATGGAGAGCAGCACGGTGTGTGTGTGTGTGTGTGTGTGTGTGTGTGTGTGTGTGTGTGTGTGTGTGTGTGTGTGAAGTGGATTGGGAGTGTGAATCAGACGTTCACCCTACATCTCGAAAAGAGCCTGTGTGGAGTTCCCCCAAAGACTGTAAAGTGAAAAGCAACGCTCCTGTTGTGTGGTCTGAGGTGTAAAGTGGTAATCATATTCCTAGGCCAGGACTGCGGCCTCTTAGAGATTGAACTTCGAGTGACAAGCTCTTTCTTTCGACTGTGAAGTTCGTTTTAGTTAGCTGGAAGCTGGGCGTAAACGCTTGAAATCTTTGGCTGTTAATTAAGGAATCCTGCCCTACGATTTCGGGTTACTTCGGGTTATTTCGGGTTACTTCGGGTTACTTCGGGTTATTTCGGGTTATTTCGGCAGACTGTGGTGCTGAAACTGTGGCAGCACAGTCTGGGTGTAGCTGTGGATGTGGAAGCTGGTATTAGTAGCGTGGGAAAACTGCCACTGGGAAGGTATAAAAGATGAAATGAAAGAGAGAGAGAGAGAGAGAGAGAGAGAGAGAGAGAGAGAGAGAGAGAGAGAGAGGAGAGAGAGATTTTTTTCTAATTACGGTAGTATTAAAATCATTATTTTAATACAATTACTATTGTGATTATAATGATGCTGACGCTGCTGCTGCTGCTGCTAACAACGATGATCATTCGTATCATTATCGTTAATCACACAGACCGGAGAGCGATGAGTGGTTCAAAAGAGTAGTGGACATCAGAGTCGTGGCTGATGATATCGCCCGTCAAGGAGGACCCAGACCTGGTATACGAGAAGAGCAGAACCTTCTGTGGCTTCCAACTGGTCCCTGCAGATTCTGTAAACCAGGACGGGGGGAGACGTGTACCTGTGGTGTTGATTGTACTGTGAATACCCCCTGAAACAAGGCGTGAATCGTTTTTGTTTGTTTGTTTGTTCTTGTTTTATACAATCTGTTGTGATCTCACACACACACACACACACACACACACACACACACACACACACACACACACACACACACAGGTTTGCACATTTACACACATGCACTGCATGTAAACACCACACACACACACACACACACACACACACACACACACACACACACACACACACACACACACCACACACAGGGGTCTGCACATTAACACATACGCACTGCCAGTACACACACACATTTAACTCTCTCTCTCTCTCTCACACACACACACACACACACACACACACACACACACACACACACACACACACACACACACACACACACAGAGAACTCACAAAGCTTTAATGTACATCGGCCTTGGGTCACAATACAACGTACAAAGGGAAGGGGGAGGAAGTGGGTAGGAACAGGGAGGAGTTAACACATATGTTGTTGCAAACAGAACAGAAAAGCATTGTAATATTAATTTCCCAAAAATGTGTGTAAAAAGATGATACATTATTGAGTTACGTTTAGAATACATGAAAATACAATACAAATGAAGTCAGACATTTCAAGGAAAACCGCAGTAATCTATCAACTAAAGAACTGACTGGATCCTTCTGTTTATCACATGAAAAATATACCTTGATGGGCTATGTCTGTGCGAAGCACTGGATACTTTAAGAAGCAAATTAAAGGGACAACTGGCGAATTCTTTGAGAAATCTATTCCTAAGGTCTTGATAGAGGGGGCATTCAAATAAACAAAAATGTTGCCTATTCTCTACCTGATCACGGCAAAATGGGCACGCTTTGTCCTTTTCTGTTTTACAGTAGCGATGCAGGGTGTTATTCAGTGGAAGCAAATTAAACCTTGTTGGTGCAATGGCAACACGGAAACAGTACGTATTCGTATCCAACAGATATCTTTCCTTTCCAAAAATAGACTTAAAATCTCTATAACATTTGTATCTCTCACGGTCTTGTATGGTGCCAGTCCATTCTTGTGTGAACATATCAGTAAGCCTCTGTTTAAACACATTTAAGTCCATTTTAACGTCTTCAACACCTTGTTGTAACCCAACAAAATTAAAACCTGTTGAACACAAGATTTCTCTTACCTTTGATACCCAGCACAGTTTTCCAGATCTCTCTAATTCCAGCAGCATCAAATATGCTTTCTGAGGTAACCTTTCAGCTTTCATCTGTAAAAGTCTAAACCAGTACTGTAAACAAGTAATGTAGGAATTAATGTATAATGGATATCGACCCAAATCTCCGTTTACCATTTTGTTTGGCGTTTTGCTTGGAACACTCAAAACTCTTTTGCATGCCAGCATGTGCACCTCTTCTGAATGTTCTAATCTGTGTAATCCCCATATTTGGGCAGCATACATCAAGATTGGTTGAATCTTGGTGTCAAAAACCTTGAAAAGTACTTTCCGTCATTTCCCTGTATTTTTCAAAGATTCTGCTGGGCTGAATTACTGCCTTTTTATCTTTAGTTGTTAAATGCAGGGTACACCTGTTTTCCACTGATCGTAGTGGTAAAATTAAACCCTAGATAGCAATAAAAAAAAGTATTCACAACTTCGAGTCTGTTACCATTGTAGAACCATTTCTCATGTTTCCCTTAGTATCCTCCTTTTCTAAATACTATAACTTTGGTTTTGTTAATATTTACAGATAGTTTCGTTATTACAACAGGTGTTTAATACATTTAGCAGATTTTGTAGGCTGCTTGGTGTAGTAGACAGCAATGAGACATCATCAGCAAACAGTAATATAAATAATTCAATAATATCCGGAAGTAACCTAGCTCCGTGTTTACCATTTTCATTTATTTGATTTGCTAACTGGTTTATTAAAATTGAAAATAACGTAGGACTTAGAACACATCCTTGTCTAACTCCAACTGGAGTTTCAAACATTTTGGAGAGTTCTTGATTTGCTTGAACACAGGATAGCAAAGAATAATACATAGCTCTAAGTGAGGCCGGAAATTTACCTTTCACGCCCTGTTGTTTAATACATTGCAAAAGTTTATCATGTCGAACAGAATCAAAAGCCTTTTTAAAGTCTAAAAAAGCGACGTATAGTTTCCTACCTTTTCACCCAAACAGTTCTGAACAGAGTTATATAAAGTAAATATCTGATCCACTGTCGAATAATTTTTTCTGGAATCCTGCTTGACATTACATTGTTGCTTTCTAACCAGGTGTACAGTCGTGCATTTAGTATAGTAGTATAACATTATTAGAAATAATACTCAGGAGAGAAATTCCTCTGTAATTATCGACGTTTTCAGGGTCCCCTTTTTATATACTGGACAAACCCTGGGGTAAATACCTTTGTCAAAAAATTGTATTGATTGATTTAGATAGAAATAGCTGAACACTCTTACCACCTAGCTTCAGCATTTCAGCAGAAATTTCATCAGTTCCACAAGCTTTGCCAGTTTTCAGTATATCTATAACTTTTCTAACTTCTCCTTCCGAAAAAGCAATTATTTAAAGCATGTTCTGATTGCCAAGTCCTCTGTGAAACTCCACCATCTCTCCTTGTCTTGAGGTAAGGTCGGAAGCCACCCTGATGCCGCTGGTCCTCAGGCTGTCTCTGAGGTCCTTGTCTCCCAGGACAGCCATCTTGTCTGCCCACCGACAGAACTGGACCAAGATGGGTCGAGGGTCACTTCTGTGAAGCAGTGATTTGTCGATGCGGAACGCCCTTGCGATTTCGTCATGTCACCAGTTGTCGCCGTTTGTGTGGTCGTTCAGCACATCAATGATAATCTGGGTGGTAGTACACTCATCTTCCCACTCTTCTTCATGCACATTGAGGAATCTGAGGTCGCAGGCTTTTGACAATTGTTCCGCTGCCTCTAACTTCCTCTCCAACAGATCCAGTCTTTCCATCATGACAGTCTTGTCTTCTTTCAGTTCCTGTATGTCACCGATATTCACGGCGATACTGTCTTTCAGCTCACTGACTTCAGCAAAAAACAACAACAACAACAACAAAACAACAACAACAAAAAACGCGCCCGATGTTGTTTTCCAGATCAGAAAATTACTCGTCGATGTTTTCTTTAATTTCAGCTATATGTACTTGCAAATTCTGCTGCATTTGCGCGAAGCGCCAGTCCATGAAGTGCACGATGTTTGATTAATGTACAGCAGACATGTTTTGTGACATCTTTTCAGGTGCCTGTAGTTTGCTGAGCGTTTTTTCTTAACCTGACAGGGGTTGTTTACAACGCAGCTCGAAGTTTCAGGACTAATGTTTTCATGTGTTCGTGTCTTTTTAACCACACACCTATACACACACAACGTTCAATGAAGGAACAGTTTTCACGTACAACCCGAGTGGAAAGGGTCGATGAAAGGAAGGGCAAGCGTGAACTGCGCTGACACAAAATGAGAGCCAGAATCCTTCATTAATTCTACTAATTATTGAAAGTTAATTTTCGCTCCATCAACTAAACTTTTCACCAATCCACCACCACCTCCAGATGCACACACTCTTCATGGATTCATGTACCAAAAATAAATACGATCAAACAAATGAACACAACAGATTTTCGTTGGAAAGGAGAGTGCTGAATAAACACCACCGCCACTCGTAAACCGCTTCCAACACCAGAGAGAGAGAGAGAGAGAGAGAGAGAGAGGTCTAAACATTTACTGATACGCACTGTGTGCAGACACAAATCCATGCGTACACTCACGCACTCTCGCTAATGCAGATAGAAGATAGACAGACGCGCGCGCGCGCACCCACACACACCCACATACACGAGCGCCAGCGCTCCCTCCCTCCCCTCCTCCCTCCCCCCTCTCTCTCCCACGTATACGCGCGCGCGCGCGCGCGCAGTGTTTTCATGGTAGAAATGTTTTCGAATTTGCCATAGGCTACGAATTCAAAGTTGGATTGATCTGTAGAATGCAAGTCGTCTGAGATCTTGTAGTAACTTCAGAGCTTCATCTTGGAGGAAAGAAAGATAGAAACATCCGAAGGCGCCAGTGGTACCCAGAGAAACACGAATAGAGAAAGTGGAAAGGCCTTTCCACTCTTTCTGGTACTGTCCTCAAGCGTCGAACCAACCAGTCGTGAGCAATCCTGCACCACCCTTGAAAACTCGGGCTGTGTCGACACAAGGTGCAGACACGCACAGGCCATTCCATGAAGACGTCAAGGGGCATGACTGCTCCCTGTCAGATGTCATTGGGTAATGTCCCCTGGACACGACGCAACAGCAGACCTGTACGTTTGGGGATAAAAACCTCTTGGATGGAAACCATAGCCAGGTAAGGGATTTGAAGAGGTTCTGGTCTTAACCCATGCGAAGAATGCAGCAGAGTGAGTCTTGGTCGTTGGACTGTCGGTTCCATTTAAACAAACAAACAAAAACAAAACCAAAAAAAAAAGAAAAAAAAAAGAAAAAAAAAAGAGAGAAACAAAACGAAACAAAAATAAACAAACATACTAGTAAACAAACGAAACAAAAAGAGAAAAAAGATAATTTTTTAGTGTGTCGCCGGTGCCTCTGTCCCTCTCTCCATCTATCTATCTATCTATCTATCTATCTATCTATCTATCTATCTATCTGTAAACGCAACAGCCATACTCCTACCTGGATGATGAAGTGGTTTGGCTTGGTTAGTTATTTCTTCACACCACATCACATCACATCACATCACCGATCCCCCTCCCCATCTCCTCAATTGTATACATCATAAAAAAATATTATGTATAATATGATATTGTAGCATACTTTATCGTAAGGGTATTACATCATATCACACCACATATCACATTATAGATGCACGATATATACGTTTAAAGCTTTTGTCCTCAGAGATATTTGCTTACTCACATCTGAATATTTGTTGCCCATGAATTAATCAGGCGTCTGCGTACTGACCAAAAAAAAAAAAAAAAAAAGACTTCCAAATTTGTTGAGTATACTTGTTTTTCGAGATACTTATCGCTATGATTCATAAATGCATATCAAAACGACGAGAGTCTCACGCGGGAAAATGTTCCATGCAGACATTGCTTTCTTCGCTAGTCTAGACTTGTGTTCTCCTGTCCTTTCAGTAACACACAATGTTCGTCAAAATCTAGCTGTGACAAGATCACACAAGTGATGAAGAATTTGTATGGTTCAATAAGATCACCTTAAAACCTTCTATGCTAACCTTAACAATACAAACATCTCCGCATATTCCATAACTCCCAGGCCAGTAATGTTCTTCCAGAACTCCCTTTAAATATCCTCCATCAAGTGTCTGTACTTTCTAACGTAACAACTTCAAACACGTTTTCCGTATTCCAAAATGACACATACTAATGCCCTAAACAGAGGAACAATAATATTTTGGGCTGTATCTTTGGCTGATCATTTGAAGAGATAAGCACTTCGACTGGCTTTTTTTATAACCTCATTCGTGTGAGGTTCAAGCCTCAGGTCAATCATTACATCAAACGTTGACGTGGAAATGAAGACCAGAAGATCCAAATCATGTAAAGAAAAGAGATCACTACAACACCAACCACTTACATTATGAAGGACGGTATGATAAACAACAAATTCCAGCAAAAGTTGAAACAATTATGAACAGACTAGAAACATAAGTAGAAATTATAAGACAGACTCGTCAAGGCCCAGGTACTACAGACTTGTAATTCTGGTGATGCTAGGGTTGTGGCTTGGAATCTCCGCCGGACCGTTTTGGTACAGGGGGATTCTTCCCTCGGAGTTTACCTTGGTTCTGACTCCATTTCCTAAAAGTCCCACGAATGAGACTATACAACCGGGGTTCCATAGGTGAACGCACGCAGAACATCCTACATTTTCGAAACAGAAAGCAAATTTTGCCTTTGGTATGGAGGACATGTTAGACAATGCAAGAGTCCTGCGTGAAAAATCAAAAGAAGGAAAGAAGGAAAGTGAGTGACTGATATTGAGTGAATGGACATGACTGAATGAAGCGCCAGCAGGCAGCTCTTCATTGGGCTCTGTCCAGGCAGGCAGCCAGTTGTGTAAACGGAAGCATAGATTGTAACGCGCTTAGAGCTTGGTCTGTAACCAAAGATAGGCGCCATATACGTACTCTTTATACTGGTAACAACAACAACAATAACAGTAGTCATGGGCACGGCACACACACACACACACACACACACACACACACACACACACACACACACACACACGAAGCGCACGCACGGATTCACACATGTACACTTACACACGCGATAACACGCGCGTGCATACATACTAGACAGACAGACAGACACACACACACACACACACACACACACACACACACACACACACACGCACGCACGCACGCACGCACGCACGCACGCACGCGCGCGTACCCACGCAGGCGCGCTCACACGCACGCCACGCTCGCACGCTCACACCTCATTATAATGATCACTTGAAGACATACAGGAGTGAACCCACCTTTGTATAGCGTAAGACGTTTCTGGATCAGGTTTGGCAAGAGAAAATTACAAAAAATAAGAGCCGCAAACACCACAGTGATTGAAAGACGAAGCACTTTCCTCTCCATTTTCTTTGCCGCTTTTACTATTCCTCAAATTGCCATAAATCTGAAACACAATTCACAGTCAATCAGTTCTAAAACAAACGAACAATTAATCAATCAAATCTGGAATATTTAAGGATCAATTAATTTCGGATCAAATAACAAACAGCCAATAAATTTTGAGGTGGAGTCGAGGGGGATGCACAACGGAAAAATATTGAAACGAACAAACAAAAATAAATGATTCTTTATAAACAAATGTCAACAATCAGTCAGTGTTGGGAAAAAAACAAAAAAACATTGTGATCAATTCTGGACAAGGACAAACAAGTAATTCAAGAAGAAACTGGCATTTAATCATTTATGGGGAAAATGTTATTCGGTCTATTATACAGAAAACAAAACATTAAAAAAAAAATCAGAACAGAATTAATAAGCAAACAATTCTGAAAAGGAATTAACAATTAATAAATTCTGTGGATAGAAATGAATCAATTCCGGAAAGAACTGATGATGAATCAATTGTGGACAAAATTAAATGCAAGTTCTGGTAAAAAAAAAATCAGTTATGAAAGAAAACCAATCCTTCTGGAAGACAAACAACTAATCAGTTAAACTAAAAATCACCTTTAGAATCAATTGAAAGGTAATCAATTCTGAAGAAAATGTCATTCAAATCCTGAGAAGTAGACATAAAACTATTATTCAATTCCGGAGGAAGAAGGGGGACAATTAAAGAGTTATGGGGAAAAAAAAAATTAACAATCAATTCAAGAACCACTTTCCTCCAGTCAACTGGTTCTGGAAAACAGAAGTGAGCATCAGTCAATTCTGGACAAAATTAAAAACTGGTCTTTTGGATGAGTGGTCGCCCAAAGGAAGACAAGACAGGCAACGGTACATGTCAGTGGTAATTTCTTAATTACAGTGTTAATCGGACTGCGATTAATCATGGTGGCTGTGTAGAAATCTTCCCGGATATGCCGTGATTCCAAGGGTATGGTTTTCTTCTCTTTTTGATTTAAACCTCGATATGCCAGCTGCAGTGCAGTGAAAAAATGTAAGCAAACAGTGGGCCCTTGAACTCGGTTTGCGCTACCGATTTGTCTTCGCCTATCACCAACTCCAAACTCTTGTGCTAGCACATGGAGAGAGAATGACAGTGTCCTAAACCTTGAAAGAAACCCACCAGTGACAAAATATACGAGAAGCTCTTGAGATGATTGATCAACGCTTCGATAAACTCTTTAGAAAAGACGATCGGGAACACATAGAAAACGAAGTGAAAAGTCTGAAAGATTGTTTTATGCATACGACAGCAGAATTGGGGACGGAAAGTAAGTAGGAGAAGGTACACACGGAAATCGTAGCCGTTAAGAGAAAAACTGAGAACTTAATGAGCATGATCCAGCAGCAAGATAGTCGGATTAAGGAGAACAAGAGGAATGTCCACGACCTGGAGCAGCTCAGCAGACGATCCGCAGACTCAGCAGACGAGACACTCCGTTTTGAAACTTAATACGTAAGTAATTGATTTTAAAATACTCGCATTCTGCCATACAGAGCAATGTTTTGTGCTTGTCACAGCTTGACAAGAAATAACAATAACCAAAAATAATTAGTGTGTCAATAAGGTCTTGATAAGAAAATTATGATTTATGACTTTACAGTCAAGAGTTCTTTATTATTAGCAGAACACAATGGGTCACTCGTGTACAGTTAATGGAATAGCAGTTATAATGTCTGATATGTGAATGTTCACATTCTATGAAACAACGGAAAAGGATGATTGTTGCCACACTGGACCAAAAATAAAACCTCTCAAATTCTCACATTCTGTGAAACAGCAGAAAGGGATGATTGTTGCCACAGCTGGACAAAAGAAAATAAAGAAGAAAATCCTCAAAGTCTCTTATTCTGTGAAACAACAGATAATGATGATTGCTACCACACTGGACGGAAAAAAAACCCTCAAATGTCACACTCTTTGACAGAACAGATAAGGTTGATTGTTGCAACAGCTGGACAAACACATAACAAAACAAAACAAAGCTCTCAACCATTAACAGTGAAGAGAAAGATCTCAAAAAGATAACAATTTTGTTTTTTATCCTTGTTACACGGCAGTCCACATGACAACACAAAGGCCCCAAGTACACATGCCTACGTCGAGCAGTTCTGTCCAACTTCTCGTTTGACTCTCTCCGATAGGTATCTAAAATGAGTTTTGGTATGCTACGGTGTCTTCACCTTCAAAATACTGACTTTTACACTTCTCTTTTGAAGCCAGAATGGTTGCCCGTGTCGGCATTGCAATTTCGTACACTTCGGCTGTCATCTTCTGTTTCGCTGGATTTCAAACAACTTCTTGAGTAATTTCAATTTTTCTCTTTAGCGATGCTGAACAGACTTCTTCTTCAGGGTTCCAGTATCTGGTAGCGTGTGAACTCGTTTTACCCTGTTGGGATACTCACACTACACTCGAGAGTATAGTCAGTTCACTCCGACTTCGTTGAGTGCAGAAATTTGTGGGAAGAGGTTGTGGAAAAAGATAGATAAAAGATATGGTAGACAGAAAGGACAGTAGACGACAGTACAGCAAAGGAGGAGACAGAGTTACTGAGAACGAAAGGAAAAGGGGACGTTACTAGCACAGAATGTCCAGAAGGAGGGGGAACTATTTGTACAAAAGACCCCCCCCCCCCCCCCCCCCCCCCCAAAGGATTAAGTTTCAAAACGGAGTGTCTGAGGGCGGAAAATGAAGCAAAATTTAGAAAGAGAGGGGGTTAGTTACCGCCAAGGATACAGACAAACATAGCACAGGACAAGACACAATGCATTTCGACCTCTTGGGACTTCTTCAGGCGAAAACAAATAACGCTTAGGACAGTGAAGATGAATAAAGAAAAAACACTTTTCTAATCATCGTCGCCATGCGTTCAAAATGGCCGCCGGGCGGAAACGAGGCCACCCAGCAGGGGAGTTAGTTTCCACACCAGTGCATACTCTAATAACCCAACAGTGTAAAATGGTGCAGAAATCCACTTTTCCCCCTCCCACCTTCAAATCGTGGCGCTGTGTAATTTCATCTGACAATCTATTCATCTGAAGTCTTCAGAATAATACAGTGAACTTTGTTCGCTGTTTCACTCCTTATCGGTTTCTGAGCCTTCACATTGCGATATAGGCCTGTGTGATCTGTTTACATTCATTTAAGCCGTATTTTGGAAACAAAGTTAAAATCATTTTAATTAAACTATATAATAACCTAGGAAACAAGCTTGATTACTGCCCATCTATGCGGACGGGAACGTACTTGTGTGGTTGGGGATGATGGATGGGAGAGAGAGAGAGAGAGAGAGAGAGAGAGAGAGAGAGAGAGAGAGAGAAGACAGAGACAGAGACAGAGAGACAGAGAGAGACAGAGACAGAGAGAGACTGACTGGCTGATTAATTGATTCAGCTTTAATACGTACGGATGAAGATTTAAGGCCAAGGTCAAGTCTTACAATCTGTTCTTGTCATGCATGAATTATTTCAACACATACCATTCACGCTGACAATTCAACATAGCAAGATGTAATGTAATTCTACAATGACAAGCAGATTATCCATAAACAGAATAATGACATGTTGGGTAGTTAAACAGAAGGAACCAAAGCAAACAAACAAAAACAGAGAGAGAGAGAGAGAGAAAGAGAGAGAGAGAAAGAGCGAGAGCGAGAGAGAGAGAGAGAGAGAGAGAGAGAGAGAGGGGGTAGGAAAGGAGAGAGGATGGTAGGTAGGGGATGAGAAGAGGGATGGTAGACAGAGTGGGAGTGGGGATGAGCAACTCATTGGAGTAGGTTACATGTTTAGACGGTGTATTCAATGTATTGTTTACAGAAGACCATGCGAATGGATGTTAACGATTTTAATCGAATAATCAAATTATTGAGACATAAAATGATTATGTATATGTTTCTGGAAAAGTTTGAACGTATTCGTATTCTGTAAACTCGGTGGAAGTTAGATTCAGACATATGGTCCAGAGTAGGCTTGTGTTGTATTGATCAATGCGTGGGTAGGGGAGATGGAAATTCTTCGAGCCAGAGGAGCTGTTCAATCTTGTAAAAAGGGCACTGAGGTAACATGGCATGGTATCTGTCAATATTGTAAACATAAATGATGCCTTGTTGAAGTCCAACTGCTTAAGCAGGGGAAGTATGTTCAGTGCTTTTAGCTTTTCATCTGTTGTTAGATGCACGGCTGGAGGAGCAGCTTTGCTGCACGTCTATGGGGGGAATTCAGCCTTTTTTTTTCTTCTTTTTTTTTGGACATCACTACTCTCGTCCCATACTGTTGAAGCGTAATTGGCATGTGACAGTTTAAGGGCAGTACTGCTGACATAGCGCTTTAATTGAGATAACTGGAAAAGCTTGTTTTTCAAAAAAATATCTTGCCTACATTTTTGAGATGAGATTGCAGTTTCAGTTCTTTATCTATCATTATGCCCAAAATATGATGCTCATGTAATATGTTCGATACAAATACTGAAGTTTAAGCAAAGAGGAGTCAATTGGTGCTTTTGGCGGGTGGCTGTGATCATAGACTTGGTTTTAGCTGCGTGTGTGACCATTGATTTTGAATGATAACAGTCTGACACTTCATTTACACTTTGTTGGAGAGACGTTTCTATTGTTTGTAGATCACTACCATTTGTTTGGAGTGACGAGTTCTCAGCAAATAAATCAGTCGTGACCTTTTCATCTGATATGGACGGTGGTAAATCATTGATGCAGATGCAGAAGAGGAGGAGGCCTAGCACTGAGCCTCATAGAACTCCATGTCTGATTAAGTCTGAAGAGGAAGTTTTGCCATTAAGCATCACTTACAAAGTCCCATCATTCCAATATAACTGGAATAATGAGACTGTCGAGGAATGGTTCAAGTAAATAGACAGCTTCTTTAAAAGAACGGGATGATCAACAAGATCAAACGCCTTTCTGAACTCAAGATAGACAACTCCTGTCATTTGTGAATGGTTCATATTTGAAAGCCATAAGTCACGTCATGCCAGATATAACGACGCAACCAGATATGATTCGTTATAACGGGCGCGTCGGTTGTAACGAAAGCCGGATATAACGAAGCAATTTTGAATGTCCCGGCGATTCGTTATAAGCGCCTTCGACTGTACCCTGTGTAAGCGTTTTGAGGCCTACCATAGGTTTGAACCAGTATTTAATGTTAAACTGATAACTGATCAAAAGAACAGCTCCCCACCAATCATTTCCCTTGTTTCGGGGGGATTGCCACCCAGAAGAGAAGCGAAGAGAAAATCATGGGAAGTGTCTTCCTTGACCTTGGTTTTGGCTAGAAGCCTCCTCAAGTTGAAAAGCTTTCCATCAGTCCGGTATTTAAAGCCAACTCTGATGTCACCATCTCGGAAAGCATCCGTAAGCATGGAAGAAAACGTCGTACGGAAGAGAATGGGGGCTAGCACGCAGCCCTGCTTGACGCCTTTTGAAACTGGGAATGCCTGTGAGTACTCTCCATCATCCTGCACCCTTGCCTGCATACCGTCATGAAGCTGCCTGACCATTGAGATGAATTTTGAGGGGCATCTAAACTTGGCTATGGTCTTCCACAACCCTTCACGGCAGACAGTGTCGAATGCCTTGGTCAGGTCCACAAATGTGGTGTAGAGGCTGACATTCTGCTCCTGACATTTCTCTTGTAGTTGCCATGTTACTAAAATCATGTCCACAATGCTGCGACCCCTCCTGAATCTGAAGTGGCTCTCAGGTAGCAAGCCTTGCTCCAGGTGCTGATTGAGACGATTGAGTAGACAGAATTCCGGCAACGATGGAGAGCAATGAGATGCCATGGTAGAGATCACATATTTTCTGGTTCCTTTAGAGCCGTCTTTGAGTTCTTGTGGAAGTTTCTCTTGGTTCCACATCGACTGGAAAAACTCACTGAGTTTCCTGATCAGTTCTGGGCCACCAGAGGTGTACATTTCTGCTAGGGTAGAGTCAGCACAAGGTGCTTTACCATTGGACATAAGACGCTTTCTCATTTCAGTTTCGGTTGGGAGGTCATCAAGGATGTGGTCAACTGGGACTTGAGGCAGTTTTGCGATCGCTTCAGCATTAATCATAGATGGTTGGTTGAGGACACTATTAAAGCGTTCGGCCCAGCGCTCGAGAATCTTCTCCTTGTCAGTAATCTGTCTATTCCCATCAGAACTGAGGAGAGGAGACAATTCTGACGATGTGGGATCGTAAACAGTCTTAAGCACACTGTCAGAGTTCTTCGTGTCATTGCAATCGGCGAAAGTCTGGATCTCTTCAGCCTTCTGATTCAGCCATGCATCCTGCGTTTTACGCGGCTCAGATCGTGCAGTCTTTTTGGCAATGTTGAATGCAGCTGGCTTGGAAACAGAGTTAGGATCATTAAGGTGGGCTCTATGAAGTCTGTGTTCTCATTGATCAAGGATTGGATACGATCGTTACTTTCATCGAACCAGTTCTGATAGTTGCGTGCGATGGGACCCACCACTTCTGAGGCAGCAGCATAGACTGTTTCGTGAATGATCTCCCAGTCTGACTCAACATCATGAGAATTGAACCATGAGGTTTTCAATTTTGCCGTCGAGTTCTTGCACTATCTTCTGTCTGACGAGGTCAATGTTAAGCCTGGAGACGTTATATCACTTTGACGCTTTTATTCTTTATGGTCTTCTGGGTGGCTGTTAAGCGTAGAGATCAGCAAGCGATGGTCGGTGCAACACTCTGCACCACACATGGCTTTGGTAACTGACAACTAGTCTGTCCCTTTGCCTGACGATAACATACTCCAGCAGATGCCAGTGCTTGGAGCAAGGGTGCATCCATGTTGTCTTGTTATGATTAGGAAGGCAAAAGACCAAATTGGTAATGAGAAGGTCATGCGCAGCGCGGGTTTCCAGCAGTAGAAGGCCATTGCTATTACAGCTGCCAGCGCCATTTTCCCCTTAAACTCCATCCCAAGACCTGTGATCTGTGCTGACTCTGGCGCTGAAATCACCAAGGATGATGGGTTTATCGGCTGTGGGTACGGCAGAGATGGTGTCGCTTCGCCACGTCCCCATCGACGCAGGACTTGAAGAAGAATGATGATGATGAGTGGAGAGGTGATAGAAGTGAAGTCATGACTTGCGCGTGAATTGGATTATAGTGGGGGAGGGTAGCGCAGGGTCGTCAGCCTCTCGTCCCTGCCCATCTGAATCCAGTGGCAAGACAACGTCAAGGTGGCTGGAGATGAGCCGAGATGCAGTGGAAGGCCAGCAGTGTCCTTCGTGTCTCACTGAGCTCTGTTCGCCCTCCACAACGCTTTGTTGGATCCGCCTTCTTGCCAGCTGAACTATCTAGAGGTTTTTTTTTCCTTGACGAGATCTGTTCACTGTCACGACAGGTTGACATGACACAGCGCTCTGCCAAAATATGACCAGTTGAGTGATTTAATGAAAGTCAGTTAGTTTCACTTCGAGAGGATTTATTTCAGAATCAACTGTAGATTGTGCCGGCATATTTTTGTGTGTGCTGGTGTATGATGTAGTTAAGTTTTGACATCAAATTTAAAGATTTCACCATGTCGGTCATGGCCCTGTGGCAAGCCAGTGTCGATGGCAGATAAAAGAGCAGATTACAGAATGGACTTCACGTGCAGTTGAACAGCTGGCTGGGTGTCAGAGTTTTATTACTTGTGGTGTGAGTGTCGTTTCCAGTGCTGACCTTCAATGACATTTGTTTTTCTCACACTCGAGCTTTCTGTGACAGACTATGCAAAAAGTAATCATTCCTCTGGAAAATCACGACGAACTTCTGATCGTCCAGTAAAGACAATAGTCCAGCGAGTGACAAAACTACACAAGACAAAAAGACTTTTTCGTCCAGCATCGGGTTCTTTTGAAGAGGAGGACACGAACACTATGGCGATTCAGACAGCAGTTGAAGAAGTTGAAGAACTGAAAACTCAATATCAAACTTTAGCCACTGAGGACGATATAAAAGAGCTCGACAGAAATAGAAAAACTGATAACCACTACTAACTACTAAGCTGGAGGTGTTAGAAGGAAAGATTTTTGAAGCGCAGGAGACTGACATTTTCAGGACTGAAATTGTAACCGTCAGAGAAGAAACTACAGAGTTAAGGAAACGGTTAAGGAAACAAGAACAGCGCACACAGCAAGTGTCGAGTGACCTGAACGACCAGCAGCAGTACGACCGGCGCTGGAACCTGAGGGTCTACAACGTAGCGGAGAAGGATGGGGAGACGGCCATGGACTGCACCAAGACACACTGCTAGATCTTCACCGACCTGATCGGCGTCACTGCGACGTAAGGGGACTTTGAGGCAGCCCATCGCACCGGCTCAGTCGTGCCCGGAAAGAAACGTCCCATTATTGTGAGGTTTATGTCTAGGAAGTTAAAAGACAGTGTCCTTTCCAACAGGAGAAGACTGAAAAACAAAGGTGTGTCTGTGGACGAGAACCTCAGGCCAGCTAATTATAAGTTATCCCGGCAGGCTTATGGACACTCTCAGACGCTTGCGACCTGGTCATCACATGGAAAAGTGTTTGCCAAACTGAAGAATAACAAAACAGTGAGAGTGAGATACGGTGACAACATCGATATGATTTTCAAGAGAGAAATGCCTGTTGGACCTTAATATGTAAGCAACGTGTGAGATAAGTGGTTCATCTTGTTTCTCTGTATTTTTTCTTTGATCGTTATGGGGTACTAGCCGGTTACCCGGCGTCGCCAGGGTATATAAAAGAGAGAGAGAGAGAGAGAGAGAGAGAGAGAGAGAGAGAGAGAGAGACAGAGACAGAGACAGAGACAGAGAGAGAGAGGTCTATAGGCCTACATTACTCAGGTCTTCAGCCCTCGTTCAACCATTTATTTCTTATAAACCGATTTATATAAAAATGTAGTGAAAAATAAGCAAGAACGGTTTTTAATGGGGTTTTATTTTGATAAGATGAGGTGAATGGCGTTCCTAGCATCCCTCTGTATCTGTAAACCGAACGATCATTACAATCAGGGCTTAAAACGGAGAACTCTAAAATCAGAGGATTTTTTTCAGGTTCTGTTGAATTTTACTTTGCCTTCAGTCCCAAGTCATGATAAAGCGTTCTGTATTTACCTTAGTTAAAAGCAATATCATACAGAACATGCTTTTGCTTCTTTCTTAAACAGCAAAAGCAGTCTATATCTGTTCCATTTATCACTCAAAGTTCTTACATATTAATTCTACTTTTCACATAAAAAAACCTTATGCCAGCGAAATTGAAACATCAGAATATTGTCAGGTTGATCTGGGTGCTTACTGCAAGGCCTGGGGATAGACAATGTTTTTTTGTTTTTCCCTGTGGAGCCAGGATGAACAGGCGATCAGGGTTGCCAACTCGTGAGCAGCCCACGTACAGCTGTCCATGCGCGAAGCAGGGCATGTCCAGGTGAAGGACAGCCACCGTCAGCGATTTTCCCTGGGCCTTGTTGATGGACATGGCGAAGCACGTGCGCACAGGGAACTGCAGCCGCTTGAACTGGAAAGGCATGTCGGATGGGATGATGGGGATCCTTGGTAGGAACACATCCTCTCCTTTGTTTTGTCCAGTCATAATGGTGGCCTCAATGACGTGGGGCATCAGCTGCTTCACGACCAGTCGTGTTCCGTTGCACAGTCGAGGAGCATCCAGGTTTCTCAGCAGTATGATGGGGCATCCTACTTTCGTCTGCAGATGGAGCATTGAATCTGCGTGGGTGCTGGTTTGCAGGGGCTTTGTCAGGTCGTATAACGATCCTGTGCTCAGGCAAGTGCGCTTTGTCCAGGGCTGTCTTGAAGCTGGCTACATAAGGGTTGTGAGAGTGCAGCATGGCTTGCAGGCGCTGAATGATATCTGGTTTCACACCTGGCATAACCTCGCAGCGTCTGGTAGCTTCTTTTTCACTGTCTCCCGTAAAATAAATCTGGAAAAACTGTGGCTCGGTTGATGGCTGCGGCAGCAGGGACCCAATGCTGTGGTAGACCTGTCCCTGCACCTTGAGTGTAGGCATGTATCCAGGCAGCTTTTCCTCCCGTGCACATCCGAAGCTAGTCATTTGGAAAGCAGAAGCTAGTCATTTGGAAAGCAGAGCTATCATTTGGAAAGCAGAGTTATACTTTCGTATGTTTGAAAGGACATGACTGGTGTCTGCAGAGTTCCCAAGGAGGTAGGATCGAAGAGGCTCTGGCGGTTCAATCAGGGGTGGCAGTCTGACCTTGCCACTGTTGCAGCAGATTCCTGGTGCATCCCCTCTCCACTTCAGAGCATGGCAATGTGGGCACTCTGCTGACAAAGTGCCGATGAAAACGTCCTTGTGGTTACTGGAGAGGGTTGAAGCGCTGTAATGAAATGCTGAGTTAAGCCATCTAATTTTGGTTGGTTGTAATGACCCCCTAGCGCTCACACGTCTGTCATGTTCTTGTTCTATTCTAACCTGTCTATGTTGTTGACTTTCTTGCTGTCTATTTGTTTGCCTTGCGTTCTTTATCACTTTTTCGTCTACCTTCTCTCTGTTCTAAAGTTTCTTGCTCTCTACGTGCTGCTTTGCGTTCTCTGTCGCTTTTTCATCTACCTTCCCTCTGTTCGGTTGTCTCTTGGTGTCTACGTGCTGCCTTGCGTTTTCTGTCTTTCTGTTGTCTTGCACTATCTCTCCTCACTGCTTTCTTCTGATCGAGAACGTTGAACTCTGGCCGTAGCAGAAGAAGAGCGTGTGAGCCGGGTTCTCTTTTTGGGCGGCATTGTCACGATTTTAAGTTCGATTGGAAGAATAAAACATATATAAATAAAAGAAGGTTAATTCAGCCTTTCTAGGCGTGTATGTTTTGATATTCAAATCTATAGAACAGAGAAGAAATTAGATGGAATCGCGATGCCCGAAAGCACAGACTTTTTGGATGAGCCGAAAAGTTCGTCTGCTTCGGAGTTTGTACTCAAAGAATAAATAATAGATTTGCGAATTAGAAATGGATGTTGACTTACCACAGATCTTCACATGGTCAAGTGATACGAGAATTCTGATTATTGTCAAACGTTCATAATGTCATTCAGTCGCTGTGACGTGTGCAGAACAGGCAAAGGACACCACGTCTTTTTCTTGGGATTTCTCTTGTGCAATTTTTTTTGCGAATACCTCACAGCTCTCTAGTGTTGTTTACATAGTTTTTGCCATGAATGACCTTCGTGAATCAGAAGTTCATGGTTTCGTCCATAATTCAAATTAAATTTTGGGGGGTATGCGCGTTTTGTTCGATATTTTTCCCCCTAAACATTCACGTGAACACTTTTCCAAATATATTATATAATAGATCTATTATATAAAGCTGAGTTTGTCTGTCGTGTAGTGTTCCGATGTTCAGTTTTGCGTCTGTGGACGCAAATTGCGTCACGACGCAATGCGTCACGTGATTACCGACCCGACGTTGCCGTTTGTAGGATACCAAGGATACTTGATACCAAATTTGGTGCCGATCGGCCTAAAACTGTGGCCGTGTAGTGTTCCGATGTCCAGTTTTGCGTCTGTGGACGCAAATTGCGTCACGACGCAATGCGTCACGTGATTGCCGACCCGACGTTGCTGTTTGTAGGATACCAAGGATACTTGATACCAAATTTGGTGCCGATCGGCCTAAAACTGTGGCCGTGTAGTGTTTTTTTTCCCAAATCTATTATATAATAAATCTATTATATAAAGCTGAGTTTGTCTGTCGTGTAGTGTTCCGATGTTCAGTTTTGCGTCTGTGGACGCAAAACTGCGTCACGACGCAATGCGTCACGTGGATCGCCGACTTCGACGTTGCTGTTGTGTAGGATTACTAAGGATACTTGATACCAAAATTGGTGGCCGATCGGCCTAAAACTGTGGCCGTGTAGTGTTCCGATGTCCAGTTTTGCGTCTGTGGACGCAAATTGCGTCACGACGCAATGCGTCACGTGACTGCCGACCCGACGTTGCTGTTTGTAGGACACCAAGGATACTTGATACCAAATTTGGTGGCGATCAGCCCATCGGTGTATAAGCGAACAGACAGACAGACAAACTCAGCTTTATATAATAGATAAGGTAGATTGTACAGTAATGATCCTCTATGAATACAACAAAGGTTGTACAGTAATGATTATTCACAGAAATAACAAAGATTGTATAGCAATGATCGTTCATGGGAATACACGAAGGCTGGCTTTTTCTCCAATAAGGACTTATTCAAGCGGTTGCGATGGAGATTACGTAAAGATATTTTACGACAGTCTGAAAACATTTTGACGTCATACAGATGTGTCAGGCTTAATGCTTCATTTAACCCAAATTCAGAACGCGCTTCGACCCCGTCTCGCCCCGGTGAGTTTGTCTGTCGTGTAGTGTTCCGATGTCCAGTTTTCCGTCTGTGGACGCAAATTGCGTCACGACGCAATGCGTCACGTGATCGCCGACCCGACGTTACTGATTGTAGGACAGCAAAGATACTTGATACCAAATTTGGTGGCGATCGGCCTAAAACTGTGGGCGTGTATAAGCGAACAGACGGACAGACAAACTCAGCTTTATATAATAGATGAAATAAAGTGAAAAGATGCAGATAATGTATTGAAATGATGTAAAAAGATATCTTAATTTACATGAATAAGATATGATGCTAAATGATGCAGGTAATGCTTCGCATGTTTACGGTCTACCTCTGTGTTCAAATTTCCTTTTACTGATTATGTAAAAAGCATGTAGGCTAAGTCGGTGGTTCATGTTTATGCGTGTTTATGGACGGACAGGTGAGATGGTGGTCGATCGTGTCAATAATGTTAATTTTGTGAAAATGAGAAGCTGTTGGCTACTTTTCGGTCGGACGCCGTCCATTTGATTAGCTACTGGGCTGTTTATTTTTTTTCCGCCTGCAGGCTGCAGGGAGGTAGCGGCCGTTAAGGAGCGGGTCGGGGGAGGGAGAGGGAGAGGGGGAGGGGCTGCCGGTGCTTGATCGCCAAGCTGTTCGGGGAGGTCAATCGTTAAAGTGCGTAGATGTGTGTGTGTGTGTGTGTGTGTGTGTGTGTGTGTGTGTGTGTGTGTGTGTGTGGTGGTGTGTGTGTGTGGTGTGGTGTGGTGTGTGGTGTGTGTGTGTGTGTGTGTGTGTGTGTGTGTGTGTGTGTGGTGTGTGTGTGGTGTGTGTGTCTGTGTGTGTGTGCGTGCGCGCGTGTGTGTCTGTGTGTATATGTGATTGTGCAGTTCTGTGTTGCATACATGAGAGTGTGTTGGTTGTGTCTGTAAGTGTGGATGTGTATGTCCTCATTCTTGTGCGCGCGCGCGTGTATGTTTGACAGAGACAGGGGAGGGACAGAGGGAGGCGGGAGGGAAGCGAGGCTGAAGGAGAGGAGGGAGAGACGGGGGGTGGGGGGGGAGGGGGGGGAGAGAGCGTGTATAGATGTGTGTGTGTGTGTTTGTGTGTGTGTGTGTGTGTGTGTGTGTGTGTGTGTGTGTGTGTGTGTGTTGTGTGTGTGTGTGTGTGTGTTTCTCCTCTCTCTCTCTCTCTCTCTCTCTCTCTCTCTCTCTCTCTCTCTCTCTGTAGGTGCTTTGGAATTATCCATCGAGTCTGTGAGATGATGTGAATGCTGGCATAACAGTTTCTGGCATGCTTTCACTAATGAGATATGTATCCTGTGTGCTCCCAGAGCGTTCGCTCTTGCTTTCGCCTGTTTGATTTGCCTGTCTGTGCCTTCTTGTGCATGTTCCCATTTGTCCCTCTGCGATCTCTGTTTGCATCTACATCATTCCCAAGGAGCTCTGATCATGTCAAAGGGAAACTGGAATTTTTGTTACTTGCAGCCTGTTGTGAATAGTTTTTTTTTTTTTTTTTTTTTTTTTTTTTTTTAAGGTATGTGTATATTATGCACTGTGTGGGCGCGATGATCTGTGTTATGTGGATTATCATAAGGAAATCTGTCTGTCTGTCTGTCTGTCTCTGTCTCTCTGTCTCTGTCTCCTCTCTCTCTCTCTCTCTCTCTCTCTCTCTCTCTCTCTCTCTTCCACCGTAAAAAAAGCAAAAAACAAAAACAAAAAACAACAAAAAAAAACCTTGACAAACGAATCACAAGGTCTTCTTCAGGCAAGTTATACAACACTCAGGGCAACGAAAATGAACGAGCAATCTTGCGCCGAACTGGATGAAGATAATTGATTGCATGCTCGTTCATTTTCGTTGTCCTGAGTGTTGTGTGTCTTGCCTGAAGAAGACCTACGAGGTCGAAATGCGTCGTGTTTTGTCTTGTGATTCGTTTGTCAATTTTTTTTTTTTTTAAGCGGAGTTTTATATATTTTTTCCCCCCAGATTTGTTTAGATTTCTGCCTGCAGTCGCCTCACGTTGCAACATGCAAAAAAAAAAAATCACCAATTGGCAGTGGGAAGATTCTGATTTATTCGTTGAGTTACGTCCCATTGGTGGATTATCCTCTCTGGCCTCTGATGGCGCGGTCACTCCACAGTAAAAGTGAATTGAACGGATAGTCTGGGAAAGGATGGGTAATAGGAGAAACATTGAGGGCCGGAATAGCTCAGTGGTGGAGCGCCGGACACGTAATCTTGGTGATCCTGGGGTTGCGGGTTCGAATCTCCGCCGGGCCCTTTCGGTACAGGGGGATTTTTACCTCGGGATTAACATTGGTTCTGACTCCATTTCCCACTCAGTCCTTCGAATGAGACTATAAACCGAGGTTCCGTGTGTGAACGCACGCACAACATCTTGCACACACCTAAAATCCCGTCACCATCTTTCGGAAGTGAAGGCCAGTTTGGCCGTTGGTATGGATGACATGTTACACGCAGCATGCGCCCTGCGTGAGAAAAGGAAAGAATGAAGGAAGTAAGGAAACTGAGTGAACGATATTGAACGATACTGACTGGATGACACGGGAAACGACTGAATGAAGCGCCAGCTGGCAGCTCTTCAGTCGGCACTACCCACGTAGGCAGCCCGTTGTGTAAACGAGTGTGGATTGTAAAGCGCTTAGAGCTTGGTCTCTAGTCGAGGATAAGCGCTGTATAAGTATTCATAATAATAATAATAATGATAATAATAATAACAATAATAATAATAATAATATTTCCTCTGTGTTTCTTTCAGTTAGGAGCCTCGCTCCCATTGACAGACATTATATCAGTGAAGTGAGACTAAAGGTGCGAAAACCCCGTGAAAGTTCAAGATAGGGCCTCGGTGTTATGGGACGGCAGTTTTTTTTTGCAATTGTTTAAATGTATAGTCAGTCGGGTCAGTTCAAGAAAGGAGTGATGGGAAGGCAGGTTTTGCAATTGTTTAAATGTGTAGTCAGTCAGTCGGTCGGTCAGTCGGTTGCTGTTTTGTCATCTCTCTCTCTCTCTCTCTCTCTCTCTCTCTCTCTCTCTGTGTGTGTGTGTGTGTGTGTGTGTGTGTGTGTGTGTGTGTATTAGAACAGATAGTTGTAACTGCTGAGGAGTAGCCATGTTGTAAGCATTGGACTGTGTATGAAGTGTTTTATTCCTGATGAAGCCCTTGTGGCGAAAGCTCGAAAATAAAAATCGTCCCTGTGGGAAAAGATGTCCAACTTGTTTTAGCATTCATTTATATATATATATATATATATATATATATATATATATATATAATATATATATATATATATATCCAGCGGACGAAAGGCCTAGGAGCAGGCAATACAAATAAATCTGTCTTCGAGAGGGATTACGATGGTTCCCTCAGGCAGCTAGTGAAGGGTTTCTCATATTTATAATATATTCCCCCCATTTTCTTCATCTTCAATTTTTTTTTTTCTAAAAGTTCAAATCTTTGCCAAGTCATTACTATAATGACTGAAGAATTGTTAGCCTGCACTTGTTTTCCCCCACTACTTAATTGTTCAGCATTATATTGTTTGGTCAATCAGTGGGAGATTGCATCTCTTAGGAGATCCAAGTAAAGGTTGTTCTGTACAATTCTTAGCCACTCTCAATGCTTGGGTTATTGAACAGCAGAACTGACCATTCAGACTGTTCCATATATTTTGATCTCCCTTGCATCCTTGAATGGATCCTCAAGCATAGGCTCAAAGATTGTCCCCTACATTTTATACTGTTTGCATAATGCTTTTAGTTTTTCAGCAACTTTTTTTCCTCTCCACACTTTCGCTTTATTCCATTTTACTACCCTTCACTGGCTGCTTTGGGGGTGCTGTTGGATTCTTTTTTTGAACCCTTGGTGGTGAGAACACCGCAGAATTATGGACTGTGGTGTGTCTCTATTTGACACCCAGGGCACAGATACAACCAGCCGTGTCTCCTTGATGAGTCCGATCCAGCGGACGAAAGGCCTCGGAGCAAGCAATACAAATAAATCTGTCTTCGAGAGGGATTACGGTGGTTTCCTCAGGCAGCTAGTGAAGGGTTTCTCATATTTATAATATATTCCCCCCATTTTCTTCATCTTCAATTTTTTTTTTCTTCTAAAAGTTCAAATCTTTGCCAAGTCATTACTATAATGACTGAAGAATTGTTAGCCTGCACTTGTTTTCCCCCACATAATTGTTCAGCATTTTATATATTTATATATATAATACACTAATAAATTCCAAGGATAAGTAACCAAGCACCATTCCAGCAACTTACAGAGCAGCTTGGTGTTACAATGACTGCAAGAAATATTCAATTATAAAACAAAGCTTGCTCTTATGTCTTAGATTGAAGAAATAGGGGGAGATAAGCATTCATATCTGCAGTGGCAGTTAATTCTGCCTAACTAGCAGTATGTGCTTGAGTGGGCGAATGGGGAATAATAAATGCTTCTCAAAATGAGCCTTCAGCAAGCTTATAGTCTCCAAGGGGGAGACATTCTCCCAGGAGTTATATGTTAGTGAGTTTCCTCCCCATTGGAGAATGTCTCCCCCTTGGAGACTATAAGCTTGCTGAAGGCTCATTTTGAGAAGCATTTATTATTCCCCATTCACCCACTCAAGCACATACTGCTAGTTAGGCAGAATTAACTGCCACTGCAGATATGAATGCTTATCTCCCCCTATTTCTTCAATCTAAGACATAAGAGCAAGCTTTGTTTTATAACTGAATATTTCTTGCAGTCATTGCAACACCAAGCTGCTCTGTAAGTTGCTGGAATGGTGCTTGGTTACTTATCCTTGGAATTTATTAGTCTATTATAATTTAGTCCCTAGCGGATTCATTCCAAGAACTGGCCCTCAGCACTTGTGTCTTAAGAGGTTATCTTTTTATATTTTCCACTTTTCACAAGAAAATGTAGTTTGTTTTTGCTCTTTCATGATTTTCTTTGCTTCTTAGGTGGCACCTTTGGTTGTTTTTTTGAAAACTCAACAAACATACTACGGTATTGCACACCAGCCTTTTTCTGGGACAGCATTCTTCTTAAAACCGAAAAGGCAGAGGAGTTAAGTTACCACTTTCCGCGGTCACTGAGGAGAAACAATCAAGTTTCGAAATACCGGCATCTGACCAGAGTTATATGTTAGTGAGTTTCCTCCCCATTGGAGAATGTCTCCCCCTTGGAGACTATAAGCTTGCTGAAGGCTCATTTTGAGAAGCATTTGTTATTCCCCATTCACCCACTCAAGCACATACTGCTAGTTAGGCAGAATTAACTGCCACTGCAGATATGAATACTTATCTCCCCCTATTTCTTCAATCTAAGACATAAGAGCAAGCTTTGTTTTATAATTGAATATATATATGTATATATGTTTCAATTTTCATTCCAGATGTCTTTACATAATCGAGTGCTGCGGGCTTGTACCCGGTGAAAGTGTGAACATCAATATTGATATCAAATTTTTCTTTGAAACTTCTGAGTGAAAGAAACTGTCCATCGTCATCAAAAATGAGCTAGATAGTAAATGTGTTTGTTTTCAAATATTTTGGAGACAATGTATTTTTTTCCGACTTGAATACGCTTATTATAGCATATTGGCTAAGTTAATTGTTTAGCAAAATTTTTCAGGCACACATTTGTGGTAGAAATGGTTATACGCTTCAAAAACATCTGCCCAGAATTGGTTGTATTTTGCAAATATTTTGAAACAATCTCTGGACCATGTTTATTGATCAAAGGCCATTGCGGGAAACTACTAAGTGGTATATTTTTCCATTTATGCTTTGACCTTTCATTTCTACGGATCCAAGACACTTTCAAGGATGTAACAAAAAGTTTTAACTCGGGAAGACCGATACCTCCTTTTTTTTTTTTAACACTTTTTGCGCTGTTTTTCGACTGATTTTGTCTCTTTTCTTATTCCACACAAATTTATTACAGGTTTGTTGACATGATTGGAAAAACAGAGCTGGTGGATTTGGCAAAAGCAACCAGAGACTGATTACTTTTGAAAGGATTACAGGTTTTAATATAACGATTCTACCAAGGGGGGTTATCTGGCGTTTTAACTATATTTTAAACAAGTATTTGACGACAGCTAGCTTCTCTGTATAATTTATTTCTACACATTTTTTTTTTCCAAATCGTTGGTGAACCAGATACCTAATATTCGAAATTTTGAAGGATTCCAGTCAATTTCTAAATGTTCAATGTTACGAACTTCACTATTTTTCATGCTTCCTAACCAAATTGCGCTTGTTTTACTTAAATTCATATGAAGACCTGACACATCATCAAATTTAAGAAGAGCTTCATGACAGGTTTCAAAAGATTTTCTATCACCCGCAAGTAAAAAGCTCTGTGTCATCTGCAGATTGTGAAAGCTTATATTCAGTGTCATTAATCTTAATTTCCCTTAAAGCTTTGATTTTGCCTCACCAGGATGGCTAATATCTCCGCACAAAGTGCGAACAAAGACAGGAGAAATTGAGTCTCCTTGTCGACAACCTTGTTTGATTTGAAACCAGTCTGAAACTTGGCCGTTCAGAACAACGGAAGACTTTACATTTTTTTATTTTTTTTTTTTATTAAAGGGCTTATCCATGTCCTTTTGGAAATCAAATGCTTTTAGTACTTTAGACATAAAATTCCAATTAATCGAATCAAATGCCTTTTCAAAGTCAATATTTAACAACAGGCCACACAGATTATAGTTATCTAAATAGGATATAATGTCAAATATCAATCTCAGATTATCACCATATATCTATTCTTATAAATACATGTTTTAGTCTATTTGCAATACAATACGACCCTATCTTATAAACTACTTTCAAAAGTGAAAATGGTCTCCAGTCTTTTGTGAACTGCCGGGGTTTGTCACCTTTTGGAATACATGTTATGATTCCTTCTTTCTGAACACACGAAAGCTCCCCTTTTTGAAACCTGCGTTTTGCGCTCTTATAACGAATACCTCAACATCCCCCCTCCCCCCCCCAAAAAAAAAAAAAAAAAAAAAAAAAATTGAAGAATTTGGCACTTAAATCGTCAGAACCGGGACTTTTGCTGTTTTTCATTGTCTTAAGGACATATGTCGCTTCCTCTAGCGGGATTTCTTCTACCAATTCGGCAGCTTCAACTTGATTTAAACACGAAATGTCATTTACTAGATCTTTGATTTCACAATCCTCAGCAACAGCACCGGCATACAGAGATTTATGAATATTTTCTACTTCTTTAATGATGTATTTTTGATTTGTCACCATATTACCATGTTGATAAATGATTTTAGCCATAAACAGTAAACAAGTGGGGTATTTTTTGCTCCCATAAGAAAACCTAACACAGAGTAACTTTTATTCAAGACTGGCACAGCCTTTTAAACTTGAATAAAGTCAGACAAATACATAGACGAACAATCTAATAGTGGGGGAAAAAACAAGCGCTGGCCAACAACTGAACTGTCTTCATAGTAATGACTTGGCAAAGATTTGGACTTAAGGAGGGGGGGGGGGGGGGGGGAGTTTCAAGATGGAGAAACTGGGAACATGAAATTAAGAAAATATGTTACAGATGTGAAAACTCTTCACTAGCTGCTAAGGGAACCATCGCAATCCCTTTTGAAGGCAGATATATTTGTATTGCCTGCTCCGAGGCCATTCGTCCGCTGGGTCGGAACTCGTCAGGGAGACACGGCTGGTTGTGTCTGCGCTCCAGGCGTCAAATAGAGACACACCACAGTCCATAATACTGTGGTGTTCTCACCACCAAGGGTGCAAAAAAGAATCCAATAGCACCCCCAAAGCAGCCAGCGAAGAGTAGTAAATGAAACCAAACGAAAGTGTGGGGAGCAAAAAAGTTGCTGAAAAACTAAAGACATTATGCAAATAGTATAAAATGTAGGGGATTGTCCCACTTGTTTACTGTTTATCGTTTACTGTTCCCTGCCTCATTTCATTTCCGATTTTAGCCATGTTTTTACTAATATAATGTCGTTTCTCTAGATTACAAAAATAACTGCCGACTTTCTCTCCTTCAACTATCCATCGAGCTTTTGATGTTAACAGTACTCCTTCCATACGTTTTGCTCTGATATTTTTTAATTCTTCTTTTTTTTCCGTGTCAATGATCCTGATATGGGTCTCCTTTTTCTTCTCTTTTTTTTTCTAACCTGTCTTGTTCTAATCGTTTTTCTTGTTCGATATTTTTCCTTTTCTTTGCTGGTGCATAATTATGAAATGGTTTTGGATCTTACTTTCATCAACAAGAAATCCAGAAAATGATCATCAGAAATGACAAACTGTAACTCGTCATCAGATGTTTGAGTATCATAATCATTTGTTGAGAGTATTCTTCTTTAACATTTTTTATTTCCGCATTTCTTTGGTATAAATATGCTTTATCCCTTAAAAGGGATGTATTTAGCTTCCAGTGTTACGCTTGACATTGTCGTAAAATTTCAAGTTCAGCAAAATAGCTGGATGATCTGTTCTATAACCACACTCGATATCTACATCCTCTACATTGGAGATAACTGTGTCTGAGATTTAAAAAAAAAGAAATCTAACCTGACCTGTTGAAATGGGTTAGTTCTTCTCCAGGTAAAGCGGATACCTTCCGGATTTAATTCTCTCCAGACATCATTCAAAGCTAGCGTTTCAATCATGTTTTCCGCGGCCTGTCTTTCTTGAGAGTTATTCATGTGCTTATAATTATGATAGTCTCTGAGAGGGTCGAGGACCAGATTAAACATTATAACATTCTCTACTCCCAGCCCATCAATATTTTGTTTCAAATCATTATGAAATTCCGGGTAGTCTCTGTTTGGCCCATGTACATTAACAAAGAGGAAATTACTTTTCTCTTTTTCAACGAGAACTGTAACATAGTTACCTAAGCCATCCTTGATAACACGTTTAACTTTGAATTCAAAATTGTTGTTAAAGAAGTTGGCTACTCCTCTTGCATTTGACGAGTAACTAGAAAAATAACCTTGATATCCCCATTCTGATGAAATATACTTGTCCATATTTTGCTCAAAGTGTGTGTCTTGCAAAACATACAGTGAATGTTTTTTGTTTTATCTTAGGCAATGGAAGATATCACGTCTCATTTTTGAGGTATTGAGGCCTTGACAATTAATGGATACAATAGACAGATTCCTATCCATTTCCAATTGAAGAGAAAAAGGCAGCAGTAAACGCATTGCAAAAACTTGCTTGATACATGAATCCAGAAAAAAAGGAACAGTTGACAACTGCAGAACATAAAGCCATAGAAAAAAAGCCAACAAAATTTCCATTGTGAATGAATGAGCAGGAGATTAAGTGTGTGTGTGTGTGTGTGTGTGTGTGTGTGTGTGTGTGTGTGTGTGTGTGTGTGTGTGTGTGTGTGTGTGATGGCGCATGCACGTATGCGCGCGCGTGCGCGTGCGCGCGCGCGTGTGTGTGTATGTGTGTGTGCGCGTGTCCACAAGACAGATATTTCGAAGTTTGGCGAGATGTTTGGAATTTGACGAAGATGTGCGTTCGTCTTGAGTTTTTGCATTTTTATGGGAAAAGGTGGAATGGGTGGCATATTCTGACATCAATACCCTTAGGATGGACTCAGAACTAGTCAGCTACATGTAGTATCTGCTCAAACATGGGAGACACAAAAGCAAAATATTAGCACATATGATTGCCAAGACTAAAAAAAACATGATGTGAATTCCAACTTCGTCAATAAACGAAGTAAGAGATTTCAAACACATTGTCCTTCATTGAGTCATTTCAGAGCAATCTCTTTTCTTTGAAATTCGTATTAACTCTTG
>CM065728.1:14517598-14522598 GCA_033310375.1 Conus canariensis | reverse complement strand
GCTGTATGCCGGAGATGGAAAGTCCCTTTCAGTGTGTCTTCTTCTTCTTCTTCTTCTTCTTCCTCGTTCGCCATCCCTTTAGATGAGCAGCCCGGTGTCCTCGATGAAGGCTGCCGTCCGTCGCAGCTCCTCCAGGGTGCCGTACAGCTTGGCTTCCACTGCTGTCAGTGTTGGCCAGTACTTTCTCCTGGATGCTGCATACGTCGTACAGACTTGAAGGATGTGGTCAGTTGTCATTGGTCCCTCACCACAAGGGCACTCTCCACTCTGTCCAATGCCAAATTTTGTGTGCATGTGGTGGAGCAGGCGATTGTGTCCAGTCCTCAGGCGGAAGATCTTGACCTGTCCCGTCGTCCCAGCAAATGGTATGTGTCTTCTGGGTTGTATTTGGGATGCAGGAGGCGCCATTTTATTCCTTGTTGTGCCTTGATGATTGTCTTAATTTCATCGTATGACACCAGGTTGTTGGCCTGCTCCTTCTGTGCACCATCTTTTGCCAGAATGTCCGCTTTTTTCGTTGCCTCTGATGCCACAGTGTGCTGGTACCCATTGTATCACCACTTTCTCCACTCTGGCACTCAGGGCAACAAGGGCTGAAGTGATATGGTTCTGTTCTTTGCAGCGGGAGTTCTTGAGGGCTTGGAGCACGGAGAGAGCGTCAGAGAAGACCACCACCTGCCCTGTTGTTCTTTTGGAGTTCTGCAAGACTGTTGTGGCTGCCTCACAGAGGGCTTCTCGCTCAGCTCGGAAGTTGGTGGAGTATTTTCCTGTTGGAATTGCAATTTCTTCATCTCCGTCTTTGTATCGGAGGAAGATTCCAGCTCCACCATCCCTCGTTGCCTCTGTGGCAGAGCCATCTGTGAAGACATGGGTCCAGTCTTCCTGGGGATACTGGTTGCAGATGTACTCCATGGCCAGGGCCTTCCTTTGGGTGTCTGACTGTATTCCTCTCTTCTCCACTCCGGGAATGCTGGTGACGACTGTTGGGAACACCTGCCTCTTCCAAGATGGGTGGGTGACATTTGCCGGAATAGGCTTTGCTTCATGTTCCATCAAGACTGGGGTTTGTCTTTCAAGGCGTCTTGACTGGCGGATGAAGCTGCCTCTTTTCAACGGCTCTTGGTGGGTCTGCTCATTCTGTTGTTCATTGGATGGTTTTCAAGGCGTTTGAATTTTGCTGCTTGGATGAGGATCTTTGTGTCCCTTCTGTCCTCCAATGACTGTAGCCCAGTGGTCTCTTCCATCTTCAGGATTGGGGTGGATCTCATGGCGCCAATTATGACACGCTGAGCTTGGTTCTGTATCTTATTGAGGTGGTTGAGGTTAGACTTTGCAGCTGATGCCCATGCTGACGTCCCGTACTCAACTACAGGTCGGACTCTCCCTGTATAGAGTCTCTTCAGGATACATTCGTCAGCCCCCCAGTCCGTCCCCGCAAGTTTCCTCATGATCGCCAGTCTCAACTTGGCCTTGCTACAGCATCTGGTGATCTGCTGTTTCCAAGTGAGCCTGCGGTCAAAGGTCACTCCCAGGTAGGTAGGTGTGGGTTCCTCTGCAAGCCTTTGGTTGTTCAGTGTCAGCTTCGCCTCTTGCTTCTTGCTGGATAGGCTGAAGACTGTGTAGGTTGTTTTGCTTGAGTTGACAGAGACAAGCCATTCCTTGGTCCAGTCGCTGATCTTGTTGAGCGCAGTCTGGAGGCGTACCTGTGCTGTGGTGGTGTACTCTTCAGAGCACCAAAGCACCAGGTCATCTGCGTAGATCGCTCCTCTGACCCCTTTTGGCAGTTCTCTGACGATGTCATCTATGAAGATGAGGAACAGCGTTGGCGAAAGGACTCCTCCTTGTGGTACTCCCTGTCTCAGCACCTTCTTCTTGCTTTTCTGGCCCTGAATCTTGACTCGGGCTTGGCGATTGTGTAGGTACTGGCTGATGCAGGTGTACATCCTCCCAGACACACCACATCGCCGTAGTTTGAGCCTAAGTCCGTCCTTCCAGACTTTGTCGAACGCCTTCTCCATGTCAATCCAGACAGCAAGCGTGTTCTTCTTTTCTTGGAAAGCGTCCTCAATGCTTTGCGTGATGAATGTGATCTGGTCTTCTGTTGATCTGTGTTGGCGGAAGCCTGCCTGTTCAGGGCTCAGTAGCTGATGCTCCTCAAGGTGCCAGACAAGCCTTGTGTTGACAAGTCTCTCCATCAGCTTCCCTAAGCAGCTTGTAAGGCTGATGGGTCTGTAGCTGTCAGCCTTCGACTTGTCCTTTCCCTTTTTGTGAATGGAGATCATGTCTGCTTCCCTCCAACACTGTGGTACTGATCTTGTCTTCCAGCTGGAGTTAAAGATTTTTAGAAGGACTGCCTTGCTCTTCATCCCAAGATGCAGAATCATTTCATTTGTGATTCCGTCTGGTCCAGGTGACTTCTTCAGGTTGAGGCTCTGCAACGCTTCCTCCAGCTCTTTCTCTGTGAAAGCTGTGGTCATGACTTCCTCTTGGGGCTCTTCCTCATGAAGTTCACCTTGGGCCCTGTGCACTGCAGCTCTATGTTCAGGAGGGACTTCCAGATTGCTGATGTTTTCATAGACGTCTATGAAGTGGTCTGCTGCTTTCTTTCCAGAGAGGTACTTTCCATTCTCTTGTATTGTTATAGTGGTGTGACTTGTTGTTTCATACAGAGGGTGTCTAGCCAGTTTCCACAGCTTGCTGCCATCCCTGTCGAGATTTAGGCTTTCAGTTTTCTCTTGCAGCTTTTTCTTGCAGCTTGTGCGCAGGACAGCTTGTATCTGGCAGTTACTTCCTTCAGCGCTATGTTATTCTCCAGTGATGGCTGCTTTTCTGCTCTGTCCCTGGCTTCCGTAACAGCATCTTCCAGATTCTGGAGTTCCTCCGTCCAGTAGGGCTTGTAGTCTTTTTTCAGTGTGTAAAACTGCTGTATGCCGGAGATGGAAAGTCCCTTTCAGTGTATAAAACTGCTGTCTGTATGTCAGGTTTGGAAAGTCCCTTTCAGTGTGTAAAACTGCTGTATGTCAGAGATGGAAAGTCCCTTTCAGTGTGTAAAACTGCTGTATGCCGGAGATGGAAAGTCCTTTCAGTGTGTAAAACTGCTGTATGCCACAGATGGAAAGTCCCTTTCAGTGTGTAAAACTGCTGTATGCGGAGATGGAAAGTCCCTTTCAGTGTGTAAAACTGCTGTGTGCCACAGATGGAAAGTCCCTTTCAGTGTGTAAAACTGCTGTATGCCACAGATGGAAAGTATCTTTCAGTGTGTAAAACTGCTGTATGTCAGAGATGGAAAGTCCCTTTCAGTGTGTAAAACTGCTGTATGCAGTGATGGAAAGTCCCTTTCAGTGTGTAAAACTGCTATATGTCAGGGATGGAAAGTCCCTTTCAGTGTGTAGAACTGCTGTATGCCGGAGATGGAAAGTCCCTTTCAGTGTGTAAAACTGCTGTATGTCGGAGATGGAAAGTCCCTTTCAGTGTGTAAAAACTGCTGTATGCCACAGATGGAAAGTCCCTTTCAGTGTGTAAAACTGCTGTATGCCACAGGTGGAAAGTCTCTTTCAGTGTGTAAAACTGCTGTATGTCAGAGATGGAAAGTCCCTTTCAGTGTGTAAAACTGCCATATGTCAGGGATGGAAAGTCCCTTTCAGCGTGTAAAACTGCTGTATGTCAGAGATGGAAAGTCCCTTTCAGTGTGTAAAACTGCTGTATGCCAGAAATGGAAAGTCCCTTTCAGTGTGTAAAACTGCTGTATGTCAGAGATGGAAAGTCCCTTTCAGTGTGTAAAACTGCTGTATGCCGGAGATGGAAAGTCCCTTTCAGTGTGTAAAACTGCTATATGTCAGGGGTGGAAAGTCCCTTTCAGCGTGTAAAACTGCTGTATGTCAGAGATTGAAAGTCCCTTTCAGTGTGTAAAACTGCTGTATGCCAGAAATGGAAAGTCCCTTTCAGTGTGTAAAACTGCTGTATGCCGGAGATGAAAAGTCCCTTTCAGTGTGTAAAACTGCTGTATGCCGGAGATGGAAAGTCCCTTTCAGTGTGTAAAACTGCTGTATGCCGGAGATGGAAAGTCCCTTTCAGTGTGTAAAACTGCTGTATGCAGGATGGAAAGTCCTTTCAGTGTGTAAAACTGCTGTATGTCAGGTTTGGAAAGTCCCTTTCAGTGTGTAAAACTGCTGTATGCCGGAGATGGAAAGTCCCTTTCAGTGTGTAAAACTGCTGTATGCCACAGATGGAAAGTCCCTTTCAGTGTGTAAAACTGCTGTATGCCACAGATGGAAAGTCCCTTTCAGTGTGTAAAACTGCTGTATGCCAGAGATGGGAATGTGGGGTCTACTTTCTAAGTCTTGAGACTGTGCATCGTTTGTATCTATGCCTTACAGTTTAACAGCATACGTGTATACTAGTTAGTACTTGGTAAAATCTGTTAAGATGATTGATGAATACTATAATTTGACAAGATAACTTTGTCATGACTTGGTCATATTGGTGAAAGATAACTTTGTCATAACTTGGTCATATTGGTGAAAATAGTCTATGAACACTGGTGATTGTCTGCATGCTTTGCAAGAGGTGACTCAAATTGGCATGTGTACCTGGCAAAATTTAGAAGAGAAGGGGTTAGTTACGGCCAAGGACATAGACAAACAAGGTACTGGACAAGACGCAATGCATTTCGACCTCTTGGGTCTTCTTCAGGCAGAAACAAGTAACAAAAACAGAGAACGAGAAACCACTTATGAAAATCAAAATCAAACTCGAAACAAGTGAAGGAGAAGTGGGCTAAGTGTATTCCAGTATTGCATTACACCACCTGAGTGGTTGACTGCTTTTGAAACTGCTGTGAAGAGTTATTTCCCCCCCCCTCCCCGCCCCCCAATCGTTGACAGTGTCTTACTGTCTCATACCGCTAGTTAAAATCAACTCAAAGCCAATGTGAAAAGCTACAGTGGAAACTGAAAATCAAAGCTGATACATGTATGGACATCTTACTTTTGCTGGCTGAG
>CM065728.1:14507598-14512598 GCA_033310375.1 Conus canariensis | reverse complement strand
GCGTAGGGCGCCCACAGACGTCCGCACAGAGAAGGTGTGGGCACTGAAGATGAAGACTGACGACTTTGGAGGGGAGGTGGAGGAGAGACATTGTGATCTTTAACAGGTTGGCCAGGATGAAGAACCAAACGTCTGCAGACACGGAGAAGACGTTGAAGGACCTCAATTGGGGGCCAGCTGGAACTGCCCCAGGAGAGGGAAGTTGACAAAGCTGACTGTTGAACTCAGAACGAGGCTGACCTGTGATAGCGAGATGCATGAAGCTAAGGGGAAAATAGAAGGCACCAATATCCTCATGTGAAGTTTTTGCAAAAAGTGAGAGATACTGGGTGGGACACACACACACACACACACACACACACACACACACACACACACACACACACACACACACACACACCTCTTTCCCTTCCATTTTCTATAGAGAGAGAAAGCTCTATAGCATTGACTGTAATCGCTGCTGTGATTTTCGAAAACCTCACTGATGACAAGAGATACAGTAGATAGTCTCGACAGACTTTGTGACACGAGACAGGAAGTCAGTCGGACCAGACACTGTGGCTGCACACCAAAAATTAATGCGCCAAGGGGGGCCGGAATAGCTCAGTGGTAGAGCGCCGGAGTCGTAATCTTGGTGATCCTGGGGTTGCGGGTTCGAATCTCCGCCGGGCCGTTTCGGTACAGGGGGATTTTTATCTCGGAGTTAACATTGGTTCTGACTCCATTTTCCATACAGTCCTTCGAATGAGACTATAAACCGAGGTTCCGTGTGTGAACGCACGCATAACATCTTGCACACACACGTAAAATCCCATCACCAACTTTCGGAAGAGAAGGCCAGTTTGGCCGTTGGTATCGATGACACGTTACACATAGCATGCACCTTTCCCAAAGTTTGAGAATGGCTGCCTTAATGACGGGATAAAAACGGTCATACACACAAAACTCCACTCCCTTTGTTGGGTAGATGGGATTAATCCTTGCCTGTCTATGTGTAGATGGGATTATCCTTGCCTGCCTATACAGGGAGTGTCCGCAAGGAGTATCAGCCTGCGTACGCAGAAAAAAAAAAAAATGCGCCAAGGCCTTGCTTAAGGAGTCGAGTATTGACAGACTGGCGCAATTAGTTTGTTTTGAGAATTTTCATTGTGCTTGAAAGTTGATTCTCCTCTTTTTCTTTCATATGGCCATCAAGGTACAAGCCAGGTGGTTCCAAGCAGACAGATTAACATCAAAGGAATAGTGACTATTTGGGCGCTTCCAGGTGGCGCAAAGATAGGGTCACGGTGAGTGCAAAGGCCTGAAATGTGTGTCAACTCAGAGGAAAGTCATGTATTCGAAGACTGTGGTTTCATCGGTGAAAATCCCCCACAGCAAGGGTAATAATTGATGGAGAGATGTTCTTTTGATCAATTACCTGTTCAACATTAAAAGCTGGCTCAAACGTATGGTAGGCCTCAAAACGCTTACACGGATTACATAGTTTCTTCTTCTTCTTCTGTGTAAGCAGGCTGATACTCCTGCGGACACTCCCTATATGGACAGGCAAGTATTAATCCCATCTACCCAACAAAGGGAGTGGAGTTTCGTGTGCATGACCGTTTTTTATCCCGACATTAAGGCAGCCATACTCCATCTTCGGGGAAGGTGCATGCTGTGTGTAACGTGTCATCCATACCAACGGCCAAACTGGCCTTCTCTTCCGAAAGTTGATGATGGGATTTTTACGTGTGAGCAAGATTGTTATGCGTGCGTTCACACACGGAAGCTCAGTTTATGGTCTCATTCGAAGGACTTTATGGGAAATGGAGTCAGAACTAATGTTAACTCCGAGGGTAAAATCCCCCTGTACCGAAACAGCCCGGCGGAGATTCGAACCCGCAACCCTTGGATTACGAGTCCGGCGCTCTACCACTGAGCTATTCCGGCCCGCACATAGTGATTTAGTGCAAAATCCTAATTGTGGCGTGTAGCCTGTCCAAGAATCGTGTTCAGGACAGTGAAGGGCAGTCACTCTGAGAGGACACCGGTGGAGTTGTCACGGGGCCAGCGCGCGGCTGTTAGAGTTGGCATGTGAACTTAGCTGGAATAGCGGGAAGGTCGGGGAGAGAACTCAGTTAAGTCTGGGTCAATGGAAACTGTAAACATGCCAATTGATGATGTGATTGATGTGTCGGACGACAGCGTGAGAACTACGATTGCGTTGCTGACCGATCAAAAAGCGTTACTGTTCATAGCGCACGTGTGTGTGTGTGTGTGTGTGTGTGTGTGTGTGTGTGTGTGTGTGTGTGTGTGTGTGTGTGTGTGTGTGACTCTTGCTCTGTGTGTGTGTGTGTGTGTGTGTGTGTGTGTGTGTGTGTGTGTTCGTTCGTTCGTTCTTTGTTTTTACGTCTTTTCACCATAAGTGATATTAGACCAAAGTGTGCGTGAGTGAGTGCATTCTGTCTGTGAGTGTGTGCGAGTGTGTGAGAGTGTAAATGTGTGAGGTAATGAAAACTGTGAACACTGCATTAACAGTAAAGAGGAAATGTTAAAGATACATATAACAAACAAAATGCAAAATACAGAAACGTGGGTGTGTGGATGTGTCCCTCACCACTAATCTACATTGGAAGAAAAACAAAATCTACAGGAATGACCTGATGGGGGTGTGAATTAGGGATTCAGCAATTTGTAGTAAAACCTTTGTGTCATATAATAAATCATCTATGTTTTCTTCCGAAACATTCTTTGCTGTGACTGAATCAGGTAGAAAACATCGGAGACTTTTACAATGGAATAAAATGTGATTAACTGTGATTTGTGCACCACACAGGCAATATACATTTTTGGAGAATTTTGTTTTTAAAGCATTAATTTTTAAGCGGAAAAAAAAGGGAAGTTACAAGTCTAGAATAATATAACGGTGCTTTTGACAACTTTCTCGATACAATTTCCAACGGAACTGCAGCTGTATTTTGTGTTAGAGTCTTTTCATCAGAACGTCTGCTAAATTTTTTCCATGCTGTTGTTTCTAGCAGCCTGTAATTTTCATGTAGTGACAAAGGAAGTGTCATGTCTACAGTCTTCTCTAAACCTTTTGCGCCTCTTTTAGCAGCTCTGTCGGCCATTTCGTTTCCATTTATGTTACAGTGGGAAGGCACCCAACAGAACTCAATGACTGTGCCTTTAGCCGACAAGCAATGTAATAAATAATGAATTTCGTACACAAGGTCAGGCCGTGTATCGGTACTGAAGGAGTTCAGTGAACATAAAACCGATTTAGAATCCACCAATATCACAGTTCTAAATACTGTCATTGGAAAGTTCACCAAGAATTCTAAAGCAAGCATAATGGCTGTCAATTCGGCTGTAAAAATTGACAGTTTTTTGCCGATGTAGAAACATTTTTCAATTTTCAGTGCCGGTATGACAAAGGCCGCACCAACATTATCATTGTCAAGAACGGAGCCGTCTGTAAAAACCTGAAGATGATTTTGATATTTTTCATAGATACGTGTTTTTGCAATTGAATTCATAACATTTATATTTTCTTCTTTTCTCAATTTAGAATAGCTGATATCATATGACGGTTTTAATGTTTCCCATGGTGGTATAGGCGCGAATGATGGTCTTATTGACATGTCTTTGATGCTTATTCCTGAACTTTCAATTAAATTAGAAGTATATGTTGCTATTGTCATTAGCGACGATATATTGTTTGCCCTTTTAGGAAAATCACACTCAGTTCTTAGTTTCAATTCTTCCCCAATGAAATTGTCACTTGTACTTGCTCTCAACACAAATTTTGAAGTAGCAAGTTCACGATAATCATCAAGCGGTAAGATTCCAGGACTCTGTGTGTGTGTGTGTGTGTGTGTGTGTGTGTGTGTGTGTGTGTGTGTGTGTGTGTGTGTGTGTGCGCGCGCGCGCGCGCGCGCGCGTGAAATAGCGGCACATGATTAGAAACGATGTAATTTCTAAACGCTTATCAGACGATATTTATCGTGTTTATATCGATAACAAAGTGAATTTTACAGGGGAAATCTGAGCCAAGCTTTCGTTTGTTGCTTGGATCTTTCTTCTTTATGAATGACAACACACGTGTGGGCCAATGGGCTTTGCCGGATTCTGCCAACGTTGTCCCCATTGGTCCATGAAATCAGAGACCCACACCTGCTGTCAAACATGCTAGACACTGAAACTGTCTGTAATACTGATGGTGTTGACCGTTATCATAACTGTCTGTAATACTGATGGTGTTGACCGTTATAAGAATTGTCTGTAATACTGATGCTGTTGACCGTTATATTAACTGTCTGTAACACTATAGTGCTAACCGTTATAACTGTCTGTAATACTGATGGTGCTGACCGTTATAATAACTGTCTGTAATACTGATGATGTTGACCGTTATAATAACTGTCTGTAATACTGATGTTGACCATTATGATAACTGTCTGTAATACTGATGATGTTGACCGTTATAATAACTGTCTGTAATACTGATGATGTTGACCGTTATAATAACTGTCTGTAATACTGATGGTGTTGACCGCTGTAATTACTGTCTGTAATACTGATAGTGTTGATCGTTGTAATGAAACTATAATACGGATAGTGTTGACCGTTGTAATAACTGTCTGTAATACTGATGTTGACCATTATGATAACTGTCTGTAATACTGATGATGTTGACCGTTATAATGACTGTCTGTAATACTGATGGTGTTGACCGCTGTAATTACTGTCTGTAATACTGATAGTGTTGATCGTTGTAATCAAACTATAATACGGATAGTGTTGACCGTTGTAATAACTGTCCGTTTTCATAATGCTGTCTGTCATACTGATGCTGTTGACCGTTGTAATAAAACTGTATTCTTCTTCTTCTGCGTACGCAGGCTGATATTCCTGCGGACACTCCCTATATGGACAGACAAGTATTAATCCCATCTACCCAACAAAGGGAGTGGAGTTTTGTGTGAATGACCGTTTTTTATCCCGCCATTAAGGCAGCC